>BMAR01000053.1:0-573926 GCA_021605115.1 Astrephomene gubernaculifera | reverse complement strand
ACGCTTGCCGCACCGCCTCCGCGGGTCCACCTGTGGGCCCCCTGGCGCCCCCCCTGCTGCTGCTGCTGCCCCACACGGGGACCACATACACGGGGAGCACTCCCCTGATCCCCAACCTACCCCCCTCCTCCTCCTGCGCACCCGGGGCCCCCTGCAGGAGACCGCCATCTCCTCCTCGCTGTCGCACCCAAACATCGTGCAGGTGGGTGGGTGGGTGCAGGTGCAGGTGCCCCGGGGGCCGCGGTGCGGGGTGCGGGGGTGCGGGTCGCTATGGGGGATGGGGCACGGAGGAGGGGTGGGGTGGTCGCTGCCTACCTCTGCGCTCCGCGCCTCTCGGTCTCAGCCCCTCTCACACACGTCTTACCTCCGCCTCCCTCCCACCCCGCCTCCCTCCTCCCGCCCCCAGACCTACACCTACGCTGTGCTGCCGGTCAAGGGCGAGACGGGCGCACTGGACACGCCGCTGGGGCCGGGGTGGGTGTGACCGGGGGGTTCGGGGGGGGGGCCTAAGGGGCGGGCGTGGATGGAAACAGAGTAGGAGTGCAAGTTGGTGATAGTGGCAGTCAGTGACCGGGGCCGGGGGGTGGGTTATGGCTGGGCTGGGCTGGGCTAGTCATGTTGGGGATTAGATAAACTGAGCCGCGGAAACACTGACCATGTTGATCATGTTGGGGAGGTGCGGAGAGCTGCAGCGGTGCACACGCCGCCGCCGCTGTGCAGCAGGGGGCAGTAAACCAGCAGTAGTTGCGGGGGTTGCAAACGAGCAAGCTCAGCTGGCCGCTCCCTGCCCTGAATGGCCCACACGATCAAGGCCCACACGAAACCAGCAGCTTCAGCCCCCACACCGCAGCCCTCCTCGGCCTGCTCCTCCCGCCCGCGCCCTTCCTCCCCCCCCCCCCACCCCTTTGCGGCATTTCCCTCCCTCCTCCGTTGCTTCACTTTCCATTTATTTCCCCCCCTTCCCCCCTTCCTCCCCCCTTTTTCCCCGCAGTGCGAGTGTGACGCTGGACAGCACCAGCGCCTTCACCGCCCACCCCCCCGCTTACCCGGGAGGGGCGGAGCAGGCGGGCAACGTGCACAGCTGGGAGGTGGGTGGGGGCGCTGGGGGGCACTGAGGCATGTGGGGCGAGGAGGAGGGCGACAGGGCTTGAAAGAAGGGGTAAACAGGAAGCACTATACCGGTATCGTAACCGTGGGACGCAGCGTGGGCCGTATGACACATCCTTCCCCGCTTTCCCTCCCCCACTCCCACCCTCTCCCGTCCTCTTCCCCCCTCCCCCTGTCCTGTGGCACGCCTGCCACCTCCTTCCCTTATGCCTTTGCCCGCACTCCTGCACACTTTCCTATGGTCCGGTCTGCTGGTTTGAAACCCCCTTCCTCCCTCCCCCCCAGGTGCGGCTGGTGCTGGAGTACTGCGACCGGGGCTCCCTGCGCGACGTGCTCAGCAGCACCCTGGCAGCGGCAGCGGCGGCAGCAGGGGGAGGGGCAGGGGCAGGGGGGCCAGCTGCCCCGGGCCCCGCCGCTGCCGCGCTGCTGCCGGCTGTTGGGCAGGCGGAGGCGGAGGAGGAGGAGGAGGCGGAAGGGGGGCAAGAGGGCGAGGAGGAGCAGGAGCGGCAGCGGCGGCAGCCAGGCCCGTCGGCTTCGGCAGGCAGTGCAGTTGGAGGAGGAGGGGGCCCCGGAGCAGCAGCAGCAGGAGGAGGAGGAGGAGGGGGGCAGCAGGCGGGTGGCGGCAGCTGTCCGCTGGGTTACGCGGATGTGCTGGGGGTGACACTGGACGTGGCGAGGGCCATGCTGCACATGCACAGCGAGAACATCGTGCATGGAGGTGCGTGGGGTGGGGTGGGGAGGGAGGTGGAGGTGGAGGTGGAGGTGGAGGTGGAGGTGGAGGTGGAGGTGGAGGTGGAGGTGGAGGCGGGGAACAGGGGAGGTGGAGACAACACCAGTGGTGCGGGGGGGTGTAGGATGCATGGGGGTAATATGGATGAAGATTCCGCATTAAGCTGGATTTTAGGATTGCGCATAGTCAAATTCGTTGGGTTAGTAGCAGCACACAAAGTACAAACCGTGATAAAGCTCCATAAGCTGGCGGCCGTGCTGAGATCATATCATTGGACGAATTACTGACGAGCTATAAACTGCCGTCTGAGCTCCACTGCATTGCTGAGCGCCAGTGCGCTGTAAGCTGTGGCTGGTATGCGGCTGTGTGCACCTAAACATCCCACCCGCCCGCCCGCGCAAGTGACCCCTGGGTCGAACTTTAGGCCCAGCCCACCCACGACCGAACCCGACTAACCTGCGTAGCAAGGGAAAATTGTGCAACGAAGACGTACCAAATTTCGTTAATAGTGAGCGAAAAGCGTCCAGAGACACAAGAAGGCGGCGCGACGAGCGAACAGAAGACAGGCATGCATCCCTGTGCTGGTGCTGCGAGCTGCGCTGTATATCGACGCAGGCTGTATGACGATGAAGATGGCTGGCTTATCAGGATGAAAGAGACGGGACTATGCCGAGAGTTAGTATTTATGCGAAAGGCGGCGGTGCGAAGTACGGCATGGGACGAGCATGCTTAATTTAGCGCAAGCGCAGTATGGCTATGATGATCTAGATATGCAGGGGGTGCAAAACATGCGGCGTCAGTGAAATGACAGCTAAAAACAATGACAGGGCGGGGCCTCGCAAGGCTCCCAAACAACCCTGTCACCCAAGCGAGCCATTGCATGCAGGCTCACCGGGGCTGCAGGTGTGGGAGACCTAGGTGCATGGTGGCGTGCAGACTTACCAGTTGACCATGAACGTAGGCTAGTGTATGGCAGGGTGAGGGGGTTAGCAACAAGGCATTGCCTAATGCGATCCTATAGGTAGCGACATGCGTGTTATGACAGTTAGCGTGCATGCAGTACGTATCCGCGGTAATACCCGAAAGGCTGTGTTACCGCCTTGTAGAGGTTGCCGACGTTCCTGCTGAAGGCGCTGGAGCCGGCTGTGGAATACTTGCGCTGAGCTTATCCGTTGGCTGTCGTTGATGTAGATGATGCCGAAAGTATCGACTGGCTGTTTTAGTAGCCACGTTTCGAAGAAGCTTATCGGGCGATGTTGGGAGACCTTGATAGCCGGCCAGCCTCGTTGTTGACGGTACGCTGAAGTGAATGTGCTTGTTCGTCGATCTTGGTGGCGATGCCGCGCGCGATCCGTAGTCCGTCGTTGTAAGCTCCAAACCCTCCCCTCCCGCCCTCTTAAACCCCCATACTTATCCTGATGCGTGTGCAGCTGTGAATCTTGTAAGTGTAGAAGCATTTATAGAATTACGTGGCAGATAAAACTTGTTGAAGAATAAATCAAAAAAATTTGGGATAGGCTGTTGGAATAAGGCGCGATTGGTAATTGTCTCATAGTCTCCGCTCTCCGCAAGGGGGATACTGCTGCTGAAGAGTAGAGCTGGGCGACTTCCCAGACCGCGGTTCCCCGGTAACCGGACCGAAGCGGGAAGTCTTTGGGTGGGGAGGTGTGGGGTGGGTGCAGTCGTGCGCGTGCGGAGCTGCCCGCAGCGGCCTGTCGGGTGCTGTCCCTGCTGCTGTCGCTGCCGCCCCTCGGACGCCCAGCCTGCCCTACTTCCTCGCAGCCTCCTCACCCACCTGCCCTGACTGGCAGCTTGATTTCCCCTATTCACGCTTCTTGATCCTTCCCTCCCTGCCCCTCCCTGCCCCTCCTTCCCTCCCTCTCCCTTCCCCCCCGCCAGACCTCAAGGCCCGCAACATCCTGCTCAAGAGCGGGGGCTGCGGGGACGGCCGCCCCTACGTGGCCAAGGTGGGCAGAGGGGACACAAGGGGGGGGAGACAAGGGGGCGGGACAAGGAAGGGGGGAGGCAGGCAGAAGGAAGACCATTGAGTGCGGGAGACAGAGCAGTCACTTGCGAACGGTCGCATGTCAGCACCTCAAAAAGCACAACTGAGTTCCTCCCTTGGTTGACCTGCCGCCTTGCCGCCTTGCCTTGCTTGTTTACCCTGCTGTGGTGCGTGCGTGTGCGTGTGTGCAGGTTGCGGACTTCGGGTTGAGTATGCGCATGGACCCGCACGAGACGCACGTGTCCAATGTCTACCAGGGTGAGCAGGGGCGGAGGGGTGGAGGGGGTGGGAGGGGGGCCGGAGGGGGTGGGGAGGGGCCGTAGCTGGGAGGGCTGAGGGAGGGGAGCGGTGCGGGCGAGCCGGAGGGGCTGCGGAGCGGGCCGAGGGGTGTGGGGCCTCCCCACGAGACCTGCCTTGGGTGTGCATCAGGTTGCTGCCTCTGCCCCCTACCCCAACCTTACCCCGCCCTCCTCTCCCCCGCCCGCCTGCCCGCCTGCCTGCAGGCACCATCACGCATATGGCGCCCGAGGTAGGGCCTGAGGGGGGGAGCATGGGAGCAGGGGGTGGGCATGGCAAGCTTCCCCCGACCACCCGGCCTTACCTTGTGCTGCCATCATGCGTCCATGTCTCCGCTGTCCCCCCCCCTGCCAGGTGTTGCTGCACGGCAAGGTGTCCAAGATGAGCGATGTGTACGCATTCGCCATCCTCATGTGGTAGGGGCGGGGGAGGGGGGGTTGACACCTGGGGGCGGGTGAAGGGGTCCAGCGGGTGAAGGGGTCCAGCGGGTGAAGGGTGGTATGCGCCACTGAGACTGAACCGCTCCCCCCCCCACCCGACCCCCCCTGCCTGCTCCCCCCCTTCACTCCCCCCAGGGAGACCTACACCGGCGGCCAGGCGTTCAAGGGCACCCCCCGCGCGCTGCTGGGCCACGAGATCACCAAGATGAACCGCCGCCCGCAGTTTCCGTACGACACACCCTTTGAGTACCAACTGCTCGCCTGCCGCTGCTGGGAGAGCGACCCCACCATCCGACCCACCTTTGAGCAGATCATAGCCGACCTCAGCCGCATGCGAGCCAAGCTGGCGGCCGGGGGGTGGCAGCGGGGGAGGAGCGGGCGGAGCGGCGGCAGGGGCGGCGGGGCCAGGAGGGTCGGGGGTGGCGGGTGGTGGGGGTGGGGGTGGGGGTGCGGCGGCAGGGGCGTTGGCGGTGCCGTTGGGGGGGTTCATGGGCGGGGCTCACCCCGCCTCTGGGGTTCCCTCGGTGCAGGTGTACATGACGCCGGGGGAGGGGGAGACGGTGACGATGACGGCGAGTGTGACGGATGGGAGCTGCATGGGGCATGGGGCGGGGGCGACGGTGGTGATGGAGGATATGGGGGCGGGTACGGAGGGGCGGCGGGGCGGGGGGGGCTGCTGCACCCGTACTGGCGGGGAGGCGGAGGAGGAGGGGGAGGAGGTGTGGGGGCAGCAGCAGGGAGAGGAGGAGCGGGGGTTGCGGGGCGCCAGCGGGCTGCAGCAGTCGAGGACGCTGGAGAGCCAGACGGGTGAGGGAGGGGGAGGGGCGGCGTGAGGGAGCGGGAAGGGGGGGGGTTCGGGTGCTGTCGTTGTGAGCCCCTTACTGCATCCGCCATCACTCACTCACGCTCTCCTTCCTGGGTTTCAGCAACAACCGCAATTCCCAACCAGCCTTTCTTCTCTGCGCCTTCTCCTCTCTTACCCTCCTCCCGGTTTACCTAATCCCCTGCTCCCTTCCTCCCCGCCCCCCTCCCCCCCTCCACTAGACGACATGCTGCCAGCGGGCGTGCAGCAGCTGTTCTACCTGCAAGCGGTGGACGGCAGCAGCATGGGGGGCTCGGTGAGGCTGGGGGGGGGGGGAGGGGGTAAAGAGGAAACAACTAACTGACTGAGGGATAAGGCGTCAACATGGGTTGCAACATGAGGGGGAGGGGGCAGCAGGGGGGCCGAGAGCGCAGCAGCATGGGCGGCTGGGTGAGCTACGTCGCCCTAGCCACCCTGGTTCTCTGCATGCCTTCCCGCCATCCACCGACTCCTCACCCTCACTTCTTTCCCTCCCCTCCCCCTTCCCGTCCCGCACCCCAGGACTCCTACGGCGGCCCCCCACCGCCCGGCCTCCCACCGCTGCTGCTGCCGGGCCGCTCAGCCGCCCCCGCCATGCCGCCCATCCTGGAGGCGCCACCCGGACAGCAGCAGCCGCAGCAGCAGGCGGGGCAGCAGGCGGGAGGGGCGCAGTGAGGTGTCGGAGGAGGGAGGGGGGTCCCACAGCAGTGGGGAGGAGGGAAGAGAGCGGTGTGCAGGATGTGATACGATACCCGCTGTTGGGGCGTGCGAAGGTACAGCACAGGGAGGTGGAGAAGCATATGACCGTGCGAAGAGAGAGAAGAAGGGAATGTTTGGCATTTCCCTGCTCCAATGTTGACTTTGGAACAGGGACAAAGGGAAGCTATGAACAGAAAATATGGCGATCCGAGTTGAGTTGAGTTGGGATTGCGAGGGGGACAAAGTAAGCATGGTTACTGCTTTCAACACTAGTACATGGCTTTTCCGGTTGAAATCGTGTTGTGTGAATGGAAAGGGCGGGAGTATGGCATGGAGGAAGGTCCGCGCGGTTATTAGACTTGCACTGCGCTTTTGTAGTGCGGTGGGCGCAAATCTTGAAATGTGGAAATGCTTCAAATTGTGTGTGCGAGATGAAAGGGGCTTGCTTGGGATTAAGGACAGTTGGGAATGTCGGGTGCCGGTCCTGCCTTTTGCCGTTTGCGTGTAATCGGCAAAAGGACCGTATGCCCTTTACCTTACGTATAAGAGTAAAAGGCATAAGGCTATTGTGTTCGTGAATACCGATGTGGCGCCTGGGGGCCTCGGGGCTTGACGGAGGGGTAGCAGGTGGTTGGAGACTGCTGCTGGCAAGGTACACGCGTGCATGCATGCACTGCTGGGGGTTCCGGGTGGTGGTGGGGTGGGGTGGGGTGGTGGGGGAGGGGAGGGGGGTGCTCCAGCGCTCTCACCGGGCAGCCAGCACGATACAGTTGTGGAAGGAGGGGGAAAGCTTGGGAAGGCGGATGTGTAGTTGCCGGCACAACATTTATTTATTGGGTACAATTATGGGTTACGTGATGTGTGCGGCGGGGGTATGATGCATGGGGCGTGTGAAGAAGGGGGGACACCTCTGGCGCTCCGAGGCTTTCACCTGCTGGTGATAACCATAATGTTTGCAATGTGAGTGCATGCGTCCGTCTCCGTGGATCTCCGATGTTTAACACTGACCATTGCGACGACCCGGCGGCTTTGCAAGGCAGGCGACTTGCTCTGACCGTTTGGTAAACTATGGGTAACGCTCCTGCACCTGCTGCTGCTGAATTCCGGGCGTTTAAAGAAGCCGGAGGGATAGAAAAGGCGTGGATGGTGAGGGGGTCTGCTGCCATTGCAGTGGTGGAGTGAGGGACGGTGGCGGTGATGAGGCGAGGCGAGGAGGAGAGGTTAGGGTGATGGTGGTGGTGATGGTGGTGGTGGTGATGGTGGTGGGGTAGGTGTCTTCCTGAGTACAGAACAACCTAGCGACGTCTTGCAGAGCTCGGAGTCATACAGCCTGGAAGACTAGGGTATTGGGCTAGTGGGAGGGCATTGTTACAATGCATAGCGTCAGGTGTGAAGTGCAGGCCTCAACACACCTGAACACACTGTGTGATGTAAATCGGTTTGCGTTGCACGCGTAGCGCTGCTTTTGCGTGCGCTGCGGTTGCAGTGGTTTCCACCGGCGAGGTGCTGCTGCTTTCCGCTGGGAGCCGGGTTTCCTGCTTGCCGGGCTTGCTAACTCTTTCAGGCGAAGAGGTGTGGCCCCGCGTACGGATGTGGGGAGGGCGTGCAGCCAGTGGCGGGGGGTGTATTGTTGAGTAGGACAAGAGCAAGCAATTGGGAGAGGTTCGCATGTGAACCGCGAGTACAGGCAAAACAGAGGTGACAAAACCTGAACCGTAATTCAAAAACGGCTTAAATAGCTGTTGCTGGATATAAGAAGGATGGCGGGTGACGAGTGACGACGCATGTCGGTGATGCTGATGGTGTCGGAAAACTAAAATACTACTGAGAGCTAAAGCCCGCTGACCAACTCGACGCCGGGAGCCCCCGCTCTGGTCACGCAGACGAGACACCACAATGCTGTGCATGCGTGCGTGCAAACGCGCATTGCGTACCTGCGAGCAAAGACGCCGTAGTCAGCATCAGGACCAGCATTCCGATTCATGGCGGCGGTACGTGGAAACAGTGGATCAGTGCACCGTCAGCTGCCGGGAATACTGTTCGGTGCGACAGCAGAGCTCCTCGGACCCTCGTGTCTGGGACATTTGGGTCATGAGGAGGGAAGAACGCGCGTGTGAGCAAGGGGCGCCCGATTCCTGCGTGGTGGAACGTGCTTTGGAGGCTGCAAGGGGCGGGGAAGGGAGTGGAGAGCATCACTGCTGGGGCGACCTGCGGGCGACGGGTTTGCGTTGGCAAACGAGACGCAGGACCCGAACGAGGTGGGGTTTGGGTACTTGGGTTGGCAGCGGAGTGCAGGCTAGGGCCAGGACGCCAGGTGCTGGGGCGGATGGCGGTGGGCGGTGGGCGGATGCATGCCTGGGGAGGGATGGTGGACAGTGGCGAAGAGCGGTTGGCAGGAGGCAGGGGAAGCGAGCGTGCGTCTGAGGACCTCGTTGGGCGGCTGGAGCTCCTGCTGCTGCTGCTCTCGAGTTGGGTGGCTGCAATGATTCTACTTATTGGTAGGTTGTTCAGGGCGCCGCATGGCGGGTGGCGCCCCTCACATGTCTGGTGGGTACCGGCATCCGGCGTCGGTTGCAATCCGGTTGTCGGAATACTTTGGTAGAGGCTGTCGTGTCCTATAGTCATGCTAGCTGGTAAGCCTATCTGGTAATGGCAGCACCTAAATTCAGGTGTTGCCGGTTTTCAGCAACAACAACCTTTTTCCGGTTTCGGCCGTAGCTCACCGTTTCGTCGAACCGTTTGCGTTGATGTTGATGGTGGGGGTGATAGCAATGATGCATGGTGATCTTGGTTACGCCGCGGGTCGTAGGAATGTGGGTTTGTTTTACGAGTGGGCATGATGGGGTACTGCGCGCTGGCGGGTGATGTTCTCATTGTTCCGGACAGCAACATGTGCAACGCGTGTACAACAAGTGTGTATCTAGGTCGACACAACAAGCAGTTTATGACGTTATCTACTCTCTGATGGTACCGATACCCGAGTACGACTGGTACTGCTTATTATGTTGTGTTTTGGTTGAGGCGGCCCTGGTCCCCTGTGACCCCCGTGGCGACTGTGTTGATGCATGATGCATGCATGTGTGCATCTGCATGAGATGACAAGGTGCGAGTCTCGGTCCCTGCGGCCGATGTGTTGTGGCGGGAAGCACGGGGCATTGGTACAGGTGTGTGCGCTTGGGCCGCTCGGGCGCCTTTGCTTTTGTACTTGCTTGTTGCTTCGGTCCGCCACGCGCATTGCAACATGACGCAAGCAAGCAGCCAAGCGACCCAGCAGCCCACACACTGCTCACTGCCCGCAAAGCCGCTGCCGCCCCCCGTCATCCAGCGACCTAAAGCCCCACCCGAGCGACCCACGGATCATCACTTAAAAGCCACCCCCACTTGACCACCCCCTCACCGCGTGTCCCCCATCAACCCCTCCCCCCCCATCACATGAAACACTTCCCTGCTACTACACTGCTATTAGGGTGCCCTGCTACTAGGGTGCTCTGCTTCTACACCAGCAGTCCATCGCAGTTCGTGAAGACGCAGTCCACGTCATCCAGCTCCATCAACCGCTCCATCAGGGCCTCGCAGCGGCTGAACGCCTCGTCGTCCACCTGGTGGTGAGGGGCGCGGGGGAGGCAGGGCGCGGGGAGGGGAGAGCTAAATGAGAAGTGCAGGGGAGGGGGGGAGAGGGGGTGACGGAGGGGAGGGCTAGGAACGTAAGCAGCGGGCGACTACGGTATTCTGCAACCAGGCTTGCAATGTCCCGTCCCTGATTGCGGATATTGACGAGGGGCGGGAGGAGAAGAGGATGTTGGGCATTGTACTGGGCGGGAACACACACACACACACTACTCGCGGCCAGTTTTCTTAACACACTACTCGCGGCCAGTTTTCTTAACACACACCCAGTGTGTGCCCACTGGCTCCGGTAGACAGGGCAGGGCAGCCCGACAAACCTGGTAGGTAGCGGTATAGCCCCGTTGCTAGCGGACACAGGCATCGGAAAAAGAAACCTCACCCCGTTCCCCCCCCACCTCCACTGCCGCAGATGCCCGATACACCAGGTCGCTTTCCTCCGGGTTCACGGACAGCCCGGCGGCCGCCAGCTGGCTCTTGGCGGCGGCAAACGACTCCACGGGCACAAACACCTGGGGCAGCGGGGGGGAGGGGGGGAGGGGGGGGCAGCAGCGGGAGGGGCAGGGTGGGGCGCAGCGGGGGAAGACCAGGAGCGTTGGGGTCAAGGAGGGGAGCAGGAAAGGGGGAGCAGGAAAGGGGGTTGCCCGGGAAGGGTAGGAAGGAGCGTGGGAGTGCGCTAGTGCATGCAAATCGCAAATGCAGAGTGCCCAGCCCTCAGCAGCGGCAGCAGCCCCAGCCCTGCCTGCCCCGCCTTACCTTGAACCCCCCTGCCGCCGCCCCCTCCTCCTCCCCCGCTGCCGCCCCCACGGGCTCCACATCCTCCGCGCCCGCCTCCATGGCCGCCTCGAACACGGCGTCCTCGCTGCCCCCGCCCACCACCACCAGGCCGCAGCGGGAGAAGTTGAATAGCACGGAGCCGGGCTCGGCTACCTGGCGGGTGGTGGTGGTGGAGTTGGGTGGGGTCAGGGGGTGGGGTGGGGCGGGGTGGGGTCAGAGGGTGGGGTGGGGTGGGGTAAGAAGAGGAAGCTAACGAGCTGTATGACGAGGCTTCACAACAGCGACAAATGTCTTGGCTTGGGGGTGGGGTGGGGGTGTTGGCAAGGCAGGCACTGGGTTACGGTATGGCGGGCGTGCTGCGGTGCGTGTGTCGAGGTAGGTATGCGGTGTGCGGCGTGTGCTGTGCTCCGGGGATTGGGCGATGCCGGTAGCCAGCAAGGGCTGGCACGGTGGGAGCAACGCCCCGGATGAACGCGCTGCAGCTGCAGCTGCAGCTGCAGCAGCAGGAGGAAAGGGAGGGGGAGGAGGGTGGCACACACACCTTGGCTCCTGCCTTGGTGATGACGGCCTTCACGTCACTGGCGGTGCGGTTGAGGTTGTCGGTGAGGCAGAACACCACCAGGCCCGTACCGCCGGGGCCGTACGCCTCGTACGTCACTTCCTGCGTACCGTACGGCATGGGTGGTTGTTGTTGATGGTGACGACATTGGCAGTGGCACGTAGGCACATGGTACGGCAGACGTAGGGCCAGCAGCGTGGTTGAAGGTAAGTGGTTATGACGAGCAGCCAAGGTTGCATCCTGGCCGCTGCAGAATTACATTTTTTCTGCATGCTGCTGGGATGGGGAAACTGTCGAGGGCAAGGACCTTGCAGCTATCAGTACCCGTTGCCCATTGGGACGATGGTTTCATCACATGTCTGAAAACCTGCCTGATAGTCGCCTTGCTTTGAATCGGTGGCACGCTTGAGATTGCGCTCTACCACATCCTTAGGCACGCCGAGGTCCTTTGCTTGCCGCAGAAGGGTATCCAGCGCAGCATTTGTTGTTGGGTCAGCACCTCCAGCTTTGGCCCTACAAGAACGGCAAACTCAAAATGATACCGGTAGTGGTCGCGACGACTGCATGGAGACGAGCGAGCAGCGAAAGACGGGATCCAGCGACAGGGCTTCCGAGATAACACAGAACCTACAATTGAATAATTTTCTTGCCAACGCGACCGTAGATCTTGGCTTTCTTAGCATCCGACTTGCCCTGCCAACATTGGTAAACAAATTTACAGCGTCTCAGATATAGAGATGACCAAGCTCTCTTGAGTCTTACAAAACTACCTTCCGCAAAGCAATCTTTGCAGATCGTCGGCCCATTTCCACAGGTGGAACGAGCAATCGGCTGCGCGGCTTCGTCGATGGACAGGGCAACGGCAGGACCATAGGTCGCGAAGTATGTTGGGTAACGGAACATTTTGCTAGTCGATATGGGCAGTTGACTGCAAAGTTGGTGGGCAGAAGTAGTCGCTGCATTCCTCAAGGGCAACTCGCAAACTTGCTTGTATAAGTGCTTTCTTAATGCAGCTCAAGATAAAGCAATGTAAAAGCAGACCACAAGCTCAATTGCCGCAAGGTAGCGGTTTGCCCGTTGGTTAGTCAGGTTGCAAGCAGTACTTCTCGATCACACGAAAACCGGTTGACAGCTACGTACGGATCAACAGCTGAACCACCATTCCGCTCCGCACAAACAAACCAGCATGTCAACCCCACACCAAGCCAGGTCAAGAAGTGGGAATCCCCCAACAGCAACCGATTCGCCAAGCACTCTTAAGGACCGCGACCCATGGGCCCCAGCCATGCTGACTCCCTGACTCCTGGAGGCGCTGCTGATCCTGCCACCGCTTGGCCCTCCGCCCTGCCAACAGGCACCCAGAGCCCTTGGCTGCGCACACATCCCTGCCACACCGACAGGTGCAATCCAAGGTGCACTCCCCAGCCCCACCACCTTCCCCTAGTAGGCCCCCCCCTGTGTGCTACACCGCCCCTGCCGCCGCCGCTTCCCTCTCCACCCGCGCCGCCAGCTCCTCCGCCTCCTCCCGCCCCGGCGGCACCGGCAGCCGCCCCGCCTGCAGCGCCGCCAGCAGCGCCGCCTGCTCGGCCCCGCATGCGGTCGGCTGGCGGCAGCGGCAGCGGCTGCGCAGTTGCAGGGCGGGGGGGCAGGTAGGAGCAGGCGCGGTTGCCCACTCCCTGATTGCGACAGGAGGAGGAAGGGGAGGGTGTGGGAAAGGAGGTGGGGTAAAAGGAGGGAACTGGAGAGAGCTGTATGGCGAGAGGGGGCTTCAGCAGGGGGGTTGCTGCATTGGACCCGGCCCATCCCCCGTCCCAATGCGGAGTGAGGGAGGGGTGTTTGGGAGAGAAGGACGTGTAATTAAATGTGCTTATTGGGGGCATGGAGGTGGCATGTTGCCGTCACATTCGAAGCTACTAATTAAGCAAAAGCGCCGCTCAGGACATGTGTTCTAAACCACCCCCACCACCTCAATCCTCCTCCCGCTGCCCCCCCCCCTCATTTCTTTTGCGTGCTTCTAGGCTCATGTCCCCGCATGCGCTCACTGCATACCGGTATGACCGCATATGGCTCCAGTGGGGACTCCAGTTGCTGCGCTTCTCATTCACTAGTCCCCCCTGCCCCCCCACCATCCCCCCCCACCCACCTGCTCCTCGCTGCGCTGCGACCACCAGGAGGCGCGCGGGTCCTGCTGCGGACCGAACAGACCCACGGGTCCGTCCAGCTGGGGTATGCTGGAGCGGTTGGCGGCGGCCCACAGGTTGGTGTTGAAGGCGAACATGACGCGGAGGCCCTGGGAGGGGGAGGGAGGTGAGGTGGGGGAAGAGGCAGTTGAGTGGGTGGGAGGCATGAGGGGGGAGGAGGTGTGACGGCCCCAGCCCCCCCTCATGGCGCCCACCTGAGGATGAGCATCCTCTGGCGGCCGGAAGCACCTGCAGCGGGAGGGAGGGAGGGAGGGAGGGAGGGGGAAAATTATATAAGTGAAACAACGAGTCCCGATCCCATATCCCGACTCATGCAGTGAGCGCATTCGGATGGGGGAGCGGGGTTGGCTTGAGGGGCAGTGCGGGAGAGAGGAGGACAGGGCAGCTGTGAAAGGGAGGAGGACGGAGGATTAGCATGCCCATGTCCCTTCCTCCTGGCACGTCGTGTGTGCACAAGCGGCCCAGCTAACGCACATCCCGGCCTGTTTCTCTCTGCCCTCCCCCCTCTCCCCTCCCCGCCCCCCTGTCTCACCCCTGCCCCCACACCGGGTTAGCCTCCAACAGCTCGGCGGGCCAGGGGCACGGCGCAGGCAGCCGCCCGCCCGATAGCGAGTGGTTTCGGAACCTCGCCACGTCAGCAATGTCGTACTGCAGGCTCCGCTCCGAAACCTCCATCAGGGGCGGGATGGGGTCGGAGAGCTGGGGGGCGTAGCCTGGGGGGGGGGGGGGGGCGGGGATAACGTTAAGGGTGAGGGATGGCAGGAAGAGCGGGTGAGATTCAGGGGGAGGGATGAGAGCGTGCGTGAGGGTGCTGCAAACTCGCCAGTATGGCTGCTGAGGTGCTGCATGCGTAGCCACTGCGGCACCAGCGGCACCAGCGGCAGCAGCAGCAGCCCACCTGTGCGAAGCAGGCACCGCAGGAGCCCGGTACCTCGCCCTCCACCCACTCCTCTCCCGCCTTCCTTCCCTCCCTCACCGGCCCCAAAGCACTCCACCGACATTCGCCTGGCCCCAACGCCACCTCGCGCCCCTCCCACTTCGCCCCTCCGCTCCCACTTCTCCCCCCTCTCCCCCCCCCCGCACCGCTCTTTGCGAAGTTGTCGGGCAGGTGTGCCAGTGTGAATCCCGCCCGCAGCAGCCCCCGCAGCATGAGGGGCGGCTCGTGGGTGCGCACGGGCGGCGGGCGGCCCCCCGCCTCCTGCCCCCACACCCCCTCCAGCAGCTCCGGCATGCCTGCATGTCGGGGCAACACGGACACGAAGCTCACCGGGAAGCGTGACCCGGGGGGCGGGGGCGGGGGGGTCCGCCCCGATCCACAGGGCACACCCCCGCACCGCTCACCCCACCAGTGGTGGTGGGGGGGGGGGCATGCTACTGGTTAGGCGCACGGCCCTGCAGTGCTGCTACTGCTGAGGGCAACACGGACCTTCCTCTCCTCAGTCCCCACGGGCATTGGCACTTCACTTGTCGTCCCCCTCCCCCTCCCCCTCCCCCTCCCCCTCCCCCTCCCCCTCCCCCTCCCCCTCCCCCTCCCCCTCCCCCTCCCCCTCCCCCTCCCCCTCCCCCTCCCCCTCCCCCTCCCCCTCCCCCTCCCCCTCCCCCTCCCCCTCCCCCTCCCCCTCCCCCTCCCCCTCCCCCTCCCCCTCCCCCTCCCCCTCCCCCTCCCCTCCCCCTCCCCCTCCCCCTCCCCCTCCCCCTCCCCCTCCCCCTCCCCCTCCCCCTCCCCCTCCCCCTCCCCCTCCCCCTCCCCCTCCCCCTCCCCCTCCCCCTCCCCCTCCCCCTCCCCCTCCCCCTCCCCCTCCCCCTCCCCCTCCCCCTCCCCCTCCCCCTCCCCCTCCCCTCCCCCTCCCCCTCCCCCTCCCCCTCCCCCTCCCCCTCCCCCTCCCCCTCCCCCTCCCCCTCCCCCTCCCCCTCCCCCTCCCCCTCCCCCCTCCCCCGCACCTGGCGAATACTCCAGCAGCAAGTGCTCCACTCGCCCCCCGCCTCCCCCGCCTCCCCCGCCTCCTCCCCCGCCTCCCACCCCGCCGCTGCTGCCGGCCCCCCGCTGCCGCAGCCCCAGCAGCCCAGCCGCCGAGCGCAGCGCCACCGGCTCGTAGCCCTCCACATCCACCTGCATGCGGCGGCAGGAGGGGGGGGGACTGGGGGGGGCGCTGGGGGGACTGGCGCAACCGTCCTATCGCACTCCTCACCTCATGCCGCCTACCTACCTCCTACCTCTCCCCACCTCCAGTTCGTCATTCTCGTTATTCCCCCCACCTCCCACCTTCATGAGCAGTACGACCTCCCCGGGGGGCACCAGCTCGTCCAACCGTACGGCGGGAACCGTCACCCTCTCCAGCTTGGCGTCCTGGGGAGCAGGGGGGAGGAGGAGAGAGGGAGGAGGTACGAGACAGGAAGGGGGGGCGGCAAGAGGGGGGAGCGGCAAGGCAGAATGGCAAAGCGGAGAGTGGAAGGAGGTGCTGTCGGGGGGAGCTGCAGCAGTCAACGCTACGATGTCAGCAGCTGTGTGCCCACTGCCAGCCCCACCAGCCACACAGCGTGCCAGTCCTCCCAACGTCTCCCAGCACCGACCGCCCACTGACCAGGGCCCCCCTCCCCCCCCAGCCCCTCGGCCCTTATCACGCGGTAGGGTCACTTGCTTCCTCTTTACCCCCCGCCCCTCCCCGCCCCTCACCTCACCTCCTGCACCCCCGCTATCATGCCCGCCACACTCGCGGTGCCCCACACGCCTCTGAGGGTGGGGGAGGGGGAGGGGGGGTGCAGGGGTCCGGGATTCGATAAGCGGAGCCGCGGAAACACGGACCCTGAGGGGCGGAGGATTGCACTCAAGGGCGTTCGACGTCATAATCTGTGTCACGGCGGGGGTGTCCGGGTTGCGGTTGAACAGGTCGCGTCACTCTCGGACCCCCCCTCCCGCGGTAGGCTCTAGCGCACGACAACGGCAGCAGCACCACCACCCGCGGCTCCGACCGCACCACGCATGCGGGGCATGCCGCAGCCCCACGGCCTCGCGGGCCTGTTATCTTTACGCCCGCCCCACCGCCCATCCTCATTACACCATCAAGCAATTTCCGGTAAACTACGGTCAGGGTCAGAAAGGAAAAGCCGTCAGTGTTTCCGCAGCTCAGTGTATGCTCTAACCCCCACCTCCTGGGTGCCTCAATGCTGATGTTGCCACCCGCCGCATCCGACACCGCCCCCGCCACCACCGCCACAACAGCAGGCGCGGATGGGGCAGCGGAGGGCGTGGAGGCGGAGGAGGAGGAGGCGGAGGGCGTGGAGGCGGAGGAGGAGGAGGCGGAGGTTGTTGATCCGCCGCCCCCCCAGTCGGTTGTTGAGTTGGCCGCCCGCAGGCCGTTGGCTGCCAGGTTCCAGTGCAGGAAGGCCAGGAAGCGGGGCACCGGCTCCACCGCTACCACCCTGCGTGTACGGCACACCCAACAATTGCCGTTACAAGCACAGTAAAAAACAGTTACCGTTACCTATGATGTGTGCAGGGTGTGTTTTCAGCTGCCTGCAACGCCATCTGCAACCTCCTCACGCTCCAACGAAACACTATCGAGGGGTAGAGCCCCGCAGGCCCCCGCTACCCACTACTCCCCAACCCTTTCCAGCATTTCCCTTACCCCCCCCCTTCCAAGTCCATTCCCCATCACCCCCCTACCTGCACCCCATCAGCGCCGCCAGCACAGTGAAGTACCCGAAGTTGGCGCCCACGTCCACAACCAGCGGGGCGGCGGCAGCGGGGGCAGCAGCGGCAGCACCCGCCTCACCTGCCCCTCCTGCTGCCCCTGATCCGGCACCTGCCGCCCCTCCTGCACCGCCTCCGCTTCCCGCAGCCCCATCCCCCACTGCATCCCCCGCCGCCCTGCTGCTGCTGCTGCTACCGTGCGCATGGGGTGCCGGGGCGGGTGGCTTGAAGGGCGCACAGCGGGACTCCAACACGTGGTTGAACACCTGGAGGAGGCGGAGCGGGGGAGGCGGGGGTGTTAAGATAGCTGGCCGCGAGGCGAAACGTACTGTGATTGCCGAAAGATGAAGTTCGCCCACCGAAAACGCCACAGGTGAAGTGAAGTCCTTTGGCTATGGTGTATTACAGCTATCGAGTAGTATCGGAATCATTGTAAAGCAGTAAAAAGCAATGTCGTAACGCGACCGGACCTAAGGACCGGAGTAGTAAGTAGGTGGTAATGAGTAACCGTCACTGTCATGTGACAAACACCCCCCCACCTGCACAATGCCCAGCTCCAGACAGCCGCTGCGCTCCAGCTGCTCCGACACGTCCAGGTCCTCCTAGGGGGGGTAGGGGGAGAGGGAGGGGGGGAGAGACACAGCAGCCGTACGACGCCCCGTGCGACCAAGCGAACGTGTTGGTTCCGTACTACCCGGCAAGCCACACGTACCACTGATTGCTCGTACAACCCTTCCTATCCGCCTTCCCTTGCGCGTGCCAAAGTGCAGCAATACACTATGTACGGCAACAATACCGGTATCTGCTACACCCTCATACACACACACACACGTTCTTAACACACACGTTCCTACTCGCGGCCAGTTTTCTTAACACACACACGTTTCGCCTCGCGGCCAGTTATTTGAACACACACAATGTACACCTTTGGGTCCGTATAGGCCATGACGAAGTGCGGCGGGAAAGCCAACCGCCGGGCCCACACCCGCACCCCCCGGCGGTTGAGGTAGTCGATAGGGCCCTTGAAGCCGCCAGACGTGCTGGGTGGTGTGTGGGGGGGGCGGGAAGGAGAGGAGGGGTGGTGCGGGTTACGAGGAAAGCAACAGCAGCAAGGGCGGCGAGGGCAACGGGTGCGACTGAGTTGGAGCACCGACAGGCAGCAGCAGCAGCGGGCGACGGAGCCGGGACGAGCGGGCGAGGGAAGCGGGTAGGTCCAGGTCGCGATGCACCCCCCCTGGCGTCCCCCGCTCCTCCTTCACGGTACCCCACCACTGCTCCATCACTCGTACCTCGCACCCCCATGACGGGGGAGTGCATGGTGGCTCGTACCCCCATGACGCTGCTTGCCGTACTCACCCCCACTCGGGTACGACACCGCGGTACGGCCCGCAGTCCGTACAATCCGTACCCAGATCGCAAGCCACCTGGATCCCCCCTGCCGTCGTACTCCTGCTGTTGCCGCCACTGCTCTGTATCACCGGGGATCCGTCCTCGCAGACCCCGTTACGAGCCTGTCAGCAGCCAGGGAGGGCGGCCAGGGACCGGATAGTCACAGAGGCAGCTAGGGACCGCACAGCAGTAAGCGACCCATGGGTCAGGTGCATCCGCTGTCCTGCATCCTGATCAGCTCCAGACCTCCAGTGCTGCCTGCTATTGCACATGCGGAAGGCCATACCAGAGAGAGACCTTCCTACGCCGCTGGCATGCCTGCAGCTACTTGTTAGTTACCGCATTCATTCCTTCAGCAACCATCACTGGGCAACACACCGACCCACCGACCCACCGACCCACCAGCGGGCATGTATCTGTGCAAATGCCCCCGCCGCCTCCCTCGCCGCCGCCACCTCCTGCTGCTCCTCCGCTAGCCAAACCTTCCGCAGCGGCGCTACGTATTCCGCTGCTGCTGCTTGGCCCGCCGCTGCTGCCTCCGCCCTTCCCCGCCCCGGAGGACGGCAGGGCGCCGCTGCTGCCAGGCAGGAAGGAGGCGGCGGCAGGAGGCGGGTGCGGGCTTCGGAGCTGGGAGGCGGGAGTGAGGAGCAGCAGGGCTGGGAGTGGGGAGTGGGGAAGGAGGCGGGAGGGAGCGGGGCCAGTGGGGAAAAGGGAGATGTGTCGGGATGACAGACCAGCAATCAAGGGGGCAGGGGCAGGGGCCTCGTCAAGAAGAAGGGAAGATGCAAATGGAGGGCTGAAGCTGCTCAGAGAGCGGGAGCCGCTACCGTCGGTAGGTCGGGCACAGCTCCGTACTCATGTGAGATGTGACGCATTGCGCTGCTAAGCAGACGGCGAGGATGAGAGGACGGCGAGGGGAACCCCAACCGCAACCAGGGACAGTTGGGGGCCCCTGGTACTTCCTCCCCATGCAGGATGTATGACATCAGCAACTAGTGCCCCTTTGGCAGTTAGTCGGTTAGCAGCAAAGTATCCGGCGTAAGCAGGTTCCGCAGGTTGCGCTTACCCAGCAGCAAGGCCTGCGGTGGTTTCCACATGTCCATTTCGCCTCCGACGCCCTGGCGTACAGGCTCGCCGCACTTAGCACCAGCTTGACTTCATGTGCTGAATGTTGGGTCTGATGTAATCAAACAATGGCAAAGACCGGCATAGCGGTTTACGCGCATACTGCAATCATGTCGAAAGTTCAAAGCAAAACAGACTTCGCCCCACTTTAGCACGGTTTTACTAAATGCGCATTTGCAATATTTGCATTAAATGCATTCCGTGCCAGCGCGCTTGTGCATGGCACGATAGGAAAGGGTTTGTGGTTGGGTTAACCGACACTCTGGTAATGCCACTTGCCGCTGCTACAACGCCTTCGCGGTATTAGCAGTGCGCTAGAAGCGTTTGTAAAGGTTCTAAAACGTTACTACTGTTTCAGTAGATTTACTTAGACTGCCTCTGTGCTCTATACCTGTCTTGCCCGAGTACACGCTTAGATCTAGCGCGGGGTTGTTAGCCTAAGAGTACATACTGAAGATGGCAGCAGAATTGGAAAGCCGACTTAAAAGCGCCACGGAGCTTGGGACATCTGACATCGCAGGCGCCTTGGAGCAGCTTAAAGGACTCGTGCTTGAAGACAGCAGCAATGATACTGACGCAATTCGGATAAAGGAGCAGGCTATATCCCAGCTATGCGACCTCTACATTAAGCAAGGCAACGCGCAAGGACTCGCAGATCTGCTGACATCCCTGCGGTCGTTCTTCAACGCCATTCCCAAAGCTAAGACGGCGAAGCTCGTACGCAGTATTATTGACTCCATTGCAAAGGTTCCGGGGTCCACGCAACTACAGGTGCGCCTTCTAACAATGCTTTACATGGCGATCTGCGCGGGTTGACCCCCCATAAGGCTTAGTTACAAGATCCAGTTACAAATCTTACTGTCCTTACAATATTCCAAGTTTATTCAGTTAAATCGCTTGAGTTTGAAACGTTACTCGAGGTTTAACTGTTCGAGGCTTCCTAACCCCCCCTCCTCATCCTGCTCCCCCCCCCCCCGCCTGCGCACGCCAGGTGGAGGTGTGCAAGTCGCAGGTGGAGTGGGCTCGCGGCGAGAAGCGCACCTTCCTGCGCCAGCGCATCGAACTGCGGCTGGCCAGCCTCTACCTGCAGGTGGGGGGGTGAAGGGAGGACACTGACGAGGCAACTGACGAGGCAGGTGGGGGCCCGGCCTGCTGGCAGGGGTGGTATGGACCCGTGCTTGCGGCCCATGGCAGGGGGCCCGAGCGGGGACTCTACCTCCTCCCCCCCGCTTGGTGGTGCCACTGGTAGCAGCAGCGTGTGGGGCAGCAGGGGGGTGTCCGGGTGCCGGGGGGCGCCCTGACCCCCCGCACAGCTACCTCTAGCGGCACCACCCAGGGGGGGAGGTGGGCGGCCAGGGAGCGGAGCGCGAGGCAGCCGGGGGGGCCAGCCGCCAGCCGCATGTACGGCAGGGCCCCGGCAGGCGGCTTGGTGTGGTGCGAGAACAGCGTGTATGTCAGTATGTGGTGTGTGTAGTTGAGTAGGACAAGAGCAAGCAATTGGGAGAGGTTCGCATGTGAACCGCGAGTACAGGCAAAAACAGAGGTGACCAAACCTGAACCGTAATTCCAAAACTGCGTAAATAGCTGTTGCTGGATGTAAGAAGAGTGGCGGGTGACGAGTGACGACGCATGTCGGTGATGCTGATGGTTGTCGGAAAACTAAAATACTACCGAGAACTAAAGCCCAGTCAGTATGTGGTGTGTGTGTACAGTGCTGCAAGGGTCCGGGTGGGACCGCCGGAGCAGTGGGCAGCGGGAGCACCACAGCCGCAGCCCTGTGCTCGCTGGTGAGGGCCCTCCACCCGCCCTTGCCTCACATGGAATGGAACCTGTTGTGAGGGGGCTTCCGGCCTCTCCTCCCTCCTCCTCGCCCCGGAAAGGGTCTAACACCTTGAGAGGACACGCGGAGGGTGCGCAGGTCCCTACCTAAACCCTAGTGACGCAGCTCCCGTTCTCCCTGCTCCCCACTCCCTACCCAAGTACCCCACACTTCACACCGCCACCCCCCTGCCCCCCCCCCCACCCCCCCCGCAGGTTCGGGAGTACCCAGCGGCGCTGGCGCTCATTGGCACGTGAGTGGGCCTGGGGGGGAAGGGGTTGGGGTGAGTGGGAGGAGGAGACCCACGGGTCTGCCGCCTCATGCCGGGTGCTGTCCTCCGTTTCCCACATGAACCCCAGCAGGACTGATTCCGACCACACACACACACGAGTGCAGTCCGGCGCATGTGGGATTCCCCCGCCTGTGTGCCCCGTTGGGCCCCCCTTGCTCTCCGTGGGGTGGGTTGGGGGGGGGGGCATGGGGCGACCCGGGGGCTCAGCCCCAGCCTGTCATCGCCCGCTCCCCTCCTCCTGTCACGGTCTTCCCCTCCTCCTGTCATGGTCTTCCCCTCCGACTTCCTCACACCCTTCCCCCTCTCCCGCCCCCCTCCCCCCCAGCCTGCTATCTGAGGTGAAGAAGCTGGACGACAAGCTGCTGCTGGTGGACATATACCTGCTGGAGAGCAAGGGTGGGGGTGGGGGCGGGGGGAGGGAGGGGAGGTGGGGGCCTGGGGGGCAAAGCGCACACAGGTTGTGGAGGGCTGGCACAGGGTGATGAGAGGGCAGGGTGTGGAGTGTGGTGAGAGGGCTTCGAGCCGTGTGCCTGCATGACTCCCCCCCTCCCTGCCCCTTCCCACCCCCCCCTCCCTCCCCTTCCCCCCCTGTGCAGTGCACCATGCGCTGCGCAACGTGCCCAAGAGTCGCGCCTCGCTCACCGCCGCACGCACCGCCGCCAACGCCATCTACGTGCCGCTGCAGCTGCAGGCGGAGGTGGGGGGAGGAGTGGGGAGGGAGGGGCAGGGGTTGTTTCAGGACCAGCCCCTTGTAGGTGGGTGGGCGGGGGGTGTACGACTGCCGTTTTGTGTAGGGGCCGCTGAAGAGCGCTTCCGGCCCCCTGGTCTCACCTCCCCCTTACCTCCTCCACCTTCCTCCCCCCGCCCCGCCCCCCAGATCGACTGCCAGAGCGGCATCCTGTGTGCCGAGGAGAGGGACTTCAAGACCGCCTACTCCTACTTCTTCGAGAGCTTCGAGCAGCTGGCGGGACTGGAGGACCCACGGGCGGCGCAGGTGGGGGGGGGCGGGCGGGTGGAGGGGGTGAGAATAGGACTGGCTGCGCGTGGGTACGTGTTGGTGCGCGTGTGAACAGAGCTGTTGCTTCGCGGCTCAGTGTACCTAATCCCCCCCTCCCCCCCACTTTAGTTGTTTGCATTTCATATATAATTTTCCCTCCCCCCCTCCCCCCCAGGTTCTCAAGTACATGCTGCTGGCCAAGGTGATGTTGGATCAGGCGGAGGACGTGCCGGGTGAGGGGGGGAGGGCGGAGGACGTGCCGGGTGAGGGGAAAAAAAGAAATTCCAAAGTGTGGTATGATAATCCCAAAGTGAGGGGGGGAGGGCGGGGGGGGGGTGAGGGGGGGTGAGGGGGGTAGCTTTGATTAGGGCAGCCCGGGAGCTTGAGACCACGATACTTTAGGGACACGTTTTGTGGCACAAAACACATCCGGTGCCTGTGTTTGTACCTTGGACTTGTACCTTCCTAACCACCGCCCCCCTCTCCCCCCCCTGTAGGCATCATCAGCTCCAAGGCGGGTCTCAAGTACGCGGGCCCCCCCGTGGAGGCGATGCGCGAGGTGGCGGCGGCATACCGGGACAGGTCGCTGCAGAGGTTCCAGGTGGGGGGGAGGGTGGGGGGAGGGAGGAGGGAGGGGAGGTGGGGAGGAGGGAGGGAGGAGGGAGGAGGAGGTGGAGATGGGGGGAGACTTGCATGGCGTGCACGCGCCGGCAGGGTCACGCTGGCCTCTTCACTGACCCACCCCTCCCCTCCCGCCCCGTTCGGCTCGACTAACTCTCTTCCATTCACCAGGAGCTTGTCATCACCTTGTTTGGCATCCTCGATCAACCCACTGGGTATTCTCCTCCCCCCTCCTCCCCCCACCCAGGACGTGCTGTCCGCCCACTCCGCCCAGCTGGTGGAGGACGAGGTGGTGCACACGCACCTGGCCGCACTGTACGACACGCTGATGCAGCAGAACCTGGTACGGCTGATCGAGCCGTACAGCCGGGTGGAGATCAGCCACGTGGCGGCGCTGATCGGGCTGCCGCTGGAGACGGTGGAGGCGAAGCTGAGCCAGGTGGGGCTTGGGGGTGGGGAGGAGAGGAAACGTATGGGGGTTCAGAGATTCACGGGGTGGGGAGGAGAGAAGGTAATGCGTTATGCGGGTATTGAACGGGTTGTATCTGTTGTTGAAAGGCCCAAAAGAGGAATAAAAAGCCACTGGCCCACCGCTCCTCCCACACCCCCTCCCCTCCTTCCCCCACCCCCATTCTCAGATGATCCTGGACAAGAAGTTCAGCGGCACTCTGGACCAGGGCGCCGGCTGCCTGGAGGTGTTCCCCCCCGCCCCCGCCGACACCACCTACCCTGCCGCGCTGGAGGTGCTGGATGCGCTGGGGCGCGTGGTGGACACCCTGTTCGTGCGGAGCACCCGCGTGGTGGCGTAGGAGGGGGGCGGGAGGGGGGGCGTGAGGGAGGGGGGGAGGGAGGGGGGGAGGAAGAATACCCAATGTGTCGAGTAGGGCCAACCTACTAGGGGGGGAGGGAGGAAGGGGAGTAATGAAAAAAGAAGCAACCGGAGTCCCAAGCGCATGTAATTCGACTTATGTGATGAGCGCATACGGCGAGGGAGGTAGGAGGCAGGGGGTGGAGAAGAGGAAGGGGAGCACTGGGAGCGGGGATTGGGAGGGAGAGGAGGACCGAACGGCGTGACGGGGCTGTAGAGGGGTGGAGGGGAGGGGGTAGGGGGCCATGGGTTGGGAGGTTGGGTTGGGAGGTTGGTGCATGGGGATGTCTGGAAGCGGGGGAGTGGTGTTGCATGTGGGGGAACGGGAGTTGCGGTGAGGAGATCTAGGTGGTGGGAGGTGTAGGAGGGGAGAGGGGAGGGTGTTGGCGGTGTAGAGCAGGCGGCGAAGGGGGGGGACGCGAGGGAGGTATCGCGGGTAACAACTCCTGCAGTCCAAACATGCATGTAAGTGGTCATATGCAATGAGCCCCTGGTCGTCTGGAGCCTCTACACTCAATCCTTTGTGCTGCGGGCTAATTACCGAAAAGCTGGGCCGCCCAGTTCTGGCAATCGCATTCTATCCAAGAGCCGCTGGGGCGGAGGCGGCAGGTGATGCGCCCCTACAGTATCCAGGAGGCCATTCATCACGGTGTGTGCACTTGCACCCAGAAACGTTCAGGTTGTAATGGCGTGAAGTAAATCAAGAAGCGCAACCACTTGAGTATTAGAGGGCAACGAGGAATCTGTAATCTGGCTTATCCATTTCTGAAGCTACTACTTTGTTATTACGCAACCGCAAGAATGTAGGACAGTACGACAGTTTAAAAAGACAGCGGAGTTTGTAACAACTCACCTACTCGCTGACAACGCCTGATGGACGCACTAAGAACTTGCTTCGCTGCAGCGTACTTGGTGATAAAGCCCTACGATAACTAGTTGCCAGGTGCCAATGGAGGGGACTTTTTGTTGCCTAATGAACAGAACTTCGCCATGCGGTATGCACAGTACAAAGACGTCCACTGCTGGGCCGTAATTAATAGATCTGACGGTACAAACTCCCGTGATGCCATCTTGCAGGTGATGGAGATGTCCCGCCTGCCTTTACGTATAAACCGCCTCCCGCACAAGCGGGTGTGCCCCAGCACTATATGCCAGATATGCTGCTCTGCCCCAGCGATAAGGACAGCGAGCACGAAGCTCTCCAATGCCAGCAGCCCAAGCGGCAAAAGCAGAGCCATGGGCACGACGCCCTGCCCGGAAGCAAGGCACCGAGAACGGAACGGTGGAGAATGCTAGAGGCAGCACAACAGCCTCCACACGCCGACGGCGAAACGCTTGCCTCGGGCACGCACCCAGCGCACATGGCAGACCCAGCAACCCCGCTTTTTTGCCCCAGCAGCAGCAGCAGCAGTCGCAGCGGCGGAAAGGGAAGAACCCTCTGGAGGCCCGAATAGCCTCTCTGTTTCCTTACCAGGGCAGGGAGGGCTGTGAAGCGGCGGACGCCATGTGCCACCTGGCGCGATCCGCTGCGCGAGTCCTGCTGAACGATGTGCCGTACCCGCACTGCCTGCGGCTTAGCGCGTTTGGCAAGTGGTGGAAGCGGCTGATGACGCGGCGCGGGCAAACTGATACGGCGCCGTTGCAAGAGCGGTTGCTGGCGATGTGCCAGCAGTGGCCGCATGTGTTTGAGCTGCAGGGGCAAGGGGCGGGGCAGATGAGGTCATGTTCTGACTGCTTCTTTAGCTTCTGAAATTCTTCAATTCAAGAAAATCATACGTTATTTGTATGTTCATGCCATCTACCCTGCGCTTCGTGCTTTTCTCCATTAAACTTTGTGGTCAGCGCTGTTCGACGCCCCATCCCTTATGCACCACCCTCCACATGGGGTCCAGCAGGATCCCCAAATCCGGGTTGCCTGCCCAGAGCTGGTGCGTGTGGAGGAGAAGCGGCGGGCCTTCAAGGCCGCCAAGAAGGCCGCGGTTGGGCCCATCACCCACGTCGTACCTCCTGCGGGACAGCTGCGGAACAAACCCACCGGGCAGCAGCACCCTGGCTGGGGGCCGTCGGCGCGCGGGACGGCGCGACACCGGCTCTCAGGCCAGCAGAGCCCTCGCCCCTGCCACCTCAGACGCCTCGCCCCTGCCACCTCAGAAGCCTCGCGCCTGCCACCTCAGAAGCCTCGCCCCTGCCACCTCAGAAGCCTCGCCCCTGCCACCTCAGAGGCCTCGCGCCTGCCACCTCAGAAGCCTCGCCCCTGCCACCTCAGAGCCCTCGCCCCTGCCACCTCAGACGCCTCGCGCCTGCCACCTCAGACGCCTCGCGCCTGCCACCTCAGAAGCCTCGCGCCTGCCACCTCAGAAGCCTCGCGCCTGCCACCTCAGAAGCCTCGCCCCTGCCAACTCAGAAGCCTCGCGCCTGCCACCTCAGATGCCTCGCCCCTGCCACCTCAGACGCCTCGCGCTTGCCACCTCAGAAGCCTCGCGCCTGCCACCTCAGACGCCTCGCCCCTGCCACCTCAGAGGCCTCGCGCCTGCCACCTCAGAAGCCTCGCGCCTGCCACCTCAGTACCCTCGCGCCTGCCACCTCAGAAGCCTCGCCCCTGCCACCTCAGAAGCCTCGCCCCTGCCACCTCAGAAGCCTCGCCCCTGCCACCTCAGAAGCCTCGCCCCTGCCACCTCAGAAGCCTCGCGCCTGCCACCTCAGAAGCCTCGCCCCTGCCACCTCAGAAGCCTCGCCCCTGCCACCTCAGAGGCCTCGCGCCTGCCACCTCAGAAGCCTCGCCCCTGCCACCTCAGACGCCTCGCGCCTGCCACCTCAGACGCCTCGCGCCTGCCACCTCAGACGCCTCGCGCCTGCCACCTCAGAAGCCTCGCGCCTGCCACCTCAGAAGCCTCGCGCCTGCCACCTCAGAAGCCTCGCCCCTGCCACCTCAGAAGCCTCGCGCCTGCCACCTCAGATGCCTCGCCCCTGCCACCTCAGACGCCTCGCGCTTGCCACCTCAGAAGCCTCGCGCCTGCCACCTCAGACGCCTCGCCCCTGCCACCTCAAAAGCCTCGCGCCTGCCACCTCAGAAGCCTCGCGCCTGCCACCTCAGTACCCTCGCGCCTGCCACCTCAGAAGCCTCGCGCCTGCCACCTCAGAAGCCTCGCCCCTGCCACCTCAGGAGCCTCGCCCCTGCCACCTCAGAAGCCTCGCCCCTGCCACCTCAGAAGCCTCGCGCCTGCCACCTCAGAAGCCTCGCGCCTGCCACCTCAGAAGCCTCGCCCCTGCCACCTCACAAGCCTCGCCCCTGCCACCTCAGAAGCCTCGCGCCTGCCACCTCAAGAAGCCTCGCGCCTGCCACCTCAGACGCCTCGCCCCTGCCACCTCAGAGCCCTCGCCCCTGCCACCTCAGACGCCTCGCCCCTGCCACCTCAGAGTCCTCGCCTCTGCCACCTCAGAGCCCTCGCCCCTGCCACCTTACAAGCCTCGCCCCTGCCACCTCAGAGGCCTCGCGCCTGCCACCTCAGAAGCCTCGCCCCTGCCACCTCAAAAGCCTCGCGCCTGCCACCTCAGAAGCCTCGCGCCTGCCACCTCAGTACCCTCGCGCCTGCCACCTCAGAAGCCTCGCCCCTGCCACCTCAGAAGCCTCGCGCCTGCCACCTCAGAAGCCTCGCCCCTGCCACCTCAGAGCCCTCGCCCCTGCCACCTCAGACGCCTCGCGCCTGCCACCTCAGACGCCTCGCGCCTGCCACCTCAGAAGCCTCGCGCCTGCCACCTCAGAAGCCTCACCCCTGCCACCTCAGACGCCTCGCGCCTGCCACCTCAGAAGCCTCGCCCCTGCCACCTCAGAGCTCTCGCCCCTGCCACCTCAGACGCCTCGCGCCTGCCACCTCAGACGCCTCGCGCCTGCCACCTCAGAAGCCTCGCGCCTGCCACCTCAGAAGCCTCACCCCTGCCACCTCAGACGCCTCGCGCCTGCCACCTCAGAAGCCTCGCCCCTGCCACCTCAGAAGCCTCGCCCCTGCCACCTCAGAGGCCTCGCGCCTGCCACCTCAGAAGCCTCGCCCCTGCCACCTCAAAAGCCTCGCGCCTGCCACCTCAGAAGCCTCGCGCCTGCCACCTCAGTACCCTCGCGCCTGCCACCTCAGAAGCCTCGCGCCTGCCACCTCAGAAGCCTCGCGCCTGCCACCTCAGTACCCTCGCGCCTGCCACCTCAGAAGCCTCGCCCCTGCCACCTCAGAAGCCTCGCCCCTGCCACCTCAGAAGCCTCGCCCCTGCCACCTCAGAGCCCTCGCCCCTGCCACCTCAGAAGCCTCGCGCCTGCCACCTCAGACGCCTCGCCCCTGCCACCTCAGAGCCCTCGCCCCTGCCACCTCAGAAGCCTCGCCCCTGCCACCTCAGAAGCCTCGCGCCTGCCACCTCAGAAGCCTCGCCCCTGCCACCTCAGAAGCCTCGCCCCTGCCACCTCAGAGGCCTCGCGCCTGCCACCTCAGAAGCCTCGCCCCTGCCACCTCAGACGCCTCGCGCCTGCCACCTCAGAAGCCTCGCGCCTGCCACCTCAGAAGCCTCGCGCCTGCCACCTCAGAAGCCTCGCGCCTGCCACCTCAGAAGCCTCGCGCCTGCCACCTCAGAAGCCTCGCCCCTGCCACCTCAGAAGCCTCGCGCCTGCCACCTCAGATGCCTCGCCCCTGCCACCTCAGACGCCTCGCGCTTGCCACCTCAGAAGCCTCGCGCCTGCAACCACAGACGCCTCGCCCCTGCCACCTCAAAAGCCTCGCGCCTGCAACCTCAGAAGCCTCGCGCCTGCCACCTCAGTACCCTCGCGCCTGCCACCTCAGAAGCCTCGCGCCTGCCACCTCAGAAGCCTCGCCCCTGCCACCTCAGAAGCCTCGCCCCTGCCACCTCAGAAGCCTCGCCCCTGCCACCTCAGAAGCCTCGCGCCTGCCACCTCAGAAGCCTCGCGCCTGCCACCTCAGAAGCCTCGCCCCTGCCACCTCAGAAGCCTCGCCCCTGCCACCTCAGAAGCCTCGCGCCTGCCACCTCAGAAGCCTCGCGCCTGCCACCTCAGACGCCTCGCGCCTGCCACCTCAGACGCCTCGCGCCTGCCACCTCAGAAGCCTCGCGCCTGCCACCTCAGAAGCCTCGCGCCTGCCACCTCAGAAGCCTCGCCCCTGCCACCTCAGAAGCCTCGCCCCTGCCACCTCAGAGCCCTCGCCCCTGCCACCTCAGACGCCTCGCGCCTGCCACCTCAGACGCCTCGCGCCTGCCACCTCAGAAGCCTCGCCCCTGCCACCTCAGATGCCTCGCGCCTGCCACCTCAGAAGCCTCGCGCCTGCCACCTCAGAAGCCTCGCGCCTGCCACCTCAGAAGCCTCGCGCCTGCCACCTCAGAAGCCTCGCCCCTGCCACCTCAGAAGCCTCGCCCCTGCCACCTCAGACGCCTCGCCCCTGCCACCTCAGAAGCCTCGCCCCTGCCACCTCAGTACCCTCGCGCCTGCCACCTCAGAAGCCTCGCCCCTGCCACCTCAGAGACTCGCGCCTGCCACCTCAGAAGCCTCGCCCCTGCCACCTCAGACGCCTCGCGCTTGCCACCTCAGAAGCTTCGCGCCTGCCACCTCAGACGCCTCGCCCCTGCCACCTCAGTACCCTCGCGCCTGCCACCTCAGAAGCCTCGCCCCTGCAACCTCAGAAGCACCCGCCGACCTAGCACCCGCCGACCTGGCACCCGCCGACCTAGCACCCGCCGACCTAGCACCCGCCGACCTGGCACCCGCCGACCTAGCTAGCACCCGCCGACCTAGCTAGCACCCGCCGACCTAGCTAGCACCCGCCGACCTAGCACCCGCCACCCGCCGACCTAGCACCCGCCGACCTGGCATCCGCCGACCTGGCACCCGCCGACCTGGCACCCGCCGACCTGGCAACCGCCGACCTGGCAACCGCCGACCTGGCACCCGCCGACCTAGCACCCGCCGACCTGGCACCCGCCGACCTAGCACCCGCCGACCTAGCACCCGCCGACCTGGCACCCGCCGACCTAGCACCCGCCGACCTGGCACCCGCCGACCTAGCACCCGCCGACCTAGCACCCGCCGACCTGGCACCCGCTGACCTAGCACCCGCCGACCTAGCTAGCACCCGCCGACCTAGCTAGCACCCGCCGACCTAGCTAGCCCCCGCCGACCTGGCACCCGCCGACCTAGCTAGCACCCGCCGACCTAGCTAGCAACCGCCGACCTGGCACCCGCCGACCTAGCACCCGCCGACCTAGCACCCGCCGACCTAGCTAGCACCCGCCGACCTAGCAAGCACCCGCCGACCTAGCACCCGCCGACCTAGCACCCGCCGACCTAGCTAGCACCCGCCGACCTAGCACCCGCCGACCTAGCACCCGCCGACCTGGCACCCGCCGACCTAGCACCCGCCGACCTAGCACCCGCCGACCTGGCACCCGCCGACCTAGCACCCGCCGACCTAGCACCCGCCGACCTGGCACCCGCCGACCTAGCACCCGCCGACCTAGCACCCGCCGACCTAGCACCCGCCGACCTAGCTAGCACCCGCCGACCTAGCTAGCACCCGCCGACCTAGCTAGCACCCGCCGACCTAGCTAGCACCCGCCGACCTAGCACCCGCCACCCGCCGACCTAGCACCCGCCGACCCGGCACCCGCCGACCTGGCACCCGCCGACCTAGCACCCGCCGACTTAGCACCCGCCGACCTGGCACCCGCCGACCTAGCACCCGCCGACCTAGCACCCGCCGACCTAGCACCCGCCGACCTGGCACCCGCCGACCTAGCTAGCACCCGCCGACCTAGCTAGCACCCGCCGACCTAGCTAGCACCCGCCGACCTAGATAGCACCCGCCGACCTAGATAGCACCCGCCGACCTGGCACCCGCCGACCTAGTTAGCACCCGCCGACCTAGCTAGCACCCGCCGACCTAGCTAGCACCCGCCGACCTAGCACCCGCCACCCGCCGACCTAGCACCCGCCGACCTGGCATCCGCCGACCTGGCACCCGCCGACCTGGCACCCGCCGACCTGGCACCCGCCGACCTAGCAACCGCCGACCTGGCACCCGCCGACCTAGCACCCGCCGACCTAGCACCCGCCGACCTGGCACCCGCCGACCTAGCACCCGCCGACCTAGCACCCGCCGACCTAGCACCCGCCGACCTAGCACCCGCCGACCTGGCACCCGCCGACCTGGCACCCGCCGACCTAGCAGCCGCCGACCTGGCAGCCGCCGACCTAGCAGCCGCCGACCTGGCACCAGCCGACCTAGCACCCGCCGACCTGGCACCCGCCGACCTGGCACCCGCCGACCTGGCACCCGCCGACCTGGCACCCGCCGAATTGGCACCCGCCGACCTAGCACCCGCCGACCTGGCACCCGCCGACCTGGCACCCGCCGACCTAGCACCCGCCGACCTAGCACCCGCCGACCTAGCAGCCGCCGACCTAGCACCCGCCGACCTGGCACCCGCCGACCTAGCACCCGCCGACCTAGCACCCGCCGACCTGGCACCCGCCGACCTAGCACCCGCCGACCTAGCACCCGCCGACCTGGCACCCGCCGACCTGGCACCCGCCGACCTGGCACCCGCCGACCTAGCACCTGCCGACCTAGCAGCACCCGCCGACCTAGCTCCCGCCGACCTAGCTCTCGCCGACCTAGCTAGCACCCGCCGACCTAGCACCCGCCGACCTAGCACCCGCCGACCTAGCACCCGCCGACCTGGCACCCGCCGACCTAGCACCCGCCGACCTGGCACCCGCCGACCTGGCACCCGCCGACCTGGCACCCGCCGATCTGGCACCCGCCGACCTGGCACCCGCCGACCTAGCACCCGCCGACCTGGCACCCGCCGACCTAGCACCCGCCGACCTAGCATCCGCCGACCTGGCACCCGCCGACCTGGCACCCGCCGACCTGGCACCCGCCGACCTAGCACCCGCCGACTCGGCACCCGCCGACCTGGCACCCGCCGAATTGGCACCCGCCGACCTAGCACCCGCCGACCTGGCACCCGCCGACCTGGCACCCGCCGACCTGGCACCCGCCGACCTGGCACCCGCCGACCTAGCACCCGCCGACCTGGCACCCGCCGACCTGGCACCCGCCGACCTGGCACCCGCCGACCTGGCGCTCGCCGACCTGGCACCCGCCGACCTGGCACCCGCCGACCTAGCACCCGCCGACCTAGCACCCGCCGACCTAGCACCCGCCGACCTAGCAGCCGCCGACCTAGCAGCCGCCGACCTAGCAGCCGCCGACCTAGCACCCGCCGACCTAGCACCCGCCGACCTGGCACCCGCCGACCTAGCACCCGCCGACCTAGCACCCGCCGACCTGGCACCCGCCGACCTGGCACCCGCCGACCTGGCACCCGCCGACCTGGCACCCGCCGACCTGGCACCCGCCGACCTGGCACCCGCCGACCTAGCACCCGCCGACCTAGCACCCGCCGACGTGGCACCCGTTGACGTGGCACCCGCCGACCTAGCGCCCGCCGACCTAGCACCCGCCGACCTAGCGCCCGCCGACCTAGCGCCCGCCGACCTAGCACCCGCCGACCTAGCACCCGCCGACCTGGCACCCGCCGACCTGGCACCCGCCGACCTAGCACCCGCCGACCTAGCACCCGCCGACCTGGCACCCGCCGACCTGGCACCCGCCGACCTAGCACCCGCCGACCTAGCACCTGCCGACCTAGCACCCGCCGACCTAGCTCCCGCCGACCTAGCTCTCGCCGACCTAGCTAGCACCCGCCGACCTAGCACCCGCCGACCTAGCACCCGCCGACCTGGCACCCGCCGACCTGGCACCCGCCGACCTACCACCCGCCGACCTAGCACCCGCCGACGTAGCACCCGCCGACGTAGCACCCGTTGACGTGGCACCCGCCGACCTGGCACCCGCCGACCTAGCACCCGCCGACCTAGCACCCGCCGACCTAGCACCCGCCGACCTAGCACCCGCCGACCTAGCACCCGCCGACCTAGCACCCGCCGACCTAGCACCCGCCGACCTGGCACCCGCCGACCTGGCACCCGCCGACCTAGCACCCGCCGACCTAGCACCCGCCGACCTGGCACCCGCCGACCTGGCACCCGCCGAATTGGCACCCGCCGACCTGGCACCCGCCGACCTGGCACCCGCCGACCTGGCACCCGCCGACCTGGCACCCGCCGACCTGGCACCCGCCGACCTGGCACCCGCCGACCTGGCACCCGCCGACCTGGCACCCGCCGACCTGGCACCCGCCGACCTGGCACCCGCCGACCTAGCACCCGCCGACCTAGCACCCGCCGACCTAGCACCCGCCGACCTAGCACCCGCCGACCTAGCACCCGCCGACCTGGCACCCGCCGACCTGGCACCCGCCGACCTGGCACCCGCCGACCTGGCACCCGCCGACCTGGCACCCGCCGACCTGGCACCCGCCGACCTAGCACCCGCCGACCTAGCACCCGCCGACCTAGCACCCGCCGACCTAGCACCCGCCGACCTAGCACCCGCCGACCTAGCAGCCGCCGACCTAGCACCCGCCGACCTGGCAGCCGCCGACCTGGCACCCGCCGACCTAGCACCCGCCGACCTAGCACCCGCCGACCTAGCACCCGCCGACCTAGCACCCGCCGACCTAGCTCTCGCCGACCTAGCTAGCACCCGCCGACCTGGCACCCGCCGACCTGGCACCCGCCGACCTGGCACCCGCCGACCTGGCACCCGCCGACCTGGCACCCGCCGACCTAGCTAGCACCCGCCGACCTAGCACTCGCCGACCTAGCACCCGCCGACCTAGCACCCGCCGACCTAGCAGCCGCCGACCTAGCACCCGCCGACCTGGCAGCCGCCGACCTGGCACCCGCCGACCTGGCACCCGCCGATCTAGCACCCGCCGACCTGGCACCCGCCGACCTGGCACCCGCCGACCTGGCACCCGCCGACCTGGCACCCGCCGACCTAGCACCCGCCGACCTAGCACCCGCCGACCTAGCACCCGCCGACCTAGCACCCGCCGACCTGGCACCCGCCGACCTAGCACCCGCCGACCTAGCACCCGCCGACCTAGCTCCCGCCGACCTAGCTCTCGCCGACCTAGCTAGCACCCGCCGACCTAGCACCCGCCGACCTAGCACCCGCCGACCTAGCACCCGCCGACCTGGCACCCGCCGACCTAGCACCCGCCGACCTGGCACCCGCCGACCTGGCACCCGCCGACCTGGCACCCGCCGACCTGGCACCCGCCGACCTGGCACCCGCCGACCTGGCTCCCGCCGACCTGGCACCCGCCGACCTGGCACTCGCCGACCTAGCACCCGCCGACCTAGCACCCGCCGACCTGGCACCCGCCGACCTGGCACCCGCCGACCTAGCACCCGCCGACTCGGCACCCGCCGACCTGGCACCCGCCGACCTGGACCCCGCCGACCTAGCCCCCGCCGACCTGGCACCCGCCGACCTGGCACCCGCCGACCTGGCACCCGCCGACCTGGCACCCGCCGACCTGGCACCCGCCGACCTAGACCCCGCCGACCTAGCACCCGCCGACCTGGCACCCGCCGACCTGGCACCCGCCGACCTATCACTCGCCGACCTAGCACCCGCCGACCTAGCAGCCGCCGACCTAGCAGCCGCCGACCTAGCAGCCGCCGACCTAGCACCCGCCGACCTGGCACCCGCCGACCTGGCACCCGCCGACCTAGCACCCGCCGACCTAGCACCCGCCGACCTGGCACCCGCCGACCTAGCACCCGCCGACCTAGCACCCGCCGACCTAGCACCCGCCGACCTGGCACCCGCCGACCTGGCACCCGCCGACCTAGCACCCGCCGACCTAGCACCCGCCGACCTGGCACCCGCCGACCTAGCTCTCGCCGACCTAGCTAGCACCCGCCGACCTAGCACCCGCCGACCTAGCTCTCGCCGACCTAGCTACCGCCGACCTGGCACCCGCCGACCTGGCACCCGCCGACCTGGCACCCGCCGACCTGGCACCCGCCGACCTAGCACCCGCCGACCTAGCACCCGCCGACCTAGCTCCCGCCGACCTGGCACCCGCCGACCTAGCTAGCACCCGCCGACCTAGCACCCGCCGACCTGGCACCCGCCGACCTAGCACCCGCCGACCTAGCACCCGCCGACCTGGCACCCGCCGACCTGGCACCCGCCGACCTGGCACCCGCCGACCTGGCACCCGCCGACCTGGCACCCGCCGACCTAGCACCCGCCGACCTAGCACTCGCCGACCTGGCACCCGCCGACCTAGCACCCGCCGACCTAGCACCCGCCGACCTAGCAGCCGCCGACCTGGCAGCCGCCGACCTGGCACCCGCCGACCTGGCACCCGCCGACCTGGCACCCGCCGACCTGGCACCCGCCGACCTAGCACCCGCCGACCTAGCACCCGCCGACCTAGCACCCGCCGACCTAGCACCCGCCGACCTAGCACCCGCCGACCTGGCACCCGCCGACCTAGCACCCGCCGACCTAGCACCTGCCGACCTAGCACCCGCCGACCTAGCACCCGCCGACCTGGCACCCGCCGACCTAGCTAGCACCCGCCGACCTAGCACCCGCCGACCTAGCACCCGCCGACCTAGCACCCGCCGACCTGGCACCCGCCGACCTGGCACCCGCCGACCTGGCACCCGCCGACCTGGCACCCGCCGATCTGGCACCCGCCGACCTGGCACCCGCCGACCTAGCACCCGCCGACCTGGCACCCGCCGACCTGGCACTCGCCGACCTAGCACCCGCCGACCTAGCACCCGTTGACCTGGCACCCGCCGACCTAGCACCCGCCGACCTAGCACCCGCCGACTTGGCACCCGCCGACCTGGCACCCGCCGACCTGGACCCCGCCGACCTAGACCCCGCCGACCTGGCACCCGCCGACCTGGCACCTGCCGACCCGCCGACCTGGCACCCGCCGACCTGGCACCCGCCGACCTGGCACCCGCCGACCTGGCACCCGCCGACCTGGCACCCGCCGACCTGGCACCCGCCGACCTAGACCCCGCCGACCTAGCACCCGCCGACCTGGCACCCGCCGACCTGGCACCCGCCGACCTAGCACTCGCCGACCTAGCACCCGCCGACCTAGCAGCCGCCGACCTAGCAGCCGCCGACCTAGCAGCCGCCGACCTAGCACCCGCCGACCTGGCACCCGCCGACCTGGCACCCGCCGACCTAGCACCCGCCGACCTAGCACCCGCCGACCTGGCAACCGCCGACCTAGCACCCGCCGACCTAGCACCCGCCGACCTAGCACCCGCCGACCTAGCACCCGCCGACCTGGCACCCGCCGACCTGGCACCCGCCGACCTAGCACCTGCCGACCCAGCACCCGCCGACCTAGCTCCCTCCGACCTAGCTCTCGCCGACCTAGCTAGCACCCGCCGACCTAGCACCCGCCGACCTAGCACCCGCCGACCTGGCACCCGCCGACCTGGCACCCGCCGACCTGGCACCCGCCGACCTGGCACCCGCCGACCTGGCACCCGCCGACCTGGCACCCGCCGACCTGGCACCCGCCGACCTGGCACCCGCCGACCTGGCACCCGCCGACCTGGCACCCGCCGACCTGGCACCCGCCGACCTGGCACCCGCCGACCTAGCCCCCGCCGACCTAGCAGCCGCCGACCTAGCAGCCGCCGACCTAGCAGCCGCCGACCTAGCAGCCGCCGACCTAGCAGCCGCCGACCTAGCAGCCGCCGACCTAGCAGCCGCCGACCTAGCAGCCGCCGACCTAGCACCCGCCGACCTAGCAGCCGCCGACCTGGCACCCGCCGACCTGGCACCCGCCGACCTGGCACCCGCCGACCTGGCAGCCGCCGACCTGGCAGCCGCCGACCTAGCAGCCGCCGACCTAGCAGCCGCCGACCTGGCACCCGCCGACCTGGCACCCGCCGACCTAGCACCCGCCGACCTAGCACCCGCCGACCTAGCAGCCGCCGACCTAGCACCCGCCGACCTGGCACCCGCCGACCTGGCACCCGCCGACCTAGCACCCGCCGACCTAGCACCCGCCGACCTAGCACCCGCCGACCTGGCACCCGCCGACCTGGCACCCGCCGACCTGGCACCCGCCGACCTGGCACCCGCCGACCTGGCACCCGCCGACCTGGCACCCGCCGACCTAGCACCCGCCGACCTAGCACCCGCCGACCTAGCACCCGCCGACCTGGCACCCGCCGACCTGGCACCCGCCGACCTGGCACCCGCCGACCTGGCACCCGCCGACCTGGCACCCGCCGACCTAGCACCCGCCGACCTAGCACCCGCCGACGTGGCACCCGTTGACGTGGCACCCGCCGACCTAGCACCCGCCGACCTAGCACCCGCCGACCTAGCGCCCGCCGACCTAGCACCCGCCGACCTGGCACCCGCCGACCTGGCACCCGCCGACCTGGCACCCGCCGACCTAGCACCCGCCGACCTAGCACCCGCCGACCTAGCACCCGCCGACCTAGCACCCGCCGACCTAGCACCCGCCGACCTAGCACCCGCCGACCTGGCACCCGCCGACCTAGCACCCGCCGACCTAGCACCCGCCGACCTAGCACCCGCCGACCTAGCACCCGCCGACCTAGCACCCGCCGACCTAGCACCCGCCGACCTGGCACCCGCCGACCTGGCACCCGCCGACCTGGCACCCGCCGACCTAGCACCCGCCGACCTGGCACCCGCCGACCTGGCACCCGCCGAATTGGCACCCGCCGACCTAGCACCCGCCGACCTGGCACCCGCCGACCTGGCACCCGCCGACCTGGCACCCGCCGACCTGGCACCCGCCGACCTAGCACCCGCCGACCTGGCACCCGCCGACCTGGCACCCGCCGACCTGGCACCCGCCGACCTGGCACCCGCCGACCTGGCACCCGCCGACCTGGCAGCCGCCGACCTAGCAGCCGCCGACCTGGCACCCGCCGACCTAGCACCCGCCGACCTAGCACCCGCCGACCTAGCAGCCGCCGACCTGGCACCCGCCGACCTAGCACCCGCCGACCTAGCACCCGCCGACTCGGCACCCGCCGACCTGGCACCCGTTGACGTGGCACCCGCCGACCTAGACCCCGCCGACCTAGCACCCGCCGACCTGGCACCCGCCGACCTAGCGCCCGCCGACCTGGCACCCGCCGACCTGGCACCCGCCGACCTAGCACCCGCCGACCTAGCACCCGCCGACCTGGCACCCGCCGACCTGGCACCCGCCGACCTAGCACCTGCCGACCTAGCACCCGCCGACCTAGCTCCCTCCGACCTAGCTCTCGCCGACCTAGCTAGCACCCGCCGACCTAGCACCCGCCGACCTAGCACCCGCCGACCTAGCACCCGCCGACCTGGCACCCGCCGACCTGGCACCCGCCGACCTGGCACCCGCCGACCTGGCACCCGCCGACCTGGCACCCGCCGACCTAGCACCCGCCGACCTAGCACCCGCCGACCTAGCTCCCTCCGACCTAGCTCTCGCCGACCTAGCTAGCACCCGCCGACCTAGCACCCGCCGACCTAGCACCCGCCGACCTAGCACCCGCCGACCTGGCACCCGCCGACCTGGCACCCGCCGACCTGGCACCCGCCGACCTGGCACCCGCCGACCTGGCACCCGCCGACCTGGCACCCGCCGACCTAGCACCCGCCGACCTAGCACCCGCCGACCTGGCACCCGCCGACCTAGCACCCGCCGACCTAGCACCCGCCGACCTAGCACCCGCCGACCTAGCACCCGCCGACCTAGCACCCGCCGACCTGGCACCCGCCGACCTGGCACCCGCCGACCTGGCACCCGCCGACCTGGCACCCGCCGACCTGGCACCCGCCGACCTAGCACTCGCCGACCTAGCACCCGCCGACCTAGCACCCGCCGACCTAGCACCCGCCGACCTAGCAGCCGCCGACCTAGCAGCCGCCGACCTAGCAGCCGCCGACCTAGCAGCCGCCGACCTGGCACCCGCCGACCTAGCACCCGCCGACCTAGCACCCGCCGACCTAGCACCCGCCGACCTAGCACCCGCCGACCTTGCACCCGCCGACCTAGCACCCGCCGACCTGGCACCCGCCGACCTGGCACCCGCCGACCTAGCACCTGCCGACCTAGCACCCGCCGACCTAGCTCTCGCCGACCTAGCTCTCGCCGACCTAGCTAGCACCCGCCGACCTAGCACCCGCCGACCTAGCACCCGCCGACCTAGCACCCGCCGACCTGGCACCCGCCGACCTGGCACCCGCCGACCTGGCACCCGCCGACCTGGCACCCGCCGACCTGGCACCCGCCGATCTGGCACCCGCCGACCTGGCACCCGCCGACCTGGCTCCCGCCGACCTGGCACCCGCCGACCTGGCACTCGCCGACCTAGCACCCGCCGACCTAGCACCCGTTGACCTGGCACCCGCCGACCTGGCACCCGCCGACCTAGCACCCGCCGACTCGGCACCCGCCGACCTGGACCCCGCCGACCTGGACCCCGCCGACCTAGACCCCGCCGACCTGGCACCCGCCGACCTGGCACCCGCCGACCTGGCACCCGCCGACCTTGCACCCGCCGACCTGGCACCCGCCGACCTCGATCCCGCCGACCTAGCACCCGCCGACCTGGCACCCGCCGACCTGGCACCCGCCGACCTAGCACTCGCCGACCTAGCACCCGCCGACCTAGCAGCCGCCGACCTAGCAGCCGCCGACCTAGCAGCCGCCGACCTAGCACCCGCCGACCTGGCACCCGCCGACCTGGCACCCGCCGACCTAGCACCCGCCGACCTAGCACCCGCCGACCTGGCACCCGCCGACCTAGCACCCGCCGACCTAGCACCCGCCGACCTAGCACCCGCCGACCTGGCACCCGCCGACCTGGCACCCGCCGACCTAGCACCTGCCGACCTAGCACCCGCCGACCTAGCTCCCTCCGACCTAGCTCTCGCCGACCTAGCTAGCACCCGCCGACCTAGCACCCGCCGACCTAGCACCCGCCGACCTAGCACCCGCCGACCTGGCACCCGCCGACCTGGCACCCGCCGACCTGGCACCCGCCGACCTGGCACCCGCCGATCTGGCACCCGCCGACCTGGCACCCGCCGACCTAGCACCCGCCGACCTAGCACCCGCCGACCTGGCACCCGCCGACCTAGCACCCGCCGACCTAGCACCCGCCGACCTGGCACCCGCCGACCTGGCACCCGCCGACCTGGCACGCGCCGACCTGGCACCCGCCGACCTGGCACCCGCCGACCTGGCACCCGCCGACCTAGCACCCGCCGACCTAGCACCCGCCGACCTAGCACCCGCCGACCTAGCAGCCGCCGACCTAGCAGCCGCCGACCTAGCACCCGCCGACCTGGCACCCGCCGACCTAGCACCCGCCGACCTAGCACCCGCCGACCTGGCACCCGCCGACCTAGCACCCGCCGACCTAGCACCCGCCGACCTAGCACCCGCCGACCTGGCACCCGCCGACCTGGCACCCGCCGACCTAGCACCTGCCGACCTAGCACCCGCCGACCTAGCTCCCTCCGACCTAGCTCTCGCCGACCTAGCTAGCACCCGCCGACCTAGCACCCGCCGACCTAGCACCCGCCGACCTGGCACCCGCCGACCTGGCACCCGCCGACCTGGCACCCGCCGACCTGGCACCCGCCGACCTGGCACCCGCCGACCTGGCACCCGCCGACCTGGCACCCGCCGACCTAGCACCCGCCGACCTAGCTCCCTCCGACCTAGCTCTCGCCGACCTAGCTAGCACCCGCCGACCTAGCACCCGCCGACCTAGCACCCGCCGACCTAGCACCCGCCGACCTAGCACCCGCCGACCTGGCACCCGCCGACCTGGCACCCGCCGACCTGGCACCCGCCGACCTGGCACCCGCCGACCTGGCACCCGCCGACCTGGCACCCGCCGACCTGGCTCCCGCCGACCTGGCACCCGCCGACCTGGCACTCGCCGACCTAGCACCCGCCGACCTAGCACCCGTTGACCTGGCACCCGCCGACCTAGCACCCGCCGACCTAGCACCCGCCGACTTGGCACCCGCCGACCTGGCACCCGCCGACCTGGACCCCGCCGACCTAGACCCCGCCGACCTGGCACCCGCCGACCTGGCACCCGCCGACCTGGCACCCGCCGACCTGGCACCCGCCGACCTGGCACCCGCCGACCTAGACCCCGCCGACCTAGCACCCGCCGACCTGGCACCCGCCGACCTGGCACCCGCCGACCTGGCACCCGCCGACCTAGCACCTGCCGACCTAGCACCCGCCGACCTAGCTCCCTCCGACCTAGCTCTCGCCGACCTAGCACCCGCCGACCTAGCACCCGCCGACCTAGCACCCGCCGACCTAGCACCCGCCGACCTGGCACCCGCCGACCTGGCACCCGCCGACCTGGCACCCGCCGACCTGGCACCCGCCGACCTGGCACCCGCCGACCTAGCACCTGCCGACCTAGCACCCGCCGACCTAGCTCCCTCCGACCTAGCTCTCGCCGACCTAGCTAGCACCCGCCGACCTAGCACCCGCCGACCTAGCACCCGCCGACCTAGCACCCGCCGACCTGGCACCCGCCGACCTGGCACCCGCCGACCTGGCACCCGCCGACCTGGCACCCGCCGACCTGGCACCCGCCGACCTGGCACCCGCCGACCTAGCACCCGCCGACCTAGCACCCGCCGACCTGGCACCCGCCGACCTAGCACCCGCCGACCTAGCACCCGCCGACCTGGCACCCGCCGACCTGGCACCCGCCGACCTGGCACCCGCCGACCTGGCACCCGCCGACCTGGCACCCGCCGACCTGGCACCCGCCGACCTAGCACCCGCCGACCTAGCACCCGCCGACCTAGCACCCGCCGACCTAGCAGCCGCCGACCTAGCAGCCGCCGACCTAGCAGCCGCCGACCTAGCACCCGCCGACCTGGCACCCGCCGACCTAGCACCCGCCGACTTAGCACCCGCCGACCTGGCACCCGCCGACCTAGCACCCGCCGACCTAGCACCCGCCGACCTAGCACCCGCCGACCTGGCACCCGCCGACCTGGCACCCGCCGACCTAGCACCTGCCGACCTAGCACCCGCCGACCTAGCTCCCTCCGACCTAGCTCTCGCCGACCTAGCTAGCACCCGCCGACCTAGCACCCGCCGACCTAGCACCCGCCGACCTGGCACCCGCCGACCTGGCACCCGCCGACCTGGCACCCGCCGACCTGGCACCCGCCGACCTGGCACCCGCCGACCTGGCACCCGCCGACCTGGCTCCCGCCGACCTGGCACCCGCCGACCTGGCACTCGCCGACCTAGCACCCGCCGACCTAGCACCCGTTGACCTGGCACCCGCCGACCTAGCACCCGCCGACCTAGCACCCGCCGACTTGGCACCCGCCGACCTGGCACCCGCCGACCTGGACCCCGCCGACCTAGACCCCGCCGACCTGGCACCCGCCGACCTGGCACCCGCCGACCTGGCACCCGCCGACCTGGCACCCGCCGACCTGGCACCCGCCGACCTAGACCCCGCCGACCTAGCACCCGCCGACCTGGCACCCGCCGACCTGGCACCCGCCGACCTAGCACTCGCCGACCTAGCACCCGCCGACCTAGCAGCCGCCGACCTAGCAGCCGCCGACCTAGCACCCGCCGACCTAGCACCCGCCGACCTGGCACCCGCCGACCTGGCACCCGCCGACCTAGCACCCGCCGACCTAGCACCCGCCGACCTGGCACCCGCCGACCTAGCACCCGCCGACCTAGCACCCGCCGACCTAGCACCCGCCGACCTAGCACCCGCCGACCTAGCACCTGCCGACCTAGCACCCGCCGACCTAGCTCCCTCCGACCTAGCTCTCGCCGACCTAGCTAGCACCCGCCGACCTAGCACCCGCCGACCTAGCACCCGCCGACCTAGCACCCGCCGACCTGGCACCCGCCGACCTGGCACCCGCCGACCTGGCACCCGCCGACCTGGCACCCGCCGACCTGGCACCCGCCGACCTGGCACCCGCCGATCTGGCACCCGCCGACCTGGCACCCGCCGACCTGGCACCCGCCGACCTGGCACCCGCCGACCTGGCACCCGCCGACCTAGACCCCGCCGACCTAGCACCCGCCGACCTGGCACCCGCCGACCTGGCACCCGCCGACCTAGCACTCGCCGACCTAGCACCCGCCGACCTAGCAGCCGCCGACCTAGCAGCCGCCGACCTAGCAGCCGCCGACCTAGCACCCGCCGACCTGGCACCCGCCGACCTGGCACCCGCCGACCTAGCACCCGCCGACCTAGCACCCGCCGACCTGGCACCCGCCGACCTAGCACCCGCCGACCTAGCACCCGCCGACCTAGCACCCGCCGACCTGGCACCCGCCGACCTGGCACCCGCCGACCTAGCACCTGCCGACCTAGCACCCGCCGACCTAGCTCCCTCCGACCTAGCTCTCGCCGACCTAGCTAGCACCCGCCGACCTAGCACCCGCCGACCTAGCACCCGCCGACCTAGCACCCGCCGACCTGGCACCCGCCGACCTGGCACCCGCCGACCTGGCACCCGCCGACCTGGCACCCGCCGACCTGGCACCCGCCGACCTGGCACCCGCCGACCTGGCACCCGCCGACCTGGCACCCGCCGACCTGGCACCCGCCGACCTAGCACCCGCCGACCTAGCACCCGCCGACCTGGCACCCGCCGACCTGGCACCCGCCGACCTAGCACCCGCCGACCTGGCACCCGCCGACCTGGCACCCGCCGACCTGGCACCCGCCGACCTGGCACCCGCCGACCTGGCACCCGCCGACCTGGCTCCCGCCGACCTAGCACTCGCCGACCTAGCACCCGCCGACCTAGCACCCGCCGACCTAGCAGCCGCCGACCTAGCAGCCGCCGACCTAGCAGCCGCCGACCTAGCACCCGCCGACCTGGCACCCGCCGACCTAGCACCCGCCGACCTAGCACCCGCCGACCTGGCACCCGCCGACCTAGCACCCGCCGACCTAGCACCCGCCGACCTAGCACCCGCCGACCTGGCACCCGCCGACCTGGCACCCGCCGACCTAGCACCTGCCGACCTAGCACCCGCCGACCTAGCTCCCTCCGACCTAGCACCCGCCGACCTGGCACCCGCCGACCTGGCACCCGCCGACCTGGCACCCGCCGACCTGGCACCCGCCGACCTAGACCCCGCCGACCTAGCACCCGCCGACCTGGCACCCGCCGACCTAGCACCCGCCGACCTAGCACCCGCCGACCTAGCACCCGCCGACCTGGCACCCGCCGACCTGGCACCCGCCGACCTAGCACTCGCCGACCTGGCACCCGCCGACCTAGCACCTGCCGACCTGGCACCCGCCGAGCTAGCACCCGCCGACCTGGCACCCGCCGACCTGGCACCCGCCGACCTGGGTCCCGCCGACCTGGCACCCGCCGACCTAGCACCCGCCGACCTGGCACCCGCCGACCTAGCACCCGCCGACCTGGCACCCGCCGACCTAGCACCCGCCGACCTAGCACCCGCCGACCTAGCACCCGCCGACCTGGCACCCGCCGACCTAGCACCCGCCGACCTAGCACCCGCCGACCTAGCACCCGCCGACCTAGCAGCCGCCGACCTAGCAGCCGCCGACCTAGCACCCGCCGACCTGGCACCCGCCGACCTGGCACCCGCCGACCTAGCACCCGCCGACCTAGCACCCGCCGACCTGGCACCCGCCGACCTAGCACCCGCCGACCTAGCACCCGCCGACCTAGCACCCGCCGACCTGGCACCCGCCGACCTGGCACCCGCCGACCTAGCACCTGCCGACCTAGCACCCGCCGACCTAGCTCCCTCCGACCTAGCTCTCGCCGACCTAGCTAGCACCCGCCGACCTAGCACCCGCCGACCTAGCACCCGCCGACCTAGCACCCGCCGACCTGGCACCCGCCGACCTGGCACCCGCCGACCTGGCACCCGCCGACCTGGCACCCGCCGACCTGGCACCCGCCGACCTGGCACCCGCCGACCTGGCACCCGCCGACCTGGCACCCGCCGACCTGGCACCCGCCGACCTGGCACCCGCCGACCTGGCACCCGCCGACCTGGCACCCGCCGACCTGGCACCCGCCGACCTGGCACCCGCCGACCTGGCACCCGCCGACCTAGCACCCGCCGACCTGGCACCCGCCGACCTGGCACCCGCCGACCTGGCACCCGCCGACCTGGCACCCGCCGACCTGGCTCCCGCCGACCTAGCACCCGCCGACCTAGCACCCGCCGACCTAGCACCCGCCGACCTAGCAGCCGCCGACCTAGCAGCCGCCGACCTAGCAGCCGCCGACCTAGCACCCGCCGACCTGGCACCCGCCGACCTAGCACCCGCCGACCTAGCACCCGCCGACCTGGCACCCGCCGACCTGGCACCCGCCGACCTGGCACCCGCCGACCTAGCACTCGCCGACCTGGCACCCGCCGACCTAGCACCCGCCGACCTAGCACCCGCCGACCTGGCACCCGCCGACCTGGCACCCGCCGACCTGGCACCCGCCGACCTAGCACCCGCCGACCTAGCACCCGCCGACCTAGCACCCTCCGACCTAGCACCCGCCGACCTGGCACCCGCCGACCTGGCACCCGCCGACCTGGCACCCGCCGACCTGGCACCCGCCGACCTAGACCCCGCCGACCTAGCACCCGCCGACCTGGCACCCGCCGACCTAGCACCCGCCGACCTAGCACCCGCCGACCTAGCACCCGCCGACCTGGCACCCGCCGACCTGGCACCCGCCGACCTAGCACTCGCCGACCTGGCACCCGCCGACCTAGCACCTGCCGACCTGGCACCCGCCGAGCTAGCACCCGCCGACCTGGCACCCGCCGACCTGGCACCCGCCGACCTGGGTCCCGCCGACCTGGCACCCGCCGACCTAGCACCCGCCGACCTGGCACCCGCCGACCTAGCACCCGCCGACCTGGCACCCGCCGACCTAGCACCCGCCGACCTAGCACCCGCCGACCTAGCACCCGCCGACCTGGCACCCGCCGACCTAGCACCCGCCGACCTAGCACCCGCCGACCTAGCAGCCGCCGACCTAGCACCCGCCGACCTAGCACCCGCCGACCTAGCACCCGCCGACCTGGCACCCGCCGACCTGGCACCCGCCGACCTAGCACCCGCCGACCTAGCACCCGCCGACCTGGCACCCGCCGACCTAGCACCCGCCGACCTAGCACCCGCCGACCTAGCACCCGCCGACCTGGCACCCGCCGACCTGGCACCCGCCGACCTAGCACCTGCCGACCTAGCACCCGCCGACCTAGCTCCCTCCGACCTAGCTCTCGCCGACCTAGCTAGCACCCGCCGACCTAGCACCCGCCGACCTAGCACCCGCCGACCTAGCACCCGCCGACCTGGCACCCGCCGACCTGGCACCCGCCGACCTGGCACCCGCCGACCTGGCACCCGCCGACCTGGCACCCGCCGACCTGGCACCCGCCGACCTGGCACCCGCCGACCTGGCACCCGCCGACCTGGCACCCGCCGACCTAGCACCCGCCGACCTAGCACCCGCCGACCTGGCACCCGCCGACCTGGCACCCGCCGACCTAGCACCCGCCGACCTGGCACCCGCCGACCTGGCACCCGCCGACCTGGCACCCGCCGACCTGGCACCCGCCGACCTGGCACCCGCCGACCTGGCTCCCGCCGACCTAGCACTCGCCGACCTAGCACCCGCCGACCTAGCACCCGCCGACCTAGCAGCCGCCGACCTAGCAGCCGCCGACCTAGCAGCCGCCGACCTAGCACCCGCCGACCTGGCACCCGCCGACCTAGCACCCGCCGACCTAGCACCCGCCGACCTGGCACCCGCCGACCTAGCACCCGCCGACCTAGCACCCGCCGACCTAGCACCCGCCGACCTGGCACCCGCCGACCTGGCACCCGCCGACCTAGCACCCGCCGACCTAGCACCCGCCGACCTAGCACCCGCCGACCTAGCACCCGCCGACCTGGCACCCGCCGACCTGGCACCCGCCGACCTGGCACCCGCCGACCTGGCACCCGCCGACCTAGCACCCGCCGACCTAGCACCCGCCGACCTGGCACCCGCCGACCTAGCACCCGCCGACCTAGCACCCGCCGACCTAGCACCCGCCGACCTGGCACCCGCCGACCTGGCACCCGCCGACCTGGCACCCGCCGACCTAGCACCCGCCGACCTGGCACCCGCCGACCTAGCACCCGCCGACCTAGCACCCGCCGACCTGGCACCCGCCGACCTGGCACCCGCCGACCTGGCACCCGCCGACCTGGCACCCGCCGACCTGGCACCCGCCGACCTGGCACCCGCCGACCTGGCACCCGCCGACCTAGCACCCGCCGACCTGGCACCCGCCGACCTAGCACCCGCCGACCTAGCACCCGCCGACCTAGCACCCGCCGACCTGGCACCCGCCGACCTAGCACCCGCCGACCTGGCACCCGCCGACCTGGCACCCGCCGACCTGGCACCCGCCGACCTAGCACCCGCCGACCTGGCACCCGCCGACCTAGCACCCGCCGACCTGGCACCCGCCGACCTGGCACCCGCCGACCTGGCACCCGCCGACCTGGCACCCGCCGACCTGGCACCCGCCGACCTGGCACCCGCCGACCTGGCACCCGCCGACCTGGCACCCGCCGACCTGGCACCCGCCGACCTGGCACCCGCCGACCTGGCACCCGCCGACCTGGCACCCGCCGACCTGGCACCCGCCGACCTGGCACCCGCCGACCCGGCACCCGCCGACCTGGCACCCGCCGACCTAGCACCCGCCGACCTAGCACCCGCCGACCTAGCACCCGCCGACCTAGCACCCGCCGACCTGGCACCCGCCGACCTGGCACCCGCCGACCTGGCACCCGCCGACCTGGCACCCGCCGACCTAGCACCCGCCGACCTGGCACCCGCCGATTTAGCACCCGCCGACCTAGCACCCGCTGACCTAGCTCTCGCCGACCTAGCTAGCACCCGCCGACCTAGCTAGCACCCGCCGAGCTAGCACCCGCCGACCTGGCACCCGCCGACCTGGCACCCGCCGACCTGGCACCCGCCGACCTAGCACCCGCCGACCTAGCACCCGCCGACCTGGCACCCGCCGACCTGGCACCCGCCGACCTAGCACCCGCCGACCTGGCACCCGCCGACCTGGCACCCGCCGACCTGGCACCCGCCGACCTGGCACCCGCCGACCTGGCACCCGCCGACCTGGCTCCCGCCGACCTAGCACCCGCCGACCTAGCACCCGCCGACCTAGCACCCGCCGACCTAGCAGCCGCCGACCTAGCAGCCGCCGACCTAGCAGCCGCCGACCTAGCACCCGCCGACCTGGCACCCGCCGACCTAGCACCCGCCGACCTAGCACCCGCCGACCTGGCACCCGCCGACCTAGCACCCGCCGACCTGGCACCCGCCGACCTGGCAAGCCGACCTAGCACCCGCCGACCTAGCACCCGCCGACCTAGCTCCCGCCGACCTAGCACCCGCCGACCTAGCACCCGCCGACCTAGCACCCGCCGACCTAGCACCCGCCGACCTGGCACCCGCCGACCTGGCACCCGCCGACCTGGCACCCGCCGACCTGGCACCCGCCGACCTGGCACCCGCCGACCTAGCACCGCCGACCTAGCACCCGCCGACCTGGCACCCGCCGACCTGGCACCCGCCGACCTGGCACCCGCCGACCTGGCACCCGCCGACCTGGCACCCGCCGACCTGGCACTCGCCGACCTGGCACCCGCCGACCTAGCACCCGCCGACCTAGCACCCGCCGACCTGGCACCCGCCGACCTGGCACCCGCCGACCTGGCACCCGCCGACCTGGCACCCGCCGACCTGGCACCCGGCACCCGCCGACCTGGCACCCGCCGACCTGGCACCCGCCGACCTGGCACCCGCCGACCTGGCACCCGCCGACCTAGCAGCCGCCGACCTAGCAGCCGCCGACCTGGCACCCGCCGACCTAGCACCCCCCGACCTAGCACCCGCCGACCTAGCACCCGCCGACCTAGCACCCGCCGACCTGGCACCCGCCGACCTGGCACCCGCCGACCTGGCACCCGCCGACCTGGCACCCGCCGACCTGGCACCCGCCGACCTGGCACCCGCCGACCTGGCACCCGCCGACCTGGCACCCGCCGACCTGGCACCCGCCGACCTGGCACCCGCCGACCTGGCACCCGCCGACCTGGCACCCGCCGACCTGGCACCCGCCGACCTGGCACCCGCCGACCTGGCACCCGCCGACCTGGCACCCGCCGACCTAGCACCCGCCGACCTAGCACCCGCCGACCTGGCACCCGCCGACCTGGCACCCGCCGACCTGGCACCCGCCGACCTGGCACCCGCCGACCTGGCACCCGCCGACCTAGCACCCGCCGACCTGGCACCCGCCGACCTGGCACCTGCCGATTTAGCACCCGCCGACCTAGCACCCGCTGACCTAGCTCTCGCCGACCTAGCTAGCACCCGCCGACCTAGCTAGCACCCGCCGACCTAGCACCCGCCGACCTAGCACCCGCCGACCTGGCACCCGCCGACCTGGCACCCGCCGACCTAGCACCCGCCGACCTGGCACCCGCCGACCTGGCACCCGCCGACCTGGCACCCGCCGACCTGGCACCCGCCGACCTGGCACCCGCCGACCTGGCACCCGCCGACCTGGCACCCGCCGACCTGGCACTCGCCGACCTAGCACCCGCCGACCTAGCACCCGTTGACCTGGCACCCGCCGACCTGGCACCCGCCGACCTAGCACCCGCCGACCTAGCACCCGCCGACCTAGCTAGCACCCGCCGACCTAGCACCCGCCGACCTAGCACCCGCCGACCTGGCACCCGCCGACCTGGCACCCGCCGACCTGGCTCCCGCCGACCTGGCACCCGCCGACCTAGCACCCGCCGACCTGGCACCCGCCGACCTAGCACCCGCCGACCTAGCACCCGCCGACCTAGCACCCACCGACCTGGCACCCGCCGACCTGGCACCCGCCGACCTAGCACCCGCCGACCTGGCACCCGCCGACCTGGCACCCGCCGACCTGGCACCCGCCGACCTGGCACCCGCCGACCTGGCACCCGCCGACCTAGCACCCGCCGACCTAGCACCCGCCGACCTGGCACCCGCCGACCAAGCACCCGCCGAACTAGCACCCGCCGACCCAGCACCCGCCGACCCAGCACCCGCCGACCTAGCACCCGCCGACCTAGCACCCGCCGACCTAGCACCCGCCGACCTGGCACCCGCCGACCTGGCACCCGCCGACCTGGCACCCGCCGACCTAGCACCCGCCGACCTGGCACCCGCCGACCTGGCACCCGCCGACCTGGCACCCGCCGACCTAGCACCCGCCGACCTGGCACCCGCCGACCTGGCACCCGCCGACCTAGCACCCGCCGACCTAGCACCCGCCGACCTAGCACCCGCCGTCCTGGCACCCGCCGACCTGGCACCCGCCGACCTGGCACCCGCCGACCTAGCACCCGCCGACCTGGCACCCGCCGACCTGGCACCCGCCGACCATGCTAGCACCCGCCGACCTAGCACCCGCCGACCAAGCACCCGCCGACCTAGCAACCGCCGACCCAGCACCCGCCGGCCTAGCACCCGCCGACCTGGCACCCGCCGACCTGGCACCCGCCGAACTAGCACCCACCGACCTAGCACCCGCCGACCTAGCACCCGCCGACCCGGCTCCCGCCGACCTGGCACCCGCCGACCCGGCACCCGCCGACTTGGCACCCGCCGACCCGGCACCCGCCGACCCGGCACCCGCCGACCTGGCACCCGCCGACCTGGCACCCGCCGACCTGGCACCCGCCGACCTGGCACCCGCCGACCTGGCACCCGCCGACCTGGCACCCGCCGACCTGGCACCCGCCGACCTGGCACCCGCCGACCTAGCACCCGCCGACCCAGCACCCGCCGACCCAGCACCCGCCGACCCAGCACCCGCCGACCTAGCACCCGCCGACCTGGCACCCGCCGACCTAGCACCCGCCGACCTGGCACCCGCCGACCTGGCACCCGCCGTCCTGGCACCCGCCGACCTGGCACCCGCCGACCTGGCACCCGCCGACCTGGCACCCGCCGACCTAGCACCCGCCGACCTAGCACCCGCCCGCCGACCTAGCACCCGCCCGCCGACCTAGCACCCGCCCGCCGACCTAGCACCCGCCGACCTGGCACCCGCCGACCTGGCACCCGCCGACCTATCACCCGCCGACCTAGCACCCGCCGACCTAGCACCCGCCGACCTAGCATCCGCCGACCTGGCACCCGCCGACCTGGCACCCGCCGACCTGGCACCCGCCGACCTAGCACCCGCCGACCTGGCACCCGCCGACCTGGCACCCGCCGACCTAGCACCCGCCGACCTGGCACCCGCCGACCTGGCACCCGCCGACCTGGCACCCGCCGACCTGGCACCCGCCAACCTGGCACCCGCCGACCTGGCACCCGCCGACCTAGCACCCGTCGACCTAGCACCCGCCGACCTAGCACCCGCCGACCTAGCACCCGCCGACCTGGCACCCGCCGACCTAGCACCCGCCGACCTGGCACCCGCCGACCTGGCACCCGCCGACCTGGCACCCGCCGACCTGGCACCCGCCGACCAAGCTAGCACCCGCCGACCTAGCACCCGCCGACCTAGCACCCGCCGACCTAGCACCCGCCGGCCTAGCACCCGCCGACCTGGCACCCGCCGACCTGGCACCCGCCGACCTGGCACCCGCCGACCTAGCACCCGCCGACCTGGCACCCGCCGACCTGGCACCCGCCGACCTAGCACCCGCCGACCTGGCACCCGCCGACCTGGCACCCGCCGACCTGGCACCCGCCGACCTGGCACCCGCCAACCTGGCACCCGCCGACCTGGCACCCGCCGACCTAGCACCCGCCGACCTAGCACCCGCCGACCTAGCACCCGCCGACCTAGCACCCGCCGACCTGGCACCCGCCGACCTGGCACCCGCCGACCTGGCACCCGCCGACCTGGCACCCGCCGACCTGGCACCCGCCGACCTGGCACCCGCCGACCAAGCTAGCACCCGCCGACCTAGCACCCGCCGACCTAGCACCCGCCGACCTAGCACCCGCCGACCTAGCACCCGCCGGCCTAGCACCCGCCGACCTGGCACCCGCCGACCTGGCACCCGCCGACCTGGCACCCGCCGACCTAGCACCCGCCGACCTGGCACCCGCCGACCTGGCACCCGCCGGCCGACCTGGCACCCGCAGGCCGACCTAGCACCCGCCGACCTAGCACCCGCCGACCTAGCACCCGCCGACCTGGCACCCGCCGACCTAGCACCCGCCGACCCAGCACCCGCCGACCCAGCACCCGCCGACCCAGCACCCGCCGACCCAGCACCCGCCGACCTAGCACCCGCCGACCTGGCACCCGCCGACCTGGCACCCGCCGACCTAGCACCCGCCGACCCAGCACCCGCCGACCTAGCACCCGCCGACCTAGCACCCGCCGACCTGGCACCCGCCGACCTGGCACCCGCCGACCTGGCACCCGCCGACCTGGCACCCGCCGACCTAGCACCCGCCGACCTAGCACCCGCCGACCTGGCACCCGCCGACCTGGCACCCGCCGACCTAGCACCCGCCGACCTGGCACCCGCCGACCTGGCACCCGCCGACCTGGCACCCGCCGACCTGGCACCCGCCGACCTGGCACCCGCCGACCTGGCACCCGCCGACCTAGCACCCGCCGACCTAGCACCCGCCGACCTAGCACCCGCCGACCTAGCAGCCGCCGACCTAGCAGCCGCCGACCTAGCAGCCGCCGACCTAGCACCCGCCGACCTGGCACCCGCCGACCTAGCACCCGCCGACCTAGCACCCGCCGACCTGGCACCCGCCGACCTAGCACCCGCCGACCTAGCACCCGCCGACCTAGCACCCGCCGACCTGGCACCCGCCGACCTGGCACCCGCCGACCTAGCACCCGCCGACCTAGCACCCGCCGACCTAGCTCCCTCCGACCTAGCACCCGCCGACCTGGCACCCGCCGACCTGGCACCCGCCGACCTGGCACCCGCCGACCTGGCACCCGCCGACCTAGCCCCCGCCGACCTAGCACCCGCCGACCTGGCACCCGCCGACCTAGCACCCGCCGACCTAGCACCCGCCGACCTAGCACCCGCCGACCTGGCACCCGCCGACCTGGCACCCGCCGACCTAGCACCCGCCGACCTGGCACCCGCCGACCTAGCACCCGCCGACCTAGCACCCGCCGACCTGGCACCCGCCGACCTGGCACCCGCCGACCTGGCACCCGCCGACCTGGCACCCGCCGACCTGGCACCCGCCGACCTGGCACCCGCCGACCTGGCACCCGCCGACCTAGCACCCGCCGACCTGGCACCCGCCGACCTAGCACCCGCCGACCTAGCACCCGCCGACCTAGCACCCGCCGACCTGGCACCCGCCGACCTAGCACCCGCCGACCTGGCACCCGCCGACCTGGCACCCGCCGACCTGGCACCCGCCGACCTAGCACCCGCCGACCTGGCACCCGCCGACCTAGCACCCGCCGACCTGGCACCCGCCGACCTGGCACCCGCCGACCTGGCACCCGCCGACCTGGCACCCGCCGACCTGGCACCCGCCGACCTGGCACCCGCCGACCTGGCACCCGCCGACCTGGCACCCGCCGACCTGGCACCCGCCGACCTGGCACCCGCCGACCTGGCACCCGCCGACCTGGCACCCGCCGACCTGGCACCCGCCGACCTGGCACCCGCCGACCCGGCACCCGCCGACCTGGCACCCGCCGACCTAGCACCCGCCGACCTAGCACCCGCCGACCTAGCACCCGCCGACCTAGCACCCGCCGACCTGGCACCCGCCGACCTGGCACCCGCCGACCTGGCACCCGCCGACCTGGCACCCGCCGACCTAGCACCCGCCGACCTGGCACCTGCCGATTTAGCACCCGCCGACCTAGCACCCGCTGACCTAGCTCTCGCCGACCTAGCTAGCACCCGCCGACCTAGCTAGCACCCGCCGACCTAGCACCCGCCGACCTAGCACCCGCCGACCTGGCACCCGCCGACCTGGCACCCGCCGACCTGGCACCCGCCGACCTGGCACCCGCCGACCTGGCACCCGCCGACCTGGCACCCGCCGACCTGGCACCCGCCGACCTGGCACCCGCCGATCTGGCACTCGCCGACCTAGCACCCGCCGACCTAGCACCCGTTGACCTGGCACCCGCCGACCTGGCACCCGCCGACCTAGCACCCGCCGACCTAGCACCCGCCGACCTAGCACCCGCCGACCTAGCACCCGCCGACCTAGCACCCGCCGACCTAGCACCCGCCGACCTAGCACCCGCCGACTTGGCACCCGCCGACCTGGCACCCGCCGACCTAGACCCCGCCGACCTAGCACCCGCCGACCTGGCACCCGCCGACCTAGCACCCGCCGACCTGGCACCCGCCGACCTGGCACCCGCCGACCTGGCACCCGCCGACCTAGACCCCGCCGACCTAGCACCCGCCGACCTGGCACCCGCCGACCTAGCACCCGCCGACCTAACACCCGCCGACCTAGCACCCGCCGACCTGGCACCCGCCGACCTGGCACCCGCCGACCTAGCACCCGCCGACCTGGCACCCGCCGACCTAGCACCTGCCGACCTGGCACCCGCCGAGCTAGCACCCGCCGACCTGGCACCCGCCGACCTGGCACCCGCCGACCTGGCACCCGCCGACCTAGCACCCGCCGACCTAGCACCCGCCGACCTGGCACCCGCCGACCTGGCACCCGCCGACCTAGCACCCGCCGACCTGGCACCCGCCGACCTGGCACCCGCCGACCTGGCACCCGCCGACCTGGCACCCGCCGACCTGGCACCCGCCGACCTGGCTCCCGCCGACCTAGCACTCGCCGACCTAGCACCCGCCGACCTAGCACCCGCCGACCTAGCAGCCGCCGACCTAGCAGCCGCCGACCTAGCAGCCGCCGACCTAGCACCCGCCGACCTGGCACCCGCCGACCTAGCACCCGCCGACCTAGCACCCGCCGACCTGGCACCCGCCGACCTAGCACCCGCCGACCTGGCACCCGCCGACCTGGCAAGCCGACCTAGCACCCGCCGACCTAGCACCCGCCGACCTAGCACCCGCCGACCTAGCACCCGCCGACCTAGCACCCGCCGACCTAGCACCCGCCGACCTAGCACCCGCCGACCTGGCACCCGCCGACCTGGCACCCGCCGACCTGGCACCCGCCGACCTGGCACCCGCCGACCTGGCACCCGCCGACCTAGCACCCGCCGACCTGGCACCCGCCGACCTGGCACCCGCCGACCTGGCACCCGCCGACCTGGCACCCGCCGACCTGGCACCCGCCGACCTGGCACCCGCCGACCTGGCACCCGCCGACCTAGCACCCGCCGACCTAGCACCCGCCGACCTGGCACCCGCCGACCTGGCACCCGCCGACCTGGCACCCGCCGACCTGGCACCCGCCGACCTGGCACCCGGCACCCGCCGACCTGGCACCCGCCGACCTGGCACCCGCCGACCTGGCACCCGCCGACCTGGCACCCGCCGACCTAGCAGCCGCCGACCTAGCAGCCGCCGACCTGGCACCCGCCGACCTAGCACCCCCCGACCTAGCACCCGCCGACCTAGCACCCGCCGACCTAGCACCCGCCGACCTGGCACCCGCCGACCTGGCACCCGCCGACCTGGCACCCGCCGACCTGGCACCCGCCGACCTGGCACCCGCCGACCTGGCACCCGCCGACCTGGCACCCGCCGACCTGGCACCCGCCGACCTGGCACCCGCCGACCTGGCACCCGCCGACCTGGCACCCGCCGACCTGGCACCCGCCGACCTGGCACCCGCCGACCTGGCACCCGCCGACCTGGCACCCGCCGACCTAGCACCCGCCGACCTAGCACCCGCCGACCTGGCACCCGCCGACCTGGCACCCGCCGACCTGGCACCCGCCGACCTGGCACCCGCCGACCTGGCACCCGCCGACCTAGCACCCGCCGACCTGGCACCCGCCGACCTGGCACCTGCCGATTTAGCACCCGCCGACCTAGCACCCGCTGACCTAGCTCTCGCCGACCTAGCTAGCACCCGCCGACCTAGCTAGCACCCGCCGACCTAGCACCCGCCGACCTAGCACCCGCCGACCTGGCACCCGCCGACCTGGCACCCGCCGACCTAGCACCCGCCGACCTGGCACCCGCCGACCTGGCACCCGCCGACCTGGCACCCGCCGACCTGGCACCCGCCGACCTGGCACCCGCCGACCTGGCACCCGCCGACCTGGCACCCGCCGACCTGGCACTCGCCGACCTAGCACCCGCCGACCTAGCACCCGTCGACCTGGCACCCGCCGACCTGGCACCCGCCGACCTAGCACCCGCCGACCTAGCACCCGCCGACCTAGCTAGCACCCGCCGACCTAGCACCCGCCGACCTAGCACCCGCCGACCTGGCACCCGCCGACCTGGCACCCGCCGACCTGGGTCCCGCCGACCTGGCACCCGCCGACCTAGCACCCGCCGACCTGGCACCCGCCGACCTAGCACCCGCCGACCTAGCACCCGCCGACCTAGCACCCACCGACCTGGCACCCGCCGACCTGGCACCCGCCGACCTAGCACCCGCCGACCTGGCACCCGCCGACCTGGCACCCGCCGACCTGGCACCCGCCGACCTGGCACCCGCCGACCTGGCACCTGCCCGCCGACCTGGCACCCGCCGACCTAGCACCCGCCGACCTAGCACCCGCCGACCTGGCACCCGCCGACCAAGCACCCGCCGAACTAGCACCCGCCGACCCAGCACCCGCCGACCCAGAACCCGCCGACCTAGCACCCGCCGACCTAGCACCCGCCGACCTAGCACCCGCCGACCTGGCACCCGCCGACCTGGCACCCGCCGACCTGGCACCCGCCGACCTAGCACCCGCCAACCTGGCACCCGCCGACCTGGCACCCGCCGACCTGGCACCCGCCGACCTAGCACCCGCCGACCTGGCACCCGCCGACCTGGCACCCGCCGACCTAGCACCCGCCGACCTAGCACCCGCCGACCTAGCACCCGCCGTCCTGGCACCCGCCGACCTGGCACCCGCCGACCTGGCACCCGCCGACCTAGCACCCGCCGACCTGGCACCCGCCGACCTGGCACCCGCCGACCATGCTAGCACCCGCCGACCTAGCACCCGCCGACCAAGCACCCGCCGACCTAGCAACCGCCGACCTAGCACCCGCCGGCCTAGCACCCGCCGACCTGGCACCCGCCGACCTGGCACCCGCCGAACTAGCACCCACCGACCTAGCACCCGCCGACCTAGCACCCGCCGACCCGGCTCCCGCCGACCTGGCACCCGCCGACCCGGCACCCGCCGACCTGGCACCCGCCGACCCGGCACCCGCCGACCCGGCACCCGCCGACCTGGCACCCGCCGACCTGGCACCCGCCGACCTGGCACCCGCCGACCTGGCACCCGCCGACCTGGCACCCGCCGACCTGGCACCCGCCGACCTGGCACCCGCCGACCTGGCACCCGCCGACCTAGCACCCGCCGACCCAGCACCCGCCGACCCAGCACCCGCCGACCCAGCACCCGCCGACCTAGCACCCGCCGACCTGGCACCCGCCGACCTAGCACCCGCCGACCTGGCACCCGCCGACCTGGCACCCGCCGTCCTGGCACCCGCTGACCTGGCACCCGCCGACCTGGCACCCGCCGACCTGGCACCCGCCGACCTAGCACCCGCCGACCTAGCACCCGCCCGCCGACCTAGCACCCGCCCGCCGACCTAGCACCCGCCCGCCGACCTAGCACCCGCCGACCTGGCACCCGCCGACCTGGCACCCGCCGACCTAGCACCCGCCGACCTAGCACCCGCCGACCTAGCACCCGCCGACCTAGCACCCGCCGACCTGGCACCCGCCGACCTGGCACCCGCCGACCTGGCACCCGCCGACCTAGCACCCGCCGACCTGGCACCCGCCGACCTGGCACCCGCCGACCTAGCACCCGCCGACCTGGCACCCGCCGACCTGGCACCCGCCGACCTGGCACCCGCCGACCTGGCACCCGCCAACCTGGCACCCGCCGACCTGGCACCCGCCGACCTAGCACCCGTCGACCTAGCACCCGCCGACCTAGCACCCGCCGACCTAGCACCCGCCGACCTGGCACCCGCCGACCTAGCACCCGCCGACCTGGCACCCGCCGACCTGGCACCCGCCGACCTGGCACCCGCCGACCTGGCACCCGCCGACCAAGCTAGCACCCGCCGACCTAGCACCCGCCGACCTAGCACCCGCCGACCTAGCACCCGCCGGTCTAGCACCCGCCGACCTGGCACCCGCCGACCTGGCACCCGCCGACCTGGCACCCGCCGACCTAGCACCCGCCGACCTGGCACCCGCCGACCTGGCACCCGCCGACCTAGCACCCGCCGACCTGGCACCCGCCGACCTGGCACCCGCCGACCTGGCACCCGCCGACCTGGCACCCGCCAACCTGGCACCCGCCGACCTGGCACCCGCCGACCTAGCACCCGCCGACCTAGCACCCGCCGACCTAGCACCCGCCGACCTAGCACCCGCCGACCTGGCACCCGCCGACCTGGCACCCGCCGACCTGGCACCCGCCGACCTGGCACCCGCCGACCTGGCACCCGCCGACCTGGCACCCGCCGACCAAGCTAGCACCCGCCGACCTAGCACCCGCCGACCTAGCACCCGCCGACCTAGCACCCGCCGACCTAGCACCCGCCGGCCTAGCACCCGCCGACCTGGCACCCGCCGACCTGGCACCCGCCGACCTGGCACCCGCCGACCTAGCACCCGCCGACCTGGCACCCGCCGACCTGGCACCCGCCGGCCGACCTGGCACCCGCAGGCCGACCTAGCACCCGCCGACCTAGCACCCGCCGACCTAGCACCCGCCGACCTGGCACCCGCCGACCTAGCACCCGCCGACCCAGCACCCGCCGACCTGGCACCCGCCGACCCAGCACCCGCCGACCCAGCACCCGCCGACCTAGCACCCGCCGACCTGGCACCCGCCGACCTGGCACCCGCCGACCTAGCACCCGCCGACCCAGCACCCGCCGACCTAGCACCCGCCGACCTAGCACCCGCCGACCTGGCACCCGCCGACCTGGCACCCGCCGACCTGGCACCCGCCGACCTGGCACCCGCCCGCCGACCTGGCACCCGCCGACCTAGCACCCGCCCGCCGACCTGGCACCCGCCGACCTGGCACCCGCCGACCTAGCACCCGCCGACCTAGCACCCGCCGACCTAGCACCCGCCGACCTAGCACCCACCGACCTAGCACCCGCCGACCTATCACCCGCCGACCTAGCACCCGCCGACCTAGCATCCGCCGACCTAGCACCCGCCGACCTAGCATCCGCAGAACCCTCGCCCCTGCCACCTCAGAACCCTCGCCCCTGCCGCCTCAATACCCTCGCCCCTGCCACCTCAGAACCTTCGCCCCTGCCACTGCAATACCCTCGCCCCTGACACCTCAGAGCCCTCGCCCCTGCCACCTCAGACTCCTCGCCCCTGCCACCTCAGAACCCTCGCCCCTTCCACCTCAGGTCCCTCGCCCCTGCCACCTCAGAGCCCTCGCCCCTGCCACCTCAATACCCTCGCCCCTGCCACCTCAATACCCTCGCCCCTGCCACCTCTGTAACCCTCGACCCTTCCACCTCAGAACCCTCGACCCTGCCACCTTATAACCCTCGCCCCTGCCACCTCAGAACCCTCGCCCCTGCCACCTCAGATCCCTCGCCCCTGCCACCTCAGAGCCCTCGCCCCTGCCACTTCAGAACCCTCGCCCCTGCCACCTCAGAACCCTTGCCCCTGACACCTCAGAACCCTCGCCCCTGACACCTCAATACCCTCGGCCCTGCCACCTTAATACCCTCGCCCCTGCCACCTCAGAACTCTCGCCCTTAACACCTCAGAACCCTCGCCCCTGCCACCTCAGAATCCTCGCCCCTGCTGCTCCTGTATGCGATGCCAACCAAGCCGGGCTGGAGCCGCTTCATTTCCGCAAACGTAGCAGTGAGCACTATGTAAGCTGGTCAGTACTGAAGGCCACCATGCATTCACCCCTACTCAGGTTACAAGGTTACAACTGAATAAAAGAGGTGTGTGTATGTGGCTTATCTAATAGGAATGGGCGAGCAGGGGTGGCGTATACCTGGCTTTTGTCCCGCCTAGTGGGGTTGCATCGCTTTCATCGAACTTTACCGGCTTTACATAAACATGTGACGTACCGTGCTATCTATGCCTATCCGGCTTCTGCTTGCACCAGTCGTCTGAAATCGCTGCCATGAATTCTAGCCGCGACAATTTAATTCACGTCAATCCTGAAGTGGTTTGGTACGTGGCCAAAGCATGTGCCCCCGGCCCCGCCCCCGCCACCTACAATACCCTCGCCCCTGCCACCACAATACTCTCGCCCCTGCCACCTACAGTACCCTCGCCCCTGCCACCTACAGTACCCTCGCCCCTGCCACCTTCAGTACCCTCGCCCCTGCCACCTACAATACCCTCGCCCCTGCCACCTGCAATACCCTCGCCCCTGCCACCTACAATACCCTCGCCTCTGCCACCTACAATTAACGCTCATGGCCCTTGCACGCCCCCTCCCCCTCCCCTACCGCCCCTGTCCCTGCCCCCCCTCCAGACACGCCAGTGTGCTCCGTGCCGCTTCCGTGCCCCGCTGCAGCTCCCCCAGCCGGCTGGCGGCCGACATGCGGCCGCTGCGAGCGGACAGCAGCCTGGGGCGGGGGAAGAGGTGGGGGGGAGGTGTGAGGGTGGATGTGCCGTAGCGGAGTGGAGGAGTGGGGGTAGGTGAGGGGTCCTGCTTCCTGGCGGCGCTGTTCGCGCAGCCACATGCGTGCCGCTGCCCACAGCCCCACCCGCCCCCACACCCGCCCCCCACCCACCCAGCCCCGCACCTCTGCTGCGCCTCCGTCTGCCGCTGCGAGGCAGTGCCCAGGGCCGCACGAGCCTCTCGGAGGGAGGTCTGCAGGTGGGCGGGTGGCGGTGGAGTGGAGCGGTCAGGACGCAAAGCAGGGAAGGAGGCAACAGGAGGCAGAGGCGGAGCGGCGAGCAAGCACGGCCCCCCCCACCTGGCTGGCCTCCACCGCCTCTCGGTTGTCCCGCTCGCGCTGCGCCAGCTGCCCGCGTAGCGCCTCGCACTGGTGTGTGTGTGGGGGGGGTATATATACTAAGTGCAAACAACTAGAGTCTCATTCCCATATCCCGACTCATGCAGTGAGTGTGGGGGGGGGGGGGCGGTGGGGGAACAGCAGAGGCGAACGGGCGGGAGAGGAGGAGGGCGCGGGAGGAGCGGACGATGCTGCTGGGGAGGCAGGCGGATGGGTGCGCCGGGTGGCCCCACCGGCTGCTGCTGCTGACCCGCTGTAGCTTGATGCGGGCCAACGGCCGCTGCATGACGAGCGGCCGGGGCCGCAGCGACCCACAGGGTACCCCCCCACCCTGCCCTGCCCCACCTCCCTCCCCCACTCCGGCCCCCACCCACCACCCACCTGCTGGTGGGTGGCCTGCACCTGGGCTCGGCGCCGCTTCACCTCCTCCTGCGGCCCGGATGGAGGCGGGGGGGCAGGGGAGCGGGGGGGGAGGTTCAGAGAAGGGTGCTGGAGAATGCAATGAGGGGCCGGAAACGCCCACTTTGTAACAACGGTCCTGAAAAGGTCTCCTAGGATGCTGTGCAGCCGTAATGATTGGTATTTGTAGCACCCTCGCTACACATACCCTGGTGTATGCCGCACGCCCAGCACGCCCCCTGCTAGCCAACCAGCGCACTGCAAGCCACTTGGCATTGTCATGCAGCAAAATCCCCGTCAGCTTTCCACCTCCCGCTCCTCCTCTTCCTCCCTCCTCACCTCCAATGCGGCCCTCCGCGCCCGCTGCTCGTCCAACTGGGTCGTCAGCGCCGCCATGTCGTACGTCGACCTCGCGTACGACAACCGCTGCTGGACCTGCAGTTGTAACCTCAGTCTCAGTCTCAGTCTCCGTCTCAGTCTGTGTGAGACCCGAGGTAAATGATTGAAAGCATCTAGCTTTGCATGCTCATGGTTTATGCAAGAACAACACCAGCAATGACCCATGGGTCGCAGTGCGGGCCACTCCTCCACATCTCCGCTGCCTCGGCCTCTGCCGTACTGCCGTACACCTTTGCCAACTCCCCCTCCAGCTTCTCCACGGGCTGAGTCAGCCGGGCGGCCGCATGCTCCGAGACCTCCTGGGTGAATGCGCCGCATCGCTCCGCCTCCGCGGCAGCAGCCGCATGCAGGGCCGTACGGCGCTCGGATAGGGCCCTCTTAGCCGCCGCCAGCCTGCGTGGGGCGGGAGGTAGAGAGGGAGGGAGAGGGAGAAGGGAGAGGAACAGAAGGGAGAGGAACATAGGTAGGTCATGGAGCGTGCAGGGTTCATAACGGTCATTCCGAAACGAAGGGCTTTGCGGGGCTCTACAGTATGTACCTGGTGAGGCGTTCGCCTGCCGCGGCTGCTGCTGCTGCCTCTCCCCCTCCTCCTCCTCCTCCTGCTCCCCCTGCCGCTGCTGGCCCCGGCTTGCCTTGGCGCTGTCGCTGCTGCAGCCGCCGCCGCAGCACTCCGCAGCGGGCGGCAGCCAGCCGCTCCTGCGCGCGACTCACACGCAGCTGCAGCCGAGCCTGCGAAGACAGAAATCAGCGGTACGTAACAGAAGAGTCACGACGCTAAGTAGTCAGACTGTTTAGTCCCTCAGCATAAACTAGGTTGTATGCTATGGCACAAGGGCTGCGTGCTGGTTGGGCGATACTGTAGTAGAATACGGCGTTGTAATATCATACTTTGGCTGTTTGGCTAGATGGAGAAGATGACTTCTTGCCTTTTCGTCCTCTCGCTCCTGCAGGGCCTCCTCAAGCGCGAGACGGCGAGCTGCCTGCGCCTCGCGCTCAGCTTGCCGGCTTTTGAGCAGCGCCTGCGTATGATTGGGTGGAAAGGAACGTTGCAACAAAACAACAGCGCAAGCAACCAGAAGAACAGCTGCATTTGTCAAATGAGCATCTGCAGCAGAAAACGGTAGAGTTGTGTACTTGACAGCTTTGGCGGCTTTAGAAGCACAGTATTTTGCTCCAGTAACGAATTTCCCCTCGCTCGCACCACCCTAAGCCCAGCCCACAGCTTGCAAAAGGCCGGACGTTCACCTCTGTCTCCCGGATGCGCAGCGACCAGACCAGCAGCGATGAGTCCATGATGCGCTCGCAAGCCTTAGCTTGACGGCCTTGTTTGTGGGTATGTGGAAAGTCTATGACAGGTTGTGCTCTTATGCTGCCAAATAGCCCTTCGCAGCGGTGTAATGTGCAATCCAACCAAATGCCTGGATGCCTCAAAATGCCATGTGCGATACTGACTTACGTAAATGCAAAGCATAAGGGCAGTTTATTGTAAATGTGAAGGAAAAGGATGGATTCTATTTGCGTGGATCTTGCTGCACGGCCATGGACGAGCATCAGCCAACGGGGACGACCGCTACCACACCAGGCTCGCGCAATATGCCACAACAAGCGCAAAGGCATATGCGCACATCGCCAATGGCTCATAAACCTTACCAACTGAACTGCTTTACTTGGGCTGGCTTGCGCATGAGCGTCTGCTGTGCCGCTAGGTCGTGCGCTGACCCGCGGGTCGCTCCGCACGTCTAGATGCTGCTGCCGCTGGCAAATGGCTGCTGTCCCGACCATTCGCCTCCTGTTGGTGTACCCTGGAATATAATACCCTGGACAGTGCGCTGCATGCGCAAACTGGAGCACGTGCGGTTGGGTGTGGCAGCTGCTTTGGCTGCGGGGCCCGGAGGCAGACAAGCAGGTTGAGCAGATGGGCGCTATTGGGGCCTTGTTGGGGCATGTGGAATGAATCACATGCCATTGTGATCGTTGGTTTGGCAGCAAGGCGTAGACGTATGTGGTATATACACCGCAAGGGCAACAAGGCGCGGAAACAACCCGCTCGCTGCTCCCCCGCTCCGTCTCTCCATCCTGCCTGCTGTCATCCCGACGCGCCCCGCCTGCTCTCCCTCTCTGCCCCTTACTCGCCTCCATACACCCCTCTCCGCTGGGGTGCGCTGCGGCGGTCCCCACTTCACCCCCTCTCAACTCATCCCCACACCAACTCAACACACACCTCCTGCACAACACTCCCAGCTACCCCCACAGCTCCTGCTCACCCCCTCCACCAGCCACCAGCCACCATCCACCAGCCACCAGCCACCAGCCACCATCACGGCGCCATACATCCCTCTCCCTCGCCCTCCTCTCAGCAGACCCCGACCCAAAGCCCCCTCCCTCCCAGAAACAGCACAGGCTGCATGCTTGAATGTACGTGCACGTGCAAACAGTGCAAGTCGTGCCGCTGCAAAGAACGCTACTCCCGAAGCCCGCATCCTCCCATCCTCCCATCGTGGCTGCGGACCCATCCTGCACACTCGGCCCACCTCCCTCACCTCCCTCACCTCCCTCAACCCTGCTTCTCCGATCACCACCCATGGCCACATGCAAACACAACCCGAAACCCCCCGCCCACATTTGCCCCAATCCAACATCTCAACCTCAACCAAAGCCCAGAAACAACGAGGCAGCAAGCAAGCACCCCCCCCCTCAGTACGTTGCGCCCTGCTGGCTGCCGCTGGCGGAGCAGAAACCCCCGCCCGCTGCGGCCGCAGCCACCTCCTCCCTCCCTCCCCCACACACCCCCTCCTCCTGCTGCTGCTGCTCCGGTAGCTGCGCCTCCTGGTCACCCTCCCGGGGTACCGGAGTGGGGCCGTAGGGGAGGGTCAGGGCGCGCCGCTCCTGCTCGTCCAGTCCCTGTACGGCAATGGCAATAAGAGCAACAGCGATTGGTTGGTTAATCGGTTGGGGCAGACAAACCGGCTTCGCTTCGCAGCAGCACCCACACAGCTGGATGCCCCCCCCCAGTCGCCTCCCCCCCCATGGCAGCCCACCTGGAAGAGCGGGCCGAATGGCGGCCGGCGCACGAACCTGCCGCTGCCCCGCCGCACCCGCAACCGCCCCTCATGCCACACCAGCCGCCCCCGGGACAGGGTGGTCACCACCTTGCCCTGAGGGGGGCGGGGGGAAGGGGAAAAAATTATATAAAAGTGAAACAACGAATCCCAATCCCATAGCCCGACTCATGCAGTGAGCGCATTCGGAGGCACTAATAACACGCATCTCAAATTACTTACCGAATCGTTGCTTACCGTAAACCGAGACGACTTGAGCAAGAAGCCGCCTTGCGTGGTAACACTAGGGAGACATGCGCCGCGCCGCCGGTCACGAAAAGCAAAGCAACACGCATATGGGGTATACGAGCACACATGTTATCGAGACGCGTTACGGGAAACTTACCTGGAAAGGGAAAGCCATTTGCCAGGGTCCGATGGATTGGAGGCGCAGACCAACAGAGGCCGCACCAGGGTCGTGTCCAGTGTCCCGTAGGAAGAGGTTGTCAATATGCGGAAGAAATAGGGAAGAAAGAGAGGCAGGGTGCGTTAATGAGGTGTTAAGTAACAGTCAGGAGGCGAGACAGGAAACGAAATACATGCGAATATGGCGTGGAAGGGGTTCCTATGGACACGGCGGCGCGGCAATGGAAAGGAAGAAGCTGCGCGGGGGGAAGGGGAGGGGAGGGAGGGCCGTTCGACGAGGCTGCATCGTATCATCACACAAGCAGGAAAGCCCCTCCTACCTCAACCCCGGAATGCAGGTGCTTCCTTTTCCAGCCCAGCTCACCGTCTTTCCCGCCCACGCTACGCAACCTCCCATCCCGCCCACCTGCACCACCTTGCCCTCATACACGTTGGTGTCCATGCGCGGGCTGTGCGCGGCGCCCACCCCCAGCGTGTGAGTGACCCGTGGGTCGAGCAGGATCACATCCGCGTCACTGCCCGCCGCCAGCCGCCCCTTGCGCGGGTAGACGTTGAAGAGCTGCGCAGCGGCGGTGGAGGTGAGGCGCACGAAGTCGGAGGGGGTGGCCAGGCCTGAAGGGACGGGGGTAAACAATAATGAAATACTGATGACGGGGGGAGGGGGGGAGGGGTGAGGTGGGGGCTTGGGGGAGAAGACAGGGAGCGGGCTGTTGGAGCACCCCCCGCTTCCACATTCCTCGTCCATCCCGCCTTCAAGCCTGTCCAAAGGCCCCTCACTACCCGCCCCCACTCCACCCTCACCCACCCACCCCCACCCACCCGCCACCACCATCTCCTGCCATGTCACATGCATGCGCTCCTCGATGCCGTTGACCCCGTTGGGAATGCGGCGGAAGTCGTGTCGCCCCGCCGCCTTCTGGCTGCTGTTGAACACCGCGTGGTCGGTGGCGACAAGCTGGGTGTGCGGGGGCGGGGAGGAGGAGGGGGGGTGGCGCCTGCCTCGAGAGGGGGATAATCGGGGTGTGGAGGAGGCGCACTCCCCGCATGGCTCTGCTTCATGACCCATGGGTCATATGAGAGCCGGTTAGCACGAGTTGGAAACGCCCTCCCCACCTCCGCTCCCCCCCCCGCCCCCCCACCTGCAGCACCCCCGCCGCCAGCGCCGCCTTGATCCTCTCCGCGTGCCCCGGCCCCCGGATGGGCGGACTCATCACCAGCGCTGCTGCCGACGTGAAGTTGGTGTCCCAGCAGCCCGCCTCGCGCAGGGCCAGGCCGCTGACCACCGCCTCGCCCACCACTCGGGAGCCGGACAGGCGGGCGCGGGAGATCTGGGGAGTAGGGGAGTGGGAGGAGGGAGGGATGGAGGGATGGAGGGGGGGAGGGGGCTGCCTGAGAGGGCCGCCGCGGCCAGCGGTCCACACCACATGGCATGACATGGCATGGCCCGTCGTGGTGCGCCGGATGCGGGGTATGAGGTGTGAGGGAAGGGGTGGAGCTTCTCTGGAGGCCCCACCGTGCCCTCCCCGCATTCCGCACCCCCGCCCCTCCCACCTTGGTTGGTTCGTCCCTCCCCCTCCCCCTCCCTCTACCCCCCCCTCCCCCCACCTCCTCCACCGCCTCCCCGCTCATCACGTGCACCACGTACAGCGGCGCCCCCACCACCCCCGCCAGCCGGATGGCCCGCCCCGTGGCCTCCGCCTCCAGGGCGGGCGGGCGGGACAGCGGGTGGCCCTCGGGGCCGCGGATGCCGGAGGAGATGAGGCGCTCCTGGGGGAGGGAGGGGGAGAGGAGGGGGGGAAGGGTGTGATTGGAGGAGTGGGGTTATAGGGTAAGGGATTGAGGAGGAGAAGGAGGATTGAGGGACTGCTCCTGCTTGTGTCCTTATACCGCCTTTGGTTAACCTCATGCCCTCTGTCTGTGTCCTCATGCCTTAAGGCACTCTTAACATCCACCTTGCTGTCTATCTTCGACCCCCCACACCCCACCCCACCTGCATCCACGCCACCGCGTCCCCGTTCTCCGCGTGCACCAGGGGCAGGGCCCCCAGCTGGCGGCAGCGGCTGAGCCCCGCCAGCAGCTCACCGTCGCTCACCTGCAGCACTCCCTGGGGGGAGGGGGGGAGGGGGGGAGGGGGGGAGGGGGGGAGGGGGGAAGGGGGGAAGGGGGGAAGGGGGGAAGGGGGGAAGGGAGGGAGGGAGGGGGGGAGGGGGGGAGGGGGGAAGGGAGGGAGGGAGGGGGGAAGGGGGGGAGGGGGGGGGGGAAGGGGGGGAGGGGGGAAGGGAAGGAGGGAGGGGGGAAGGGGGGGAGGGGGGGGGGGAAGGGAGGGAGGGGGGAAGGGAGGGAGGGGGGGAGCATGCCGATGGGTGATGGGGGAGGGAGGGGTTGAACCGGGTGGTTGGAAGCGGGCAGTGGGCGAGGAGGACAGCACAAGACGGCATGTGTCCCTCTTGTCCCCCCTGTTCTCTCTCCCCCCACCTGCCGCCTCCTCTCCCCAATGCTTTGCCCTTACCTGTGGTGTCCTATGGCTTGGTATGATCTTTGACCCCCCCCCACCTTGTACGCCATGAAGAACTTGAAGGAGCTGACCCCCTCCGCCACCAGCTGCCCCATGTCGGCGGCCACCCGCGGGCCCCACTGCGTGACCGCCATGTGCAGCGAGTAGTCCATGCAGCCGGAGGAGGCCTTGGACTGTGGGGGGGGAGGGGGGAGGGGGAGAGGGGGGAAGGGGGGCTCATTGCGCCCGGCCGCACGCCCCTCGTCGCACCGCCTTCCCCCCCTCCTCCAACACCCTACTCTTCAACCCTTCACCCGCCTCCCACCACGTTCCAACCACCCCACACCTGCCACTCCCTGAACCCCGCCCGTATGTCGTGGTTGATCGGCAGCGCAAAGTCGATGTGGAAGGTGGTGCCGCCAGCTAGTGCGGCAGCCTGGCCGCTGGGGGGGGTGGAGGGGGGGGGGCAGGACGAGGAGGGGAAACATGTATGAACGTGAAGCAACTGGGCGAGAAAGGAGGAAGGCGAGGAGGGAGGGAGGGAGGGAGCTGGCGGTGTGAGCTGATCTGCATCCGGGGCCGCCCCGCCTTGGAGTGCCCCCTGCCATCGGCAGGAGCTCCCTCTTTACCTCCCTACCACCCTCCATCCTCGAACCAGGTACATCCCCCCTCGACCAGGTTGCCCCCCTTAACCTACTCCCCTCCTATCCCCTAGCCATCTCTCCCCCCTTCCTTCTCTTCAGCTCGCCAGTTCCCTCCCCTCCCCGCGCCCTCCCCTCCCCTCCCCGCTCCCTCCCCTCCCCGCTCCCTCCCTCACGTGAAGAAGTCGTCCGCCGTGACGGTGCCCATGAAGGGCATGTCCAGGTGCGTGTGCGGGTCAATCCCACCCGGCATCACGAACAGACCCGCGGCGGGCAGCACCAGGCAGCCGGGGGGAGCCTGCGGGAGGGGAGGGGGGAGGGGAGGAGGGGGTGGGGGGTGGGACAGCAGCAGAGGCGTCCTGCATCCAACGGCACCCCTCCGCGGAGTCGATGGTCAGCAGCACTCCTTGCTGTCCGGCGCTTGCCTCACCTCAATGTCCGGGGCAACATCCACAATAATTCCATCTCGTATGAGGACATCCGCCTCGAATTGCTGGTCGTGGTTGACGACCGTCCCACCCTGCAAGCGACACAAAGTTGCAATGCGCGCATCGCGGGATTATGGGCATTTGGACCAACCGGCAAGATACTCCATAGACTATAGATTATATATGGCCGTACAGAAGCCGCGCTGCTGGCAAGGCGCAACGCTGCTCTCCGGGCTAGGGTTTACGCTTACCTTTATAAGGATGGTACCACCATCAGCCCAGTCATCCAAGGCAATGGCCGCTGAGATTAGCACTAGTACTAAAAGCGGGCAAAACTTGTAAGGCGAACCCTTCCGCGTTAGCATGAATGCGCCAACCTCCTCGATAAGCAAGATATGTCTAATGGGCAAAGGAGATCGAGTTACCAGTATCAGCACGATGTGGTACTTCTAGAAACATTTACTCCATAGGGGGCTCGCTCTGCAGAACATAGTATGCTTGCAAGGCAGGATGTTTGTTTGCTTCGCTTATAGTCCGATTGCCACAAACGTCTCTGTTGTTTCGTTCCTTACGCCATATGGGTGTGGGACAATGCTTCGTATAAGCAAGAAGGCAACTCATTAAGACACTAACCCATATGCGCTCCGAAAGACGATTGGATTCTGCGCGGGACGAACCCCTCCCAAAACAATGCAAGGCAAAGAAACCGAAGCCATCGTAAGCAAGATACTTGTTAGTCCGCTTAAGAGGATTGGAAGTAGCTATACTCCACGCCTTTCCTGTGAGCATCTGCCGGGCCTTTAAATGATGCTTTTGCGTAACTCCTACCTCATCGCATAGAAGAACTTCGTGTCGTTAGCACCAAACACGGAAATGACGGGCATGGAGGACGAAGCGCAGGTTCCTGTTAGCGAGAGTGGACCAAATGCCCTCTGGTCAGTGCTTTTCACATCTTCTCAGGGGCAACCTTCGCAGCCACCTGAACCTTCGACCCAAGAAGAGGAACAACGGAAGGAATTTGAATTACCATCCGCTGGCCCAAACCGAGACACTAGGCCCACAAACATCACACCCGTTGTCCAAGTCCTTCCCGGCGCGGCTGATGCTCCAAGCGGACTGCCAGGCGGCTCCGAGCTTCCAGTCGCTATGGACACTGAAGAACAGCCAGGCAACGCAGTCCCGACCTCGCCAGGGTCCGCGGCGGCCAAAGTGCCGGAAGCAGCTCCAGCACCCGCATCAGCGGCCCAAGACCAGCACCCCTCGCCCTCCCAGCCGCAGTCTGAGGTTCCCGACCTGAACCTCAGTCTGGGCGCCCCGACTGCCATGGACACCGACAACGGCAACCCTGGGGCTTCCCTGGAGCAGGAAGCGGAGCACGGCACCGCGGCTGAGCCCACAGCCCCCACGGCCCTGGCAACACCTGCAACAGCAGCAGCACCTGTCGCTGCCCCTGCTCCCCTATCCCAACCAAATGCCGCGGCACCACAGGCCGGTTCATGCGACATGTTGGAGGATGCATTAGAGGATGACTTCAACGAGCAAGACGTATGTGCTGCTGCTGTTGCTCCTGTCGGTGCGCCTCAAGAGGACGCAGGCACGGAGGACGGCGGCGGAGGAGGAGGAGGACGGCGACTCCGGCGACTCCGCCGCCCCGCTGCTGACGTGGAGGCAGCGGCGCCGGCGGCGACACAGCCCCTCAGCTCCCACGGCGGCGGCACCACTCCCAAGCCTGCCGCTGCTGCTGCCGGGGACGCGGGTGCCGGTGGCCCCTCCCAGCCCTCCCAGCCCCTGCAGCAGCCCAAGTCGCTGCGCAAGCGTGTGGTCGTGCGCAGTGCGGTGGGGGACGGCTTCGATGACCTCAGCCCCAGGGAGCGGGGGGAGGAGGGGCGACAGGGGGCGGAGGCAGGTGGGAGCCGGACGGCATGGGGGGAATGGAGGAGACTGGAGCGAGTGAGATGTGTCGTACATGGTATTGGCTTCTAGTGGCTTCCCCACTGTAGCGTTGCCCGTGTGTCCACCCATTGCTTGCCATCATATCTTGCCTGGCCCCTACCGAGCACCCGCGGTTGCGTTGCGCTTGCCTGCCTGCTTCCTGCCATGCAGGTGGCGAGGAGGGAGCAGCCGGGCAGGAGGAGGCTGGCGAGGGGCCGCAGGTGGCGGAGGGGTGCGCTGAGGAAGCTGAGGTGGAGCTGGGCGGCGAGGAGGAGGAGGAGGAGGAGGGTGGCGGTGCGGGTGCCGCTGAGGACCCCGAGGTGGCCAAGCAGCGGCAGCTCAGAGGTGGGGGGGCGGGGGAGGGAACCACGGGGATGGGGCTGCAATTGATGAAGCCAGGGACCCACTTCCCCCAAGCCCGCCCTGCCGTCCCTCCAACCTGCCTCTGCATCTTCCCAACCCCCATTCTCGAACACACCGCTCCCCCCTGCCTGCCGATATTGCCTTAGGGCGCTCGACTCTCCCTCCCTCTCCCCGTACCTCCCCCAGAGGCCGCCCTGCGTGACCGCATCGGCGGGCGGCAGGTGGCGGAGGCGCCGGTGCGGCCGCTGAGCGACGTGGCAGCAAAAATTCTGGCACGGCAGCGCAGCCTGCTGGAGAGGTGGGGAGGGAGGGAGGCGGGGGAGGTGCGGGGCGGGACCTGGAGGGCTGTGTGGCCCAGAGAGGGGCTCAGGGGGCCGGGGACCACTGGGCGGTAGGAGAGCCCTTGACATAGCGGGGCACGGAGCGTTGGCAGGACCTGCTAAGCCAAGCAAGCACTGTGTTTACGCGGGCAGAGCCTCACCACGGTAGCCCCCCTCTCCTCAGGACCCGTGCCAACGCGCCGGTCGGCGAGGGCCCCCCTGCACCTGCTGCAGCTCCTCCCGCCGCCGCCCCGCCCACCTTCAACGTGAGAGCGCTGATGCAGAGCTTGGCGCAGAGCAAACAACAACAACAGCAGCAACAGGAACGCAAGGTGGGCAGCGCTCCGGCAGCAGCAGCTGCTGCGGCCTCCCAGCACCCGGAGCAGTCGCAGCCCCATGTGGCGCTGGAGCTGAGGCTGGATGGGAGCCAGGGGGCGGAGGAGGCGGGCGCGGGCGGCGGGGCGGTGGGGGACGTGCGGATGAATGGCGGCGCCGGCAATGCGGGCGAGGAGGGCTTGGATCTGGTAATTGAGGAGGAGGCGGAGGGGGCGCAGGTGGGGGGGACCGGGTGGGAGGGAGGGGGTGTTGGGATGTAGCTGGGGGCTGGTGGCAGGTGGCTGGCTGGCGCGGGTGTGCAGTGGCGCGGCGGCGGGCTGCAGGGGTGGGACAGCTGCTGCCGCATGACCTAGTTGTAGAGCCAGATGGGGTCTGCAGCGCTCTAGCGCCCGCTAGCCGCTTTACGTCGTTCACCCTCCTGCCATGACCCCCCTCCGGCCCTCCCCATGCCCTCTCGTCCCCTCCCCATGCACAGCCTCGGCTCCCCGCCCGCAGCCCCTTCCCCTCCCTGCGCCCCGCCCCCCGCGCCGCCCCGCCCTCCGACCCCTCCGCCCCACTCGACCTCCTGCTGTTCGAGGAGGAGGCCTCGCAGCAGCCGCAGGGCGGGGATGACAAGGGCACAGCAGAGGCGGCTGCCACGGACCGACCCGGCGGGTCGGTGGCTGTCGGATCGGCCCCGCATGTCCGCACCACCCTGGTCCCCATTGTGGACCTGGCACACCCAGCTGGAGGGGCGAATGTGGGCAGCAAGGGGGCGGGCGGCTTGGATCCAGGTTTGGATCTGGAGGGGGACGAGGACGACCTCATAGTGGAGCCGGATGAGGAGGAAGCGGGCGGGAAGGGGGGAGCTGCGGGAGGCGAGGCTGCCGGGGTTTCGGAGCAGGAGGCGGCGGAGGCATCCAAGGGCGTTACCAAGATGGAGGGAGGCGGCGAGGAGGAGGAGGAGGAGGAGGAAGAAGAAGAGGAGGAAGGTATGTGGATACCGCTTGCCCCTGCAACTACCCTGCGTCCCTGCTGTATAGCCAGGATGCAGGATCCGGCGCCGCGTTCCGGGATGTACACGGCACATGGATGGCCTCTCCTCCATCCATATGCGCCCGCCTGCCCTCCTCTACCCTGCCTGGCTGTGCCACTGCAGCCGCGCTGTCATCGCCCCTGACTGACACCCTTCCTGTGCTGCTCTGCCCCTGGGTTGCTCCGCAGCTGAGGTTGATGAAGATGAGGAGGAGGAGGAGGAGGAGGAGGCCGGGGAAGAGGAGGCCGGGGAGGGCGAGGCGGAGGCAGCAGAGGGCGAGGGGGAGGAGGCTGAAGAAGAGGAGGAAGGGGGGGATGCTGAGGGAGACGAGGAGGAGGAGGGGGTCATGTACGATGTGGATGAAGAGTACGACAGTTCGGATGAGGAGGACGCCGTACAACGTGAGTAATGCGGACCCCGCCTGTCTCATCCTGTCTTTCAATGGGTCAACCTTGCTATGTTTGGGGGCATGTCACATGTGTGGGTGTGTGTGTGGGTGTCCATCCGCCCGCCTAGCGCACCTTGCCGGGTCCCATCACGTGACCCGTCTGACACCTCGGCCTCCCCCACCTCACATCCCCACGCACCCACCTTTCCTGCCTTGCGCCTTTGCCCCCGCCCCGTCTCCCCTCCCAGCTGAGGCGCTGCACTTTGAGGAGGAGGAGGCGGACACCGCAGCAGGGGCCGGGCTGGCATCAGCAGCAGCAGGCGGGGAGGGGCCGGAGGGCGGGCGGGAGGCTCAGCGGCGGCAGCTGACGGAGGCGCTGATCGCGGCGGCGAGGGAGCGGCACGCGGCGGCGGTGGCGGCGGCGCGGCGGCGGGCGGCTGCTGAGCGGGGGGCGGGGGCGTTCTTCGTGGATGTGGAGGCGGAGCTGAGTGACGAAGAGGAGGGTGAGGGGGAGGGAGAGGTTGGGGATGGAGAGGGTGGGGAGGGAGAGGGTGAGGAGGGAGAGGGTGGGAAGGGAGAGGGTGGGGGGTGGCTTGGTGCTGGTCTAGCTCACATGCCTCGTGTGCTAGTGGTCAGGTGGGGTGTATATGTCCTCTGTTGCGCTGTGGTCCTGTGCCACGGGGTGTGGGGTGGGCTGATGGGGCGGAATCCGGCCGGCTGCTACACCCCCATACACCCCTCCACTCCTCCTCCACCCTTCTCCCCCTCCCGAAGGCATGGCCGCGCTGGAGGACCTGGATGACGAGTACGACGGAGAGGACCTGGACGAGGGGGTGCTGGTGAGGGGGGGAGGGGAGGGGAAGGAGGGGGCGCGCATGCAGCTTACATGCAGCAGGGCATGATGCGGCGGCCGAACAGGGCAATGATGAGGCCCCCCGCCTCCGTCTCATCACTCCATGGGTTAAGCACTACCAACCCTGCATGCCACAACCCACCTCCCTATTCCTCTCTCATGCCATCTTCCCCTTCCTTACCTCCCTCCCCCCCCCCAGGCTTCCCTGCTTGGCACTGCCCGCGAGAGCGCTGCTGACGAGTCGCGGCGCGCCTCGCTGCACGCGGCGTGGGAGGCGGAGCGGGACAGCGCGGCGGTGCGGGAGCTGCTGGAGGCGGTGCGGCGCGGCTTCAGGAGGGGCAGGCGGAGGGGGCTGGCGGGGGATGAGGATGAGGAGGTGAGGCGGGGGAGCCGGGGGGGGAGGGCTGGAGGGGAGGGGTCGGAGATGTATTGAAACCTTAGTGAGGGAAAAGCAATGGGGACAGGAGGTGGCAGGATGCTACATGACACAAGAGGATTAACAGCCCCTACCGATACCGAGTCCCCGGTGGTGATGAACTGTCAATTGTCCAGCGAGCTGGATAGTGGCCGTTATATAGGTGTCTACTGCCACGATGAAGTTATCCTTTCCCCCCACTATCACACCACACATTGGAAATTCTTCCCCCCCCCCATCCCGCGCCGTCCCCAGGACGTCACGGACCACGACGCGCGGCGGCGGCGAGCGCAGCTGTTTGCGGCCGGTGGTGGCGACGAGGAGGAGGAGGGGCCCATTCGGGTGGCCAGGGGGCACGGACTGGACCTGGACCTAGCCCGCGAGGAGGAGGAGGAGGAGGAGGCTGCGGGTGCAGCTGCCCCTCCCGCTGCGGGGGGCGGCAGCCAGGCGGGGGGAGAGGACCCCTCACAGGACCCCGCGGGGGCTGCGGGTGCGGGTGCTGGTGGTAGGGGGGGTAGGAAGCGGGGTGGTGCGCTGCTTCCGTCCGGTCGCGGTGGGGGCGGTGGAGGCTTCCTGGCTGCGCGGGCTGCCTCGCTGGGCTGCAGCTCCTCCTCGCAGGGCGGCGGGGGCCTCCCGACCCGCCTCACGCTGGACCCGGTAGCGGCACGGCGGCAGCTGAGAGCGCTGGGGCAGGAGGCGGCGGCGCGACGGCAGCAGCAGCTGCAGGTGGGGTGAAGGGAGGAGGATGGACGGGGTGGGGGTATGGGGATTGAAGGGAGAGGGGCGTGTGATGCACACTGGGAGGGTTGGAGAGTGGGGGTAACCGCTGCAGGTTGTGCCCGCTGCCCTCTCCGGCGGCAGCAGCCCCCTAACCCAACCCCTCCACCCCCTGAACTCGTGGTGTCATGTGTGTATGTTTCGGCCTCTCTCTGCTCCCCTCAGGAGTCCGGCGCCATGTCCCCTGGGGGCGACCGCGAGAGCGACCCACGGGTCCACACGGAGGCGGTGGTGGCGCTGCTGCAGCGCTCGGCGTCCGCTGCATCCGCCGGAGTGGCAGTGGCGGCGGCAGGAGGAGGAGGGGGAAAGCAGCAGCAGGAGGCGGGCGGGGTTGCGGCGGAGGGCGCGGGGGCGGGGGGTCACCGCTTCACGTTGTTCGGGTCCGACATCACCAACCGCGCTGGCAGCGGGGAGCAGGGCCAGGTATGGGCGGGTGGGAGAGGGAGGGTGGGAGGTCTTGGATTGGGTTTGGGAGATTATGCGTACCGCTATGCTTTACCTCGCCCCTGACCCTGACCCGGTGTCCCCCAGCTGACCTTCCTCCTCCCTCCTCCTGCCTCCCACTCCCTCCCAGGCCTCCACCTTCCTGGGTCGCTCCACCGCCCCCGCCAACCTCCGCACCACCTCCACAACCGCGGGCCTCAACACCCGCTCCTTCATATTCGCAGCCGACCACTCCAACTCGGCAGCGGCCTTCCCGGACAAGTCCAAGGACGCTGCCGCAGCCGGCACCGCTACTGCGGATGGCGGCGGCGAGGGGGGTGCAGCAGGGGGGCCGGGGGCGGGGGCGGGTGCAGCAGGGGGAACGGGTGGAGGGGCCAGCACCTCCTTCGCCGGGCTGCGCTCGCTGCTGGGTCGGCCGGGAGGTGGAGGGCGGGTGGGAGGAGGAGGCGGGGCGGGGGGGCTGATGAGTCTGCTGGGGGTTGGAGGCGGGGGTGGGGGTGCTGGCGGGGGCGAGGGGGGTGCGGGGGCAGGTGGCAGCGGCGGGGGAGGGGGAGGGCGGGACGCCTCCCTGGAGTTGAAGCGGAAGCTGATGGCGGGGGCGACCACCAGCGCTAACAAGCGGCGGTGAGGGGGAGGAGGAGGCGGTGGAAGAGGTGCCGGGGGGAAGGGGCGTGGGCCCTTCCGTTATCGCGAATGCGGATTAGGGAGTTGGGGGCAAAGCACGAGTTGTTAGGTGGAGGGAGGGGCAGGGAGGAGGTGGTTACTCCGGCGATGGTGTGGCAGGGGGCGATGGCCCCATGGGACACGCTGCACTGCCGCGCTGCTGGTGCTTGCGAGAGCCAGGTGCATGCATGGTCTGTGTGTGGAATGAAGTCGTACTGGTGGCATGGTGGACTGGTGACATTGGCCCAAGCAGCGAAGCATGCTAGCTGGTAAATGTTACCCCACCTCGCCCCGAACCGAACCGAACCGGATGAAGTTTGCGCTCATCTCTAGCCCGGCGGTTGCCCGCCCCACCGCCTGCTGCCGTACACGCCTCCTCGCTCACACTGCCCCCATCAGCCATCACGAGGGGCATATGAACAAGCTGGCTTGCGCAAAGCCGCAAACAGCCGCCAACCTTCATATCGGTACATCTTACGACTGGATTACCGGTATTTGCTTCAGACAGCATAGCATGCACCACTAACAATGATATGTACAGCCCCTGATATGTACAGTCCGTTGCGAATAACCCCATGCGCACTACACACTACCCCCGCTGCTGCTGCCCCAACCTAGCCCGCTCCGCCGCCCTCCTCGCCGCCTCCTCCACCGCCCGGGCCGCCGCCGCACCCCCCACTGGGCCCTCTGCTGCCCGCCGCCCCTGACTTCCCCTCCGCTGCAGCAGCCCTGAACCCCCTTCCCCCCCGCTGCTACCACCCTGACTGACACCCCCTCCGCCCCCTTCCCCCCGCCTCCCATCTAGCTCCCCTCCGCTCCCTGCCTCCCCACCCTCCCTCTTCGCCCGCTGCTGCCTCTCCCTCTGCCGCTTCGCTCGCTCCAGCTCCCGCCGCTCCCACTCCCGCTGCAGCCGCTGCTGCTCCAGCTCCTGCTGCTGCCGCTCCCGCTCCCTCGCCTCCCGCTCCCGCGCCTCCCGCCGCTGCTCCTCCTCCTCATAGTCCTTGGTCCAGGAGGGGGTGGCGGGCGTGATGACCCGGGCCTGAGGCGGACCGGAGCTGAACTGCACCTGCCGCACCGGCCGACCGGGAGCCGCAGCAGCGGGAGCAGCAGCAGCGGGAGGGTGAGGAGGATGAGGAGCAGCAGCGGCAGGTGGCTGCTGGGATCCGGCAGATAACCTCTCCTCGTCATCCTCCTCCCCATGCTGCGCTTCCTCTTCCCCTCCTCCTCCACCTCCTCCTCCTTCCTCCGCTCCTGCGTCCTCCCTGCCCTCCTCCTTCCCCGCCCCTCCCTCCTCCTCCCCCTCCCTCCCCGCCTGCTGCGCTTCCAGCCGGCCCCGCACGTCCCGCCACCGCTCCGGACGAGCCGGCTCCACCTCCCGGCTGGGCGGCTCGGGCGGGCGCAGCAGCTGCGGCGGTGGCGGCGCCACCCCCCGCGGGGGCCCCAGCGCCGCCACCAGCGCCACCTGCTGACTCACTCCCAGCGAGTCGTCCAGCAGGAACAGCAGCGCGGCGGGGGAGGCGGCGGGGGCGGCGGCAAGGTAGGAGCGGCCGGCGGAGGGGCAGTCCAGGGAGGGGGAGAGCGTGAAGAGGGAGAGCGAGGCGAAGTAGCGGCTCTCTGGACGGGTGGGGGGAAGAGGGGAAGCGAGGTAGGAGGGGGCTGGGTAAGGAGGGGGCCGGGTTGTGGTGCCGAGACTGTCTCACAGGCTTCCTGCCCTCACACCTGCTCCTGCTGCCACCGCATTCAGCAGGCGTACGGCCCCACCCACCCCGCCGGAGGCCCCCCCACTGCCTTCCAGGCCCCCCTCCCCCCACCCCCCCCACTCACGCTGCTGCACCCCCGGCAGCCGCACCGCCCGCACCAGCGCCCCGGTGGCCAGCGAGTACCAGCCCAGCAGCCCGCAGCCCAGACCCGCTATCAGGTACTCGGAGCCCAGGGAGGGCACGCGGGGGGTGAGCGCGTAGGCGGGGGCGCAGGCGCCTCTGGGGGGGAGGGAGGGAGGGAGTGTATGTGAGCGGCAGGAGCAGGGGCAGGACAGGCGAGAGGGGCGGTGGCGGGCGGAGAGGGCCCACTGCCCGGAGAGACACAGCCCACCGCCGCCAGCCCCCCCGGGCCCCACCTGGAGTGGTCGTATATGTCGATCCGCGGCGTGTTGGGTTTCAAGCCCGCCTCGACATTTAACACCTGGGGCGGGGGGAGGCATGTGGGGGAGGGGGCGGGGAGGGGCAGCAGGCAGCGGAAACGTCGGGACACCGCCACAACTGGGGCAGACCCGCCACCTAGCCCTCCAGCGTGCAGACCAGACGTCATACCCAGCAGCTCAAATACCTCTCTCTCTTCATGCATTGATTCGGCCTCCAACATCAACCCACCAAACCTGAAGGATCCAAGGCTTCCCACAGTCCCAGGCCCTTCCCCTCCCCTCCCCGCCTGGCCCCCCTCCCCTCCCCCCCTGCCCCCCCTCACATGCACCGAGAAGTACCCGAAGCTGTCCGCGTCCCCCGGCTGCCCCGCCACGTGGCACCACATCACCAGGTCGGCGCGCGAGGGGGTCAGCTCCGCGGCGACCACACGGTACGGCAGCTGCGTGTGGACCACCTGAGGGGGAAGGGGGCGAGGGGGGAGGGGGAGGAGGGAGGGGGCCGGTCGCCAACACGAGGGCACCAGCTGCACTACAGATGGGGGGCGGGGGGAAGGGGCGGGGAAAGTGGGGCCGGAGGCGGGGGCATGGGGGATGCAGACGTGCGGACATGGAGGGCCAGCCCCTCCTCCTCCCCGTCTGTCCCGGCTGCTGCTGTGCCGCTGTGCTTACCGGAAAGCTCTCCACCCCACCCCACCTCCCTTGCCCCACCCCACCCCCCTTGCCCCACCACTCACGTACTGCTTGGCCCTCCGCACCAGCTCCCCCTCCAGCGTGAAGCTCGACACCACCAGCGGCCGACCGCCCCCGACCCCCCCTGCTGCTGCTGCTGCTGCCGCTGCCGGGCCCTCTGCCCCCGCCTGCCAGCCCTGCACGGGCCGGTGCAGCGCCTCCCGCAGCAGCCGCCCCGCGCCGTCCGTCACGAAGCGGATCTGGGGGAGGGGGAGATAGGAGGGGCGGTTAGGAGAAGAGAGGGCGACGGGAAGGGGGGCAAGGGGCCGGGGGCAGGCACACCCCTCGCTCCCATTGCCTGTGCCGTACGCGAAAACACGCAAAAACACACACGCCCCTTCCCAACCCCCCCCCCCACCATCCACAGCTGCCGTGACGCCATCAGGTACTCCCCCCGCGGGTCCGCCCGCAGCAGCGCCGCCTCTCCGGGGAAGTCAAGCAGGCCTGGGGGGGGGGGGGGGTAGGGTGGTGGTGGGTAGTTAGTTACAGCAGGAGGATGGGGATGCAAGGCAATGCCCCCCTCACGTCTTGGCCTATCCGCCGCCTCTCACCCCTCCTCTCCCCCCTCCCCGCTCCCACCCGCATCCTCCAGCGAGCCCTGCACGCCCCCTCCGCCGCCCCCCGCATCCGCCTCCGCCACCGCCCCGGCCGCATGCCACCCCTCCGCCACCCCCTCCGCAGCCCCCTCCGAGAGCCGGGGTGTGCGGCGCCGCCTCATGAGGTCGCGCAGGCCGCTGAGGAAGCCGCTGAAGCCCCCGCCGCCCCGCGCCTTGGCGGCCGGCTGCTGCCCCCCCGGGGCCTCCGCACCCCCCGCCGCACCCCCGGCCTGGCGGGTGCCGGGGGCGAGGATGCGGGAGGTCTGGGGAGGGGGGGTAAGGAGGGGGCACGGGAGGCGGCATGCGATTAGCGATTGCATGGCAGAAGAAGGGCGCGAGGCGGGGTGAGTCCTGCGGGGAAGTGGGTGGGCACTGCATTGCTCCAACCCCCTCATCCGCACCTTCCCTCCTACAGCCCTCCTACAGCTGAGCCCTCCTGCCCCGTCCTACCACCCCCTGCCCTCCTCTCACCCTCGCCTCCTGCTTCTGCCAAATGGTGTGCGGGGGTCCGCGAGCTTGCAGCGAGCGCAGCGCCCGCGGCAGGCGCCAGGAGTGGAGCGGGCGGAACCAGCCGTGACCCGTGCGCTCGGTCTCGTGGGTCTGGGGGGGAGGAGTGGGAGGAGAGGGCAGGGGAAGGGAGAGAGGGACACGAACGTTACTCGGGGTATTGCCACCCACCCGAGGGGCCCCAGCCGGCCCGACAGTCCTCCCCTCATCCCCCCACCTGCCACACATGCACCTCCCCCGTCATGTCCACCGACAGCAGCGAGCCGCAGTCCGCCAGCGCCCCCACGAACACCACCTGTCCACCGTGACCCCGCAGCAGAGCCTGCGAGCGGCACTCGGGGGAGGGAAGCTGGGCGGAGGGGGGAAGGGGGAAGGGGTAAGGGTTACAAGAGAGAGGGAGGGGGAGGGGAGTGGAGGAGAAGGGGTGACACGTGTAGGCAGGCAGGCAAGTTGGTGGACAAGTGCCGCTTTCTGGACCAACCGCACCGCTCTCACCCACCCCACCCCGGCCCTACCTGCGGCGGCAGCAGGAAGTCCACGGTCTGCTGGCTGAGCTGCGGGCGAGTGCGGGTGCGGGTGCGGGTGCGCGGCAGCGGGGCGGGCAGCAGCGGGGAGGAGGCGGCGGCGGTGGTGAGGCGCACCAGGTCGCCCGTGATCTGCATTGGGGGGGTGACAAGTCAGGAATATAACCGGGCTGTTATGCCATGACGCCCAGAGCAGACAGCGACCCATGGGTCACCCCATGCAGCCAAAACCGACATCACCATCCTCAGCCGCAGCTCCCCTCCCCTTCCCCACCTGCGGCAGCAGCAGGGTGGGCTGCACCCCCGCCAGGGTGAACTCCGGGTGGAAGCACACGCACCACCGCCGCCGCAGCGCAGCAGCAGCAGCAGCAGCCCCCGCCTGCCCCCCTCCTCCTCGCGCCCCCGCCCCCGCCCCCGCCTCCCCCTGCTCCTCCGCCAGCGCCTCCACCACGGGTGTCTTGCCGCTGAGGCTGACTGACAGCGGCCCCAGCGAGAGGGCCAGGTCGGGGCACACGGGCTGCCTGCCCGGCTCCTCGCGCACCTGGGCGCCTGGGGAGGGGAGGGGAGCGGGGAGGGGAGGGAGTGCGATAAGCTACCGGCACTCCCATGCAGCAACCCTACCCTCCTCTCTCCCTCCCTCCCTCCCTCCCTCCCTCCCACCCCCCCCACCACCTGGTTCCGGCCTCATCCACCACACCCGCAGGCAGCTGCCCGCGTCCAGCGAGGCCAGCTGGAAGCCGTCCGCGCTCCACGCCAGCGCCACCAGCGGGGGGGCGCGGGGGGGAGGGGCGCGGAACCAGGCGGGGCGGCTGTAGGCATGGCCGTCGCCAACCACCTGGGGGGAGGGGAGGGGTGGAGGCATTGCAGGGGACAAGAATGACCTCGGGGGGAGAGCCGCGGAGTTCCACCCCCCCACGCGGCGTCTCACTCTCCGTGCACCCCAGCCACCCACCCCCCACACCGCCAGCTCTTTCCCCCTCCCCCGCTCCCCCCCCACCTGGAACCAGGGCGCCCCCGCCTGCTCCGCCCGCATGTCGTACACCGCCATCCCCCCCGCCGCAGTGCCCACCGCCAGCAGCGCGCCGCTGGGGGAGGCGGCGGTGGCGGTGATGGGGCCCAGCTCGGGCGGCAGCTGCACCCCCGGCCCCCCCTTGGGCGCCAGGTAGTGCGGCCGCAGCGCAACCGCCCCCCAGAACACCCGCTCCGCATGCGCGGCCGCCCAGTGCTCGGGGCGCGGCCAGCCCGCATGCGCCGCCCGCCCCGCCCCCTCCCCCCGCATGCGGCGCCACACGGCGGGACCGGCGGCCAGGGGCGGGCGGGCGCGTTGGGCGGCAAGGCGCTGGGCCTGAGTGGGCGGGTGGGAGAGGGGGGCGGGGGGTGGTATATGTATGGAGGTGAGGGGAAGGGAGCGGGGGATGGCGGCTGTCACCCTTGGATGGGTGGAGGGCTGGTACGGGGCGACGGCGGGATGGGGACGGAGTTGCCTGCCTGACACGAGCGGTACACAGCAACTGGCTGCACCCCGCTAGCCGCCCGCAGCCCCGGTCTCCCGACCCACCCGTGTCCCCACGTCACCCGCCGCACCCCTCTGCCCACCACCCTCACCCGCACCCCTCCCGCAACCCCAGCCACCCACCCGTGTGACCCGCACGTACGGCGGCCAGTAGGGGGTAAGCTGCTGCGTGTGGCCGTACGGCGCATCGCCCCGCCGCTGCCGCATCTCCTGGAGCATGGCCTGAGGGGGGGAGGAAGGGGGAGAGTGTCACTTGGGGTTACTGGCAGCGGGCTGCAATCGATTAGAGTGCAGCAGGAGGCCACGTATCCCCCCTCCTCCCCCCCCCCCTACCTTGAGTCCCTGCACGTACAGCTGCTTCTCCTCCCGCGCCAGGTGCGTGTCGGCGAAGGTGCGCTGCATGACGTAGATGGCGTCCTCCTCCAGCTCCTCAGACAGGGGGGCGCCAACCTGGGGGGGGGAGGGGGGGGGCATACACATGGCGGGAGGGGGGAAGGGGAGGGAGGGCAGTGCGTGGGGTACGATGGGGCTGTGGACGGGGCTGGTGAGTGTTGTGGACATGCATGCGGCCGCACAAGGGTCTAGCCCCCCCCTCACCTCCCCCCCACCTGTATAGCCCGTGTCGCCGCCTCCGCCAGCCTCTGTTGGTCGTACAGCGCTAGGTCCACCTCCCCCTCCCCCTCATCACCACCCCCACCACCCCCGCTGCCGCCCGCCTCTCCTGCTGCCGAGCTGCCCGCCTCGCTGCCCCCGCCGCTGCCTCCCTCCGCCGCGGGGCCGACCAGGGCGCGACTCATCTGGCGGGAGAGGTGCGCGGCGCGCTTGGCAGCCAGACCGCGAGCAAAGTCGGCCTGGAGGGGGGGGGAGGTTGGGAGCGGGTCGCGGAGGGGTGGCGCAAGGTCACGGGCCGGCACTGCAACTGGCGAGGTGCCACCACTCGGGCCCCTTCTCCGCCCAATACCTCTAACCCCCGGCCCCCACAGCCCCCTCGTCACCCAGGCTTCCGCCTCCCCCCCTTCCCCCTCCTGCTGCTTCCCCTCCCTTCCTCCCCCCCTCCCACCTGCTGCTCCGCCGCCGCGTCCCTCAGCCTGTTGCGCACGTTGTCCGCCCCCGCCGCCCCAAACTCGTACTTGCGCTGCGAGAACGCCACCGCCTCCACGAGCAGGTCGAAGGCGAAGGAGTCGGCCACCTTCGGGGCAGCAGCGACCCGTGGTCAGCGGGGTGACGTGTGTGGGCAGTGATGACACTAGGGGGGAACAGGGCAGGGCAACCTCCCCCCCACCCCCACCCCCCACCCACCCACCTGGGCCAGGTGCCGCATCTCATCGCACGCCTGCGCCGGGGGACGGAAGGGGAGGCAGTGAGGCGGGTGACGGGTATGAGCGGGGGAACATGGCACCCGCCCACCTGCTCGCCACCTCCACCTCCACCTACCCGTACTCAGCCCGCCACACCAACACCCCTCCCCCTTCCCTCCCCCTCCCCCCACCTCCGCAATCATGTCGTCCACCACCTCCCGCATCACCCCCTCCGCCAGCTGCCGCGCCACCGCCAGCAGCGCCCCCGGCCGCGCTGCCCGCCAGGCGCCCACCTCCGCCGCCACCTGGGCGGGCGAGGGACGCAGCGACACGCGCCACAGCGCCTCAGACAGCAGACCGTCGATCTGGCGGGTCGGGGGGGTGGGGGGGGAGGGGAGGAAGAGGTGAGGGGGTGAGGGCCTGCAGGAGGAAAGCGCTCCCGGGCCTCAGCGCTTACACCGTACGTTCCGCCTCGCGGCCAGTTTTCTTAACACCCCACCCGCCCTCCCCTCTAGCACCTCCTACTCCCCCCCCTACCCGCCCGCTCACTCACCAGCGAGTCGCACATGGCCCTCAGCCCCCGGCTGCGCGCCCGCACCGCCGCCCCGCCCCTCACCACCGGCACCCGCTCCCCCCGCCCCTGCCCCTCCTCCTCCTGCCCCTCCTCCGCGCCGCCCCCCCTGCCTCCGTACACATCCGGCCTGCGCCGCGCCCAGTCCAGCCGCGTGGCCACGATGTCGTGCTGCGTCCTCAGCCCCTGCAGCGCCGCCGCCTGCGCCGGCAGCTCCGCCCGCAGCGCCCCCGCCAGCGCCTCCAGGTCGCCCAGCGGCACGGAGGGGGCGGGGGCGGAGGGGTCCAGGGGGGGAGGGGAGGAGGAGGAGGGGGAGCCGGGCCACTCGCCGCCGCTACCGGCGCCGCTGCTGCTGAAAGCCCGGCGGTGCCTGAGGGATGGGAGGTGCAGGATGGAGCCCTTACCAACCCCGCCCTGGCTCCTAGACCTCGAATCCCTCTGTCTGCCACCCGCTGCCAATGCCTCCCCCTCTCACTATGCCCCCCCCCCCGCCCCCCCTCACCTCATGCCCCTCAGCAGCAGGGCGGCGGTGGAGGGGGCCGGCTGACCCCCGCCCTCACTCTCGCCCCCCTCCTCCTCCGCCTCCTCTCCACCTCCCGCCCCCAACCCGCCCTGCTCCCCCCCCTGCTGCGGGGCGTGCCGCTGCAAGGGCGGCAGGTGCCGGGGAGATCCCCAGCCGCCACCCTCACCCCCGCCCCCACCCCCGCCTCCCGCACTGCGCTCCGGAGCCAACTCATGCAGCACCTGGGGGAGGGTGTTGGGGGGAGCGGGAGAGGGGCGGGGGCAAGTAGGGAGGCGGGGAGAGCTCATGTGTGTGTTTGTTGGGGTGGCGGGGAGGAGGGAGAGCTACGACACCTACGACCCCCTGCTTGCTGTTCCCCTGCTGCCTCCCCCTCCTCTCTTCCCCTTGGGCCCCCCCCTGCCCCCACCTGTTTGGGTGGCAGTGCGGCCAGGCGGCGGTCCGCACGCACCGCCTGGGGCAGCGAGGGGCGCCGCAGCCGCTGACGCCGGGAGAACTCTGGGGGTGTGGTTGGGTGTTTGAGGGGAGTTGCGGGTGGGTGTTACGGTGGGCAGCCGGGAGTGGGGGGGGTAGCTGGGAGCGAGGGGGGGGTTGAGGCAGCGAGCCCGCCGGCCACCCGGGCTGCGGTCCGGGCAGGTGTACGAGTGTTAGGGTGAGCGCAGGCAAGGCAGGGAGGCAGGTTCTTCCTCCCTCCACCGTCCCCCTTCCCCCCACCCCTCACCCTCCTCCACGTCCCGCTGCTGCGCCCTCAGCAGCAGCTCCTGCCGCTGCAGCTCCAGAGCCTCACGACGGGACTCCAGCTCCTGGGGGCGGGGAGGGGAAGGAGGGGGGAGGGCAGGAAACGTAGTGAATGCCCAAATGCCCGATCGAAGGTATGGCAGTGTGGGTGGGTAGGGAGCCCCGCCACACCCCGCACTTGCACGTGCACGCCAGCCGTGTCTGTTGGCGAGGTACCCACCCAGCCACCTCCTCCCCCCCGCCCCGCCCCGCCCCCCCTCACATGCATCTTGCGCACGTGCACTCGGTCCAGCAGCACCCGAGTAACCGGGGCCAGCTCGCCGCCCCCACCGCCGCTGACACCACCACCCTCGCCACCCTCGCCTCCGCCACTGCCGCCGCTGTCCCCAGGCTCCCCCCCTGCTGCTGCCGCCGACCCCGCCGCTCCCTTCCGGCGCTGCGAGGGCCGCCGCGCCGCCCTTCCCCCAACTGAGCCACTGCTGGGGGGAGCGGCGTCACCCCCGCCCCCGCTGCTGCCTGCCTGCTGGTTCCGCCGCTGGGTCACCCGCCGGAGGGCGCCAGGCCGGGAGGGGGCAGCGCGTCTGGGGGCCGCCTCCTCCCCTTCCTCCTGCTTCTTCTCCCCTTCTTCTTCAGTATCCTCGTCTTCGCCCCCTTCCTCCCCCTCCTCCTCATCGTCATCCCCCTCCGTAGCCCCTGCGCGGCCCCGGGTTCCCCTCGCTGAGGAGCCGCCCGCTGCCGCCCGCCCCGCTGCACCCTCCTGCTGCTCCCCCTCCCCCGCCCGCTGCTGCTGCCTCTTGGCCTGCAGCAGCCCGGCACCCTGGCGACGTTTCTGCTTCAGCAGCGTGCGGACTGCAGGGAGGGGAGAGGGCAGGGCGCGGGCAGGTGGAGAAGAAACACACGGGGAGGGGATCATGAGGATGTGTGCGGGATTGAGGAAGGAGCATGTGATGCCTGCTGTTGTTGCGTCCCTCCCTCCCACCAGCCCTCACACCCACCGTACGCCTGCCGCTCCTCCTCCGACGCCAGCAGCTGCAGCCGCTCCGCCTCACCCGCCAGCAGCGAGGTGTGGTGCAGCGCGGCGGACACAGCCTGGGGGAGGGGGAGGGAGGGGGGAGTGGTCATGAGTTGTTGTCCCTGCTGATGTGGGCCTGGGACAACTGCGACATGTCTCGGCTGACCCCGCACCTTTGAATCATTGCGCGCCGCCTCTGGTGATGGTTTCTTGGGCACAAGGGAATCCTCCCTTATGACCAGAACCTGTTCGACGTCCTGCTGTGGACGAGCTTCCCACCGGCTGGGTGACATGCTAAGACTTGTGCTGCAGCCGAGTGCTCAGGGTTGGCCAGTAGGCCTGCCACATGCTGGAAATGGAGCTATGTGTGACATATTATTGTTAAAGATAAACACATTGAAGCCAGTGCTTAGGGCTTGTCGAAGGCTCCGAAGAGCTCGACAGCAATGCAAGCTTAAGACGTCCTGAGTACACTTGGGAAGGATCTTGTATGGTGGACCCCGTAGTAATGCGTGCGTGTGACCATGTTACTCGGAAGTCGTTCAGAGCGATGACCTGGATCCAAAACTAACCGATTGCATTTTAGCTCTATCCAACTCATTCGTGTCTATAGAGTTTGTTATAGATTTTTGCTGGCCTGGTAACACTATAACAGAAGTGCTCACGGCTGAACACTTTGCAGCTACCACAGGAAAGTGTTCGGCAGTATACCTTCCAGCGCATTACAACGCATACACACAGAAGCTGGTAGCATATTATATAGAAAACGTTTGTAAGGAAGCGACCTTCCGAGTGGTTCCAATTGCTCGCGAGTGCCCTCGCCCGTAATGGGGAAGCGGCGGGGGCAAGGGGGTGAACCCCGGGAAGATCAGTATGGCGAATTTAACGTCTCCCAGGATAAACAGCATTTCTCGGGCTTCAGCAGCGGCAAGGGACTCAGTGGGGGCGGCACCGCGGGCGGCTCAAAGAAGGGCATGGACTTTACCTTCCAGCGGCAGGTGCCCAAGTTCCTGCAGAAGTACTCCCACCTGATGGGGAAGACGGCGGCGGACGAGGATGAGCCCGTGGTGCTGGGCGGAGAGGGCAAAGGCGGGCAGCCGGGCCAGCAGGAGGAGGAGTCGGAGGAGCAGGAGGACAACATTGAGGCTGTAAGTGCTTGCAGGGTTAGAGGCGGGTGTTAGGCGTGAGTGGGCGGGATAGGGAACTGGCGGACTAGGCAGGGTTGCTGCATCGAACGGATGGCTGGTGGTTGGGTGCCCAGGAGGCGGCACCGGATCGTACACTGACATGCGTGCCCCTGCCAGAGTCAGACCTCTCAAGCACGCTGTCCTCCTGCCTCCTGGGTGTGCGTTACCTTCATGCAGCTCCCATGCCCCTCGCCCTCCTGACCCCCTCCCTCCCCTCCAGGACGCCCTCCGTCGCGCCATGGCGGACAACCCGGAGCTGGCGGCGGAGTTCGGGGGGGCGCTGGCGAGCAAGGTGGGGAGGAGGGGTTAGGGGCAGCTGGCAAAGAGGGTAGGGAGGAAACTGCTAGGAGGAACCCCACACGGCTCCGAAGACGCGGGATTCGCCGTGTGCAGAGCATGAGGAGCTGAGGACCTGGGAGGAGGGGCTGGTGTGAAAGGGATTAGGTCGGCGAAGGAACGGGGCCACAAGGAGGTATGGAGGCAAACGGACGGGTCAATGGCCAGCAATGCAGCCTACACTGGGCCCCGATCCTAGTCTCGTAGACCTCATGACACGCCCCTCTCTACCCTGCCGCCTTGCAACCCCTCCTCCCGCTTGTGCAGTTGAAGCAGGCTGAGGCTGCTGAGGAGAAGGAGCGCGGCAACTCGCTGTTTGGGCGCAAGAAGTACGAGGAGGCGGTGCGCAGCTTCACGCGCTGTATCGAGCTGGACCCTAGGTGGGCCAGATGGGAGGGCGGTCGGGGAGTGGGTTGGCGGCAGGGGAGGAGTTTGTGCACAGAGGCAGCTGGTGGGGAGCCGGCAACGAGTATGTCGCAACGGTGGCGCATGCTACGCAGGACGTGGGCTGGGCTTTACAACTTACTGGGCAAACTAACTCCCTTGTTGCCCACCGGGCCTCCCTCCACCGGGCCCCGCAGCTGCGAGGTGTACCACTCAAACAGGTCCGCCGCATACGCAGCCATGGAGCGGTGGGAGGAGGCCGCGGAGGACGCGCGGCGCGTGGTGGTGATGAAGCCGGGCTGGGCCAAGGGCTGGGCGCGGCTTGGGGCGGCGTGCATGGGGCTCAAGCTATACGGCGATGCGCGTGAGGCGTACGAGAAGGCGCTAAAGATTGAGCCCGACGACCAGGGGCTACGGAAGGCATGCGAGAAGGTGTGGTCGTCAGGGGCCCTGAAAACATCATGGCTAACCCCGGTGGCGCAGCAGGAACACTAGATGCGTTGCAGACTTGCAGTACTTGTATAGTGATTGCCCCCTCTCATGAGTGCTGCCCCTCAGTCGTTCGGTCCTTTGATAAGAAGGCCCCCCCGGGGCTCCCGTGCTTGCGAGTGCAGGCTGAAATTGAGGAGCTGAAACAGATCAAGGAAGGAAAGCACACGTTCAAGAAGATGCGCACTGGGGATGGCACTGGCAAGGAAGCGGCCAAGCGGGGCGCTGCGGATGGCAAGGAGAAGCCCAGCGGAGTCGATCGCGGAGCGTTTGGAAGAAGTGACGTGCCACGGGGCAGCGCAAACACACGGATATTGTCCTTTGGTGCGGAAGAAGATGAGGAAGAAGGGTAGCGCGGTACAAGAGTGCCGACGCGTTGGTGTCACTGGTGGGCTAGCCTAGCCACAGAAGCCCCGCGTTGTTTCTGTAGGTTGGACTCTGGTCAGCACGCTAATTCAAGCTGGCACGTCTTCTATTGCATACATGTTCCAGCTGAGTACGTGTACTGCATGAGGGGTTGCAAGTAACAAAGGGTGTGGATGAGAGCACACAAACCGCATGTTACATACCCACGAGAGGCAATGTTGCAAATCCTTTGCCGGCCATGCTTAGCCGCGAAATTGAACCAGTTATGCTACTGTACTGCGCTTAGTAAGCATCGTCCGGAACGGGAGTATACGAAAGTGAATCACGGCAGATTATACCATACGGCATTCCGTCTCTATATGATGTGTGATCCATCAAATAAAGTCAATTGTCAAACGCCAGTAGCCATCTACATAAGTATGCAGCTATAGCAAACCCGCGTGCGCACGCATACGTGCTCGTTAATCATACACACCTGCATATATATGGATTATGAAGGTGGTCGCTGTACGACACGCCATCATCCTGTACAATACACAAGGTTTCTATAGGGGCCCATATTGGCAGGGCAGCGGCCACACTAGGACATGCGGTCGCTTGAATCTTGAGGGTAATAGACAGCCATGGTCACACGCCAATCATATGCGCTGCATTTATATAATTCATATGCCCCTTAGCACAGGGTTCATGTGTAAATAGCTACCGTTAGTAATAGATCACATCCCTAGTGTCCAGCAAGACCTTCAGTACCGTCATGTCCCTGCAGCGGTTAGTGTAGGCGGTCATGTCAACGGTTTGAGCCCAAGAAGCCGTCCACGTGGGCAACCACCACTTTGCAGCGGCCTCTGCACAGGCGGCGCGCTGCGGGCCACGCAAAAAGTCGGTCAACGTCTCGGTGTTGGCGACAATAGGAGCGCGCACCGGCGCCGATGTAGGTGCCGCGGTGGGCGCAGAAGTGGGTGCCGACGTCGGCGCTGAGGTAGGTGCTGAAGTAGGGGCAGAGGTAGGTGCTGAAGTAGGGGCAGAGGTAGGTGCTGAAGTCGGGCCAGAGGTGGGCTGCTTGGTTGGCGCAGGGGTCACGGTTGGCGATGGAGACGGCTGAGGCTTTGTAACCGGGCCGTCCAGGTACACATTGTACCTGAAGTATGCAAAAATATGGAAAAGTGGAATACGTCAGAACCGGGAACAACAACTGCGGTATCGGGAGGCGTGCCCTCGATATGACATTGCCCAGCAATACCATGTTTCCCCTCGACACGCTTGCAGGACTTGTGCAACGATGTGTTAGCCCCCCACCTACCCGTCGTCCCATACGGTGCCGATAGCAGCGTTCCAGAACATAGCCCCAGCCATTGGCCCGCCAGTCTGCTTCATCCATTGCATGTTGTCCGCGACCAGACGGAAGAGAAGCACCCGCTGCTCTTCAGTGTATTGACTGCACGTGCAGAGGGAAACGACTGGTAAGCCGAAATGCAAATAGGGACATGGTTTGGGACCGTATCGCCGCCGATCATGCATTGAACTATGTGCCAACATAAGGGATCAGGCATCACAAGACGTCGGTGCGGTCCGCACTGCACTTACGGCAGGATCAGCCCAAACTCCTCAAGGATGAGCGGCTTGCCGACATCCGAAGCGGCCCGTTGATGTGCGCTTAGGTACTGAACCAGGTAGTTGCAGAAGCAGGAAAAGTCACACTTGGTCCACTTGGGCGGAACGGATTCCAGCTGCAAGCAAAAAGGGCGGCATATTTATTCGGGCACGCAAAGATTCGTAAAGCGAGGATTTCCGCCATGACCCGTTGTGTACATGATGCACACGCATAAACACAGGAGCGGGCATAAATGTCTTGCGAAGCGACAACCCCGCACACCTGGCGTTCGTAGGCATGGACGATAGTGACGTCCGTGGTACCCAGCTTGTTCAGAGCAACCCAGTCCTCGCCTTCGCAGCGAGCTCCAGCCCCTACATGCAGGGTTAGGCGAGGGAAAACTATAAGTACGGCAGTCACGGTAGTATAGGCATCACTGTGCGTGGGACAATATGCGGCGTGCACGTCGTCGTAAAGGCATAACGCTGACAGACGTGGCAGTCTTCATGTTCGGCATTTGCACTGCATGCACACACTGTCCAGCTACGGTGGGTGAGAGCCACCGAGCCACCGTGCCACCGAGCCGGTAACATGGCATGACAGGGGAAACAAAGACTCACCGGGATTCCAGCCCTCGTACGAGTTAAGAAAGTAGCCCTCAGTACCAATAGCAATAAGCTGGTTGGGAGCGTTTGCGCGGAGGTGTGCCGTCGTCTCTTGCAGGAAGGACTGCACAACGGCTTGAGAGGCAGCATCCATGCACCCTGGGCACCTTGGCTCATTCATCGCATCCCACTGCATGACGGCGTCATCATCACGATAGCGGCGGCCGTTGAAGACGTTGGTGCGCCAAACAAGGGCCGAGATGTGGTCTCGGTATAGGTGTCGGACATCAGACGAGTTATAGAAATCGAGGATGTCCTTGCCGGCTGCGGAATGGAAAAGCATATGTTGGATTGGGAAAGCATGTGGAATGCGATCTAGGTCGCACGCACAACAAATGCAAATGCAAAAGCATGTATATGGGACAAACTGGTTGCGGACCTGGATTGATGCCGGCCATACGCATGAAGTCTTGCGGCGAGCGGTAGGCCTCCCAGGTGTTGCCCAAAGCAAGGATGAGCTTGATATTGTGCCTGTGTTGTGGTGCGTACGTGTCAGCGAGTAGCTAGTAGGAGCCTTCTGAAAGGTGGCTATCCTCTGCCCGACACACCTTGAGGCCGAGTCGACGATGTAGTCAAGGCCTTGAAATTGCGTTTCGTCATACTTACCCCACTGGTATGGCATGCGGTGGTTGAAGGCCCAGGTCCGCACCACTTTCAGTCCAAATTGCTGCAAATAGTCGGGACTGCAAGGTTAGCAACCAGCGGAATTAAGGAGTGCCTAAGAGTGCGAACACATGCCTTACGTTGCAATAGTCAAAAAACCTATCGACCATGCCCTTGTCCTTCTGCACAAAATCGATTAACCTGCGGGAAACAAGTGCCCCGGTTAGCATGGCATGTTGATGGACAGCTGGATGTCTTAAGCGGACTCACCAGTAAGCATTTGCTCCCATGAAATACCATGGCTTTCCGTTAACGCAGAGCTGGTGTCCGCAGCGCGTCACAAACGATGCCTCGGCGGGAGTAGCAAGGATGGCACAGACTCCGAGGACAAGGAGGCCCAATCCCGCCCAGGCTGAAGCCCGAGCGGAAAGAGTTCGAGCCATTCTATTTGGCGCTTCCTGGCGTGGTGTAATTCACCTGGGATTGCAGGTGATGTTAGCAACGGACGATTGCCCATGTGGCCGTTCGCGACATTCGGAACGCCCGGGGCCTTAATTAAGGGGATCGATATCATATGACCATACCTGCCTTAAGTATGGACTTGTTCAGGCTTCTGGGTGATGATAAAAGGTGGGACGTGTCGATGCCTTCGATACTGGTAGGCTACTAGGAAGGCTTTCGCCACAGAAAGGAGCCCAAAGCATGGATAAAAGAAAGGAGCTGTGTGCGCTTTTATATCGCCAGGATGTCATCCAGCTGTTTCCGTTACCGGCGGTTACTGTTCCGAAAAACGTATACGGCAGTTCAAATGAATTGGATTCAAGGATTGTTGAGAAAAAACTCTGCGTGTACTGCTATCCGGCTTTGGTATCCTATCTCACTAAGTTCTACAGCGTTGCGCATTGTTCACATGACGGGGAAGGAGGCGTCTGAAGGCCCGGTCACAAGTTACATCGCATAGCATTGTGGCGCTCCGAACACAGCAAGTAAAGATATGAAGAGGCACAACATCTTAATAATATTGTTGCATAGCAATACCGGTACGCTTCTCAGTCGTAGTCCCTGCCGTCTGTCACGCCACAGCTCCGACTTTGCGCCCCAGCCCTTTCGGCGCAAACCGCCGGAAGAAGGTTACCGAAGCCCATAGCGGCGCCTGCCCAACGGCTAAGTTCCGCTCCGCAAAACCCGTCGTGTCAGCCGGGCCAAAGAAGAGGGGCTTTGCCACCGCAATCAGCAGGAAATTGGCCATGAAAACCTGTTTTACGGGAGCACGGCCACAAGATCAAAGCCATTTTCATGCGCAGTCCATGGTTTGCTAGCATCACATAAACTCATACAAACACGGCTAGAATGCTTTGCTCCAGATACAAGACATACCTGAATCGCATGCGGCACTCGGATATGCGCTGCCTGCCCGGCCTTGCGCACCGCCCTCTCCAACATGAGGATGGGGGCCTGCGAGAGGAGAGCGACCGCCCTTAAGATAGGGATTTCTTTGTATCCACCTGCAACCCAACCCACATGGGCTCACCTGTATCGCGAAGAATGCGCACCACCTCCAGCTGAACATGCGGGTGTTGTACCTGCATAGACAAAGCGACAAATGCGTACAGTTGGCCTACCCACTACAGCAAACCGGGCTGTGCATCTGCCCACCATCCTTCTCCTCAGCGCTTTTCACTCTCCCCGTTTGCCTCACCAAAAGATAAGGATATGCCACAGCCCGCTGAACAGGAAGACAGCCTGGAGGCCCATGAACGTACGGAGCTTGGACACCGCCGGCCGCCCCTTTTTGCCAGTGACGGGCGCGCCACCCTCTTCCGCCCCCACAGCTTCTTGCTGTCCACCCTTGGCAGCGCCCACGGAAGACGTGCGCCCTGGACGCTGGCGAAGGCCGGTGGCGGCTTCCCCAGGCTCAGCGGGCGGAGCCGTGGCACCCTCCGCTTGCGCCTCGGCCTCGCTGGCAGGCGCTAGACGTGCGCTCTCCTGTGGACCCAAATCCAGGGGTGCAGTGAATCCATTAAAAGGTGCCTTTAGGGTTAGGGAAGGGGCTACCAGTCGCAAGCCCGCACATGCGCTCACCGGTGGCTGCGCATCCACCACCCTGGCTGCCGCCGCGGCATCGCCCGCGCTGGGCTTTGGCCGCGAGGGCAGCGGCAGCAGGCGTCCCTCGATCACGGGCTCGTACACCAGCACACGCAGCATGTAGGTGGTGGTCAGGTTCCTAGAGGGGAAAATTATATAAGAAATGCAAACGGGAAGGACAGCCGGGAGCGAGTGTCATTAGCTGCTTGGTAGGCAAAGGTCTATGGTACTAAGCGGCGGCCAGCGGCCGGCGGGAATCATCGTTGCAGCCCAGGACTCCTCTCTTAACTGGCCCGAGGCCTAAACAATCGCCGACCCAGATCGCCCGTGCAGTGAATCCCGCCAATGCAGGTCACCCTTAGCTAGGAAAGCCCTGACCCAGATCGATTGCGCAACCCATGCCGCCGACCCACTTCCCCACGAGGAGTACTGCAACGCCCCGAGCCTTCCCTAGGAGAAGCAAGCTCAGGCCTGCTTGGCGACAGCGCTCACCATCGGCGGGCCCAGAAGTCTCCAAAGCTGTCGCACTGCAGAGGGGCACAGAATGCGCACAAAGCAGGCAGCAGGTTACGGCTCTTCACGCCCTCGGACAAACATTCCCGCGCTGCGGATTGTACTAAGACGTGCGTACGGTCAGGGGCAACCAACTTGAAGCACACCTGCCCTACAGCCCCCGCCCTACACACGCTGCAATGCTCAGGCTCCCAAAACACGCTATCACCCACGTTTGCAACCCCAGGCCCCAGGCCCAGCCCCAGGCTTCACTTCTCCTTCTTTACCCCTTCCCCCAGCCCGCACGACATGCCCACCAGCCACGGCTTGTCGAATGTGGGCGCGCTGGTGAGTCCCAGCATCATGTGCGCCACCGCGCCCAACACGTCGAACACGCCGGTGAGGAAGGTGGCGGAGGCGAGCGTGTACAGCCAGTGCCGTACCATCACCGGCAGGCCGGGCGCCGCCAGCACCCAGCTGACCAGCATGGCGATGCCTGCGGGGCGGGAGGTCAGGTGGGGAAGGGGGGGAAGGGAGGGGAGGGGACGTGGATGTCAGGAACGTCGTACATGTACGGTCGGCGGACCAGGGAGGCGGCCGGGTTTCGCTGAGAGCCCGTGCTATGAGGGAGGCTTCACCCGCCGCCATGCCCCGACCCTCCCTGGCGCCTGGGTAACGGGCGTTGAGTCCCTAATCCCCTCCTTCTCCGCCTCCTCATTTTCCCGCTAGCCCGTCCGCACCTGTGTTGGCCCAGCTGTCTAGCAGCAGCTGCCGGCCGCTCTTGACGGTGCGCACGCGGGCAGCATCCGGGGAGCCGACGGTGAACACCTGCATGCAGGGCAGCGGGGGGGGGGGCACAGCAGCGTGTGTTAAGACGTAAGAAAGCTGGCCGCGAGTGCATGTGTGTCCTGCGCGTTGCCAGCAGGCTACAACGATGCAGTACCGGGGCGAGGAACGGAAGGTAGGGAGCGGTATGAGATGGTCGCTTGGCGGGCAGGGGTAAGGGTGTGTACAAGAGACGATGGCTGGCAAAAGGCCGGCTTGCAGGCATTGCCTCGGTTGACAAAGCCGTGGGACTCATGGGGCGCTGCTGCTGCTGCTGCTGCTGCTGCAGCCGTGGCTGGCAGGCTGACCTGGATGGGCACGACGGGCAGCAGGTAGACCCCGCAGAACTGCAGCGGGCTCAGCCAGCGCGGCAGCAGCGGGCCGCGGGAGATGCAGAAGGCCAGCAGCTGGGCGGCACGGGTACGCGGGGGGAGGGGGCAGCGGAGGTTGGTAGGAGCGAGAGGAAGAGGGAAGTCTGGTTCTGGGGGTAAGACGAGGGCGGATGCAAGAGTTGCAAGCTACCCCGCCATTCTGTCCTCAACAGTCCCCTGCATGGCAATGCTGGAGAGGTGGAGGGGTGGGGGGGGGTGCGAGTGGTGGAGTGGCGGGAGCAGCGGTCCAGCCGCGCTCACACCTTGAAGGCCGCCAGTGAGAAGATCCCCGCGATGGGTGTGATGAGCAGCGGCTCGGCGTGCGGGTCCAGCAGCAGCGGCACCACCAGGTTGCCCAGCTGGGGGCAGGAGCAGGGAGGGGGAGGGGGGGCAGGGCAGGGCAGGGCGGGAAGGAGGGGGCCAGGGGGAGGAGGGGAGCGGCAGGCGGGCGTTGCGGTGAAGGGGCATGGCAGGCGCGAATCAGCACGATTTGGTGTTGTGAGTTTATAATATTCAGGTGATGTCGCTTCGTGACAGTAGCACGGTGGATGAGCGGCTGTCAAGCGGATACCAGCCTGTCAAAACAGAGTAAGGCAGCAGCGCGACACAGCCCACAGCTGGAAGACAATGCCAGCAAGTGCTTTCTCCGTACTATCGCGGATATCAGCACAGGCGACAGGCGCCCTACCAGGATTGGGGCTGCTGCTAGGAGCCTGGGCAAGCCAGGATGCATCCGGCGCACCACCGCGACGGCCCAAAGAGCCGTCAACAGCGCGTAAACATCCAGAGCTAGGATCTTGCGCAGGAAGGAGGGCAATGACAGGAAGTGCGCCTGCAGGCTCCATAGCGCACTACTCGCGCTAGGAGGAAGCCAGGTGGCGGGTTCTAAAGGAACTGTTGTCATAGCGCCCAACGCCCCAACCTCAAATTAAGTGGCATACAATGTGTTTGTGTATTTCGAAGGAAATGGTGTGCGAAAAGATTAGTTTGCCGTCTGCTAATTGCCTATATACTCTGCTGTCGGCCTTTGGCTTTGCAGTAAGCGAGCGATGGTCCCAAGTCGCCGTCCAAAGGAAGACCACCGATGCACGTCTTTCTTACGACAGACGTAGTAGCGATCATACCACTGGCCAACACTTCATTTGTTTCAATGCTCTGGGTTGCAATAATTCGTGCTATATGCAGTTTGTTGAATGGGGCTCGGTGACCCATGGGTCGCAGACGCGTGCTGTTCCGTTGCGGCTGCTGCTGCATTGAGGCATCCACTCTCCACATCATAGGCTTGGGAACAGCAGCCAGCAAGAGCGTGGCAGATGCAGGCAGAAATGAAATCTGATTGGTGGCACAGGATGCAGGTTACCACGTCCGACACGGAATTGCCCAGAACAGAAGTGAGAAGTATTCATTGGCGATTTACATTTCGAGCCGCCCGTGCTTATGGGCTTTCCGTTGGGGCAGAAGGTGCCAATTGGGGCCGTATAAAGCCGGGTGCGTGGGTGCGCCGCTACTTGCAATGCTGCCGTGCAGCTTCACAGCTTACGGCGTTTGGCGCATGCCAATAATGGCGTAAATTTCGCCAACAGCAAGTCAATTAATGCAAAGTCGTCCATGTCTTTACCAAATATGGCTGAAAAAATATGCTCCAAGATGCATGTCCATGAAAATTAGAAACCGTTAAAAAACCAGAGCGAACCACACGGAGTACGTCAGCCCACACTCTTTAATTCCATCTCGTCACGTGCGTCACTTGTCACGCAATGCAAGTCAATGCGCCACACGGCTCAAGCCTTACCAGCCACTGAAGCCCACTGGAAGAGCAACAGGGCGAAGAACACCCGGACAAAACTGTGCGACTCCCCCCAGCACAGCACAGCGGACCCAAGCCATTATTGACCATACATCATCACAGCAACGGAAGCGACAGGCCCAAGCCGCAAGGCGTAACCGACCAAACCCCAAGAATTAGGCATTGATGCATACTTGCAGAAGGAAGAAAGGTGATCTTCGTACACACCAAGTTACAAAATTTTCTCTCCAGGATGCGTAGATAGCACTACCGGCGCCACCAAATGTGTGCCGTACTATGAACCCGTCAACCGGAGTCGCATGGGTGAAGCGACCCGTGCTAGGGGCCATCGTTATCTCGGTATGACAGCTTCTCAAGTCTCCGCGCGCCAGACGGCGCTGCTGGCGCTGCTCAGTTGTCCTGCAGTTGGAACATGGCAATGAAAGAGCGTTAGGCCAGGGGCTAAGCCTCCAATGCTTCCACACCTGGGCTCCTCACTACACTTTCCCCTTTACACTTCAAGAAGGGAGCTTCGGTATACCTCCCCCTAACCCTCGAAAAGGGCTTACGCTCCATGCGCACGCACCTTGTATGCTAGCGCATCATCCAGCAGCCGGACGGCGGCCTCCGCCTTGGCAGCCAGGGCCTCCCCCTCCGCGCCCATGGCGTGGATCTGGGGCATGTAGTGGTGGAACTGCTCGCGCAGCGCGGTAACCTGTATGTGGTGGTCAAGGGGAGGAACGGTGACGCGCACGATGGGAGTTAACATGTCGGTCCCTGTTTTACCTGTTCCCTTAGGAAGATGTCGGGACACCACACAGACTGCATTTTGTCACAACGACGCCAAACCTTCACAACCTCAGCGCCAAACCTTCGCCTGCACGTCAGCTGTACTTACGCGTGCCACCAGGCTGCGCGCCAGCTCAGTCTCGAACGCCTCGTTGGGCGAGTCCTTGTGCGCCACCAGCATGTCGCGCAGCAGCTGGGCGTTGGCCTCCGCCTGCTCCGCCAGCTCCCCCACCTCCGTCACGATACACGTCGCTACGGGCACGGCTGCGAGCCCAGGAAAAAGGGCAGGCCGAAAAGCGCAAAGAAGTGTCAGTGAACCTTATCAACACCACCGTAAGCACGCACGAGCGACACGCTCAGCCTGCATGCAAGAGTTGTACAACAAGCAACAGCAATGCCTTGTGCAGCGCTGCTCTCACCAGCGGTCTTCTCCGGCACCGCCATGCAGGAGTGCGTGTCGATGTGCAGCACCTCCGCGGAGCCCCACGCGCCGTCCAGCAGGTTGACGGCCACGAAGGCGGCGGTGCCCTTCTCGCCGCGGGAGCGCAGCAGCTCTGCAGCGGCCTGGCGGGTCAGCTTGCCTGCGGGTGGCCGGAGCCCGAAGGCATCGGACCAGGGACTGGTGAGTACCGGTAGGCTTGCAGACATGAGGTGTTACGGTACCAAGCATGATGAACACGCCGGGGAACGAGCGATTCTGACTCTTGAAACCCAAAGCACCAAGCGCAGCGCAGCCCGGCGGCACCCACCCTCCTCCGTTGAGCCCTTTGCGGGTCGCATCAGCGTCTTTGCCACCTCCTCCAGCAGCTCCCCCTCGTACTCGCCCAGCGTGTCGGCGCAGTCGCGCACGATGTGCGCAAACAGCCGCACCGCCAGCCACTGCTTGTGCGGCCGCTTGCTGTGCAGGCGCTGCTTCAGCAGGTTGACAATGTCCTGCGGTGCCGTCGTCAACATGCGCCCGGTAAGCCCATGAGCGGCTAGCGCGAAGCAAGGATAAGCAGGATTGCACTGCAGCAGCAGCGCAGTGTGTCCCATGCAGGCTCCAGCCTGCTCTTCTCCACCTACTGTAGCACGGCTACAATACCGTAGTAGAGCCCCATAAGAAACCCCCCTCCCACACACACGGCCAGTTATTTTAACACACACGGCATCTCAAAGAGGCCCCTTGCAACCCTGTTACACCCGCCAACCTGGTGGTCCTTGCCGTTGAGTATGTCCAGCTTGATGGTGCGCACCACCTGCGCGATGAGCTCCTCGTTGGGGTGCAGCAGCTGAGCCGAGGTGGCGGCGCGCAGCTGCTCAGCGAGCGTGCGGGCCTCGGCGCTGGTGAGGTGCGTCTCTGTGGTGCATGGGAGGAGGGCAGGCAATAGGGAGCACCCGGTCAGGAGCGGTGAAGGAAACGTGAAGGACAGAAAACATACATTAACATGCACGGTAGGGGCTGGGGCGTCTCAGGTGGTGTTCCTTGCCATCCGGTTGAGCGCACTGGACGGCACCAGGTACCGCACTCACCGCTGGTCGGCTCCGGCACAGCCATGCAGGAGTGGGTGTCGATGTGGGCGGTCTCGCCCGAGCCCCAGGCGCCGTCACTGCGGTTGACGGTGAGGATGGCGGCCTTGCCGGCCTCACCAAAGCCGTGCAGCAGCTGCAGGCAGGCATCGCGGGTGCGCTTGCCTGCAAATCACGAATTGGGTTATAGGCATGGCGCATGGCCCCGGTTAACGACAGCCTAGCTGCGAAAGGGAATCACGCAATCACCACACCAGAATACCATACTTCACTTGGATATTATTGGACGACTTGGGCCATATCCGCACTACCTAGGACACCCTCACCCTCGTCAGAGTCGGGCTTGGCGGGTCGCATCAGCGTCTTCGCGACCTCGTCCAGCAGCTCCTCCTGGTGTCCGCCCAGCGTGGCCTCGCACTCCCGCATGACGCGCTCCAGAACCTTGACCGCCAGGTATTGCTTGTGCGGCTTGTGGGAGTGCAGGCGCTGGCGCAGCAGGTCGGCAATCTCCTGCTCATCGTAGGGGTATACAGGGGGTGCTGAGATGGGAGGTTGGGTAACGTGGATGCACACGTGACCCATGGGTCATCTGATGCCACAGATTGATTGCAGATTCAGACGCAAGTAGCAAGCCAGAGTTATTAAAGCGCGGTGGCTGTGCATGTGCAGCTTTTCCCTAGTGCAAAGCCGACGTACCTGGCTGTCCCTGCCGCTGCAGACGTCCGTGTTGATGGTCTGGACCAACTGCACAAGAAGCGGGACGTTGGAGTCGGGGTCATGGCAAATTCGCAATCCATCAGTCAGACGGCGATGAACCCATTTGGATCCCACCGTCCAGACATGGTGGCCATGATGGCTCAATCCTAGCTGCAGCAGGACCCACCTGGGTGATGAGCGCCTCGTCAGGCTCCGCAAGGTCCTTGTCGGTGGCCTGGCGCAGCTGCCCCTTGAGCGCGCACGTCTCCTGGTGGCTGAGGTGGCTGGCGGTGCTCTTCTCTGCAGGCAGGGGAGGGTCCAGCAGTGGGTGGTTAAAGAGGTAGGCAAGCTTCTAGGCCAGTGGAATGGTTGCAAGTACGGTGCAATCATAGCGTTCTAGAGAGCAACCTGGGAAAAATAGGGTATGGGGAAGAAGCGTTGTCCTGTATGTACAACAACACTACACGCGGCGTGTGCGCTGCGCAGCCTATTGGAAGAAGAAGCAACGTCTTGCGTACACCCTGTTGCCCTTCGGCTCACCCTCGGGCACGGACATGCACGAGTGCGCTATATGCTCGCCACCGCCGCGCTCAGCCCAGCCGCCGTCAAGGCGAGAGATGGCGAGGTAGGCGTGGGTGCCGGCCTCTCCGAAGGACTGCAGCAGCGCAATGCAGGCTTGGCGGGTGCGCTTGCCTAATGGAGCAGCAGTGGACAGGAGGGAAAGCACGGGATGTCATTGAAACGAGGTTGATCCCGGCGGATGTACGATGTGCCATGAAACTATGACACAACGCTTGGCGTAAGCGCACTTGAGGTACCGGTATGCCCGCCAAGCCTAGGAAGAAGCCTCTGCTGCACGTACCCTCCGGAGTGTTTGCACGTGCCGGTCGTGCCATGGTCCTCGCCACCTCCAACAGCAGTTCCTCCTGGTGGGGCTCAAGGCTGGCGCTGCAGTCGCGCATGACACGGCCCACCAGCTGCGCAGCCAGCCATTGCTTGTGTGGCTTGCTGGAGTGTAGGCGCTTTTTCAGCAGATCCACAACATCCTGTGGACGGATAATGTACATGGTAATTAGACGCGTCTGTCCAATAACAAGAAGCTGCTGACAAGTACCGGTAAGTCCCATGCCATGACCGATGTTTCAACCACGAAGCTCCTTACCCAGCAGTTCTTGCCGGCGATAACCTCCTTATTAATTGTGTCCACCACCTGTCCAAACACGCGGGCAAGAGGTTGCATTCCACGCAAGCTTTGTTCGCCGGCAACACCCTTTGTTAGCTTAACGGTACACGTGACCCTAATCACCCCGACACCATGAGTAGGGTGCTTACCTGGGCGTTTAGCTCCTCGCTAGGCTGCTCAAGCTCCTTGGCAGTGGCCGCCCGCAGCTGCTCCAGCAGCGAGACCCCGCGCAGATTATCCGCATACTTGGGGGAGGAAAACAGGCCAAGCAACGCTTCTTTTAGGTCCCAAACCATGGCTTCCTATAGACTTGAAAAATTCGGCTGACGGTGCGGAGTTCGTTTTTCTGAGTGAAGGAACTAGCGATGCCACTAAAGCTGTTTCATGACAATAGTGTTTGGTAGACCAAAGCGGAAGTTTTTGCAGTGACAAGGTCTTGCTGAAGTCCACTGAGGCACTGAGCGTAATCCTGGCCGAGCATGTAACCAGAACTAGCATTCAACGGAAGTTTGCCAGACAGTACTTCCAGTACTTATTATTAGAGTCTCAGTGGCCATGTTTTCAACATGAAGTTTATTTCCGGTAAGTTATGCATTAAATTGTAACGTTGCAGATCCAATTATGTAATCGTCTCTATCGAAATCGCCCGGTGGCCTCTCAGCCATCTCTTGTCAACGCAGGCAATAAGGGCTGTATCACCAGAACTCCATGTCATCAGATCTAGTGATAAGAATAAGCGCCAAGCGGCGCTGCTAAGTGGAAAGGGTTTCGATCCCATTGCACTGGACATTGCCTTCCTGTTTGATACTACTCTTACACTGAACAGCCTGAAATGCACACTGTCAAGCTGAAGGAAGGCAAAGCATGTATCCCTTAACGCCCTTTTGCTTTGACCCATGGTTCGCTGCTGGAGCCACCTTCCTGTAATACCGGTTAACATTTATGTTGTCTAATGGTAGTGGTTGCTTGGAAATGACAGGAGTATTTTAGCTGCGCTCCTCCACGCCGCAGACTTTGCCTAACCAGTTTGAGCTGTACATAGCTAGTTGAAGGTTAGCGGCATGATTTGCTGTACGTAGGGCAAAGTTGTGTGCATGACTCGAGATCTGGGCTTCGTGCCGGCGTAAGGCTGGTCACGGCATTCAGGTCCAACCCCTCGAACTAGCGGTATCTCCGAAGTTTACGAAATAAACCTATAATGTACAAACCAGACCCATCTTTGAATTGAACTGCTGCACGTGCTCAACAGCAAAATGACAAGATTGGCGTTATTGCTCACCGCCGTCCACGTTGCTGGACGAAAATTGCCATGTCGGACACCATCTGTTATCCAATAGCAGAACCGGGCAAGCCTTCTTTATCATTGACAACATAAATCAACATAATATGACATAACATTGGTCGAAATACATGTTGCAAAAGAGGACGCTCTGACAGTGTTTGTGTTTAGGCATTTAGGCGAGCGACCCACGCGATCCGCGTAGCATAACGAGGCTGTTGCTGCTTTCTTTTACCTCAGTACTCTCCTTCCAAATCGCTCTTTCCAGGCGGCTTGCTTCCTAAAGCTGAGAAGCCGTCAAAGTAACATCGGCCGACTTTCAAGCGCTCGCGAAGGCTTGGGAGCCTGGCGGGAAGTCCACAAACGAACTAGTCAGCAGCAAGGGGTCGCGAAGGATGAGACGCACCAGACTTGCACACGCAAGGCTAGCGCCTGGGGAGGCGGCCGGAACTGAATCAGACGATGACAGTCCCGCGGGGGGTGGCCCATGGGTCGGCGGCGTCCGCAGCAGCGGCAGTGACAGCCAAAGCAGCGACCGCGCCGGCACCTCCGCATTCATGACGGCGGCCGATAGGTTTGACAACTCTAACACCGGCGTCCTGCCGCCGCTGTCTGCAAGGGCAGCGGTGTCGCCGCCAGCACAGGGTTTGCCGCTGCTTCGCGCACGCCAGCTTCCGGGGGTGCCTGACATCGAGGTCCGCCGTCAGGCGCCGCAAGACGTGAGCAGCTCCGCAGCAGCTGCGGGCTTGGGTCCCAGCGGCGAGGCCGGCTCCCGGCGCCCCCATCACCATGTGTCCCGGCACCACCACCACCACCAGCACCACCACCACCAACAACAACAACACCAGCACCCCCAGGCAGGACAGCAGCAGCGCCAACCCCACCACGAGCCTCGCCTGCACAGCGCTGACGGCTCGAGACGCGCGGCTGCATCCCCACCACCGCCACTGCAACTCCCAGCCGCGGCGTTAGGAGGTGATAACCGAGTAGGGCCCACTGCTGCCGCCGCCGCGGCCGCCGCAGGCATGCAGCAGCAGCCGCTCCCATTACAGCCAGACGAGCTCAAGGACTGGTATCAGCAGCTGCTGAGGCTGGAGCCCTCCACCCGTGGCATTGCAGCGGCGCCAGCGGGCCCGGTAGCAGCAGCGGCTCCTCCCCGAGCCGCTCCTGACAACCCATTAAAGCTCGCCCCACCCGCATCTGCCCCGCCGTGGCATGCCGCCAGAGCGGAGCGGGGCTACGCAGCCCCAGCCGCTGCAGGCGCCGTACCTCTGGCAGCTGTCGGCGCTCGGACAGGCGGGCTGGCCTTCAGCGACTGCGGCAGCGGACACGAGGGGGACGAGGAGGAGGGCGGCGGCGCCTCGGGTTACGCCTCCGACGCCGCGAGCAGCAGCGGCAGCAGCGCTCCCTCCGGGGGCGGCTGCTCGCCCATGGACACCGGGGAGCTGCTGCCGCCGCCGCCGCCGTCTAGACGCGCGCAGCAGCCGTACCTCAGCAGCGGCACCAGCCAGCCGCGCCACCGACAGCACGGCCACATGAGCCGCAAAAAGCCAGCCAAGAAGGGTAAGCAGGGTCTCGATCAGGCCGGCCTAGCTGGCTTCGGAGTGGCCAACGTCCTCGGCAGCACCAACCCCAACCCTGCGTGCGGGGGCATCGCAGGGGTGCAGGCGGGCCTAACCGACCCATGGATCGCGCTGAGAGCTGCTGGGATAGCGATGCCGACGCCACGTGGTGACTGGCGGGGAGCCTTTGGGGGTGTCGGCAACGGCAGCGGTGAACGCAGGGGGGCTAGAGGAGAGGGAGGAGCTGCGGCTGGAGTGCCGCCGGCGGGCGTGTGGCTGCGGGACGGCACCGCAAGGGGCTACCCTGCCCGGGGCGGGCTGCAGGAGGCGGCGGGAGGACCTGCGCCGCGGCGGTGGCGGGGGGCGACGGGAGATCCCATGGAGGTGGCGGACGCGGCGGCGGAGGCGGCGGAGGCTGTACGACAGGGGCCGGCTTGTTTCGCCCGCCGCATCGCTTCACAGCCGCCGGCAGCGTTAGCGGCCGCAGCCGCGGCATCGCATCTGTTGCCGCCGCCGCCGCTGCCGCAACTACAGCCACGCCACGTCCCGACGTCAGGCCGCCGTCGTGGCAGGCCGGCAGGTGCAGGCGCCGCAGGACAGTCCGAAGATAGTGCTGGAACTGGCGCCGGCGGCCTCGGCGGCGGCACTCCAGTTGCGGGGTCGGGAGGTGGGGTTGCGGCTGCCAAGCGCAGCCGTCTGTACGGTCCCGCGACGCCTGGTAGCCCCGACCGCCCTGGACCTGGCCAGCCCGGTGCCGCCACCTGGCCCCTCACACTGTCCATTCGGGCGCTCAGTCTGGAACCCCCGCAGCCCAACACGCCACAGTCGGAGCAGCAACGAGGCGCGCACCAGCAGCAGCAGCAGCACCAGCAGGTGCCGCGACGCGTGGCGGAGCACTACGGCGCCGCTGGGAGGGCCGCAACTGCGGCGGCGGTGGCGGGCCCCGCCGCGGCGGCCGCAGCTATCACCGCCGCCGCCACGGCGGCGGCAGGAGGGCGTACGGCGCTTGAGCAGTTAGCGGCGGCGGGGCCCGGACATACGCTTCAGTACGGCATTGTCCCTTTCGCGCTTCCGCTGCTGGCGGCGGCTCAGGGGGTCCGGGGCTCGCATCTGGGGCAGCTTCAGAGCAGAGCGGCGGCCGCTGACGTGCCGGCGGGAGTGACGGCGGCAGCTGACGCCGCCGCTGCTGTGGCTGCTGCGGGCGGCGACGGCGCTATGGGGCTCCTAATCCCCACGTCAGAGCGATGGCGCGGCGATGCTGCGGTGTATGGTAGGTGGATTGCAGCGGCGGCGCCTACTGGGGGACCGATGCTAACACCGCCGGCTGCGCAACTACCCGTGACAACCGCGACAGCGGCGGTGCCCCCCGACATGCAAAGAGGCGCGGAGGCCGCCGCTGCCGCTGCGCGCAGCGCCCTGGCGGCTGCCGTGATGTACGGCGACCCGCCGCCTCTGCCGCCAGAGTACGGCGACATACCGGAGCTACAAGACCCCGACGTACGGCAACAGCTTCAAAGGCTGGCGCAGCAGCAGCAACAAGGCCAGCAACAAGGCCAGGAGCAGCAACAGGGGCGCCCATCATGGGTTGTCACCACAGAGATTACACCTGCATCCGAGGAGGGCGGCCCAGGCGGCCCTGAGCGCAATCCGCAGGACCAACAGCAGCAGCAGCAGCAGCAGCGAGAACAACAGCGAGATCAGGTACAAATGCATCCGCTAAAGGACAGTGGTACCGCCGGCGGAGGTCAGTGCCCGGGTTTTGCATGCACTATCCCCGACTCGGCCCATGACGAAACGCTGGGCGGCCTGCAGCAGCGGCAGCCCGCTGCGGTGGCCCCGCCGGTAGCATCAGCCCCACCGCAGCAGCAGTCGGAGGGGGACACGGGTGTCAGGGTTTTGGAGCCCGCTGAGGCCATGGAGGTGGAGGTGGACGAGCAGGCCGAGGCGGCCCAGCCGCCCTGCCCGGGTGACCTAGCAGCTCAGCTGGGCCCCACTCCCGCCACGGACGTGCTTGACTCGGAGCTGCTGCCCTCGCTGGCGGACCGCCGCAGCGGCTCCATACGGCCCGTGGGCACCCGCAGGAAGCGGCGCAACAGCGGCTACGCTGGGGGAGGCAGCAGTGGCGGAGGGGGCTACGGGGGCGGAGGAGGAGGACGGAGCGCCGGTGGTGGAGGGAAGCGAGGCGGCGGGTCGGGGCATGCGTGAGTGGGGGAGTGAGGGTGTGCAATGTGGCTGGGTGCATCTCGTGGGTTTGCATGCATGCAGGTTCCCCGGTGGCGGCGTTGAGGCGTTGTTGTGGCGCTAGGTGAACAGCTGTGCGGAGGGCTATGATGGGGGGGATGTGCCTAAAGCGCGTGTTATGTGCGTGTGTGCCGTGGACGACAAGCAGGACGGATGGCGAACGGATGTCGTGGGCTGGAATTTTAACAGCTCGATTGGGGTCTGCGGTGAACTCTTACGTATCCGGTATCCCTCCTCAATGAGGACGCATAAGGAATTGGCGTGGTAGTTGGCTACGTTAAGACGGCGCGGACTGCGACGCGAGGTGTGTCGGTCGGTGTATGGTGCAGAAAATCCAGGCAGAGCTAATACCATGCAAATGGGGTCTGTTACGGAGTTGTGGAGCGTCGCGACGCTATGAGACAAAGGTTGCATCCTATGCTGGAACTTGAAAAGAAATGCTTGTGCAATTGGTTAAGCGCAATGATATCTATATAGGGGTTGTTAATGTAGACATATATCACGGATGTGCTTGCAATGGAAGTGTTGCATTGCGGCTGTCGGCATCCCGTCAGTCGATGTTCATAAAACTTCTACACAGTACGTCGAGGATGCAAAAAGGTTTCCAGTTCTATTCTGGACTGTCCCTACACAAAGCGACGCTTATTAAAGCAGCGCTTAAGGGCTGTCGTTATGCTGGCTTTAGGTTGACACACGTTAACGGGTCAGCCATAGAAGGTAGAAGTGCGGTCAAACCTAAACCCAGGGTATCACCTTTGAAGCTATGGTTGAGACATCTGCTAACTTGGATAACCTTGAGAAGGTCTCGTTGCCGGTACCTTTCCCAGTCGCTATAGTTACTCGGCCTCACCCTGGCATAAGCGGAAGCCCAAACTGCAATTACCAGACGCTAGTCTTTTCAAACGAGAGAGATGCTTTATTCAGCAGCGGCTCTGGAGCTCGGAGTTGCATTTTTGAACTGCTAGGTGATGGCAGTGACCCTAGTGCGCCATTCCGCCTGGCAGCCCTTGCGCTGGAGCTCAAGGTACGTGTCCTTATCGCCTAGGCCCAAACGTAGTCTGGGTTTAAGGAAGAGGCGTAGGCGGCCCTGGACAATTGACCTTGCGTTGCTGCCGTCAGCCGGGGCAGGGTGCGATATCTCTCGCCCAGCCGCGCTGTGGGGTGCGCTAGGCCTTTCCGTGTACCCCTCTCCTGCCCTGGCATAGAATGCTCAGCCCGTCATCGTTCTTCCTGTTCGAACCTGCACCTAAAGCACCACCTCTATGCGCCTCTTCACCGTCGCGATCCCATTATCCCACAGACACACACACCCCAACCTAGAACCCCTTGTCCTGCATTCCCCCGCCTTCCGTACGGCAGGAACGAAGCCCCGATGGCCGCCTGGTGCCGTACACCTGCCAGGTGGCGCTGCACCGGGCCGTGTACGACTCATACTCCAAGGCGGTGTACTTTGTGGAGGGTGGGTCGGGGGCCGGGACGGGGCGGGGGACTTGGTGCGGGTTCAATGTGAGCGAGACCAGCTGGACGGTGGGGCGACCACTGCTGCTGCCTGCCTGCCCAGTGGTGCGACGAGCGCCCTGGCGAACTGAGCAGCAGCAGCACTGCCAGTGGGCCCGAGCTGGCTGGGCTTGTTGTGCCCAGCTCCCAGCACTCACGCATGAGTGCACCCAACGCCCTGCCTTGTGCTCGCGTGTCCATGACATGTCAGCCCCGGACCCCGCTCGCCCGACCCACATCACAACCCTCAATCCCCCATGCGTGTCGTATCCCTCGTGTCGTTCCCCTCGCACCCCCCAATCCCACCCGTTCGCATCCCCACCTCTCATGACCCAACACCCCTTACTTACACCCATCCACCTCCCCTAACCCCCCTGCACCCCCGCCCTCGTCCCCAGGCCGCGCGCTGATGCGTCTGGGTTCCGACGACGTGGTGGCCCCCCTGGCGGGCCACCGCGAGCTGTGCGGCGCCAATGACGGCCCGGGCGGCGCCGCGCGCTTCCAGCTGCCGCACTCCCTGGCGGCGGACGGCGCGGGGTCGCTGTTCGTGGCGGACTGCGGCACTGTGAGGCGGGTGGTGCTACCGGGGCTGCACGAGCGGGAGGGCGCGGAGGCGGTGGTGACGACTTTGTAAGTGAGATTGCCGGGTGCGGAGGGAGGGAGGCAGGGGCGGTGGAGAAAGCCGGCGCGGGCTTGATGGAGGGAAGGGAGTCATGGCTACAGTGAATGCGCTGCGTATGGTTGAGTTATGGAGAATAATGTTCAAGATGGGCCTGCTTGCTGTGGTTTCTGTGCCTTCATGCAGTCCTGCTCCGTTTGGCCCCCACCCCATGCGTGCTCAGGTACGGCGGCCCCTGGAGTGCTGGCTTTGTGGACGTGGCATACGAAAGCACCACCGGCCGCCTCTACGCCGCCACCATCTCCGCCGTGTACCGCCTCTCGGACGAGGGCCGCGTCATCACCCGCGTGGCGGGCTGCGAGGCGGCCAGCGGCAGCGGCAGCGCAGCAGCCAGCAACTGGGGCGGCGGAAACGGCCTGCCCGCACCCGCGGCGGCAGCGGCTGTGCCCGCAGGGGCGGCCCCGGAGGGGGCCGCAGCCGCCACCTCCGCTGGCAGTGCTGCGGGCGGCGGCAGCGGTGCGGGTCAGTTCCAGGGTTTCGGTGGCATCAGCGGCCTGGTTGCTGACGTGGACGGCGGGCTGCTGGTTGCAGACCGGCAGCACGTGTACCGGTTGGAGGCGGACGGGGGGGTGGCGTCGGTGATATGCGTGGGCAAGAGCGACACGTCATGGGGCGCAGTGGGTAAGTGGAGGGGGTGCGGAGCGGAAGCGGGTGCACGTGCGTGTACGGACACGGTTACGGAGGCGAGTCATGGACCCACTTTGCTTTGTCACAACAGAGTCCTGCCCCGTCTTCATCCCGCCCAACCCCACTGTTGGGGCTTTCCTCCCCTCCACCCAGGCTGCTACCCATGCATCCTACCCAACGGCTGGCTGGCGCTCTGCCAGTACCACGACCGCCGGCTGCTGCTGCTGCACCTGGGGCTACAGCCCGCCCCCGCCCCGCAGCGAGCCGTCTGGCACGAGGGCGTGTCGGGGCTGCTGGGTGACCTGGCGGCGCTGCTGGCCTGCCCGGACGGCAGCGAGGACGTGGAGGTGGCGGTGGGGGGCGCGTGCTTCCGCTGCCATCGGGTCATCCTGGCGGCGCGGTGCGCCTACTTCAGGCGGCTGTTCGCGGGCAGCTTTGCGGACAGTCGGGCGAGGAAGGTGGTGCTGCAGGTGCGGGGCGTGGCGGGGGACGGGGAAGTAGGAGGAGGAGGAGGAGGCGAGGGAGCACAGCAGGTGTCTGAGTAATTGGAGTTCCGGCATGGGCCTTGGGGCGTACTCTTGGGGCTTACGTGGCCAATCTCAACCTCCCGCCCCTTTCGATTCCCCCCTCCTCCTCCTTCCCCCCAGGATGCCGACCCTGACGCCTTCTCCCACCTGCTGCGGCACATGTACACGGGCGACCTGTCCTTCCCGCTCGCCTCGCTGCGGGCGGTGGCGGAGCTGGCGGACCGGCTGCTGCTCCACCAGGTGGGGCAGGCGGGGAGGGGGGAAGACCCAGAGGCGTGAGGGAGGTGGGGAACAACGTCCGGGTGGCAGCTGTAACAGAGAGAGGGGTAATGGTCTTGCAACTTGCTGGGATCAGGAGGCAAACCCAACAAGGCCGATACCCAACCTTCTCCAAGACTCTTGTCTTCACAACCCTCGCCGTTCTTGCAGCTCAATGTTACCTAATCCCCCATCTCCTCTCTTGATTTTCCTCCTCCTGCCCCCACGCCCCCCAGGTCGTCCGCCACGTGCACCGGCGGCTGCTGGCGGCCGCCCAGCCGGAGGGTGTGGTGGCCGACATGCTGTGGGCGCAGCGGCAGGGCTTCACCGACCTGCTGGCAAGCCTCAAGGTGGGGCCGGGGAGGGAAGATAGGGGGGAACACATCTTGGATGGCACATGACGTATTACGCGGTGCCTGGCCTGTCTTGACACGCCGCATAGCTCCCGTCGGGTCAAGGCCCTTGCCTGCTCATCTGCTGTCCCTTACGCTTCCCCGCTTCTGTGCCCCGGCCACCGCCGCTGACCCATGGGTCGTTTCCCCTCAGGAATGGTACCTGGAGCACCAGACGCAGGTGCTGGCGGCCGCCCCGGACAGCGTGCGCGAGCTCTTCGTGGCCGCCCCCGCCCTCATGTACGACCTGCACTGCGCCACGGTACGGCAGGCGCAGCAGCAGCAGCGGAAGTAGGGGAGGCAGCCACAGGGGTAGCAGCGAGGGCAGCAAGAGGAATGGGGACGACGACAGCAGCTGTGAATACTGCAGTGCTGTAGGGGCGCCAGAAGTTGTGGCGTCTGCTGGATATGCGGCGGGGTTTTGGTGCATGTTGCATCTTCAAAGCATGACATGTGGAAAGACAGTTTTCTCTCAGACTCAATGCATGAGGAGATGTGGGGCTTATGTGCACATGTGGTCTTACATGGTGACCGCCCTGTTGAGGCAAAACACTAACCAGGCTAATGGGCTTATGACTACCGCAGGTTTATGCTTCCCAGTTGGCCTTTGCATCACAGCCAGGCACGACTATAGGCCTAGTCCCGTGCTCGTGAGTTCATGTCCCATCGTGTGGCAGGACTATTGCTCACCTTTGCTGGTTTCCGGTTCTCCCCGTCGTTGTCAGTTGATTGCCTTCAATATTGCCCCAGGCTGGCATATACCGCTGCCGATCTGGGTTCTTGGGTGCTGGTGTGTGCTCGTTGCTGGGAGGACGGAAGACAATGGAAGGTCAAGCTTTGTACCGTCCACGATGTGCGCGGGGGCTACAGATGCTGAATAAAGTACGTGCGGTGCTGGTTAGGTCCACAGTTAATGTACATCCCCAAGTCCATGATATGTTTGGGAGCACTTTTTGTGATGACGACAGACCCGAGGGTTGTACTAAATACCAGTCTCCGCAGAACCCCTTTGGTGTTGACGCGAAGTGACGTAACCAAGCAAATGGAATATGTTTTTTGAATGGCGGCAGGACTGTTGGGATGCGATGCATTTGCATGTGACGGAAGTGTTGAGTGCTTTTGCAGGGTTGCTGATTTTGTTGTGTTGTAGTGTCGTTGGTGCTAAATGCAAGCCCACATGGCAAGGGGGAGTGCGATTGCACTTGTGACTTATTTGCGGTTATTGAGGTGGCTGCTGTTGGTGCGGCCGACACGGCCGGCCGTTGTGGCCTGCTCTCCTGTGGCCTAACCCGCATGCGCGCGACCGCCCTCGAACGAACCCTTCTTATTCCCTAGCTACTATTACGTTTTTCATCGCAAATGGCCGCCGCTCTCAGTGTGAAGGAGAGGGGCAACGGAACGGTTGTACGACAAGCGGTAGCAGTAGCGATGACCTCTTCGTAATTACAGAAGTACGGCACCCTACGTAAGAACCTTAATGTGCAGGCTATTGTGTTGTTGTTGATGCGGTTGTCGCCCTCATGTCACGCTGGCAGGGTTGTACTACCGGTACGACGGTAGCCAACGAGCCGTCCAAAACCCTAGAACAAAACTGCATGTATGCCCATTACGGCAATGTTAATTTTATACCATGGATATCAGCGCTGCAATCGCTCCACAACATGCATGCCTGGTGGCGATGCATGACCGTCCGGTAACGGGTCGTGAACGGCACGTTCTCGGTCATCCCTAACTTCGCAGTTTACGGCATCCTTTCTAGCACGGGGTTGCTGGCGCCTACCCTGCAGCCGCCCCAGCTGAACGTCACTGCCCGATGCAACATCATGTGCGCCAGCTCTTTCAACTAATACTCAAGTTTTGCAGCGCTCCACAGTAGTTGAGGTCCGGACAGCCCGCCAGTGTCCGTAATCCCAGACGATTCCTCGCCTGCACGACAGGTTTACGCAAAACACCAGCCATGACTGCGTACATAGGTAATAAGTGAAGACTATAACGAGCTGCATTCGTACTGAAGTTTAGGACAGTTAGACCTGCGAAGCTGCCAGCTCCAGAGCCATACGGACAAGCAAATAGCAAAATCATTAAAGCCAAATTAATTGGACAAGAAGTATTTGATGCAATAGGTGTTTAACTAGCTCTGTGCAGGGAACAAGGGGCAATCCCTTACAGCTTCCACCAAGTCGAAGTTGTTGACGAGCGGTTGGCTCCTTCGGCAAACACCAGTTGTTTCCTTGAATCAAAACAAAGCCAAAAGCCTCATATAGGTACTTAGTGCTTTGCTCCCCAAAACAAAGCGGATCACAAAACGGTCACTAAGGCGCCTTTCGTGGCAGCGCAGCCTGACTCATCTCGGCAGCTGCGACGGATACAAAGTGAGAGAAACCCTAGACGTATAAGATGCTGTGGTGTATAGTATTAGGGGCATAGGCAGGCTTAAACTCGCGACGGGCCCGCGACGGCCTGACCGGCGGTGTTGCTAGGACATTTCCTTGGGGCAGCCCGACGCTTGGATTTCTTCGTAAGAGTTGCTGGATGACTATCGTGTTAACTACTACCTTAGAGGCCGTGTCTTTGGTGAGAGCCACCGGTCGCAGCAGGCCAGTCGCCATACCTTCCAACCATCACCTGTTGCAAGCAGCTTCTGTGTCGACGTTGGACTCCTACGAATCGCTACATCGCGCGCCTTCTTTCCTACCTCCAGACTCATTGCATTCACCACAATTTCAAGTCCGCTTCCTACCTTATCCAAAACTTCTGCCGCAGGCCGCCGCAGTCTGGTTCCTTTCACGCGCTTCTTGGACCCTACGTCTTGCAGCACACTCACTCCCGCGCGACCGCCCGTCCTCGGAGTCACAATGTTTCCCACCGCTGGGAACCCGTTCCTGCAGACCAGCCCCAGACACGGCTGGCCCTCCGCCTATCCTGTCTCCTCTCCTCCTTTCTCGCCCGCATCCTCTCCTCCCTACGCCTCCCTCCACGCCTCCTCGCCCGCCTCCCCCGCCCCCGGCGGCCAGCTGGTGCTGTACAGCCCCACCTCTCTGTACGGATTGTACTACAACGAGCACGTGCACGGCCCCTTCGCCTCGGGCCTGCAGCGCAACCCCTTCACGCCCGGCCTGTCCGCGCTGAGCGAGGTGCCCAAGCCCTGCTACGCCACCTCGGACCCGCTGCGGGAGCGCTACCCGGCCAGCAGGAGCCCGGACGACCCGCTCAACTGGATCAGCGAGGACCTGTTTAGGATCAGGTGGGCAGGCGGGCAGAAGGGGAGGGCGGTAGGAGGGAAAGAAGAATACCCAATGCGTTGGATGAGGATGGCACGAGAGGAGGGAGGAGGACCTGGCTGGCAGTGGGGCCGGGGTATTGAGACCATGCGGGAGGGGAGCCACAAAGAAGATCCGTGCATTTGTGGGGCAACGCTTCTCTTCCCGCGTGACGATCACAGCGCCCTACCTCAGCAGCAGCTCAGGGCCCACTCCTGTACAGAAGCAGTCATCCTGTTTTAGTACCGTTTGCGATCTATCCCTTTCAGTCCCATTGGTGTCCGATCCTAGTGCACCCCTCCCTCCCTCTCTTGCCTGCTGCACTGCCCTGTCCTGCCCCCCACCGCAGCACCGAGAAGGAGCGGGTCGCCCAACAGCGGCAGCCGCTGCGCTGTCAGTCCATGCCGTTAGGCGGCCGGTGACGTGGTTGGTAAAGGTATAATCGGGGGCTGGACACATATATACGAAGTGGAACTTAGGCCGTACGAACATGCAGTGTGGTAACTACCGGTGCATGCAAAGCTCGAGACAGACAGACAGCGGGATGCACTGAAGGGGAGGTTACTTGCTGCAGTATGGGGTTGCGATTACACTTTGCTTGCGGCGACATGGGCGACGGGTGTTGTCCTACGGTTATAGCCAAGGGGCCAAGGGGCTGACTGTGCATGTCGGGATTCCAGGGCAGGCATATGCATATTGGCGTTTAGCCATTCTGCGTGCAGTGGTACGGCGCGCACGTTAACGCAGTAGAGTGGAGTCATGGCGCAGGATGCGACGGTTTGCCTGTGCGTGAGGTGGTAGTGAGGATGCTTGTCCAACACATTTAAAACTTTGGTCAGGCGGCGTGGAGGTTGCAGGTAAAATTGTTTTGTTGAAATGATTAATTGACGAAGGTGCTTCGAATATGTATCGTGGTTGGGAAGGTTGAAGCATCTAAGGTGAACTGGCAATGATGGGATGTACCGATAGTATGTATGCTTGGTGGTGGTCACTGCCCGGGGCCAAATACCTGGGAAAGAATGACAAGGTGTGAGTCTTCTGTCAATTGCCAAAGTGAACGTCTAATTTCGCTCATGGCAGGAGTGGTAACATGCATGACATGTGGAGGAGAGACATGCGTGGAGGAGCTGTTGATGTCATTAGAGGTGGTAGAAACTTAAGTAAACGATATGTTAATGCAAATGTAGGAGTATTCAGGTTTGCAGGCGCAGCTTCAGCTATGTGCTGAAGGACGAGATCCAGATGCGATCCAGGAAAACACTCACCTCAGTAACATGAGACCATTATAGCAAAAACATACCGGAAATACAGTTTGTGAGTTTACATAAATAATGGCAATAAACATGCCGACGCCATCCGACTTCTGCGGTCGTAGCGCATCCTTACCTGCGCACCCAACACATCGTTGCACTTTGAAATGCGAACGCTTGTCACGTTTTGTCCCTTCAAGACATTTGGGTCGGCCGTCGGCGCTAAGGGCGTCGACCAGCCAACAAGGAATTCACGTGCAGAACGGAGGAGCTAATTTAGCGGAATTCCTAAAGCCAAGCCCACACGCTACCACCCACAATTCTGGAGGAAGACACCACTTTCGCGGTAGCGTTGCATCGCTGGCGCTCGCGGCTTCTCTCATCCTCTTTGGCGACTCCTCTGCAGCCGTGCAAGCGAGCGAAACCGTGACTCCCAGCAAAGCTTCCCTAGATGTGCAACAAGCCTATGACAGGCAAGGGTTTACTTTGCCAGATCTCTCTAGGTTTAAGCTGTCGGTTTTGCTGTTCCGGGACGTGGTGAAGTAAACAGCAGTGCACACTCACGTGTAGCGCATGCGGCGGATCTACCGGTACTGCCTTATGCAATTGGCAGCCATCACTGCCCTCGTCCGCACGTCCTTATACACCTTTCGTACTTACCCTTAGTACGATACGCGTAAAACAATGCAATTGCCACCCTGATTCCACGACCCAAAGGTACTCGTCCAAGTACGACGACCTAGACGGCGGCGTGGCAGCGGAGGTCTTGGGCTTCCCGCAGCTGCGTCAAGCGCTGTTGCAGCAGGTGCGCACCGGCAGTCAAGCAAGCCCCAACACCTGCGCCCTGCCGTACAGTGGCCGCATCCTCAACCCGGGATGTCACGAGCCTCACTCCCTCGCCACCTGCCTTGCGCTGTTACCTCCATACTTCTTAACGCGTACTGGCCCCGGCAGGATCAGCTGGCCACAACTGGGGGGTGCCGTGCCCGCACATACCGCCGCAAGCGGTGCCGCCATGTCGGACACACCTCCCCATGCCGTCACCCCTCCCCTTGCAGGCCCAGGGCCGTGTGCTCGAGGTGGCAGTGGGTACGGGACTCAACCTGCCGTACTACCGGTGGGGGGAACCGACAGCAGCAGGAGCAGGAGCGGCAGCAGCAGGAGCGGCTCCATCGCCTTCACAGCAGCTGCAGCAGTCGCAACCTGGGGAGGAGAAGCAACAGCAACAGCCGACTGGGGAGCCCACCACATCAGTCGTGTCAACAGCTGCTGCCAACCAGCGAACACCCCCAGCCGCAGCTGCCTCCGCCACTGCTGTTGCTGTTCGGGGTGTAACCTCGCTCGATGCAGGTGCGAGGGGGCCTTGCTTTCCTTCTACGGTACTTCATCACTGGTTTCGGCCCTTCCCTAATCCCCTCCGCCTCCGCGACGCCCTCATCGTACCCCCTCCTTCATCCCCCCCGTACACTTTGTCTTGTGGCACCCTGCCGCCTCCTACCCCCATTGCTTTGCCCTAACCTGTGGTCTCCTATGGTTTGGTACGGTCGTTGACCCCCCGTACTGCCTGGTTCCACGTTGCCGACACAGCGGAACTGGAACCCTTCTTTCACTCCCTGCTCTGCTGCTACTGCTGCAAACCCCCTCCGTACACCCTGCCCTCCCGACGCAGCCGACCTCAGTCCCGGCATGCTAGACCAGGCGCAACGCCGAGTGGCAGCGGCGGCGGAGCTGTCAGGCCGCCGCATCTCCTTCGTGCAAGCTGACGTGGCGGCCCTGCCGTACGGCGATGAGTCATTCGACACTGTGGTGGACACCTTCAGCCTCTGCGTCTTCCCCGACCCGCAGGCGGCGCTGAGGGAGGTGCGTGCTGCAGGAGGGCCCCGTTCGGATGGACCCCTCCATGCGTGTGTACTAATACCTACGTTAAATATTGCAAGCTGTGTACAAACCCGTTACCGGTAATTCAACTCAAGCGCTGACCCACGGGTCACCCCCCTCTCTCCTCCTCCTCCCTGCTGCCTGCCAGATGGCCCGGGTGCTCCGTCCCGGCTCCTCCGGCGGGCGCCTGCTGCTGCTGGAGCACTGCCGCGCCGCCGCCCACCCGCTGCTGGCGGCCTACCAGGACCTCACCGCGGGGGCGGTGGCGGCGCTGGGCAAGGGCTGCGTGTGGAACCAGGACGTGGAGGGCATGGTGGCGGCGGCGGGGCTGCAGGTGGTGGAGGTGCAGCGGGCGGCGGCGGGGACGGTGGAGATGCTGGTGGCGACAAAGTAGGGGGCGGGGCAGCAGGCCAGCAGCGGGCGTTGCAGGGGGGCAGCAGTGATGTGCGGCTGCATGTCGGATGCCCAGGGTGTGGTGTAGGGCAGTAGCAGCTGGGTGGGGGGTGACCGGATGCATGGTTTGAAACGGCCCTGGGACTCGCCGGTATTGTGACATGAGGTTGTTGAGCGCGAGTAGCGCCACCGGGGAATGAGGTGGATATTGGTAGGCAGGAGGGGTTGCTGGTGGCAGCTGTCAGCAAACAAAAGCCGGCTGTTCTGCGGCTGCTGCTGCTAGGCTGCGTGTGTATCAACGGCAGTAGCAAAGGTGCAACAACTGTGCATGCGAAAGTAAAAGTTTTTCCCAAGGAGTACCCAGGAGGCATGGTAGGCTGCCGGGAGGAAAGGGGCTACGGTTGCATGCTGCGGTCTACATGACCCATGGGTCATCAGGATGGTGAGATGGGCTCTCCTGCAGCTCCCAGCGACGCGGGCAGTTTCCTACGAGGGTGCGAAACTGCTGCTGCGACACGCCAGGCTGTAAACTGTTATTGCAAATGCTGGGAAGATCAGTGATAAGGGTTGTCTTAGCTCTTGTCATCAGCTCGTTGCTTGTGCTGTGAGCGTCCCCCGAGCTGGGGCTCTCTCCTGCCGCAGATGCTAACGTAAGGCTCTTCACTCGTCCCTGTTGTATACTTTTAGGCCGGCCAACCCCTAAAACATATGCAATATACTATATCAGGCATCTGCACTCTGCTGCCAGTGCAAATCCACCACTTCAGGCAACGTGTGATCGACTAATCACCAGTAGCTGCCGGCTGAAGGAAATAAGACGGCAGCTTTCTCCGGCAGCTATACTGCTAAACACTAGTGTTGCCCTCGGCTATGTCCTTCAGCTGATCTATCAGGATGGAAGCGGCTTTCGATCTGGGGCCTGAGGCTGCTGCTGAGGATTCTGCGCTTTCCAAAGCTTCACGCGTCTGGCACATTCCGGAGCTCGCAGAAAACATCATTCGCTATCTGCCTGTGTGTGGCGCAGCAAACGACATTCCCTGCACCATACGCGTCCTCTGCAAGGCCACAGCTGCGCGCTATCGCAGCCCAGATGACCTCAAAGTGCGCCTGTCGCAACCTGTGCCGCACCACGCCTTTACAGCCCACTTCAAAGATCATAACACAACTTTCCGGCACTACGCTCTCTTCCAACGCCTGCACCTGCTCTGCCTCACCGCGCGCAGCGGCAGCCTGCCCAACCTTCAGTTCGCAGCCTCTGTTGCCGGCTGCGCGCTGCGGAGCTGCGTGCTGGAATCCGCAGCAGCTGGGGGCCACCTGCAGGTCTGCGCCTGGTTGCGTCAGGAGGGCTACTGTCCCTGGGGCAACGCGCTGAAGGCCGCAGCAGCGGCAGGGCAGCAGGCAGCGTGCGAGTGGCTGCTGAACCACGGCTGCCCCTGGAGTGACGACGTGGTGTACGACGCCGCGAGGGGGGGCCACGTGGGCCTGATGGAGCGGCTGCTGTTGCGGCAGCAGCAGCAGCAGCACCATGGATCGGAGCAGGGCGGTGTCGGCTTTCCGCATGTCGAGAGCCTCCTTTCCGCTGTAGCCAAGGGCTGCGACCTGGCTACACTTCAGCACTGCTACGACGCATGGGCAGCGGAGCCAACCGGCGCCGACGTCAGCAGGCGCCAGCAGCAGCAGCAGCAGCAGCAATCTGCGGCTATGCGGCCGCTGCCGCCGCCACTTCCTCTTCCACGTTGGCCGCAGCAGCAGCATCCGCAACCGCTGAGTGATGAGTCCAAGGGCCGCATCCTAGCCGCCGCCGCCGGAAGCCGCACACCCGACTGGCAGGCCAAGGTGGAATGGCTGGAGGTGCATGCGGGCTTCCCGCAGAGCCCGGAAGCCTGCGTGGCGGCAGCACGTCGAGCAGACGGCTCCACACGCGTGAAATGGTTGCAGCAGCGGGGGTACGTTGCTGTGGAGGAGGACGTTTTGTACGGCTTGATTGCCGGGGGTGACGTCACTGGGGTGCGAGCCTTGTTGGAGCGGGGGTTGAAGCTCTGGGAGGATTTCCCAAACCTTGACATGGCAGTGAAGGCGGCGGCGCGGGCGGCCGATTTCAACATGCTGCGGGTGATAATGACGCATGCGGGGGTTTGGGTGGTTCTGATGGCGGTGGAAGCGGCTTGGGGAGCTGATAATGGGGGATCCTTGGGGCCAGCACTGGTGGAATGGCTGCAGGGGTTGCTTTGGGAGGTCGAAGAGCATCGGAGGAAGGACCCTGATCAGGGAGTCGGCGCTCATTGGTGTGCGGAGGCACGGGGCATGGCAGCACGGTTGGGCAGCTTGCGGTTGCTGGTGTGGACCAGGGAGCATGTTGAAGTGTTTCCGGATTGGGAGAGTGGTGCGGAGTTGCCGTTCGCACGCTTGCTGATGGACGCTGTGAAGGGCGGTTGCGAGGCGGCGTTGGAGTGGCTGCTGGAGCAAGGGTGTTCCTTCGGGGTAGGTAGTAACATGGGAGGGATCGGGAGGTGCACGTGCAGTAGATCGGGACTTTGGGGGGCAAGGCGGATGGGATGGGATGGCATGCGATCGCACGATAGGGATAACACCGGGCACGCCGGGATCCCTGTCCCTATCTTGACCCGACCGAACAACCACGCTCCCCTTCCCATGCTGCCCTCCCTTCCGGCGCCACTGCCGCCGTCACCCTCAGCCCAGCCACGATCCAATCCTTACCGCCGCCAGCAACGGCGACCTGGCCATGCTGCGCTGCCTGCGCCGGCTGGGCTTCCCCTGGGACGAAGAGGGGTGCACCTCTAGCGCCTGAGTGTCCGAGCCCGCACGCGTGTGCTGAGGTGGCTGCTGCAGGCGGGCTGCCCCGTGGAATGGGAGGCAGCCTGCCGCAGCGGCCGCATGCAGTCCGTGCGGGCGGGGCGGGCGGGGATGGGCAGCCGAGCGAGGAGGACCTGCGGGTTTCGGAGTGGTTGGCGGAGGAGTGCGAGGGGTACCGTGCGCGCATGGGCCGCCCCGGGGTAGCATGAGCGCTGCTGAGGGGGCGCGGTCGTGGGCTGGGCAGGGTAGCGGCAGTATTAGAACCTGGGGCTAACATGGGAGGCAATCCACGGTCTGCTGTGGCGGCTGCAGCTGCTCATCTTGTAGGTAGGCCTGGTGGAGGGCGGAATGCCTGGATTCGCAGCAGCTAGGAAGCAAGAGCTCGGTGTGCTTGTTTGTATGTTTGGGGAGCTGAACGGGGCACATGGAGGAGCCCATGACGCCTGAGTGGAGCCGGATGGCAGCCGTTAGGGTGCTGCACAAGGCATGAAGGCTCCTTCGTGTAGCTATCCAATTGTGCATTGGATTCAGTTGTATATACAGTTGTCGTCTTTGTTATATGGCACGGGTACATACGTAGATTGCAGACAGAGGTTGCAAGGAGGGTTGTGTTGGTATGGCACTGTTGGCGGGGAGGCAGAGGTTGCATGAAAGTATGTATTCGTGCAAAGCTGCAGACATGTCAAGAGGTCAGCTGCTTATTAAGGTTACATGATTACAAGCCTTGTCGCCCCAAAAGCATTCAAGGCCCTCCGCACATACAGTACAGTCGTTCGCATCGTTGAGGACCATACATGTCATGTCATGCCCGGTCCAAACGCTGTGACTTATTGCCCCTGACACGCTAGCCGTGTCGTACCGCACGACCGTACGTAAACGATCGTGTCGACAACCTATGCACTTCAACACATGTACGACAAGACGCCGCTGTACGATAGGCAACGTGACATGCACTGTCGTACAAGGATACAACGTAACAACAACAAACTTCATGGCTTTATTACTGTTTCTGGTTAGCAGCAGATAACTTACCAATAGAGCAATGATGAGCAGCTGCGATGGATAAATGCAGCGAACTTAGCACTCAACGGCTGGATATGGTTCAGGAATACCCACAAAACATATGCAACGTCACGCATTGTACCGTACGACAAGCCGACAACCGCATACGCACAGCGACCCAATGCCGCACCCAGCCAACCTGTCATCTGCGCCCCAAGCCCACCCACAACGGGGGTCCCTAAACAAGAGCCCACAATGCTATAAAAGTGAAGCCTCCGCACGAGCCGCATGCAGCCGACCAAGCGAGCGCCTGCACTGGCCCACTTGTGTCAACCTGCATACGCTGCCTCCCAGTCTCGAGTGCCCATGCAGCCTTGTCGTACATACCGTACCGCAGAGCCGTATTTGCATGAAACTCCAGTACTCCACCTCAGACGCTTCCTCAGTCCCGCAGGGGCACCCATAACACTGATCCACCCTATCTCCCTTCCAAGGCCCTGACCTATCGGTATCTGGGCCGCAACCAGTGCGCCCGAGACATGCGAGCGGCGCTACTAAAAACGCAACACACATGCGCGCGCGCCAAATACCCCATGCACGCAGACACTGCCCTCACGAGCCCGCATCAAGCAAGGTGTCCAGCAAGGCCCATCCTGCGGCTTTTAAGCACCCTGTGGTACGAATGCACGTACAACAGCTAGAAAACCTTGCATGGTGAGCAATACCTTGCAAGGCTCATTTGCCGGCTGCTACAGCGCTAACCGCACATCCTGCATGCAATTCTGCGAAATTATAACGCCTTCCCAGGCGTCAGTAGGCGCCGCTGCCGCAGTCGATACGCCATACCTATCCTCACTGGCCCCCACAGCAGGCCGTTGTCAACACGGCAGCAAGCTGTCACCGCCACCACAGCTAGCCGTGCCCCCCTCCGATCCGTTGTCGCAGTCACTGCCAGGCCGTTGGAGGCATGGACTGACACCGCAGCGGCTGCCGCTGTTGGGCAACCAGGGTTTTCTCCTCACTGCACGGCAAGAGGGTACAAGACCGGTACAAGACGACAGCAGGGCACGTTCATAAGTGGAGGGGGTAAAATGGAGGGAATGTATGCAGTTATCTGTGGGGGACCAAAACCAAATGCTACAGGCCTTATAGGGACATTGCTACAGAAAACTCTGCTCCCCATCCACATCCTGAGCAGGCTTCAGCCCCCCTCCCTCCTCCCGCCCTCCCCTTCTGCCCGCCTGCCCACCTGATCCTAAACAGGTCCTCGCTGATCCAGTTGAGCGGGTCGTCCGGGCTCCTGCTGGCCGGGTAGCGCTCCCGCAGCGGGTCCGAGGTGGCGTAGCAGGGCTTGGGCACCTCGCTCAGCGCGGACAGGCCGGGCGTGAAGGGGTTGCGCTGCAGGCCCGAGGCGAAGGGGCCGTGCACGTGCTCGTTGTAGTACAGTCCGTACAGCGAGGTGGGGCCGTACAGCACCAGCTGGCCGCCGGGGGCGGGGGAGGCGGGCGAGGAGGCGTGGAGGGAGGCGTAGGGAGGAGAGGAGGCGGGCGAGAAGGGAGGAGAGCAGGGCGAGAGAGGTGGAGAGGCGCCGGGCCAGCCGGTCATATGGCTGGCGTCCAGGAAGGGGTTGCCGGCGGTTGGAGGCATGTTGGGTTCAAATAGAAGGCGAGCCGGCGCTGCCTCGTGCTTCAGCAGGGAGTCCTGTGCAAGGTTTAGGCGACAGTTGCCAACGTTCAATGGCGAAGGCCAAATGTAGCTACGAATTAATGCAAATGGATTTGAAAAAGCGTGGACGAAGCACGACTTCAGGTGTTTCCCCGCTACTGGAGAAGCTATGCGCAGCTGCAAGCAGCAGCAGTGGCCGGAAAACAGTTGAGAGGGCTGAAAGAGCGGGCTATTCTGATAGCTAGCCGTCAGTAGTAGCAATCCGACTGACAAGTAAACAGCCAGCCTAGCTTTCAGCTGAGAGGGCCGGCTTTCCCGCCCTTATATCGCAACACGTTGGAGAGATTCGGAGAGGTCAATCGTGCGACGGTTGCAGTGACTGTTCGCTGCCCGGTTCACCAGGGCACAGACGAAGCGCAAGCGAAAAGCCAATTTGAAAAACCTATCCCATGGCTAATAATTGAGTGCCTAACCTCTGAAGATTTTTGCTGCAGTATCGTCCTCTCGTCCGCCGGTGCCGACTTGGGAGACGAGTCAGGTACCTAGGCTACGAGTGGCCGAACGCTAACAAAACCACTAGGGATATAGTATTACGCCGTAATACTGCTCTATATGTGCCATTCTGCCTGGCGCGCTACTGGCTTGCTTCAGTTCCGTGGGCCTTGTGTCAGTTTCATTCGATCAGTTGCAAACTTGAGTAGCAGTTGTTGCGCTTCAACTTAAAGCATAACAGTAGCTGCCATATAATAATGGAGCTTTGTCCAGGCTTTGTCACTCAATTCGCAACCGTCCTACCGTCGTTACCGGCACCTATCGCCTGATCAGGTAAGACGCGCCGCCCCAATTGCTCGCCAAGTGCCCCCCAGCCGCTGCGGGCACCAAATCCCGTACCTTCACACAGTACTTCTGCTGGTTAGCTAAAAATACAATTGTAAAACCCCGGTACCGGCATCTTTTGCACTCTGGGAGGCTGTAGGGTCATGACTATTGCCTCCAGCTTACGTTAGGGGTCATCAGCAGAAACAACAGTGCGCAAGGCCAGGGCAGGGCGGGGCGCAGCAGGACCATGGCAGGTAGGTCCACCCTGTGGGTCCAGCAGGGCGCAATCCACCGGCGTGGCGGGTATCAGTATGCGGTTTCCCTGAACTCCAGCATTGCAGGGCAGCCCCCAAGAGGCTGCCTGTAAGGGGCCCTGGTCCGAATGTATAGTGTCTGGCCCCCCTTGGCTCATACACGCACACTGCACACGCATAAAACTACTATAACGTGACTGCCCCGTGGCAGCCGCCGCCGTCGTGGCATGTCTACGTCAGACATCACGACGGATGGGGAGTTTACTACGGTGTGCATGAAGAGGGTTACAGCACGCCGAAGCATACATCGCATTGCTCAGCCGGCATTGGCGCATTGCGCCACTGTATGTACGGCACCGCCAATGCCAATGCCAATGATCATCAAGATCTGGGTCGGCTTGGTCTCTGGACCATGCAGCCCCGAGCCGGCGCTGAACCGCAGTGGTAGGATACGGGACTGGGAACGGGACAAGAACACGGTTGCAAGGCAGGTCTGCAAGGACCGGAAGGTGGTTAAGGTAGTGTATCTTTGTGAATGAAGAGCCATCGCGTCAACGGATGAAAGATGGCAGGGTCGTCAGTGGGCAGTGGGAATTAGGGCGCCCCCCCGAGGGCCAGAGGCCAGAGGACAGCATGAGGGGCATTGGGAGCAGGCACCAATATGTGTCCGGGCCATTCCTTGCGCGTGCGGAATAACATGCGGCTTTCGTACTGCATTGCCGCACATTTCCATCTGGGTCAGCAAGGCGACACGTAGTACAGGTAGAAATGCAGCAGTTGCATCTTTGATCACCGGTGTAGGACGCGCGGGGATGCAGGTCGGGTCACAGCTAACACCAAGCTGGGCTCTTTGCGCTGCACAATCCGGGTATTCACGGTACTGAGAATGGGGTGGTGGGAGAACCGCGTACCGAATTCCCTGCCAATCCACCCGTGCCAACTGTGACTTGGGTCGAAGGCAGCAGAGTGCACTTATCTTCCCTTACAATGGCTTAGCCTCTCAAAGAGCCCATGGCTTCGTGGTGCATACTCTATTCCAGCATGACCCAGGTGGCCGCTGAAGTGAAACGAAAGGGGATAGGATGTTCCGTGTACCTTACACGCCTTCCCTGCAAGCCTCGAGCGCAGAACTAAGCCGGATTAACCAGTATAGCCTGGTTGGGCTGTAATTAATCCACGTGCCCGATGCGCCAGGGAGTTAAAAGATCATCGTGCAAGTAGTGAGTACAGTGGGTTATTTGTAAACGTTTGCAAAGTCACTGATCGTTATTCCATATTTTAATATGCATACTGCATGGCTGCATTCACTGTACGTACCTGGCAAAGTGTGATTTCTAAGAGTTGCGCTCGTACGCCATGACCTGCCAAAGATGCTATAACAAGCATATTTAAGGCCTTTCTCACAGGAGTTAACTACAACAAGACGTAGAGTAGTCATCAAACGGGTTGCGAACGGGTTGGGAACGAAGTTGCTCTTCACCATCAATTTACACCCTGCACCCCAGCTTCGTCCTCAACCCTGCATACAGGACGGTGCGTCGTGATTAGTTTCATTACCATACGCACGTTAGTTCGCCATGGGGTTGTGAGGCGTAGTTTTTCTCGTGGTTTCCTGAGGAAACATAAGTTGCTGACCTGCCCGCAAACAGGTGGTTAAGCGGCCATAAGCAGTAAGCGCCATGGCGTATAACCTTTATCAGGTGCAGATGGCGAAAGCCTGGGCTGAGGTGAGTGAAAACTGCAAGTTGGCAAAAGGGATGAAGAATGCTTACAGGCCGAACCTTCCTTCCTTCAATCCTAGCTTTTATTAAACATTGTAACCTTTATTATGCTGCAGCGTATTGAGAAGGAGACAGCGCAGGCAGAGAAGTTCTGGCACCAGCAGACAATGAAGGCCGGCAACGTGCCAGCGCCAGTACCTGGCGCCTATCCAAGCAGCGTACCGCCCATTCTTATGACTGAAGAAGCGTTGTCCATGGCTGGCTCAGCTCCGGCACGGTCTGCTGCTCCTACCGGGTACACTTCGAAGACGTCGGTAAGCAAGCTGAGGCGAGGAATAAGACTGCTTTAATATACATAAGTTACTACGGGGGTTGTGTTTTCTAGGATGGCCCGGACAGCACTTAAGGGATAAACGTCGCCCCAACTGCAGTTTCCTTCCAGGTTACGTGCGTTCTGTGACTGCATATGCGCTGTCCGACATTGCAATGGCGCTTAGCAAGTGCGGGTTAAGCACGAGGCACCATAGAACCCGGCATCGGTGTTGCGTGGCGTGGTGCGTCTTCTTGTCTTCCAGACACGGCAGGTTATAGGGTTCCTGAGGTTCACTTTCAATTCCGCAGTTCCCATATGGGCCCCTACTTGGTACCAGCAACTTGCTGTAAAAGCAACGCAATCGCAATAAGCTGCAATCGCAACCGCAGCCAAATTGTGTAGGAAGCCTGAGGTGTACCGCTGTGCCCTTCTTGCCGTGACTCCCCCTGCAGTACCTCCGGTCTCGCCTCGAGAAGCTGGAGGAGGAGCTCAGCGCCGAGCGCGAGTCACGCAGGAAAGCTGAGGAAGACCTCCAAGAACTGCGGAAGAACATCAAGCGCCATTAGTTCATGTTAGGCCGCTCCGCACGTCAGTGTCAGAACCCAGCTCCGCCTAACTGCTGCATGGTTATGTGGGACAGCGCCAGCTAGCGGGAGCTTGAAGCAACAAATGTGGCTGCTGTCTTGCGGAGAGCAGCTTTAGGTCGACGGGGTTTGGCATAGGCAGCAAGCATGAACGCGGATTTCTTGGCGAGCAAACGCCTCAGGGTATCATGCATCAGCTAGATCATACGATCCGGTATCGCGGCCGCCAGGTCTTCAGGCAATGCACCTTTGGCGGTGCGTCAAGATTGCGTGGCTTTCGTTGTAGCTTTAACTACTAGGATACAGCCTTATCTATTTTAAGTGATTAAACAGTGCGTCTGCCGTGCCATGATGGGTTACGTGTGTTCGTCACATGGCAACCGTGAGACTGCTGTTATCTGTCATTGGGGGAGTGCATTGTACATGGCGTCTTAGCCCTTGGGGTGTGCGCAGGCTTGGTGTATTCGGCAGGAGTACTGTGAAGTGCTGGCACATGCCAGAGCACCCGAGCATAGGCTGGTGGGCTTCCTCGTAAGGGCATTAGCACTGTCAGAAGGTTTGGAGGAAGGTCGCGTAAGCCAGTACGGCAGTGCCTTGCGGGGTCCCGGTCCATATACGGGTACGAGAGAGCTTGCTTCGTCTGCATCGCGGTAATTTTCATTGGTGGAGCCTTCGCATGGAAACATGAATGTGGCATGGTGGCCGCATGATGAGATGGGACGCCGTGTAGGCGCGAAACTTGGGTTAGGCAGGTTGACATGTGTTTGTTCTGACCTTATTTACAGCTAGCGTATATAACGCTGGTTCCTTCTTTCTTTTCGACACGACTAAGACGTGACAGACTACACTGCAGTAGTGATGATCCTTAAGGGTTCAGGGGCGACCTCCCACCATTCATACGGCCTTAAGCGGCCGATATCAACATTTCGCCCCGTGTAATGTTTGTCAATATTGAGTGTGGGCATCCATTACAGCATTTCAGGTGTCGTGGCAACCGTCAATATACTTTTGTATCCTTCTCCATTAGAGGTGAATCCCGGCACCAAAACCCATCACCGCCTATCCACAACCCATCCAAGAACAAAACATCCTGCTGAAGTCGCCGACCGGCCCTAGCGACGATGATGTGCGCCACCAAGTCGCATTGCGTCTAGCCAGGCACGGAGCCAAACAGAATTGTTTCCTCCGACGGTTTTGCGGTGCGGTTGACAGGCTGCGGCAGACCAGAACACATGCACAAGCCCGCCCTCTGCCTGCCCACCAGCTACCGCCTCTAGTTCATATCCAAGCCAGTTTTCCGTACGACCACCATTCCTGCCGCGTATGCATCAACCCATCCGGACACCAACTTCTCAGGCCTCCATTCAGCACCCATCAGGCCCGGCGAATAAATCGCAACACGTATAGCAGGTGTGGGCTACACCCAGAGTGTACATGGACAGCCCGAACTTCCAGCCAATCCCGCCTTGATGTCTTCGCCGTCCACCCCTACCTGCATCATGCAAAGCATTGCAATGCGCCAGCTACCGACGGCTTGCCCTCCTCCTACCTAACCTTGAATTTGCTTTTACATCACCTGTGCCCAATAGCGATTGTTACCAACAACATTCTAGGGTCTAGTTCACAACCCTACACCCGTACAGACCTAATTTGCAGCCGAAGCGCCAGCCGCTACCGCGCCTACATGCAACTCAGCAACCCTGCGGAAAAACGTCTTAAGCGCCTGCGTGCCTGCCTACTCGCCTAGCAAAAGATGGTCAGTGTCATAGTCCTTTGCTCCTTCGCTAATGCCCTCCTTGCATGCCGCTTCCACCGGTCCTAAGTCTCCCTCCGTTTCCGTAGTGTACCCTAGGCCGCCTCAAGGCCCTCCCAGCAACCGCTCTACCGCCGCGTTCACATTGCCGCCAGTGGCCTGGGGGCACGGCGGAGAACGGCGGTGGGAGAGAGATATGAGGTGAAGAGTTTACAGACGTTGGCTCCATGGCCCAGGACGATGGTTCATGACAAGGTTCAGCAGCAAAGTCCCGCGCACATGAACGTCAAGAGCCAATTTGAGAAACGTGTGCTTGTCTACACAAGCCAAGGCACTTCACTCCTCTCCCCTCCTACCCCGCCCCCACCTGCAGCGCCGCGATGTTGGACTGCCGGTCGAAGAAGCCCATGTCCGCCAGCTGCTGCAGCTGCGTGGCAAACGCCACCTCGGGGTCCGCCACGGCCGGCGGGCCGAACAGCGCACCCAGCCCCCCTCCCGCCCCCGCTCCTGCGCCGCCCAGGCCTCCAGCGCCGCCCAGGAGGGATGCCAGGGCGGAAAAATCCGGGAAGCCTGCCGCACCGGCGCCGGCATTGCCGGGGGCGCCTGGGGCGGTTCCTGGGGCCGCTGCTCCTCCGAAGGGCCCCCCCATGGAGCCCATGAGCTGGCCCAGCAGTGGGTTGGAGCCCTGGGGGTGGGGCGGTGAGGAAGGGGGGGCGGCGACACGGGTGAGGCAAGACGGGAGGTGAGGATGCGGTGGCGAAGGGCCGACATGCGCACATCACACGTATTCATCTTCCGACAACCACAATACCGGTACACTCCAGAGCACCGATGACAAGGACCCCTTGAACGACGGCGGGTTGTTCGCGGCTCCATCCAGCCTGCCGCAATCCTTCCCCCCCAGTCTTCCCCAGCGCCCCTCACCCTGAGCTGCTCCATCTGCTGCATCATGTTGGCCATGGCCGCCATGTTGGTGGGGTCGAACATGGCGCGCAGGGCCTCGGGGTTGGACATCATGCTCCTGGCGAGGCGGCGGAGGGTGGCAGGAGGGGGCAGGGGATAGCGGTAGGCAAGCAACATCGGCACAAGAGCACTCCGGCGCCTCAAGGTCGCCGGGAAGGCCCAAGCCTGATTCATAAGAGCAATGACGGTGGACCTCATCGTTTCAATCCTATCGACACCCCACACGCACCTGAGCATGGGGTTGCTGTCGGCCATGGCCCGCGTCATGGGGTTTGAGTTGATCACGGCCTGCATGGCGGCCGGGTTGCTGGCCAGGCTCTGGAGCATCTGCTGCATGAGCGGGTTCTGCAGGGGGGCGGCAGGGGGGGCGAGGGAGATGGTAGACAGGTGGGACGCGGGCGGAGTGAGCGATTCGGCAAACTGGCAGCTGTCGCTATTGCAACAGTCCGTGATGGGATTGAATGTGAGGAGGGCGGGAGGCGGTGCAGGTGGGGTGGGTGTGTGGGGAGATAGGGTGAGGGAGGGGTGAAGGAGAGGGCCAATCAACAGCTTGTGCACCATGGGGCCTTGCAAGGCAGGGATCACACACCGGCGAAGCGGTAAGAGCTGCTTCGATGGGAGGCGATGGACCCAGGGACCGAGGCGCACGCGGGGCCCCACCTCAGCCCCGACCCGTCCCACCTGCATCATTTCCATCGCCTGCGCGGGGTTCATGCCACCCATGCCTCCCATGCCTCCCATGCCGCCCAGACCTCCCAGACCCGGAAAGCCAGCCCCCAGGCCTGCAGGCACGCCCCCGCCCGCCGCGCCGCCGCCTGCTGCACCGCCACCACCGCCGCCTGCATGCGGGGTGGGAAAAGAAAGGTGGTTGCCGTGAGGCAAAAGGGGGAGGGCCGGTCCGATAAGGACACCTGTTGCTGCACCCCGCGCACGCACGCATCATGCATGCGGGGCATGTGCTGCGCCATGCATGCCTCATTCGCCGCGAGTAAAGTACAGGCCATGCGACCCGCCACAAGCCCCCTCACCCACCCCTGGAGCTGTAACCCACCCGCCCAGCCCCCCCCCACACACCCACCCGGAGCCCAGGGGTTGGGCAGCGGCGCCGCGTTGGGCGCTGCACCTCCCGACGCCGCCCCGCCACCACCACCACCCGGGGCACCGCCCGCACCCCCCGCCGCACCGCCCGCAGCCCCCAGTGCCTGCTGCAGCAGCGCCGCCAGCGGGTTGCTGCCCGCTGCTGCCGGGCCCGCGCCAGCCGCCGCTCCCGAGGCGGGGGCGGGGTTCTCCTCCGGGGCGCCCATCGCGGCGGCGTTCATGAGGGGCTCCTGAAGGGGGGGGAGGGAGAGGGCCCACACTGGTTGGCACGGTGCTTCTACCACACCCGGGTACACCAGAGGTCCTGCCTGCCTGCCTGCCCCCCACCTGTATCTGCTCGTGCAGGCGCCTCAGCGCGTTGAAGCCCTCGGGCAGCGCCTCCAGGTTGGACAGCGCGCGGTCGCTGTTGCGCATGTGCTCGCGGAGCAGCGACTGGCGGGCGGGAGGGGGGGCGGGGGGAGGGAGGTGGAGGGTTGGCAAGGACGGAGTGCATGTCGCCGACGCTGCAGCAGCAACGGCCAAGAGGACCGGGCGCCAGGGGAACCAGTTCCGCCATCACCCATCATCCCCCCACACACACAAACACACACACGTACCGGGTTGGAGCTGATGCGCATCATCTCCCGCAGGGTGGCGGGGTTGCTCAGGATCTGGGCCACCTGCAACCCGGCGGCACAGCGGGTGGGGGCGAGGAGCGGGGCGGAGCGGGACACACCGGCGGAAGCAGCGTCAGCGGCTTTAGCAGCAGCATGCGCGGGTACCCGGCAGGAGCATTACGCACGGGGTTGCGGCAACAGAGCAGGGTCGCGTCGCAAGGTAAGTCCCAGTCTCATCCTCTTCCCGCACCCCGCCTCCCCCATGCCCCTCCCCTCCGTACCTCCGGGTTGCGCTCCATGACCTCCCGCATGGCTGGGTTGGCGCCCAGGACGGAGCGGATGAGCTCCGGGTCACTCAGCAGCGTCTGCATGAGCGGGTCGTTGAGCGCGGCAGACATGGCCTGCTGCATGTCGGCTGGCATGCCGGGCTGCGGGGAGGAAGGGGGAAAGCAGGGAGCAGTAGGGGTGGGTTTAACGAGGCGGGTGAGGGCCGAGAGGCAGAGGAATGGGCTTGCAGTGGGAGCAGAGCAGGGAAGGCGGCAGCGCATGCCAGAGAATGGCTCAAGCGTATGAACGACAGGGCGATTTGGAGTCCGTGACAGCATGGGCGTGTAGAGAGGCAGGTAGCGATTGGGGCGTCATGCCATATGGGTAGCAGGCCCAACAGCTGGTATGGTGCAGCGAAACTGGAGCCAGCAATTGCTGGAATGTGCCATGCATTTGCACCGTATCAGGGCGTGGCGCTGCTTACCATGCCAAAGGGGCCGCTAGCGGGTGTGGCGCTGCCGGCTGCTGCGCCGGCCGGAGAACTCGAGCCGGCGGCTGCCCCCTGGGTCGCTTGAGCGCTGCAGCGATTATGGCGTTGGGGTGAATGTCGCACATGGATGGGGGAGCAGGGGTCGAGGTTTAAGGGGATTTGCGTTGAGGAGCCGGGCGAAGCAGCAAGTATTTAGGCCAAGCTCTAAAACGTGTACGAGGCATGCGAGTTGTCGGGATGTGTGGGCTGACAGTGTGCTGAGCGCGATGGCGCTCTTGTTGGGTGGCAACGGAAACAGCTGACATTGTAACGAGTGGAACCAGCTTGCAGTGCCAACATGGGCAAGAAGTGCACGATTGCCGCGAAAGCTTGCACCGGCAATCTAAGACGCTACCGCCACTGCTGCTTACAGGCGGTGAATGAACGGAAGTAGGAAAGACGGACAGCCCCTTACTTCAATTAGGGTAACGCCTAAGGCAGCTCGGATGCAACTGCAACAGGTTTTCCTAACGCGAGCACCAAGCCCCCCCCGCAGGCTTCTCGCAAGCCCATATCGCCCCGGTTAACGACACAGTGCGGATGACTTATAGGCCCAACGCGTACGCGCACCTGCTGCCTGCTGGCCTGCCGCGGACTAGATGCAGGACACTTTCGTTGATGATACCTGCGGGGTCGCGAAGCAGCCGCTAATTGGGGCGTATGTGCAGGCATATGTGCAGGAACATAGTGACATTAAACTCGAGTTACTACAATGTGCATGAAAGTATTCCGAAGGATGTTTCCGCGCCCAATCAACGCCCAGCATATCAGGAGAGCCGCGAGGTATACTTTACCGTATGTATCAATAGTGCGTTCGTCGTCCTTCATGATCTGGCCTCTAAAGATTAGTCGCTGTTCGGCTGCAGGTATTGGCACGATGGCCGCGATGCCCTCTTTTACTTCACCCACGCTCGCCGTTGGCGATACATCCAGTGTGATCCTGTCACCACCCGAGGTAGGTTTCACGTGAATTGAGATAGAGTTGAGCATTTGTCGTGTCGCCCCTGCTCCGGGCCCCGGATAAGATAAGGCGAGGCCGAGACCCGATAAGCAGTTGCGAGGATAAGGTCAATGAGCGCTACGTATGTCTTATGGGCTAGGATAACAGCCCAAGCGTCAAAGGCACGGACGACGGTTTGCGTTTCGATTACTGGGGTATCAGTTTGTAGGACAAGGGAGCACAGCGACTAGTAATTGTGCGAGGTAAACGCCGTATTCGCCCCTTTGTGATCAGGAAATATTAACCATACGCCTCAGCATTCACTGCGGGCATTCACCGCCTGGTAAGCCTGTACGACACGATGGGATGAGCAGGCAGCATGGGCTAGCAAGCGGTTGCACAGCATAGCTGTTGGCATGCTTATTTAGCGTGCTCTACTTAGTTGACTAGGAACGGGAGACAACTTCGTATCGCCTATCGTAGCCGACCATAAACGCGCAATTCAGGCGCCTTCAGGGGCTCGAAGTTGCCCCTTGGCGCAGAATACTTTGGACGTACCGGCAATACTGTGATACGTTTCAAGCCGCGGTGCAGCACACAGAAGCCGTGGAGGCCCTGTAGGGGGCGCAACCGAAGCTTGGAAAGAGAAGGATTGACATCGGGCCAGAAGTAATACACTTTTTACTATGGCAGATCTACAGGTATGGTTGCTCATACGCAATTAGGTTCGAGAAGTGTGTTGGACCTGTAGATCGGCGGGAAACTTGCACATAGCAGCGCAGGCCGCTTAAGGATACAGTGTATGCTTTTCGCATGCGTATAGAAGGTTTCCCTTCCAGTAGATGTGGCATTAAGCGTAGGCTTGCATTAGGCGCGACTACCCTCCCTCCTATTAGTGAGTCCTGTTTTTTAAGATGATGTATTAAACGCGGTCAATGGTTTTGTTATGCATTTATCATTGGAGCGTTATGAACATCACGGGTTATCGAACGCGCCCTGATGTCTGCTTGCATGCGCTACCGGTACCCGCGACGGCTATAAAGTACTTCCACCGCTTTTTTGCTTTCGTTCCTTGCCCATATATATAATTTGCATCAACCAAAAATACCCCGTAACTTCGATCCAGGCCGGAGGTGCGGCCTACACGCACTTTGGGCACGTACACGGTGCTCAGTACCAGCAGCAGCGACCCCAAATACAGCAGCACCAGGCCAGCCTGCCCGTGGGCATCCGAGGTCGGGACCGCCCCCCTCGGGGCAGTGGCGGCGGTAGCCGCGAGCACGGAAGCAGCGGCCACCAGCGGCGCCCGTCCAGGGACAGCGACACCGGCTCTACAGCCTCTGAGCAGGCCCCTGCTTCTACAGGATCGCACCCGCCCCAGCCAAACGGCGGACTGCTGCCCAATGGCGGAGAGGCAGTTGTCGTATCAGCCGTGCCTCCCTCGCCCAGTGCTGTCGGCCCCAGCGGCGCGGTGAAGTCCGCCCATCGACCGCCTCCTCCCCCTGGTTTCGGAGCGGCGCCTCACATGCCCGGCGGCTCCGCCCGTCCGCCCGCGCCCAGCAACGGCCCTCCGCCTGCAAGCCCCTCCCAGCAGCAGCAGATGCATCCTCAGCAGCACCAGCCGCCGCCGCTCCCGCAGCAGTTGACTGTGGGTTCACCCGGCGGCTCTGGCAGGCCGGGCCAGCAGCACGGCATGGGTATGCCCCCGTCCAGCGGCGTTATCGGCAGCAAGCCCGGCTCCGGCTCCTCGTCCGCGTCCCTTGCTAACGGCGGCAGCCCTGCCGGCCCAGCGGGTGGCGCGGCTGGCAGCCAACAGCATCAGCAGGCCCAGCATCCGCAAATGCCATCTGGGTCAGGCAGCGGCGGCGCGGGAGCAGGTGCAACGAGCAGCAGTGGCAACAACAGCAGCACTGGCGCTGCTGCCGGGGGCAGTGGCGGTGGTGGTGGTAGCGCCTCCACGATCCTCAACCCCGCGGCCCCGCCCTTCCGCAGCCTGCATGGCGGCTCGCTGGAGCAGGTCGAGGGCAGTCTGTTGGCGCAAGCTGATGCGAACGGTAAGCCTGGATTGCGGATGCGAGTGTGGTTGCAGCTGCGTTGCATGGTACGGCCACGCCACGACCACTGCCCATGTGGATGACCCCCGTCCTCTTCTCATTCCTCTCCTACTGCCCTCCTTCACCCCGTTGCACCCTGTTTTACTCCCCTCCCATGCCCACGCCAGGCCTGAAGGACACACTGTCCAAGCTGCGCTCCCTGATGCGGCAGCGCGACGCGCTGGACACGTGCCTAATTAGTGAGGCCAGCGGACTGGTGACGGAGGCGGAGCGGCTGGCGGAGGTGCGCGAGCAGCAGCGGCAGCAGCAGGAGGCGCTGGGAGAGGCGAGGGCGGTAAGCCGGAGGAGGGTGGCGGGGAGGAAGGGGGTTGCCCTGACTGGGAAAGGGAATGAAGTGTGTAAATTTGAAATGTGTGCAATGAGGGTGTGTTCAGGGTGGAGGGAAAGCACCGGGTGTCGCCGTATCCGGCGAAAGAGGTGAGGACCGGGAGGCAGGAGCGCTTGAGAGAAAGGGCACTGCTGCCTAGCTTGTACGCATTGTCATTAGCGCCACTCACTGCTTGGCTGCCTCCCTTCCCTCCCCTCCCCTTCCTCAGCGCATTGACACGCTGAGCGGGCTGCTGAGCGAGCGAGACATGCAGCTGAGCGCGGCGCGGGAGCAGCTGGAGAAGAAGGAGGCGACCATACGGGCGCGGGACACGCAGGTAGGATGGTCAGGACACAGTACGCATTTCAAGTAGGACGCAGGAAGTAAGGGGACATGGCAGTAAAGGCATGCAGGTGAGAACGGTGCCAGCAGCAGCAACAGCCCCTGGGCGTTGGCGAGCAGTGTCTTGTATGGATGTGCTGCTCCGTCCTAGATGACAGCGTGGGAAGGCTGGGCTGGTCTGTCTTACCTGCATGCCCACTCGGTTGTTTCTGTTCCCTTGCCACCCTGTGCCAGATTCGGAAGCTGGAGTCGGACCTTGCTGAGGCGCGGCGGCGCAGCAGCGGCCTGGAGCGGGACGTATCGGCCGCGCAGCAGCGGGCCGACTCCACCGCTGCCAAGTTGGCGGCCGTGGAGCAGGAGCTGGGGGCACTGTGAGAGGAGGGGGCGGGGCGGGGTGGGATGGCTTGGGGTTGCTATGGAGTGGCTTGGGAGGACTGCAGGAACTGGACTGGCCGGTGTTGTGAAATGCTGCAACATGGCTGGTACACTGTGCTTTCACGGGGCGACCCATAACTGTTGTACCCCTACGCTTGCTTTTATGCGTCTGTTAACGTTGATGCCGTGCTGCGTTGCCGTGTAGGCGCGAAGCTTACAAGGCCCAGACAGAGTCGCGTGCCATGGAACAGCAGCAGCAGCAACAGCAGCATGCGGCCCAGCAGCAGCAGCATGCGGGCGGTGAGGGCTACCACAAAGGCGGACCGCACCTCGGACCCATGGGTCAACCACTGCACCAGGTAAAATCTTTCGCAGCAGATACACCAAAGCGCTCTGCTCGGAACCTGTTGCTTACATGCGCATGGGAGGTTAAGGGGACATAAAGGCACAGGGCTCTCCAAACCGTGTTTAGCAACGAAATGTCATGGTCACTCTAGCCTGCCGCACGTTTCCCGTGCTCTGCCAGCATGGTTTTATTGGTATTAAGGCAGCATAGGACCCAAAGATCGACACCACACGAACACCTACCGCGGTACCACACGTGTTGCTTTCCTACTCGTGTCACCGCAGATGGCTGGCGGCGTGCACCCTCCGGATGGCCCGCCCCCGCACTTCGGCCCCATGTCACTGGCCGGTCTCGGCGGCGCCTCCGCTGGCGGTCTCAAGGGCGCTCCTCCGCCTCCGCCAGGCGGCTTCCAGGTCCCGCCGCCGCCGCTGCCGCCGCTGTTCAACCCCATTCCGGGCGCACCTGGCACCATGGACGCTGCCGCTGCGGCCGCCGCCGCCGCTCAGATGGCGAGCTTCATGGACGCTGCCGGTGCAGCCGGCGCCGGCGCCGGGGGTCTGTTTGGCGGCGATCGCTTCCTGCCGCCTCCGCCGCCACCTGGTCTGGCTCTTCCGCCGGGCTTCCATCTGCCGCCGCACCCCCACCCGCCGCCGCACCCCATGGGGCACTTTGGCGCACCACCGCCGCTGCCGCAACCGGAAGAGATCCAGGCCAAGATCTTGGATCTGCTGCCGTCGGATCCGTCGGACGCCGTACAATGGGACGAGCGAATGGACGCCGCGCTCGACAGCGCCCTGGCGCCGCTGCAATGGGTCCGCGATCTGGCGCATGTGTACGGCAGCCCCCGGGGCTTCATGCTCGCCCATCCGGAGCTCTTTACGCAACGCCAGGTGGGTGCCTGCGGGCCCGCTGTCTTGGCCAGAGTACAAGGCCTGTTGTTGCCCCTGTTGGCCGCGTGGTGACCGCGTGGTAACCGCATGCGCGTGTGTGCTGCAGGACGGCGCCTTCTACCGGGCGCCGCGCGGCGGCAGCGGTGGCGGCACGGGCGGCGCCGGCAGCGGCAACGCGGGCGGCGGAGTGGGAGGGAGGCTGATGGGGATGCCGCCACCGCCCGGCATGGCCCCGCACGGACCTCTACACGCCCATGCGCCCTTTGCAGGTGCGTGAGGCAGTACGTGTGTTGCGGAGGAGGTCTTGTTTGCTTAGGGTGTATGTCAGGGCTGGTTACATGTCCGCTACGGACTGCGCCCTTTGACGGGCTGTACGTTACATGTTTGCCTCGTTAGCATCTAGCGACGGTTGTCATTGGTGATGTTCATCGATGGTTTGTAAGCCCCTCTTGTACCGTGTTTCTACCTGCAATTGTTTCTACATTGCACTCCGCATCCTCGCCGTCTCACGATGTCCCTCGCTCCTTCCCTGCTCTACACCCTGGCTGACTGACTCCACGTCTGCAGTGATGCCCGGTCTGGCAGCGGGGGGACTCATGTTTGGTGGCAACCACTACTGAGCTCCTCCGGCATCCACGATCTAGGGCTGCTGAATGCGGCTGGCTTGGGCGATTTGGCTGGGCCACGGGACTGCAAACCAGACTTGATGCTTCTCAAGGCGCCGCGCATATGCTCGTGTAGGCCTCGGTTGTGGGCTGAGTCACCAGGCATGGGGGTGCAGGGGTGCCCCTAGTTTTAGGGAATGTGAGGGCGGCATGGCATTGCTTAGTGTTAGCCTCTGACGGGTTTAGTTGCGGTGAAGGTTGGTTGGCAAGTGGACGAGGAGTACTGTATGGGGCGCTTTAGGTAGGAACGGTGGAGGGAGGGAAGACGAAGCATGGAGGGTGAGGCATGGAAGGAGGCATGATAGCGATGGCAGGCAGTGTGATGCCTGATGAAGTATTCCGCTGTTGCATGGCTGGCTCTGGCGGGAGGAGGCTGGGCTGGCGTCAGTGGGCTGCGTCGTCTTCCATGCGGCGTGTGCAGGCTGCATGAGAGGATGTGCAAGCAGGAGGTACGGCCGTTTACCACACAAAGTTAGCGCGCGGAGCGGGCTGTTAGGATTGTATCGTTGGGGGTTGCCAACGCAGGGGTGTTAAGAAGAGATGACTGCTCTGTGAAGGCCGCATGGGGTGGCCAGTTTCCTAGTTGCTCCTACCCAGGGCGTACAAATGGCGAAAAAGGCGTGGGCGTGCGGCTTAGACGCGGTTTGCCAAAAATGCCGGCTTACTATGGAAGTGTTGGGATTTTGGGGCCTTACTGGCTCGTGTCTGGCTGGGAATGCAGAATAGATTAAGCGCTGGGCATCTTTAGCATACTGAAAAACCGCTGGAGTTGGCAGGATTGCTTGGGCAGGACTCGTTGTTCTTGGCCGTATGCGGCAGGTTTGGCGCGGTACGGCGTGCACGTACGTTGAGCCCAGCAGTAGCAGGTGCAGTTTCGCAGTGGTTAACGCGGCTAGTGGACTTTCTGGAAGTCGGAGGCTCAGATCGATGCAACAGCAACATGCCAAGGGGTTGGACTTCATGTAAGGTAATAAGCCTCGTTTGGGTGGTTGCACGGGCATGTACAGCAAAATCTTTGCTCGTTGCGGGAAAGTTGGTGCCAGGCGTCATGAGATGCCCTATGCGGCACGTAGTATGCATGTATGGTTATTGTAACCTGGAATTAAAGCTCTTCTGCTCGCTAAGGAAAATTCGTGTCTCCGACTGCTCTCCGAACTGCCCACCGTCTCCTTGAAAGCAGTGGTATAGCTTTCATCTCTTGTATCACTTATTCACCGGCGCCTATGCTTGCACGCAACCTCTATTTGTAGAGGTGTACAACCTTTTGCTTTTCCCGTTCAAGCAGAGAAGGTTCTTACAGCTAAGGCTGTTGGCAACCGTAGTGAATTATATTGAACGTCTATCCCACTGACGCAAATGGGGAAAGGCGCTGGTAAAGGCTCTGGCAAGCCTTGCTGTGAAGTGAGTGCAACCCTTTGACCTTCCTTTAAGGGCTGGTAATAATGAAGCCGTCTGGCTGACTGTGGCTGCCGACAATGCCTGCAGGGCTGCTGCAAAGCGGCTTGCGTGATTTCTGTCAGCCTGGTATGCGTTCTCCTTTTGGGGCTCGGCTTCGTCGGGGGCGGAATCGCCGCTATGGTAGCGACAAAGGTCATGCGATCAAAAAACATAAGTAAGAAGACCACGCGCTCCACAAGCTGTCAGGCCCTATCTACATGTAGCTTCCCTTGACAATGTCGCCACGGTCGCTCACGTTGCGCAGCAGCAATATGGGGTTTACGCCTATCGCTGTGGTGTTTCGAGACTGAATAAACGTGTTCCCTCCTGGCCTGCAGAAAAGGTTGAGGATTCCATTACCAGATGGGACTCCGCTACCAACCCGGACGGCTGGCCCCAATTTCAACGGCTGGCCGGCTATGTCACTCTTACCCCTGGCAGCCCCATATCCGGAACCAGCAACTGCTCCACCATGACCCTCAGCCTTAACGTACGTGTTGCAGACAGATGTGTGTTTTCGAACGGCTGACTAGGCCAAACCAACCTAGCGAGGCGTCAATAAGTATTGCACAACGGCTTGGCCCTACCTTCTCACGTGCTCCACGATAGCCAACAACTAACCCTGATTGGCTTACAGCAACCACCCTCTCGGCCGCCTTTCTCATTCGCTTCCCGCTCCCCTCCCTGTGGCGCAGCCCAACATCTGCCCCTACAACGAGTACCTGGACGAAGCTGCTCGCTTCCGGTCCGCGAGGCAGCTGGCCTTCTGTGCCTACGTGCCGTACAACACATTCGTCGATTGCGACTTGCGGGTGGGCTGGGATTGTGTGACAAGAGGATAGGGATTAATTTGAGGCTGCGTCGATGCTGCATCCTCTATGATGCTCGGCGGCTGGCGCGACTCATCTTGGGACTCCTTGTGTGCCTCCTTCGGACTCCGCGCACTGACTCAGCCCTCGCGCCGCTCCACCTCGTTCCGTGCTGCCCTCCTCTCTTCCCACCCACCTCCTCCACCACACGGCCCAGCTCCCGCCGCCGCCCAAATTGCCTCCACCACCTCCCAAATTGCCTCCTTAGCTCCCGCCCCTTTTTAGCTCCCCTACGGCACCGCGGCCCCTGCCCTCCGCAGGTCTCCTTCACCGTGGTCCAGGGAGGGAGCAATGTGACCCTCACCACACTGCCAGACCTGGGTGAGCAGTAGTGGAGATATGGGTAGCGGAGGTGGGTAGTGGAGAGATGGGTAGCCGCTTCTTGCAAGGGGCTGGGCCAGCCAAGCACCAGTGCGCAAGGACGGAGGGGGTAGGGGGCCAAGGCGCCTGTAGCCGCTGGCCTGGGGGAACAGCTGGGAGGGCGGGTCGGGTTCGGAGTGCACACACGACACCACGCCAGGCGAACTGACACGCCCTCCCCCGCCATGCATGTCCCGCCATGCTCATGTTCGGTCATGCATGCTGCGCAGTCGACTTCTCCGGCTACCGACAGGTCAACATCAAGATGATGGAGATCCGCGGACCCAACAAGTGCTCCGGCAAGATGCGCTGCAGCGGCAGCAACTTCAACGCTTGCGCCAGGAAGTGCTCGGTGGGCAGTGGGAACTGGGAGGGCTTGCTGACGGGGGCCAAGAGCCATGTTTGCTTGCTGCGTGGCGGGGTAAAAGGTGTTGATGTTATCAACCTGGGTGTTCAGGATTGCAGTGGCGCCCCACACGTGGGGTGGGAGCGACGGCGATGTCCAAACCCTCCTCCTGTGCTGACTGCAGAACGGCTTCGGTGGCATGCTCAGCTGCTCCATGTACACATGCAGCGCCAGCACCGCTGTGTCAGACCTGTCGGTCAAGGTCACCAGCACGGCAGGTGCGCACGAGCGGGCGGGCCGGCGTGTTGGGTGCGGGCACCGTAGGCATGCAGAGCTTTTGTGGAATGGAGACATGCCCCCTTACCAGCTTTTGCTTGCTTTACGTTTTTACATTCCAATGTGCGACGTTACATGGGTACAGGTAGGGCGGCACCCGCCCAGTGCCCACTAACTACGAAGTAGCAGCATGTCATCGCTTTTGTGAATGGAATCTTGGTTTTATCAGCGCTCCCGCATGTACGCTATCCTGCACCCTTCCTTATGCCGACCCTCAACACCCGCCCCCGTGCTGCCAACGCCGTGTCCGCTTGCAGCTGGCTCGTATGCGCTGGACAGCTCGGGCCCGGTCTTCTCACGCGGCGGTGACGGAGGCAACGTGCTGCCCTCGGGTGAGCCGGGGCTTTGGGTTTGACCACCGGCTGGTGGCAATCCGCCAATAACGCGACTACAGCATTCAGAGTTTTAAAGCACCACCAATAGGCAAAAGGAAACACCGAATAGGGCTATGTAGGCTCTGCTGCCTTGCACCGCGCTCCTTTCTGTCATCCTTCCCCTGGTGACGCCTCCACTCGATGCTCTTGTGCTCATACGACGCCTTCTGCATCCCCCATTTCCTTCCTCCCTAAAGCACCCTTCCTGCTGCTGCCTTGCCCTGCTGCCTCGCCTCGCCGCGCTGCTGCTGCTGCTGCAGGCTTCTCCTGGCCCTACTACCCGATTTCCACCAGCAGCAAGTCGCCTCGCTGGCAGTACGATGGCATGGGCTTTCACGGCAGCTCCGGCATGCTCACCCTCACCCTGCGCTCCTCCGCCGACCCCTGGCTCACCTACATGGCAGCAACCAACGGCTCGGGCTACTTTGATACGTACCTGGTGGGGTCCGGGTGCGGTGGTGGCGCTGGGCGGGCGCGTGTGAGGCGCGCCCTGCGTTGTACCCGTTTTGCGGTTCGGAAGATGCTGCGGTTGGGACTGCAGTGAGGAGGGCGGCTCCATGAGTTCCCTGTTTCCCGTATCCGTCTGCCTCACCTGCTGCACTTGTTTCACCCTTCATACCTTGCAGAAAGTCCTGGGCGGCGTGTTGATTGGCATCGGCTGCTTGATCCTGCTGGTCTGCCTCACCGTCTTCCTCGTCTTCGCACATGCGCGCACCCTCGCGGCGCGCTACCCGGAGCGGCCGCCCGGCTGCTACTATGGCTGCATGTGGAGGATGGGGCGCGGGTGAGTTGCAAGTCGATTGGGCTCCGTGTGTTGCGCTGTCGCTACACACGTCCTGTGTGCTTGGGATGCGCACCCTTCCAGCTCCCTCCCGGCCCTCACACCACACCTGCCCCGGCCTCCCCTCCCGCACAGGATCTACGGCCCTCGGCCTGGCACCGCCGCCGCCGCGCCTCCGCCCCAGCCGCCCCTGCAGGCCGACCCACCGGTTGCGCAGCCCGTCCCCGGCACCGCCCCGCCGCCCGGCGCCTACTCCTACGCCTACGGCGCCTACCCTGCCGCCTACACCCCAGGCGCCACCGCTGCCAGTCCCCAGCAGCAGCCGGCCTACGCGCAGCCCGGTGGATACGCCTACGGCTACCCGGCCGCCGGGGCGCCCGAGGCCGCCCCACCAGGCCCGCAGCAGCAGGCCTACCCGGGAGCGTACTACCCGCAACAGCCGCAGCAGCCGCAGGCCGGGTACGCGGGCGCCCACTACCCCCCGCCGCCACCGCAGGGCCAGCCGCCAAAGGGCGCGTAGGTGGGTGTCACCTGCGGTGCGAGTGATGGGGGATGATGGGAAGCCAAGAGGGTGGGGGTGTGGCCGCACCGATGCCTCGCCCGTCATGTACGGCGGTGTGTAATGGCCATGTGGTCAACAGTTACCTTCTCGGCTGATGACTCGGCACTGCTCGCCACTGGGAGGGGGGCCTAGATCGCAGACTATTGTGGGTTCGGCTAACCAGCATGCGGTGTGCACATGTGGTGGCGAGATAGGGCGTTGCATGGTTTGGAGGCTTTAAGTGTTTCCGGGGGCCATGTCCCTCCCTAAGGGGCTGCCTCGTGACATAGGGCGTTCGGGTATTGCATTTGCCCGTGGCGCATTGCCCATGCCGCACCTGACTCCATAAAAGTTAGTGTTATGAGCACAGTACTGTCAAGGAAAGCATCAGGGCAACGGCGAAGATCCGAAGATGCTACTCTCTGGAGCGTGTGCGCTCTGCTGTTTATGTATCTTGCGTGCGTTTGCAAGGGAATTGCGTTCTGCATTTTTGCGGTTTCGGCGTTTGGACTGTGTCGCATGTTCCAGCCTTGGGATACCGCTCGTGAAGCCGTGACTGCAATTCGTACGTCTGTTAACTGTACGGCATCCATACCTGAATAATAGCACGGCATCAACACCTGAATAACGCTAATATATAGTTGGGTTTTTGGAATGGTGGCACCACTGCAGGTCCTATAATCCCGCATCACTGCGTTCGTTTTGTCATGCGTTGTGCCCTGCATGCATGATGGTGGTTTTGTTGGCACTTGAACCAAACCAGCCCGTGTGTGATAGCCTGCGCAGTTGTGTTGTGGCCTGTGAGGACAGTTTCAGTATGTACGCGATCACCCTATCCTTGTGACCTTGGTTTTTGGAATTGGGTTAGCCCCTAGTTTTAGCCTGCACATGTTTGCCAATTGCCATGCGCTACCTTAAAAGGTAATATGGGGTTAGGTGAGCGGCAAACCGGCTTAATAGGAGGTCTTATGCTGACTCCGAACGTTTGGCCGGCCCGGTGATGCGTTTTTGAACATGTGACAGGCCACGTTTTTGTAGCTGCATTGGGACCAAACCCCGGCGTGATGTGATCCTGCTAGCACCACATAGCTTCTTTGCCGTTGTCCCGAACTGGAACTAGTACTGGTGTCACAGTGGATGACTTGACAAATTGAAGGAAGTTCTGGGGGCTCAGGCCAGGGCGGGGGGAGGCCCAGTAGCCAGCCGAGCTGACTGTTAGGCGTAGGAAGGGGCCTGTGCAAGTATGTGCCAATCTGTATGCCGGTGCAAGGAAGTGGAAAGTCCCTGCGTGCAAGTGCCGTCCGGATTACGCTGGGCGCTGTAGGCAATACGTGAAAGCGATACAGACTCGGCGCGGTATGCGTCGTTCCTTGAGTAAGCCCAAACATCCCATGCATGGACCTGCTTCGTATCTCTCGGACAACTTGCACCCGAAGTAACGGCGAAGTGCGACATAGTCCAATTCATGCACACTTTCCCATAGGGCTTAATTGCCAGCTTTAGACGAACCAAGCGATAGGTCGTGCAACCATAGCGTTACAATGAAGGGATTGAAGGCCAACCGCCCTACCTTCATCTCGCACATATTCACAGGTGTTAGATTGCAGGTGTTAGATTAAATAAATTAAGAATGCGAGTATTGCAGGGGAATCCAAAGTAAAGGTTGCGGCTCTTGGGCTCCCGGTCGTACTAACTATATTGGTTGCCAGGTTGCCGGCAAATTCAAATACCGGAAAGGGTCCAAAGGGAGTAAAGTAGCCCACACTGGTGCATCGCGATTGAAGCAGACCACTTTTTTAGCTAATCCAGGATTAATGCAAGGATTAAACAATCCCAGCCATGGCGCCCCCCACGAGGATGTCCTCCAAGCTACAGAACACGCGGCGAATGAAAAGAGCACGACATGATAACACGACAGGTCCAGAAGCCTCCCACAGACACACAGATGGCAGAAAGGAATAAGGCACGCACCCAGTTGGTTCTCACGACCTACTACCCTGAAAGTCTATACCCCCCAAGGTCAGATGGCAGAGCAGACCAAAAGCAGCCAGACGGCAGTCATGCACCTGACGCCGCGGACCCTTGATTTGCGGCATTCTTACGACCAGGCATTCCAACGTACAAGGCATGATCCCTTAACGCACTTACCATCAGCCTCTCCATATCCGCATCCAAAATACAATTGCATACGACATCGGGCATAACTGATGCCCCTGGGGCATAACTTATGTGCTCGGGGTATAACTTATGCCCGGGGCATAACCTATGCCCGGGGTATAACTTATGCCCGGGGTATAACTTATGCCCGCATGTTATAACTTGAGCCCAAGGGCTTGCATACGGGTACTGGCGTCAAGCATGCCTTGTCGCCAACCTCCCAAGCTCTTCATTATGTCGCAGGGACGTGATTCCGGGGCATAACATATGCACCAGGGGGGCATAAGGCCGGGGCATAACTTATGCCCCCCGGGGGCATAAGGCTGGGGCATAACTTATGCCCCGGGTGTAAATGTTACTGTTACCCCTCCTTGAAAAAGCAAATGGCGCTGCCCCATTCCCCGAGACAATTTTGCAGAAGCTGAAAACTAATAGCAGTACTAACGGTGTGCACGCACGCGCAGGTTAGCAGCAGCAGGCGTACATAGCACGGTGTATGGGCGCAGTTGCGAAACGCTGCGTACTTCTTCCCGTGGGTGCCTAGGTACGGTTCTTCCGTGTTACTGAATAGCATGATGGGGCATGTGTCGTGCTTCCTTGCGTTTATCCTGTCTTTCCTTGCCCAACGTACGTGTTCCTGTATGTGCCTTTGGACCTGTGCTGCCTTTTAATGAAACGGGTGTGGGTAGAATTGGTCTATACTTAGGCCTAGTGGTATAAGCTCGTGTGTCTCGTTAACGGGTTTGCTATGAGAGCTTTATCATGCGTAGTGGGCTACGTTGCTTGGGGGCCACCAGTGAAGGTTTGGTCACTGACGACGTGACGAGTATGTGCGCATGGCTGGTGCGGACATCGACAGCTGACATGTCTCGCCACAATGGTTCAATGTTTTCTGCGCTAAAATGCATGCAAGAGTTCGGAGCAGATGGACCAATGCATATAATAACATATCAATGCCTTTCATAGCAGTTGGAATGCCCTTGCCACCTATGTGCTCTACAAAATGGCATGCAAAGATACGGCACCCCAACGCGCAACTGAGCCATTGCCTGCTATATTACGGTACTTCCTATTGCTACATAGCAGTAGAAGTCACTTTTGATTGAGTCTGAGCTCGGTCAAAATTTCTTAGGGGAACCGAAGTGGGCCAATCGTCCGTGACCGTGACCTCCAGCTTTTGGAATGCCATCTGCAAGTTATTGGTCAGAGCTACCGCCAGAGCTTTTGACAAATATTGCCCGCTTCTTACCGGAAAATGAAGTGCCTTGCACCTTCCGGCTCATCAACAAGGCTGCAGCAGCACAGCTCCGCCATCCACCATACACGACTGTCAAGTTGTCACTGCCGTTGCCAACACATGCGTATGCCCAGCTTTCAGTCAAACCCCAAGAGATGCGGCGCCTAACGCTCGAGCAGCGAACGACGTTTCTGAGCATGGCAGCCAAGAGCGCCGTTACGGACAACCTAATGCTCGCAACCCCGCTCGCGGGCTGCATATTATCCGTGGAGGTGCTAAAGGCTGCTGCATCTGTCAATTTCCTCGATGGCGTGAAGCTGGTGCTCGCAGTAGGCGACCATACAGCCCGCGTCTTGGCCCTGGAAGCAGCGGCCGGGGCAGGACTAAATGAAACTCTGTCGCTGTGGCGTAAACTTGGTTGTCACCTGAGCAGTGCCGCAAAGTACGCTGCCGCGCGCAACGGTCACTGGCGAATAACGTTGTCCCTGTGGCTGGAGGAGCGCAAGAAGCATTCCCCAATCGACTACCCCCTGCTGCTGGAGGAGGTTGCCCGAGGGTGCAAAGTGCACGTCCTCAAGGACTCCACCACGATATGGAGAAACGAGGTGCAGGACGGAGACAAGGCTCGCATCGTGGCCGCCGCTGCCGGCAGTCCGACGCCTGACTGGCAGGATAAACTGACGTGGCTGGAGGAGCGGTGGGGCGCCCAGCTCTCCACTGCCGCCTGTGCTGAGGCCGCCGGCCGCTCGGATGCGCTGGCTCGCCTGAATTGGCTGCTGAATAAGGGCTATCCGCTGGACAGCAAGGCCGCGGATGTTGCCACCAAATACGGCAATCACGAGGCGCTGCAACTCCTGTTGGACAAGGGCTTTCGGCCGGATCACGAAGCTGTTCTGCAGGCTGCCAAGGCGGGCCACATGGCGGTGATGACTGCCCTGCACGAGCGCGACTGGGCTCTGAACGAGGAGGTCCTGCAGTACGCGGCACGCGGCGGGCAGCTGCGGCTGCTGGCCTGGATGGTGCAGGAGATGGGGCCGCATGTGCTGCAGAGCGTCTACCTCTTCCGCGCGGCCGCCGCCTCGGGCAGCGTGGAGCTCATGTCCTGGCTGCGGGAGCGAGGCTGCCCCTGGGATGGCGCCGCGTATACCTTTGCCGCAAGTGCAGGGTGCTGTGAGGCGCTCGAGTGGCTGGCTGAGCAGGGATGTCCCATGCACGTGGAGGACGAGGCGTTCCGCGGCTGCCCCTACGTGGCTGCCGGCAGCAACGGCGACATGGCGACGTTGAAGTGCTTGCAGGGGCTGGGCTACCCCTGGGGTGCGGGCGGGAGGACCTTCACCAACTGCGTTGGGGAGCGCTGCGATGTGCGTGTGCTGAGGTGGCTGCTGCAGGCGGGCTGCCCCGTGGACTGGCGGGCGGCGGTGGAGGAGGCGGCCGGCATGCAGTTGGCGGATGGGGAGCCTGGGGACGCATGGGCGGAGTACTCGGATGAGGTGTGGAAGATGCTGATGAAGGAGGGCAGCAAGGGGGACTGGTACCGTGAGGAGGGGTTCTCGACGGTGGATGCAGCTATGTGTGATATATTGGAGCGGATGAAGGAGGAGGCGGCAGAAGAGGAGGAGGAGATGGAGGAGGGGGAGGAAGAGGCGGTGGTGGAGGAAGCGGAGGGGGTGGCGGCTGGGGCGGTGGGCGGGGAGGCAATGGTGGCAGAGGTGGTGGTGGATGAGGAGGGGGAGGACGAGGACGGAGCCTGACCTGACGCTAGCAGCGGTTTAGTGGGTTGATGCTGGTTTGACTCTGGCGATTATAGGAAGGGTCCGTACGGCTTTTGTAGAGCTCTGTGTGGGGTACTGCAAGGGGATTGTGTGGCGCCAGTTTTGTCCTGCTTACGATTTGGCCAGGGTACAGCTCTACAGCATGGGTTAGGGCCGCACGCCAAACTATGGGGTTGGGTGAATTGAACCCATGAAACGTAGCCGCGCTGCTGCAGGACATATAGGGCTACGGCAAAAGGCTCTTGCCCACCACTTCTGCGCCTTTTCTTCATTTTCTTTCTTTTTCCTTTTCCTTTCTTGCAGCAGGTCTAAGGCACTATGGGTCTCTGGCTCGCTGATACCTTAGAATGAGTATTGCTTCGGCTCTAAAGAGCCTCTCACGTCGTTTGTTTAATGTTTGCCGTATCTAATCCTTCCTTAAAGAAGTCAGGACTCGCTGTTTGGTGGCAAGTTCTTGCGCTTGCGGCAAAGAAATGCATGGCCGGGTTATCCCGCTGGACCTTCTTCCTGACGGTGTGCTTACAGCGTGGCCTGTCCGTGTAGAAGTGGCTATATTAAACTGCGCTGCTGCTACAAAACTGTTCTCGCGGTGTATCGAAATGCATTGCGTTATTGTATGGGGTTGCTCCCTGCTCTACCGAATAGATTTTGTAATCTAGGCATGCACCATATGTTTGCGTCGTTCCTCGGCTGAGACGGACATTAATGATAACTGATGTACTACAGTTCGTGCAGGCGATGTTTTTGGGACGTGGAATGTATCTTAGCGGAAACAAAAGACGGCTGGCTTGTACATTTTGGAGACCCCTGGGTCACCCTCGGAGTACTGGCAACCGGTGAACTACCAAATAATACCATTGTAACCTGGAGGATTTTTACGCCGGGGAATGCAAGCGTATAAGCCAACGGCATCCAGGCCCAGGCACCTAGCGTTCTTCGCTGAAGTCAATATCGTTGATGGACATGTATCTTTGGTCGGAAGGATTCGCCGTCGACATCACTTGCTTGGAGGCGCCTTACGCATTCCATTTGACGAATAATTCCGCCTGGCAAAACAAAAACGTTGCATTGCTGAAGTGATCGCACGTACGAGTCAGATTTGTCATCTTTTCCCAAGTCCCTATTCCCACAGTAGTCGGCCCATGTTAATAAATAGCTTGACATGTTCTCCATTCCATGCCTGCTAGTCGGCTATGGTAACGTTTCGTCGCGTGCTCTGTGACTCTTACATCCCGGACTGCGACAAGTAGTTGACTCGGATACCGTTTCATAGACTACTTTTAGTTGCTTTACAAGGGCTCTACCGTGCAACTGACACGGATGGGGAAAGGTTCCGGCGACCATGTGAGTATTGAAGTTCCCTCAAAACAAACCCCCATACGACAGCTTACAGCTTGAGGACCGCCGTGTATCTAACGCCGCAATATATTATAGTTTTGCTGCAGTGTCGCATGTTGGATCGTCTTCATCCTGCTTTGCGTTAGCATTATAGGATTCGGCTTCGTTGGGGGCGGCATCGCCGTCCTCCTTATCTTCAGGGTCGAGAGGCACCAAAACATAAGTATGTTGTAATCCTTTTCATAGCTGGGTGCTCGACGTCTTCGACTCGCCTCCGCGTCCTGCATACCTGCCCTAGCTAGCCAGTCACGGCACCCTTACCTACCCATCGCCGTCCATAACCTCCTGAAAACCCCCCTCAATCGCCCCCATGTATAGGCTACAAGTCAGTGCACATTCCCCGTGCCCCTCCCTGGACCCTAATCTATTTCTGGTTGCCTTCACCACAGGAAAGGTTGAGGATGCAGTGGCAGTCTGGAACAACAGCACCTTACCGAACGGCTGGCGGAACTTCGAGGGCCTCACGGCCTACGCCACTCTCACCCCGGGCAGCTCAGCGGTGTGGAATGCCAGTTACTGCTTCACCACAACCGTCGCCCTCAGTGTAAGCACTACCGTACACATGAGCATACGACGCATGCCCGTTGCTGGTGGCATTAATGGTATACATGTACAGCAACAACGGTAGCACTATCCCCCCTTGTCGTACACCCAGTTTGGAGCTACATTGCTGTGCTACATGTTCACATAGTGACGAGGACTCCTTTGCATGGGGGCACCTCTTTCATCCCCACCGCCTTTCCCATTCTGCCGCGTGCAGTCCTCGCTATGTCCCAATCAATCCTATGTGGACGAGGCTGTTCGCTTTCAGTCAGTGAAGCAGCTGGCATTCTGTGCCTACGTGCCGTACACCACATTTGTAAACTGCGACCTGCGGGTAGGTCGCAAAGTAACGGGAGAGAGGGAAAAGATGGGGCCCGGTCCATACCGTTCTAAGAGGGTTGGTTGGGAGTAACAGGAACGAAAGACTGGAGAGGGTGAAGCTATACATGTGCTTTGTTCCCGGGCTGCATGTTGTGCGCCTGTCTGGGCACGCGGCCGCATTCCGGCTCCAACAGGGTTCTGAGGTGGGCGAGACGTGTCGCTGAGGGGCAGCTGGGGCGGGGCTCCCTGCCCTCTTCCTTCCCTGCTCACCCACCTCGCGCGCACCTCCCGCCCCCTGCCCCCTACCTCCTGCTGCCCCTGCAGGTGAGGTTCACTATGGTCCAGGGCGGGAGCAATGCCACTCTCACCGCACTGCCGGACCTGGGTGAGCAGTAGGGGCGCGGCAGGAGAGGGAGGGGTGGCGGGATAAAAGGAGGGGAGGGAGTCCACCCGGCGCTCAGCATGGCGTTTTCTCCCTTTCAGGTTTCACCGTACCCCGGCTCTGCATGCGTGCGTTCTGCTCCAGCTCTGCATGCGTTCACGGTTCAGCAATCAGCATGCAGCGACCCTGCATGCGTGTCCGCGATCCCTCATGCCCCGCGCTGTGCTCTCCTCCGCACCCCGCACAGTGAACGAGTCGGGCAACAAGCAGATCAAGATCAGGATGCAAGACATCCGGGGGCCTCTGCGCTGTCACGGCAAGCGGCGCTGCTTCGGATCTGGCTACGAGGGGTGCAAGCGGAACTGCTCGGTGAGGGGCGGGTGGCTGCTGGGGAGGGGGAGGGGGCGGGGAGAGATGCAGAGAGGGGAGAGAGTGCGGGCCCCGGTGGCCGACCACACGCCCGTGCTGCCTCCCACTGCCCCATTCCAAACCCGAACCAGCGCATGCAGGTGTCGTGCTGCTGCTACCGCAACTCGACTAAATGGTGCCAACTCCCGGAACGTAACAACGAACTTTCCCGAACAAAACACACGCAGGCGGCATTTGGCGGGACGTTTGACTGCGCCACCTACACCTGCACGGCCAACGCGTGGATATCGGACCTGTCTGTCAAGGTCAACCGCACCTCGGCAGGTGGGGGATGCGGGGGGACCGGGCAGGCGTGTTGGTGCCGCGTGTTGCGGGCGGCACCTCCCCGCGAGCGCTGAGTTGGCAGCATCTCTCATAACTGCTTGGGACGCGCTACATCCTCGACAATAGCTGCAGCTTGCTGCCCCTTCCATGCGGCTTCGATGCTACTACGGTAAACAAGGCTGTCTCACATTACCGCCGCCGGCGCCGCCGCCTTCTCCTCCTCCTCCTCCCGCTGCTGCTCTTGTTGCTGCAGGTTCCTATGCGGTGGATGCGTCGGGCCCGGTGTTCTCCAAGGGGGGTGCTGGAGGGACCGTGCTGCCCGCAGGTAGGGAAGGGAAGGGTAGGGCCGTTGCTTGAGCCTGCTGTGGGTCCGCGGGAAACATGGTACATGAAGGTACATGAACGGTGGGGTGTGTCGAACGCTTTCAGATGAGGCTAAGCAGGTGCTGCCCATGTAGGGGTGCAGGACGTCCCCCCTGCCCCTGCAGTGCTGCTTCCCGAATGCCGTCTCCCCGCCTCAAAACTGCTGGCTGCCTCTTCGCTAGGATGCAAACCTTGCCTCCACCTTTTCTGCGCGCTCCTAGCCCACCCTGATCGTCTTTGTTCCCCACTCCCCCTGTCCCCTCTCCCGCGCCTCCCAGGCTACTCCTGGCTCTTCTACCCGGGGGCCTCCGGTACCGCCCCGCTCTGGCAGTACGACGGCATGGCCTGGAACAGCACCCCCGCCAACCTGTCCCTCACCCTGCGCCCCTCCTCCGACCCCTGGCTCACATACATGGCAGCGACCAAGGGGTCGGGCTACTTTGACGAACCGCTGGTGAGGGGTCGCGCAGGTTGCTGAGACACATGCTTGCAGCAGCACCAGCTGCACAGTAACAGCAGGTGCTGATGGTCTCCCCCCATTCATGCGCCTCCTTCATGCGTGTCCCCTCGCACCCCTGTATCACTGCCCCCCGTGTCCTCCTCATCCCTCCTTCCACCTGCAGCCCATCCTGGGCGGCGCGCTGGTGGGTATCGGCGGGCTGCTGCTGCTGGGCTGCTTCCTCACCTCGCTGCTGCTGTGCGTCGCGCGCTGGGTGGCGCGGCGCTACCCGGAGCGGCCGCCGGGCTGCCTGCGGGGCTGCATGTGGAGGATGGGGCGCGGGTGAGTGGCACTGAGGCGACTAGGGGACTGACTGGAGGGGTGGTGGTGGTGGTGGGATGAGGGTTTCAGGGAGAGGAGGTGGGAGGGGGAGGCTACCCCGCACTCATGCGGCGACCCGCACCCCGCCACACCCCCTCGCCCCCCCTGCACAGGGCCTGCGGGCCCAAGGGCTCCAAGGGCGCCCCCACAGCCATCGACAACGCAGCCTACCAGCCCCAACACCAGCAGCAGCTGCAGCAGTCCGCCTACCCGCCCGCCTACCCGCCCGTGGCCCCACCGGTGCTACCCAGCACTCCCCCGCCGCCCGGGGCCTACCCCTACCCCTACCCCTACGCCTACGGCGCCTACCCCGCCGCCTACACCCCAGGAATCGTGGCGGCCAGTCCCCAGCAGCAGCAGCAGGCAGCCTTTATGCAGGCCGGTGGATACGCCTACACGTATCCTGCCATGGTGCCTGGAGCCATCGAGTCGCCTGCAAGGCCGGGCACCTCCCCCTTCCCGCCGCCGCCGCCGCCGCCGCAGCAGCAGCAGCAACCACTGCCTCCGCCACAAGAGCAGCAGCCGCTGTTACCGCTACAACCGCAAACGTGATGGGCTTGGGAATATCGACAGGAATTGTGAATTGCAAAAGTATCACCGTAATGCGTGATGTGATGTGATGTGCGGAATGATGCAGGAAGGACCAACACAGGCGCCGATGTGGCTTCCCAAACGAAGCAGTGATCTCGTGTTTCCTGCATTGCATTTGACAGTGGTGGTACCTGTCCGTATGGTACTACTTAAGGTGAGCTCTTTACGCATGGCAGAGGTCGGTGAGGGATGTGCGCCGGTCGTTCGGGAGTTGCGTTGTTCGTGGAGGGCTTCGGGCTCGCTGTGATTGATTCTCCTAATGCGTTACGATACTGTACGACAGCCCCGTTACCTCGTAGCTGGCACCCCACCTTGTTAGTGTCGACCGATGTTGAATTAATTCGTGTGCGTGCGTGCATGGCAGTTCTAACCTCCCATGTGTGAGAGTTTATGCAAGGCCACCCATTGGTGGCCGCCCGGGTGAGGTAACCTGAGCGGTAGTTGTCAAGTTGTGGAACGAGTACATACCAGTATACCGGTACATACACATGAAGGGGTTACCTCGCTAGGGGTTACCTCGCCGGGCTTATTCATGACCCATGGGTCACTCACCTGGTGGCACGGCCATGATGGCAAAACACAGCAGAGGTGCCAAGGACATGGCATGTGATCTCTTACACTTTGAAAGGCTATTCTAACACGGCTGTGTAACCAGCACGCATAGATGTCCACAGACCAGCTCTGAAGCAAGTACATTACTCAACAGCACAGCCGTACATACTCCCGCGACTTCCGTACATCTGCACAGCTCATCCCGAATGCGATGCTGCAAACCCTGGCGAACCACCAAACTGCTATTGCACGGCTGCGGCTGCTGCCGCCACCACCGCCTGACTGATCCTGCCGGTGCCGTTAATCCTTAACCTCACTGCTGTCGTCCTTGTAGTTGAAGGCATCGCCATGTATCGACACTGTTATTGTTGTTGTTGCTTGGCCAGTGTCCCTGTTATCGCTGCTGCTGCTGCTGCTGCACGTACTGCCACACCGCCATCGCCCCGCTCACGTGCGCGTTGAGGGAGCGTGTGACGCCCAACATGGGGATCTCCACACACGCGTCCTGGCGTGCGGGGAGGGAATGGAAAGAGGGGAAGGGAGAACGGTTCGGAGGGGGAAGGCAAAGAGGAGAGGAAGGGGGAATAGGAGGAGGCTTGTTAGAGGATAGCCGCTGGTTGGTATGAAATCATCTAGGGCCACCCCACCATTCCATCCCGCCACCCACCACCCCACCCACCATCGCCCCGATGAGTGACTGCGGCACGCCGCTCTGCTCGTTCCCCAGCAGCAGCAGCGTGCGCTGCGGGAAGGTGAAGGCCTGCAGCGCCACACTGCCCGCCGCCTGCTCCACCCCCACCAGCCAGTAGCCCCGCGCGCGCGCCTCCGCCAGGTATGCAGGAAGGTCGGGCGGGGCCACCTCGTGCAGCGGCAGCCAGCGCTCGCTGGTGACCGCCTGGGAGGGGGGAGGGGGGGAGCGGGAGGAGGGTCAGGCGTGAGGGGCGGGAGGATGAGTGGCGGGGAGCGTATTAGCTTCAGCTCAGCTCAGCCCTCCTCATGGGGAGTCCCAGCTTGCCTGACCCCCACGCCCCCCACCTGGCGTTTGAATGCCTCGGAGGCCACCACTGCTCGGGAGGGCAGCACCAGCGCCTCGCAACCTAGACTCTCGCAGGTCCTGGGGAGGGGAGGGGGGTGAGGAGGGGAGGGACTAGGTAGCAGCGGTGGGGAAATTGGGATGGGAGTGGGGACTTTAAGAATCGGCGTGGTCTTGCGGCAACTGCATTTGCTAGTGTCGACGGTAGGCATGAAAACAGACCAGCATGCCAGGATAGGCACTACAAGCCACGTGCATATCCTGGGTATCCTGGCGCTTGAGACTACAGGTCAGTAGCAGCTCGCAACTCTGTCCCCTCACCCTCACCCTCACCTGCACAGTCCGGCCATGTTAGGGATGTTCTCAAGCAGGCTGGCAACCACCACCAGACCCGTGGGTCGTCTGCCAGCAGCCGCAGCCGCCGCGGCGGACAACGCATCCAGTCGGTCTCCCAACGCCTCAGTGACCCATGGGTCAGCTCCAGCCCCACCCATGCCTCCGTTGCCTGCGCCACCGCCTCCGGTTCCCCCAGGGGCCCCGACTGCCGACGCCGCCGGCAGCAGCTGCGGGCGCAACTGGTAGCTAGCAATCCCGGCACTCGAGCCGACAGCAGCAGCCCCTGCCTTCGTCCGCTGCTTCTGCTGCTGCTGCTGCAGCCCTGCGGCTGCCGCCTCACCTCCTTCCTCCTCCAGCCCATCACCCTCTCCACCCTCCAGCTCCTCCTCCTCCCCACCATCATCCGCCACCCTTCCTTCCTCCTCCTCCCCGTCACCTCCACCCTCTCCTGCCCCGTCCTCCACCTCCTCCTCTGCCGCCGCCGCCCCGGTGTCCGCCGCCCCTCCCGCTGCCGCCGCCCCCCGCCTTGCGCCCGCTCCCAGCGCGCGCACGCATGCCGGCAGGGCCCGCAGCACGTCGATGGGCAGCCGGTCCCGCGTGTGTAGCGCCCAGGGGGCTGGGTACCCGGGGTCCACCTTGGTGGGGAGGAACAGAGAGGGAATAGGGCGGGAGAGAAGGGCGACACAGAGATGAGCGCCAAGGGTTCGAAGGGGGTGCCGGGGCCCTAGTTAGACGGTCTTAAGAGCGAGCGAGCAACGGCCAATGTGGTGCACCGGGCTTGGGGGCATTGCTGGGGGACTGCTGGGTTACTGCTGGGCGCAGGCATTTCGACGTGACGCAAGCTCCTGAGATGCTGCTGGAGCCCTGCAGGCAGCAGCGAGGGAGGTGTGAGTCCCGCACAGCGCCCGTGAGCCCCTCGGTCGTACCTCCAGCGCCTCCCCGGCCGCCGCAGCCGCCGACAGCACCTCCTCGCGGATCTGAGCGCGGAGGGGGAAGTGGGGGAGCAGTGGGGGGAGCATGAGTGCGGAACGGATGGCGGGAGGAGAGCAGGAGTCGGATGACGTTCATGCATGGCAGTGCCCGGGTGACCCCCCCCCACCTCACCCCAAACAGGCCCCCCAGCGAGCACTCCCACTCCAGATCGAACCCCGCAAAGTCCGCCAGCGCTGTGCGACTGCGCAGTGCCGCCGTCTCCGGGTTGCTGCCCAGGAAGCGCCGCACACCCTCCAGGGACAGCTGCAGCGGCCCTTGGCCCTGCTCCTGTCCCTGCTCCTGTCCCTGCTCCTGTCCCTGCTCCTGTCCCTGTTCTAGTAGGGACGGGCGGCTGCTAGGGCCGCTTAGACCGAACAAGGCCGTGGGCTGGGTTGAGGAGGAGGAGGGAGGAGGCGGTGGCTGTTGCGGCTGACTATCCGGCTGGGTGCTGAGTTGCGAGAGGACAGCGTACAGGACGGCCTGCGGAGGTGGGGGTGGGGAGGTGGGTGAGCAGGGGGGTTAGGAGGGGGGGCTAGGATGAGGGAGGCAACCACACCTATGTCGCAGTCCGGGTCAGCACATTCGGTAAGCTCGGTTGTTGGTGACCCGGTGTGACCCCCGGCTCACCAGACACCCCATACCGGTACATGCAGCTCAGGAAGGCGTGTAGCAAGGCTACAGTAAAATAGTCATAGAAGGTAAACCCCATGACATCTCAAGAGGCCTTTTAGCACCCTTGTTACAAGGCGGAACACTCCTTTCAAGGACATGGTCACCAGAACGTGTGCTCGCGTGCTCGTGTGCTCGTGCACCGCTGTGCCTCAAGAGCCAAGACGACCTCACCAGCCAACAGCGACACATCAGACGCCCCGACATGGAACCCGCACACGAACACAAGCACACCTGTACGGGAATTCGCACGGCGTGGCGGTGGTGCAGGGCCCAGGGAAACAGCGCCTGCAGCAGCGGGCCGCAGTGCTGACCCATGGGTCGCGATGCCGCCTGGCGCCGCAGCAGCAGGCAGCCGATCAGCACCAGCGACACGCAAACCTGCAGCAGCAGCAGCAGCAGCCGTAAGGTGCAGCGACTTGTCGTAAATGTGTAATGAGTAAATTGACACACAAGCGACTCCTGCAACACTCCCTCGGCTGTGGTGCCCTTCCAGGATGCGCTAATCAAAGGCCCAACCAACTGCCGGTGTATGCTGCCCACGCCCCTCCCGTTGCCCCTCAGGTCCCTCACACATCAGCTGCGGCCTCGCATGCCGGTCAGCCCCCCAGCTTAGATTCCCCCTGCTTCAACCAGGCACCTACAGCTTCCCCCCGCACAGCACCGCCACCCTCCTCAGCCCTTCCGGCCCACCCCCCACCCTCCCAGCCGTGTCGTACAGCTTGTCAGCCTCCTCTTTACCCCCCTGCCGTACCTGGTAGCTGGCCGTGTCGTACCTCCTCAGCTCAGGCAGCAGCAGCTCCCCCACCCCCGCCGGCCAGCGGTCCAGCAGAGCTAAGAGCGCCTGCTGCATGAGCGGCCGCACGTTGGGGTGCGCGTGCGGCTGCTGCAGCACCCACCACACGGAGGAGGCGGAGGAGCCTGGGGGCGGCGGCGGGGGCGGCGGGGGGGCGGCGGGGGAGAGAGTCGTGGGGCGGAGAAGGCGGAGAGCGTTATGTGACTCATGTGTTCGAAAAACTGGCCACGAGCCTCATGAGCGCAAGCGAGGACTGGAGTGGTGCGGTGGCGGTTACTGGGAGTTAGTGGCGGTTGCTTGCGGAGCAGGTGCATGCCGGGTTGGGGTGGGCGGGTGGGATGGGGGTGCCGCAGAGGAGGAGCTCAGACAGGCAACCCCACCCCCGCTAGCCCCCCGCGTGTCACCCACCTGCCGCCCCCTCGGGCAGCCTTCTGGCCAGCAGACACACCGTCTGCCACAGAGCCACCTGGGGGGGAGGTGGGAGCGGTGGGGGGGGGGGGTGTAACACGTGGGAGGGCAGGGCACAAGGACAGGGCCCCAGGCGGCGGCCCCAGTCTACCCACCCCCAACATGCTACGCCCGCACGTCGCCCTAACGCGCATGCACATCCCCACAGGGCTTCTCTTCAACGCAAAGGTACACACGGCACAATGCGCGCCCGACAACTCCCCCACCCATCCCTACTTCCCAAGCCTACCACCTCTTCCCCCCTCCCCCCGCCCCCCCCGCCCCCCCGCCCACCTTCATCGCATTCAGTGCGCTGCTCTGACTCGCCTCCCGGGCAAGCAGGAACGAGTAGTCCACAGCCGCCTCCGCCGCCTCCGCTGCTCCTCCGCCCAAGCCCTCAACCCCTCCCACGCCTCCGCCGCCGGGCTTTACACCACCACCACCACCGCCGCCGCGCCGCCGCCGTTGCGGTGCGGCTGCCTCGGAGGGAGTCGCCGTCGCCTCCATCTCTTCCGCCATCCCCGGCGGCAAGGCGCCTGGTCGGCAGCCGCACGCCACCCGCAGCAGCGAGCGCATGAGACCCTCCAGGAAGGGGCCATGCTGGGAACTGCGGAGGAGAGCAAGACGGAAAGATGGAAGGAGGCGGTTATATGGATGCAACAGAAAAGGAATGGTGGCGGTTACGAAGGCAAGACGGTGGGCAGGTGCACACACCTGCACATGCGGACATGTGCGTGCGGTTACGGTCGCAAGACCCTCCTTGGGTGCGACGGCTGCGAGGCCCTTAAAGGCACAGCAGCTGCGGTACCAGCACCCTTACCCCTCCTACTGACACCGCCGCCGCAAGTAAGGGAGCGCTCTCACCTGTCTAGCTGCTCGAGCCAGGCGCATACCGCCGCACGAGCCGGCAGCGACTGGTGCGGCTCGAACCGGCGACTCAGCAGCCCCCGCGCCTCCACGCCAGCAGACCAGCTGGAGAACACCAGCAGGTGTGTCAGCCGGCCGCGCAGCACCGCCTGCAGCCGGGGGTGCGGCGCCAGGACTGCACGACAGAGGTGCGCCGCCGTCGCCAGTGACACTCGCGACCCGCCGGCCTGCAGCAGCAGCAGCGGCAGCGCCTGAGAGCATGTGACGCCACCCAAATCACTCGCCGCTGTCAGCAGTTGCGTTGCGGAGTCCTCCTCCCGGCGCTGCTTGTGCTGCAGCTGCTGCCGGCGCTGCGACGGCGGCGCCGCCGCCGCCAGCGCGTCGTCTGCCGTACATGCCGCCAGGAGGAGGGCGGGGTGGCAGGCGAGCTTGGGAGCCCTCACCGCCAGCTGCGGCGGCACTCGTCGGGCGCCGCGGACCGCCGCAAGCACCGCCGACTGGATCCGACGGAGCTGTCGTACCAGCGGCACCGCCGCCGCCGCCGCCGCCGTCAGCGTTGACGCCTCCTCATGGCCGTGATGGGTGCTTTCAGTGTCGCCGGGAGGAGCCCCGGAAGCGCTGCCGCATGCGGCGGCGGCGGCGGAGGAGGAGGAGGACGCCATGGTGGCGGCGGCGGTTGCAGATACGGCACGCAGGACATCGTCGTACGGCGCTGCGTCGTACAGGGTGTCGAGGATGTACGATAGGGCGGCGTCGGGAGCGCAGTCGAGGTCTTGTAGGGCCCTACAGTTGGCGGTTGGCGAGAAGAGGTCATAGGAGGACAGCGAGGAGGAATGGAGGGCGTGGCATGAGGCTGGGAATGTAAGCAACCCAAGCGAAACACTAGAGCAGCTGGTTGCGCAGTAACTAACTAGGTGCCAGCCCACTTCCCCACGAACAGATTCCATTACAACGCAGGCACGCATACACGCACCTCTCACACAAAGCCTCCCGCACATCCCGGGGCAGCTCCCTGGCGTCACCGCCAGCCGCCGTCGCCAGCAGCTCCCCCACCAACCGCCACTTGAGCTCAATGAAGGCCGGCAGCAACTCCAACCGCACATTGCCGCCGCTGCTGCTACCGCCGCCGCCGCCGCCGCTAAAGGTTGCCGACAGCTCCGTAGAGGGCTCTAGATCGCACACAGACGCCGCCCCGGCCGTCAGGCGACCGCAATCCAAGCTTACAGCGACGCCGACGGCGGCGGCTGAAGCAGCCCTAGCTGTACGGCAAGCCACACAAGCCGCCGCCAGCAGCACAAGCTGCTCGTCCAGCGGTCGCGTCGTCGCGCTGCCGTCATTGCCGCCGCCTGTGTTGCTGCCGCTGTCACTATCGCCGCTGAGCAACGGCAGCACTTGTTTCAACCAACCACCGCATGCACCGGCAAGTGCTTTGCCGTACTCTGCGTTAGTGGCACCGCCGCCTTCGCCACCCGCCATCACCTCCGCCAGTTCGAGGACGCCGTAGGCCGTACGCTCGTCCCACGACATGCGCTGGAAGCGGCGCCGACAGAAGTCCCCCAACAAGGCGGGTGCCAGTATCAGCGTCGCTGCGTGAAGCGCCTCCGCCGCAGGGTTGGCGGCGGCGGCGGGGCCTTCGGCAGCGGCGGTGACGACGGAAGACGCCTGGCGGTACGAGCGATGTAGCGCCACCAGCAGCGTCAGCGCCGCCGCCGTGTCTAACTCCACCTCTGCCGTTCGAGCATCCACCTCCGCAGCCTCCGCTGACGTCGACGTCAGCACAGATCCCGCCTCCGCCAGCGTCTCCACAATCGCCAGGCGCAGCCTCGGCGGCAGGTGTGGCGCCGCCGCCGCCAGGGCCTCCAGGTCCCCTGTCTGCCGATCCGTGGGCACTTTCGCCGCCGCCGCCGCCGTACGACGCAACCCCAACCGCACCGCCAGCCAGCCCGCCACCGCCGGACGCTGCTCGTCCCGACCCGCAAGCACTGCTTCAATCCACCGCAGGAAACCAGGACGCCAGAGCTCCGACCCGGCGCCTGCTCCAGCGCCGGGCGCATTAGCCGATGCCACCGCGGCAGTAGCTGCTGCTGCGGCGGCTCCTTGCGGCGCTCCCGTCGCCGCCGGCAGCGCGGCCGACAAGAGCAGCAGCGCCTCGTCTACAGATACGGCAGTCGGATGCAAAAAGTACGGCACGAGATCCAAAACCGCCGCGTGGATCTCAGCCTGCAAGTCACGCGGGTGCTGCAGCGCCTGTCGTGTCAGCAACGGCAGCAGCTGCCCTCGCAACAGCCCGCCGACGCCGCCGGCGGCCGCCAGTACGGCAGTCACCAGCGCCTCCGCTACCTCCGCTGCCGTACCGTCACCTCCGTCAAGCACCTCCGCCATCGCGGCCTGCAGCCCGCTTATAACGAAGGCGGCAGCGGTTGCACGCTGTGTCCCATTCAACGCAAAACGCAGGCAGTCATGCACTAGCGCCGCCGCCGCCGCCGGCTGCTGCCACCGCATCAAGTGTCGTACACTGACAGCTAGGAATGTCGCAAAAGCACTACGCAGCTGCCGTACGGCGGCGGCATGGCGTTGCGAGCTGCTGCAGCCGGGCAGGTGCTCCCAAGACAGCTTCTCAGCCTCCAGGACGGGCAGCAGCTGCTGCAGCAGCCAGCGTGCAGGCTGTGCATGCTGCGCCCCCGTCTGCCCCGACGTGCATGTGCTGCTGCTCTGTTGCATGAGCGGTCCCCCCACAGCAGCCTCCAGCAGCGCAGCCCACCAGGGCGCAGGACGCGAGGCCGCGGGAGTGCTGCTGGAGACCTGGCGCTGAGCGCCGCCGTCCTTGACGTCAGCAGCGTTAATGGCTTCCGGAGATGCAGCAGTAGCAGCAACCGGGGCTGACTGGGTGGTGGCCTCGTCCTGCTCCTCGTTTTGTACGGCATGGTGCAGTACGGTTAGGAGGCCCAGTCGCCGTACAGATACGTTGACGTGTTGACAGGCCTGCGGCGCCAGGGGCCGAGGAATTAACAAACAGGTGTCATTGTTGTAGGAGGGTAGGGGGGTTGTAAAACATTAAACTCCTCTTTGCTGTTGAGTCACAGCACCGGCCATATGCTGCAATCCATCGCACCAACGCCAAACGGCTACGCAGCAAGGGAGGAAACCCGGACCTTGCGTGTGTGCCGTGCTGGCCCCCTCCCGCCTCTCCCTCTCCTACCGCACCTTGAGCAGCGGCACCGCCAGCCAGGTAGCCAGCTGCCATCCCGCACCTCCCTCGCCGCCTGCTGCACCACCCGCCTCCCGCTCCTCCCGCTGACCCGCCCCCTCTCCTGCCGCCCCCGCCGCCTGCCTCAGCAGCTGCGGTGCGAAGGCGCTCCAAGCGGGCTGCACCAGGTGGAACATGTGCTCCTCCTGCGGCAGGGAGGGGGCCGGGAGGGCGGCAGGGAAGGCAGGGAATGGGGTGTCTTACACTTTTAGCCACGAGAGGCGTCATGCATGGGGCGGAAAGGGGGCAGGTGGGGCAGGAAGGGATGCGAGCTCCCCCGGCATCACATGCACGGCAGCTCAGACGCCCTTCCCTACAGGGCCCTCCTCCTCCCTCGCGTTCTTCCCTCCTCTTCAGACCATCCCGTATCTTCCCCGCCCTCCCCTCCTCCCCACCTCCCCGCGTCTTCCCCTCCTCCCCGCCCTCCCCCCTCTCTCCCGCTCCCCACCAGCACGTGCAACAGGTCCGCCACCGCCGCCCACTCCTGCCGCCCCCACCGCCCCACGCGGCAAGGCACTCCTCCCCCTCCACCTCCATGCAGCCCCTCCTCCTTCTCCGCCGCCGCCCCCTTTGCTGCGCCGCCACCATCACCACCACCACCACCACCAGCAGCTCCGTCCCCCTCGGGGCAGCAGCCGCTGTTGCTGCTGCAGGCGGTGCGCAGCAGGTGCAGCGCCCGCACGCGCGTGGGTCGGTCCCCGGGGGCCAGCAGCGCGGGGGGCAGCAGCTCGGTGAACAGCCAGGCGGGCAGGGCTGGGGACAGGGGGGCGGCGGGAAAGCATACGTGGGAGAGGGGACGGGGACGGGGAAGAGGGAGAGGAGGCAGAAGAAGGAGGGAAAGGGAGTGGGGGGGCGGACGGGCGGAAGACGAGGTGGGAAGGTGGTGAAAGGGGGAGATTGGAGCGGATTGGAGCGGTGCACTGGTGCGGGGGTAGTGCCACTGCGGAACCAGCTGCTCCCCCGACAGCGGCTCCGTCCCCATGTGGACAGTTCGTCATTAGCCAGACGCGGCTTCGGCTGCTGCCCACAGCCATTTTATAAACCCATGTCCAGTTCTCTTGACACACGGCCAGTGTTCGTAACATACCGACATACAGCCAGCTCTCCCAACAGTTGTTACCACACACACGCAGCCCCCCCCACGCGGCCCCCACCCACCCGGACAGCCCCGCAGCGCCGGCCCCAGGTGCCCCTCCAGTGCCGCCAGCGACCCAACTGCCGTACGAGTGGCCGCCGTGACAGCCAGGTCGGGCGGACCAGACAGGGGAGGCGCGGCTGAGGGGAGCCACGTCGGCGGTGGCCCCGCTACAGCTGCGGCTGCTGGTGTTGCGGCGGGTGCGGGTGTTGCCGCGGAGGGCGATGACGATGATGGGAACCTGATGTTGCTGACGGCGAGCACGCAGCGCGCCGCCGCCGTTTCGTATTCCCCGTACGGCAGGTTGTTGCGGCAGCATTGCAGCAGCGGCGGCAGCAGCAGCTGGTGGAGGTGCTGGCGGAGGGCGGAGGGGGCTGCTGTGTGGAACGGGGGAGGGAGCCAGGGGAGTGTAGGGATTGAGAAGAGGGAGGATGTAATAACGTCCGTCCGCTTGCCCTTAAACGCTCCCGTGAACCACCGTCCTTTAGTCCTTAAGCCTCCTTCCCCATGTCCCTAAGCCCGTCATTAAGTCCTGATCCCCCTTGCCGGCGCTCTCCCACCTCCCACCTCCCACCTGGCTGCTGCGGCTGCTGCTGCTGTTGTGGGTCGGGTGCGGCCACTCCCAGGACAGCGCCCAGCACGCAGCGCGGCAGCAGCGCGGGTGACGGGGAGGCGGGTCCGCGGACAGCAACCCCCGGGGGCTGCGGCAGCAGCGGAGGACCGGGAGGCAGGCAGGAGGGACAGGAGACGTTACAGTTTGCCGCCAAGGAGGTGCCAACCAAAGGGGCGCACGACAACCTCAGACAATACGACATGCGAGGGAGATCAGGAGCGCAACCCAAATCCTTTTTAACTAAAGCGGGGCGGAGTAAACGTCCCCGCCGCGACAACCGCCGCCATGGCTCTTTCTGCTACCGGTATGTAAAGCCGTACCTGCACTGCCTGCACCTGCCCCCCTCCGGCTCCTCCGCTGCCGCTGCCGTACAGGCACACCGCCGTCAACGAGTACACCGCCGCCGCCTGCCCCACCGCCAGCACGCCGCCGCCGCCGCCGCTGTCGCCATCGGCAGCTTTCGCCTCCGTCGCCACTTTCTCGGAGGAACCGCTTCCTGCTGCCAGCACCCAGCATCGGTAGGAGACACACCGCAACGCCCACGAAGGACAGCACGAAGAGTGTGGGGGGTTACTTTAGTTCCGTTGGTTGCGTGCAGAGGGGGCCCTGGAGGGCTGCAGACAGGGAAACCCAGGCCTGCATGGGAGCAGGGGCGCTGTGCATGTTGTTTCCCTGCTCCCCGTCCATGTATGTCCTCCCCCCTTACCCTCTACACCTCATCATCATCATCACTCCTCCCATGTTCCGCCCCTCCGACTGGGAGACCCCAGGTTCTCAACCTCGCCAGCAACCCACCCACCCACCTCCCCCGCATAGCACCCGGCAACACTGCGCCACAAGGATACCAAGAGCCGCGTCGCTGCTGCTTCCGCCGCTGCTGTCGCTGCCGACCCGGGAATTGCCAGCCGCCGTACCCTCCGTGTGTCCCGCCTCGTCATCCACCGCTTGTGATACCGCCGCCGCCACTGCTAGCTCCGCAGCCGTACGACAAAGCAGTGCGGCGGCTGGGAGCGACTGCGCCAGACCACCTCCGCTAGCGCCGCCGCCGCCGCCACCGCTAGCACCAGCCGCCGCTGCTGCAGCAGCTGCTGTCGCCAGAGGCACCTTACATGCTAGGAGCTCAGGTACCAATCGAGACAGAAGCGCCTCCCTTACCGCCGTCGCTGCCGCCGCGACGTCTTGCCCTGCCGTACGACTGGTGGTACGGCAGACGGCCGCCAGGGCTGCCGCCACGCAGCGTTCTAGGGCGGGTGAGGCCAGGTGTGCCCCCTGCCACGTCAGCAGGCCAGAGGAAGCATCGATTCCAATGTACGGCAAGGCATCCAGCACGAGTGTACGGAACCAGGGAGAGACGGAGAGGACGGATAGGTGACTGCCCAGGTCGCGGAGGTCGGGCTCAGCTGCTCCCGGGGCTGCGCCGCCGGTGTTCCTGTGGTTCAGGACGTTGGGAGGTTCGGCAGGAGGTAAGGAGGACGCAGGTATGGAAGGGGGCACGCGACCAGGCGGGGTGACCGAAGGGTTTGCAAGCGACGGTTTTTTAGCAGGAGAGAGCAGGTAGGCATGTGCATGAAGGAAATCCCCAGGCTTGGGGTAATTCACCAGCAGTTCAGAGCTGTCCCTGCCCACCTGGCGCTGCCGGCTTCCGAAAGAAGGGCGGCTTCGAGGAACGCTGGTAGGGAATCCATTACGTATGTCCGTGGTTTAGCCTAAGAGAGGAATGAATGCCGACGGCGGCTTGCCCAACACCTAGTCGCCTAGATGGGACCCATGAAGGCACAAAGAGCTAAACAGGAGGTGTAATAATTCATAAAACAAGGTCGATTTGTACTTCACAATGGAGTGTCAGGTAAGCGAGTGCGAATTTCTGTTTGCAAGCTGTACGGAGTCGACTGCCTCAGTCATACTTCTTTCGTCAAACAGGTAAACATTTGCAAGCCGCAGGTGGGTTACACGTAGTTGCATTGTTGTTAGCATACTTAAAAATGTACTCGAGATCACAGGATAGGCTCCAGTGAAAAAAAGTGAAATACCACTTGCATCGTAGCCAGGCCGGCATGTCTGGTCGCAAGGCATACAGCATGAGCTTCACAGTTCAAGCATCTGGCTGCGATGAAGAACCTTTCGAAAGCTTCCCTCAACGCCACGATGCTGTTGCAATAGTACACTATGTGCTGAGACGCAGTAGCCATGCGTCTGAAGCTGTCACCTCCACGGAGTCCTTTGTTTTGTTTTACAAGTCTATCGTGCACACAGCTTTTATGCGTTTCTATAGGAATCCTCCCTGCCCAGGCGAAGAAATCCTCAATTACCGGTGTCACATCCACTTTCCAAACCCGCTTCTGAGCGAGCGACTCCTGAACAGCACCAACAACGCCACCAACCATCACTTCAGGTATTGCAAATATGGCACACTATCCTGCTGCTGCAGGTTCCTAGGGTCTCCGCCGCACACCAAACGGCTTTCCTCCCGAGGCAACCCAGCCACAACGCACGAACGAGGTAGTACCTTCTCCGCTTTTGACCTGTCCCTCAGCATGTCGCCTTCATCATCTGCCCATAACACGTAGCCCAACAAGACGCTACAAGAACCAATGCTTTCCTTTCTCCTCGTAAAAGTCCTACTCAAGTACTTTACCCAAGTCGTAATCGCACCCACTGACGCCGCACGGCTGCATCCCTCCTCCCACGCCATGCCGCAAACAAGGCCCCATGTAACCCCCAGCAAGCAATGTGCACTATTATAATGCCCATGACACCCTGTACGGCACACAAACCTCCACATTACTACACCCCTTCCTCAGGAGGCCCCGTGCAAATAGTCCGTTCGTCAGGAAGCTAGGGAAGTATCGTACTTCTGCTGGCGATGTGACACACCTTGGCGCGAGTGGACAAGGCGTTGCTGCTCTATCAGCCTATGTTGTCCCCAGCAATCACCAAACGCCCTTACCCCGTAGCCCGTACCTCCGCTCAACAAAGGCGTGCGGTCCATTCACACATCCTGCCCTCATCGCGTTGCTGCGTCTCATTCTTTCGTTCGTTGCTACGGACAACCTAACCTCCCCACACAAGCCTTGCATGCTTCACCATCCCGCTAATGCGGCCTCCCACTACCACCCCACTACCACCCCGCAAGCAAGCCCCCAGTGAGCAGCTCGACACCCCTCGCTCCGCATCGTTCCACATTGTCGAGCGCTCCGCCTGCAGCCCTGTGGGTGCTGCAGCCACTACCGGTAGCTTCGGGTGCTGCAGCAGCCCCCTCGGCGCCCCTCGCTGCCGTGCCTTCCGGTCCTCCTCCTTCCCCCCCGGCAGCTCACCAGTCCCCATGCCCTCCTCCCCCCGCTTAGTCCATGTCCATGTCCCCACTGCCCTCCCCTGCACCCCCCTCCTCCCCATCCCCCAGCCCCAGCGCCTCCAGGTCGTCCAGCAGCTCCTCCAGGGGAATCTGGCGAGGGGGGAGGGGGACGGGGAAAAGAGGGAAGGCAAAAGGAGAGAGGGGGGAGTAAGGGGCAGGATGGGGCATGTTAGCATGTCCAGCGGGGCGGCACGAAGCGAATACAGGTGGGGAACACAGGACCGCCCAACTGTCCCAAACACTCCCTAGTTCTCCCCGACAGCACCCACCTACCCACTCCTCCCGCAGCTCCTCTGTGAACCCTCGACCCGCACGCCCAGCCTCCACCCCCTCCAAACGCTCACCTGCGGCAGGTCCCCATCGTCCTCCTCGTCGTCGTCCTCCATGAGACCCGCGGGGGCCGCCACCGCCGCCTGCTGCTGCGGCCGCCCCGCCGCCGCCGGCCCCGCCTGCTGCCCCGCCTGCTGCAGCAGCTCGCTGTCCTTGTAGATGTTGATGCGCGCGCGCATGTCGGGGTCCTCCTCCAGCTCCTCCAGGAAGCGCTCGCGGTCCGCATCCTGGGGGGAGGGGGGGAGGGCGGGGAGCCGGGGGGGGATAAGATGACTGGGGATGCGGAAAAGGATGGAGGAACTGGGAAATGGATTCAGGAACTGTGGAGAATAAGAGAGGAGAAGAGAGCGGTGGCTGCGGGTGCATGCGATGGCAAGGTGGGAAATAAAGCCTGATGCTGATCCTTAAGTGTTGCTCTGTGCAAGGCGTGTAGTAGCAGATACGCAGGGCTTGGGATGCCACTCCTCCGTGTGCATGCAACCACTCCCCAACCTCCCTCTCGCCCTCCTCGCGCCCCCCCTCCCCCCTGCCACCCCCTCAGCCCCCCACTCACCGCCGCCGCCTCGTTCCTCCCCCGGTGACCCGCCCCCGCCGCCTCCTCCACCTCCATCTCCAGCGTGCGCAGCTTCCAGGGCCGAGCAGCCGCCGCACCGCCCTTGGCCGCCCGCCGCCGCCGCTTCTCCTCGTAGCTCTTGCGGACCTGCGGAGAGGGAGGGGCGGGGGAAGGCGGGACAGGTGAGGTAGCGGTTGGGGGTGGGGGTGTTGTGACGGAGAAGATAAGAGTAGCGGCTACTGTGGTTGAAAAGGCGCGGGCAGGGCACGCAGCGCACACGCATACATGCACCCACATGACGGCCACCAACTCCCCTGGAGCCTCCTCCTCCTCCCAAGTAACAGCAACCCTCCTCTCCCAACCCCTCCTCCCCACCCCCCAGCGCCCCCCCCCTCCACCCACCAGAATGATGTCCGGCACCCGCCCCCCCTTGGCCACGTGCGCCTCGTAGTCCAGCCCCACCAGCTGGCTGGTGGTCATGTCGTACCCCAGCACCGTGTCGCCCGGGTGCAGGATGTTCCCCAGATGCGTCCGCGTGTAAAACACCGTGTCATTGCGACCAAAGTCGCTCACACGCGCCACCTGCGCCTCCGCCATGCACCACCGCCCGCTGCTGCCCCCACCCTGCTGCTGCTGCCCGTACGCGCCCCCGCCCGCCCCCGGCTGCTGCTGCTGCCGAATGGGTTCGATGTCCAGCACGATGAAGGGCACCAGGACGCGCTGCGAGGCGAGGGCGGTGAAGGGGTGCCGGTAGTACACCGGGGCCTGCGGCAGGGAGGAAGTGAGGCGAGGAGGTGAGGAACAAGGTGGGGGTGTCGCAAACAAGACATACATCGTGCCAAGGAGCAGTGCGCGACATCGCTTATGCTTATGTTTTTGCTTGCCTTCCGTCGGGCCTAGCCCACCCCCCACCAGGCATCTTCCCTCCTTTTCCTCCAAAGCGCCCCTCGCCCTGCTCCCCCTCCACACTCCCCTCCATCCCAACCCCCCTCAGCCTCACGTCCATGGAGTAGCTGCGCAGAGTGGCGGGGTCGGTGATGGTGATCTGGTTGGTGATGCGCGTCACCAGCACCAGCGGACCCAGGTTGCCGCAGGAGGCGGCCATCTTGGGAGGCAGGCACACCAGGTCGTCCTGGCGGGGGGAGGAGGGAGGGGGGGGAGGGGGGAGAATAAGGCCAGGTTGTTGTAACGACGCAGTAATGGTAAGCTGATAGTTCATGGTGGTGGAAGCGCCCGACGAATGGATGCAACAGGTGCAAGCGTCCAGACGAATGTACGGCAACGTACGCAGTGAGGGGTGGCGAGAGGAGTGCCGAGGTGCAATCCCCCTGCCCTTGCGCGCTGCTAACCCCTTCCCCTTCATGCCTTCACCTTCCATTCCCCCTCCTCCTCCTCCTCCTCCCCCCGTTGTTTCACTTATATAATCCCCCCCCCGCTCCACCCACCTTGCACAGCGGCACGATCTCCACGCTGAACGTGAACTTGTAGTTGTAGGTGTTGTTGTGCGTGTCGTGGCTCACTAGCTGCTTGTCGGCGCGGAAGCGGATGGGGACCACGCTCTGCAGGAAGTCGATGAACTTGAGCGCGTGGCCGCGCTGCGAGTAGAAGAAGTCGATGCCCTCGTGGATGTCCCGCACCTGCGCGGCGAGTGGGGAAGGGGTAAAGAGGAAACAAGGGGAGGGAGGGGGAATGTGGTCGGAGGAAGGAGTGGGTGGCAGGGCTCCTTTTGCGGGGTGGATCATCCAGCATTAGGAGACGGGCATGGTGGGGGGAGGGCGCCGTGAGGGAACCAGACGCAATGTGGTGCCACGCCATGCATGCAGTCCCCTTCCCTTACAGGGTGGTGCAGGGAGCGTTAGTTGCCATCAGCGACTGTTGCTGTGTCCGCATGCCCGCTACAGGGCGCTGTGTTACGTGACCGAGGGCGATCGGAAAGACTAATCGTAAGGGATCATTTGGCGCCATGCGGGAGTGCACCCAACCGCCCCACGTGTGCATCCTCATCTGCCTTCCACCACCCCCCTCCCCCAGCTCTCCCCCGCTATCATGCAGCGCACGGTCTAATCATGGGATCGGGGCTCCAGTGCTTCCCTCCTATCACACCACCCCAGCTCTCCTCCCCCCCCCACCTTGACGCAGTTGGCCGCCGCGTCGTGCTTCAGGATGAGCTGCTCCAGGAACAGGAAGGTGCGCTTGTGGTACACGTGCTGGCGCAGCTGGGGAGGGGAGAGGGAGGGAGGGAGGGAGGGAGGGCGGAGGACAGGGAGGATCAGGGGTCAGCAAGCTGCTTGGGAATGTGGCATCTGGGGTGAGGTGGGCGGGCATGGCCGGGTATAGACACCGCCCCCGCCCCTCCTCCTACCCACATTGGGTCTCCCCCCACCACCCCGCGCACACGTCCCCACCTGCACACACGCCACCCAGCTGTTGGGGTTGGCGTTCTGTCGGTTGCAGTCGGGGCACATGTTGTTCTCCACCACATAGTCCACCACGAAGCTCTGCTGCAGGATGGCGCCGTTGAACACCTCGGCCTGGGGGGGGAGGACGGGGAGGAGGGCGGATGGGGGGACGGGAGGAGCGTGTTAAGAGGTAGTTGTGTTATTAGGCACTGGCTGCGAAGGGAACCTCTCTCATTCCTCCTTTCCCGTCTCCTCCCCTCCATCCCTCCCTTCCTGCTCCCCCCCCCTCACGTTACCTGGATGGTCAGCTTCACTTTGAGCCGCTTGCTGTGCGGCTCCGTCCAGATGAACCCGGCATCCACCAGCTTCACCTGAGGGAGGGGGAGAGCGAGAGGGAGGGGAGGAAGGCAGGCGCGCACGCGAGGTGAGAGCATGCAAAAGAGCGGGCGAAAGATCCCACCTGCGGCCCTTCGACCTGCGACCTGTGTACCGCCATGCCGCGTGTCCCCTTGCCCGCCCTCCGCAGCCCCACACTCCCAACCCAGCGTCCCATGCCCCTAACCCCTCCAACCCCACCTTTTGCAGCCCCTTGATCTTCTTGATGCAGAAGGTGAGCAGCTCCTTGCTCTCCAGCTCAGCTGACACCCAGTGCTTGGGCGGCTGCAGGTAGCGCCCGCACTCCTTGCACCACAGCACCGTCACCTGCGCGGGGGAGGGAGGGAAGGGAGGGAGGGTGGGACGTGTGTGTGTGTGTAGTTCGGGGATGTATAGTAAGGGTAGGAGTGAGGAAGGGGCTTGGAACAAGGAGGAGAAGGCAAGGTAGATGTAGGTGTGAGCACGACAGAAGGATGTAGGTCGGGGTGGAATGCGCTGGGTGTGATGTATTTTCAACCGTACGGGTAAGAAGAATGGAGCTCACCTGTTTTTGTATGCCTTCTGTGATGTCCACTTGCGAGCGGATGCAGTTGACGCACATGTTGGATGGGTTGGGAAGGATGTTCGTCCCGCAAAGACAGCAGAGCCTGTAGGGCAGAATCATCAACCTGGTGTCAACAAAATGCCCCGTACTGGACCATCCGCCGAATCGCAAAGCCAAGGTCAGCATGGTCATCGCCGCCCTAGAACATGTTCCTAGCCCAGCCGTTGAGAATTATTTCAAAATGAACCAACGCTGAACTCCGTATTGCGGTGCCTTACTGCCCCAACCCGTGCGCAGACCGAACCCAACCGTCTGGCCCTGGCGGCTGGGACAAACGTGAACGCTATACTGTCACAACACAAGATTGCATAGTTAATTCCGATAGTAGCTTACACGTAGCCCTGCGTGGCCTGCGGTTGAAACGTTGCCTGGCCGCCATAGGATGTTGGGGCGTCCATTGCTCCAAGAGGTTATTCGGCCAAGCGTATCAAAGGCTTTTATTAATAAATATATGTAACTAAACAAATCTAGTGACCAAGGAACGCCGGCCTGCGACTATCTATATCTTGCGACAGCTACCGTAAAGCGGGCGTCGCCACCTACGTTGCTCCGATAAAGGTAAGCTTTGGTAGCGTCCGTGTTATGCTTTGAGTAAGGGTGTTTGCCTTGCATTACACATCCACATGTACGACGTTTTATCGCTTTACGTTGCTGTAAGAGCCTAAGACTCTGGTAGCACCTATCCTACACGCAATACAAGTCATGACTTATCCCCGTAGCTCGAAACGAAGAAAACGTACACGTAATATATACGGTTTCGGAGGAGCGAAGCGAAGGGAAGCATACCCTGTCCTTCTCACGCTCAATGAGATCCTTTCAGCCGGCCTGTCGGCGGCTCGGCGTTCATGTTGCAGCGCTCAGTGTAGCCCGCGATTGCTGTCGCGCTCCCTTAACGAACTTTTATCGGCAGCGTCGCTCTTCGTGAATCGCGCTGTTTAGAGCGTCCTCTAACTCGGGACATATATAAGGCTATTGTTTAAGCGGTGATGGAGGACAGCTCTGCGCGCTCGTCCCGCCCATAGACCCAAGGGTCAGTCCAGGCTCGAAAGCGCGCGAGCGCACGAACTAGAAACACAGCTACTAGCGCAAATACTAGAAACAAGGAAAAAACGCCATCTCATACACTATGTTGTGTGTGTCCTCCACGAGGAGAACAGTACAGTATTTTTAGCTATATGCAGGGACAAGCAGAATGAAGGAAAGCACTCAGGCCTTTACTTCTCTAATGCTGTGTTGATAAACGGGTGTAATACCCTTCGGCGTATAACCAGCGCTTTCGAAGCCGAGCACAGTGAAGAAGGGTGCACGAGGTGTGTGGGCTTGTCACGCACCTTCCTTCCGTGTTTCAATCTGGCGCGATAACACCCTTCCCGTGTGCGTGTCGCAGCGAAAGGTGGTCCGCTCGACGGCGCGCTTCACTGGAGCGGCTTGCGGAGGCTCCGCGTGTGGCCGTGGCTTAAAGCAAGCGGTCGCCGGTTTGTTGCTGCTAGAGCGCCAAGGTTCCATTAACGAGGTTCTGTGCTTCCCCGAGCTACTGTCGGACTTCGTCCAGCGGGTTGTCGGCCGCCTGGGACTCGGACACACTGTGGTCGAAGTGGCTAACTACGTGCTGGAGCTGGGGGAGTACATAGTTGAGCGCGACCTGCTGGGACAAGTACGAAGTTTGGGTGAGCGTGTACGACAACTTCGAACCGGCGCGGGATTACGGTTTAGGCACACGGTACAGAGAGCGAGTATGTTGTTGCGACGTTATGTGCTCGTTTATGCTTTTGCCGCTGGTCGCCTTCCTTCAGACGTACTCGCTTCGGTACGGTGGCAGCTCAACATGTGGGATTCCGATGTGACGCAGCAACAGGAGCTCATGCGGGCAGATGCTCTCGCTGTTGCGCTGCACGAGACTGTAGCTCGACTGCAGCAGGAACAAGCACAACAGGGAGGACAGCGGCTGAGCGCTGGTGACCAGTGAAAGCGAGGGTGCGAACTCATGCATGCGGACATGACTGTACCTGAAGGACTGCGTAGAGTGCAGCGCTTCCGGCAAGTGCGAGGGCGGCAGGGAAGGCTCGTAGGAGCGTGGGGATGAGGCCGTTGGTGAGGTAGCCTAGGCGGCCTGCAGGGTAGAGAAGAGGAGAGATGGTGCAGACGGAGGAAGAAGAAATAGAAAAGGGACGCGAGAAGTGAAGAATGAGGAAGGTAGGTTTTTTTTCCTCCCTGAATTTACCTTCCATCTCTTGCGGGTTGACTACGTCGCGGTTGTTGGCAAACTGCAGATGCGGAGGTGTGTTGGCAGGTGCAGGGAGGATGTACTGGCGAATCGGTGCAAAGGCTGTAGCGATGCGTTCCCCAGAGCACCGCCTGCTACAGCCTTTGCACCGATTCTCCATTACATCCTCCCTGCACCTGCCAACACACCTCCGCATCTGCAGTTTGCCAACAACCGCGACGTAGTCAACCCGCAAGAGATGGAAGGTAAATTCAGGGAGGAAAAAAAACCTACCTTCCTCATTCTTCACTTCTCGCGTCCCTTTTCTATTTCTTCTTCCTCCGTCTGCACCATCTCTCCTCTTCTCTACCCTGCAGGCCGCCTAGGCTACCTCACCAACGGCCTCATCCCCACGCTCCTACAAGCCTTCCCTGCCGCCCTCGCACTTGCAGGAAGCGCTGCACTCTACGCAGTCCTTCAGGTACAGTCATGTCCGCATGCATGAGTTCGCGCCCTCGCTTTCTATACCTCCTCCTACTTGCTCTGCCTCCGCCGCCTCCCCATTGCCCTCCGCCTCGCCATTACCCTCCACCTTCCAACGTCGCCCCCCCCCCCTTCTCTTAACGACCCTTCCTTCCTTCACCCACACCTACCTCCCACCGACCCATCAGATCCCCCTGGCTGACATCACCGCCAACCTCGTACATGACTACGACACCTATGCCATTGCTCCCACCGCCGCCGCTGGCCTCATCATCCTCCGCCTTGCCCTCAACCTCCTCGCCAGCCTGCCTTACGTACGAATTCACCACATCGTCGACACACAGCGCGCAATCACCATCATGTGCGACGTCACCATCAGCAACCGCACCACCCGCCAGCGTGTACAGTTCAACAAACGCATCACCCCACACAAGCGTAAGTGCGTTGGTGTCGGGTGTGTTTGGGTTTGATGGGTCGGTGAGTCGGGGGAGGTTTTGTGCGCCAGTGTGGCGTGGTGAGGGTGTGGCTGGGGCTTTGGCCTGGTGTCGGTGTGTTGGGCGTGGATTGCAGATTTGACCGTTGCTTCGACACCTTCGCAGCCTTCATGCGCTGCATCGGCGCCCAGCTCCGCTCCCTCGTCAACCTGGCGACCAGCATGACCTCGACAGAGTGGCGCGACCCTGCTGGCGCCCTCGCCGCTGTGGAATGGACCCGCCTGCGCCCCCACCTGATCCGCGCTGATGCGGACGACGAAGCCCACGTGAGTCCGACATCTTCTCCCCGCCCACGTTCTTTAGGCACTCCTCCCTCCTCCGCCCCTCTTCCGTGTCGTTCCCTCGTTCCCTGAAACATGGCAACAACACCCCTCTATCCTCCTTCCCCTTCCATACATCTCTTCTCTCCCCTCTCCTTCGTCCCCTCCCTTCTCTTTCCACCCACAGGTGCTGCGCACCAGATGGGACCTCCATGCCGTCCCGTGGATGGTACGACACCGCAACACCCGTTGAGCACATTTCATAACGCGGAGGCGGCGACGCAGTACTCTGAGAAAATGGGTAGGAGGGAAGGCACTAGAAATGCGATGTAGTTAAATGCGAAGTTGCCTGGGAGGGACGTTGCCGGCTGGGTGGATGCTACACCCGGATAGGGGGGAGAAGCGCAAGCAGTTAAGCGCAGTTGCACGGGGAATTGCATGGCTGGCGCTTGTCACCGGTCACCTACATGGGCTGCTCTCGGTGTGGAGGACATGAGGAGATTGAGTAAACACATCATTGCCTACCCTCTGTTGTACGTTATGCCATAGACGAGAAGGTTCATGGCGCAGACGAAGACGATGCAATAACCCGGCTGTACTGATCTTTCTTTGTTTGTGCATTACCACATTTTAGAGTCTCTACGTCCCTGCACTGCAACTGCGATGTTCGTACATGCGAAGTTGCCTGGGAGGGATGTTGCCGGCTGGGTGGATGCTGTACCCGTATTGAGAGACAGGAAGGGAGGAACGACCAAAGAAGAAGTCAAGGCAGTTGCGCGCAGCTGCACGGGAATGGGGGTGAGGGGGAATCAAGGATGGTACTGGTCGGGGCTTTTCGTCGGGGGATCTGGGGCCCTTGGAGGTTGGTATAGGGTTTGGATGTTTCGGGAGGTTTGAGGTTGGATGGTTTGGTGTGGACCTATTTTAGCGGTGGGCCCAACACCGCAGAAGAACACGTGTGACAGTTGAATCCGGGGAGATTGCATAGAGGACGAGTTGACGTAAATGCCGTGCTTGTACACAAGTCGCCATGTTGCCTTTCCGTGCTGCCATGCAGTCAAACCAGTCGCCATAACTTGTGATGCCCGCGCTTTGTTGATTGATAAGTGGATTTCTTCAATTTACATACCATCTCCTTTTTTGGTTTGCTTGCGGGTTTGGCAGCGGACGAGCGTACTGACTATGTTGTCTCTGTTCATCTCCAGTCGATCTCTAGTCGCTCTAGGGTACGACCTGAGACCAACGCACCAGACCCATTTCACTCCAACGATGCCCTGTAACCATATTACTGCCTGTCTTATACACGTGCCAGTGCAACCTCACACCGTACATGCATGCATGCCTGCACCCGCATCTTATCGACATCTGCTGTTCCTACTCGTAGTCCAGCTCTCACCCGCTAGCGACGGGCAGCTCCTGCCGAAGGCGGGCCTTACTAGTCTGCATATGCACGTTGGCGGGCACACTACTTGTCACGCTTCAAGCTGCAGCAAACCTAACGGCCCAGGGGTCGGGGCAGGTAATGCACAACGGCTGCCAAATTACTAGACGAAAATATAGGTTACACCTGAAGTACCGGTACCGTGTCTGCCTGAGCAATTGGTGTGCTGCAGAGCTTCTGCTGCCCCCTAGCGGAAAGGTTACAATGACGCCTTGACACTCCCAACCTGTCTGGATCTCGTTGCCATGGCGACATTTATGCCATCGGACCCTCCAACATATGAGCAACCGGAGATAAGGGCGCGTCAGACGACGTAGAGCATTATAATGCCATCTATCTGACGCAAGCTGCACCCCGGCTGGCGGACAGGCACCGAGCTTGAAGACGGCAACCCAACATTCCCGCGCCTAGCAACCGCCGCACCAACAACCCGCGCCAACATCACAAGGATGTGCCGTAGACCAGGCAATGGTACAACAAAGCACGACAATTGAAACAATGTGGGTCACATAAAAGAAGCTGTCCGCATCAATAACCCGAATAAAGTATAGTGGCCTACAGCTCTAGATGTACCTGTAACATGAACTCTTCAGGATACTAAACCACCTCTTCGCTTTGACATTCTTCTTGGTGTGATGCGAATCTTTCTCACGTTCCGCTCCTTTTAATCCAGCGTATACGACAAACGGCAGTAGATACATCACACCGCACCTATCGCACATAGCACAGCAGCGCACAACACGCCACTCTTAACCTGGATCACATAACTCAACCCACGCAAACCATTCAGACCACAACGCGGAGACAGAGACAGCGCCGATCTTCGTACTCCTACTGCTTCAAAGTTCGAAATCGACAAACAGGCGACAAACAGACAGGAACAGACACATACCATTACACGCGGAGACAAGACAGCCATCCGTGCAAGCATAAGGGCTGCAAGCAAGGATATCATAGCATAGCAAGACACGCGTCCGAGATAAGAACAGCAGCAGCAATAGCCTAGGATCAACATCCAGTTATTGGGCTGCAGAGCAGAGCGGGACGAAGTATTTGGCGTCCACTTCCCCTTTAAGGACCACACTGGAAGCCAAACACTCTCGCAACCTACACCTCCATGCTTCATCCCCCTCCTCCTGTCTCATCTTCTGACAATTCCATAGGTTCCTACTCGCGGCCCGTTTCCTGAACACACACACACACATGCGCACGCCCACAGCGAGCAATAACATCGGAGGATGCCGCGGTTTCCATTGTACCCTCCATGTACACACGGCGGGTCACAGGTTGTTGTCATATCCTCCACAGCACGCAGCTCCTCCTCACCCCACCTGGCTGCACCCCATGCAAGGCCCGAAACAGTCTCCACAGGTGCGCACACTGAGTACGCCATAACGCGCTAATAGGAGCAACGGAATGTCACCGCAAACGAGTATCACCGTAATGGCTTGCTTGACACTGCATCACGTTTTTTCTTTTATAGCATGGTCGCACGCACGCACATTCACGCCGGCTGTTAACCGTCGAATACCACCAAACGCATCAGCAGACCCTAGTACCCCGAACGCGGTTTTAGGCTTTCAAATGTCGCGCTAGGACCTCACTTTTGTTGCCGCGCCATTTAACCGCCCAACGGCCCAATCTGGTTGGAGCACCGCCAACCGCTTTTCCACAACAGGAGTCCATCCCAGCTTCACAATCCCAACAGCAACCACCAACCTATATCAATACCCGCAATCACAAGCCTAGCAATAGCCGCAACCGCCAATAAACAACCACCGCAATCACCTTCGACTAATGCATAATAGCCTGAATAGGAGGGGCGCGCTGCATGTCTCCTTTCCTGCATTTCCTTGGTATCAAGCGAGAAAAGCAGACACTCCTAGTCACTGCTCCGGCAAAAAACGGTTCGTGTCTTGTTCACTTTCGCTGACCAGGGTAGCAGCGGCCGACCGGCTGGCCACCTAACGCAGCAAACCCCTATAGCCCCAGCAGCAACATCACAGGGACAACCCTGAAGCAATCCCCATGCAAGGCCACGAAAACACACATTCTACGACTTCTTCTTCTTCTTGACATCCCCGCGAGGCTGCCGGAGCGGGTCATAGAACGAAGAAACACACACACAGTGCGCGTGTGTTTGGCTAGTTTTCTGAACACACAAGACCAGACCAGCAATCACAGTACGTTCCGTCTCCGGCCAGTTTTCTTCACACATGAGGGACATGACCAACGGCCAGTTTCCATAACACGCATGACCACACAGGCGCCCAAACAGCACTCACATTGGCACGCACTTAGTAATAAACCGTACATCCGTACACACCCCAATACTTCCGTACACCGTTCCTTCCCGTACACTACAATTCATTTTTCTCCCTCCCTCACTGTCTCCGTCGTCTTTTGTGTTACTTTTGGTGTCATTTCCCACCCAAACACCCCAAATACAATGTCACGCGTATAACCACACCCCTTGTAGTGCTTCACTATAATGAAGAACGAGAAAGCAGATCCCCATCCGATCCATGCCGGCTTTTGTGCCTCTTATACTTTTTTCCTTGCGTCCCGAGCAATCACGCGCCGCCCAACAGCACATGAGATACGACCTCAGCCCCAATGGCCCTCCAAATCCAAAATACCCCGTCAGCTCTTAGCTCCATGCATTCCGCGCCCTGGAAACCACCGTCCCGACCCCTGGGCCATGACAGCGTGCCCCGCAGCAAGATACATACCCACAGAGCACGATGGCAGCCTCCATGCCCTCGCTGGCTTGGGGTTACGTCATCATGAAGGTACAGGAAGGGACCACACCAGCCGTCACGACGTGCGGCTGCCCTCCCGCCTCTCCACCCGCACTCCCCTCCGCTCCCCAACCTAGCAGTGTGGGGGCGGGTTCTCCTCCTACCGCCCAGCGCCCTCACCATGTTTCCTGCTCCTCCTCCTGCTGCTGCTGCTGCTACTGGTAGGTGTAGAGCGCCCCCTCGGTGTCAACCACCAAGCCCCCCGATGACACGCCCCGCGGACCGCCCCCGCCGGCGGCGGATGTGCCGTACGACGTCGCTTCCGCACCGCCGCCGCCGCCACCATTGGCAGCGCCGCCGCCGTTCGAATGCGACACGGAGTGGAAGAGGCGACTGCCCGTCATGATGCCGCCGGCGCCGCCGCCGGCAGCGGAGGGTGCGGTTGCGAGAAGCGGTGCCGTACCGTCGGTGTATAGGACCATCTCGGGGGCTCCTCCGCCGTTGCTGAGGTGGGCCGCCATGTGGGGTGCTGCAGCGGCGGGGCGGGGGGTAGCGGAGGCGGTTGAAGTGGAGGTGGCGGTGGGTGCGGTGCGGTGGATGCCGGGAGGAAGCTGGGTTCCCGGTATCAGGGTGCTGGCAGCTGCTTCCGCGTTCAGCCGGGCTCTATTAAATGTCGGCCATGACACCAGCCTCAGGCATCCTCGTCTGCACTCTCGGTGCACCCCAACTCAGCTGCTCTGCAACCCTCCCCAGCTCCTCCCACCCCCTCCTAGCCCCACCTTCCCCTGCTGGTTCTGTCACGGGGTTACTTAGCCTCCTCCTCTTTACCCCCAGCTCCCACCCCACCTGAGGACCCCGAGAAGTCCAGCGGCGAGAAGTACACGGGTGCCCCCATCATGTTGTACACTGCACGGGGGAGGGCACACGGAGGAAGGGCGCGAGGCGGGACGGAGGGGCAGTCAGGAAGGCACCGTACCCGGTAGCAAAGACGACTGTGGTTAGCACATCAGGGCACACATGGCGGCCAGGGTTCTCTGACCACACGGTGCCAAGAGCTGCAGATGCATCGAGCGCGCTCGAGCACTCCGTATAGGTAACCCTCGCTGACCCGCCAAGCAGGCAAACGCCTACGCCTTAAGGAGGCCCTGCCACTCAGCCCATCTCCGCACGCTGCCCTCCTCCTTACACCCTACGCATCCCACCACCCTCGTCCCCCGCCATCAGTCTCCAGCTCTCCGCAACGCCCCCATCTCCCACCCCACCCACCCGGCGCGTGCAGCGGTGAGGCCTGCAGGTGTACCGGCGGCATGCCCTGCAGCGGCGGTAGCAGGGACTAGTAAGGAGAGGAAAGCACAGGGGCGGCACTAGGGAGGCGGCATCTCTGCCCCATGCAAGCACGGGCCCTGCCGCCGCTATGCTCCCTGGCATTGCTAGGCAGCTGCCATGCTCTCCAAGCTGACATGCACCCGCGCTACCGCTACCGCATCCGGCAGCTGCTGTTCGCTGCTTCGTAGCCTACCTTTCTGCATGGCAGCCCGCCACCCGCCAGTGCCTGACGAGTGACGACCCGCCTAAACTGCGTCAACCCTCTCCAAAGCCAATCCCCAGTACTGCCCATATATCACTCCTAAGCCTGCCGTGTAACCCTGCCCTAAACCCCAACACAGATTCTTAGCTGCATATGACCTGCATGACGCTCACCAACCCCGGCACCCAGCAGCCCTTCAAACCCCTCCTCTGCACTTAGTTCCGCCCCCTCCTCACCATCAGAAGCGGTCGAGGCGCCGTCGCTAGGGCTCCGGGCCCCCCTAGCAGCTGCGGATAGGTCCCGGCCGCGCCCGCTAGCCCCGCAGCCCCCGGCAGGCCCCGAGGTGTGAGGAAGCCGGCTGCGGCGGCGTGCAGCATGGCACCGGCATCTCCACTGCCGTACAACTGTTGTGGTGAGGGTTGCGGGCGATGTAGGGAGAGGTTGTTGTTGGGTGGGTAAGGTGTTTGGGGTGCGGGGCTGGGTTGCTTGACAGGTGAGTTTGTTGGTGCGGGATGGGGTGAATGGAATATGTTCAGGTGTTTGGTGCGTAGGAAGAGGAGAGGGGGTAAGAGCGACGGCCGGTTGAATTGGGTTGGTGAAGATTTCGTTGGGAGCACAGCAGAGCGCTGAGACCACGTTTCAATCCTCAGTCAGGGTTTCAGCAAAGTTGTGGTCAATAGGACGAACGTTTCCGAGGAAGTCATTCTGACAATCCCTTGCGTGCTGGACGCCCTAAGCTTTGACGCGAGTGCAGCCTAAGACGGGCCGGAACGCGACGCGCTTAACACATGCAAACGCACCTGTGAAGGAGGTATCAGACCATAACCTGCGCATAAGAGGATAAAATAATCGTTATATGGATAAATGGAATCCCGTAAAGGAATCGGCAACCGCTAAACACGCATTTGTCGTCGACGCCGGCGAACGACTACTCACCAGGGGCGTACACTGGCCGGCTTGCAATCTGCTGTGGCCCCTTACTGCAATGCCCTGTTGCTTGCCGGAGCAACGCGAAGCCCTTAAAAGTTCCACGCACAATATCATGCACCTGCGCGAAAGCAGCCCTTTTAAAGCCGCAGCCAATGCTAATGGAGGGCAAAGCAGGTAGTGCTTAGGCCGCGCACCATAGATAGCGCCAGGTTCAAGTTCTGTGGGGTCCCGCTGATAGCAATCTTCGTAGGGTCACAGGTTTGGTCAATCTGGATCTGTGAGCAGAGAAATATGCACCAAGACATCGGCAGAGGTCAGCAAAGCTTTAGCATTGCCGAATCCTACTCGTGCTATATTTTTGCATGCCTACCAGAGCTCCTGTGTAGGTTTGAAGAGCCTTGATAGTTTCACCGCTTCTCCCTATTACACGCCCAACCATAGACTTGGGGCATGTGACGACTGCTGTCTGCCGCCTGCCCCCAGCTCCACTGCCCGTTTGTTGCTGCATTGTCCGAGCAAAGCCCGTGTAGGGCTGCAGTGCGCAGTTTTGGTTCCTAGCCTAACCTAACTAGTGCAATGGCTTAGACCTGTATCTATCGCTCGCACGCCATGAGCGAAGCGCTTCGCGGGGAATGTATGATGAACAAAGAGCCGCGCAGCATTCGATACAATACTGTAATAAGAATTAATGCTATACCTTGTTCTTGTGAAATATTTGATTGCAGGAACTATACATAAATTCACATTGTACTTTGCGATGTCGACGAAATTGGGCCCAGAAGGGCCTAGCCAATAACGTGCACCAAAGTACAAGGCAAATTATCATGAACGTTGTGTACGTCATTGCGGTCCTTGTTCTTGATGTTTGCAAAGCTGGACCTGGTATACGGTAAATGACCGTACCCGGTACCGATACGGAGCTTTATTGCTTACTTTATTGCTCCCAAAAAGGTGAAGCTTTAAGCAGTGTAGATTTCATTAAAAAATCTTAAATCGAACAGGTTACGGAGAAAGTATATGAGACTGCGCGCAGCCCGGCTTATCCTCGCGCCGCGGCATGACCTCAACCAGATGATGCGACTTAATTAGGAATTGCCCTTGTATCTAATTGTTGCAACAGCTACCGCTGCGCACTATCGGTTTTCCTGCTACGTTTCGCTTTCCGTGCCCGCGACTTCCCGGCGTTCCTCGCCTCTCAATTCCGAGAACCGCTTAGGAACCTTCACAGCGTGCATTAGGTTACATTTAGTGTGCCATGGCTTAGTAGTGCGGTTTGCCTGACGGTTTCGGCCCTTTCAGGAGATTGGGACGTACACCAAATGGCCGGCCCTAATTACGCTCCTGGGGGAGGGAATTATGCCTCAATTGTAGCTATGTTTCTGTCCTTTGACCATGCTGAAAGGTATAATGTTGTACTCTTTAAAATGGTATTAACCACCTTTTACGGTTCCCTGCAGAAGGTTTGCAGAAACGGCGGGGTTACGGCGCTCTCTAGACGAGCTCCAAACACGACTCAGGACACCGGGGTATGTGCGTGTAAACAACGGAAGGTTATGCAGGACTACTTTCAGGTCCGATCCTCTATTCCTGAAGTTAGGCTACAGCGGCGTTGCCAAAAGTGTTTGCCGAGCGCAGAAAAGGATCATGTCTTTTGTCGTTGCCATGGCTGGACCTCTACCAAGGTGGCCTGGGGCAAGCCTTGGAGGATGATCCACCCTTCCTGACACGGCTTCAAGAACTGCACCGGCGGGCACGCCGATACCAGTTCAGAACCAGGAAAAGGGATGCCGAAGCAGCCCTGCACGCCCTGCCGTACCTGCAAGGCGCCGAAGCAGCCGTACAGTAGGGGAAGGAGAGCACACAGCTGCAACCTTTTTGAAATGCAATTACAATGTGAATATGTGATGTTAACCACCCCAGGGCCCTACACCGTCCTTACAGGTATACACCTTTCTAGATGAAATACCGGTAGCCAGGGTAAGTTATTTTAAGTCATGTTACCCATGCACGCTGCGTGGGGCTGTCAACATTCCATCTTTGCAAGCGGCACCAGTGCCAGTTCAAGGAAGAGGAAAGGGGGCGCCGTGGAAAAACGGGGGTTCTTGTTGCGAACAGTAATGACCCTGGGGGGCAGATGCAGATGTAAAACAATTGCTTACAGGAGTCATCGGCATCTCTCTATATCAAATACATTGCCGTACAGTAGTTCTCTTGCTGCCCGTCATCGGCGACCCATGCATCCGCGGCCAGTCTTCTCACCACGGCAACTGTGAGCCGCACACAGCGACCTAACCACATCCTACTACCGGTATAGCCATTTGCCATTGGGGCCGCTCAGGAACATACGGTATCCTTCCAACCACCGGCATACCGGGGGTGCCATCGACTGCATGCACCGCTACTGCTGCTCCGCGCTCTACCCTACTGCGTGCCCAGCCTCTACGCCCGATTGTACGGCACCACAGCGGGCTTGCCATACGTTACCGAACGTGGTGTACCATGACGGGTTGTCCGTACACCTTTTCCACCGCCGTACGACCACCACCCCCGGGTTTTACATGCGGGCACACCTGCAAGCTTAAGCTGCGCCAAGTTGCATATTTCATAAGCGCTGGAGTGTACCCCTGCCTCTAAAGCAGCTACAGCCAGACGTACCTGTTCCTGAGTGTATCCCACGTGACACACATGCGCGCATGCCTAGCGTCCCTAACCCAGGCCAACCGCCGCAGCTCCCATGTCCCACTACCCCGGTGCAGCGGCCGGCTTAGTCCCTGGCTCCATGCTTCACAAAAGGAAAACAGCACACAACGCATCAGACACTCACCCCCGGCCCCCAAGTTGCCGTGTACATCTCCTAAAAGCAGACCGCTGGTCAGGGTTGCTGTCATGCCCGCAGACATACTGCATTCATTGATTCGCAGGCACCGCACAGCAAACCAAACAGGTAAGCCGCATCGCACAGCGCTCATAATGAGAGAAAGGGATGGCGTCGCACTAAGAGTGTCGCATTTGCCGGCACCGTAACGTATCATCGCACATGGCCCGGCCCCAAGAAGGCAGCGCCTCCTTACTCACTCTCTCACTTGCGGGGCAACCTTAGTCCCAACACATCCTCATCACACTGTGTGCCACCCATAAAGGCTCCCCTCTCGACGCTTCCTGGCACGTCAGCAAGCGCAAGCGACACGATGATAAGGGATGCCGACCGAGCCACGAACCACGCCTGTTCAGCACTATTCATCAGGCCTGCAGGATTCCAAGGGCGACCTTGCAGGGAACACACAATCACAAGAACACACGAGCAAGCGCACTCATCAACCCCGGGACCGAAGGCAGCAGCCGCGAATCACGGCTGCCGAAGGGCAGTGCATTGGTTGCGACTTGGTTCCGCCGGGCCCTCCCCACTCTCTCTCCGTTTGAGTAACGCCATGCAAGGAAGACAACGACTTGCAGCAAAGATGATGGCCATTGCATAGTATGCCAAACCCCTGCGCAAACCGCTATGCAAGGCAACAGCGCAGCTACCACCGACCTGCGCAGGCTCTCACTGACCCATGGGACGCGACCGATGCTGTCCTGTCGTGCTTTCAATGGTCCTCACGGCACGTGAAGGCGAAGTCGTCCCTCAGGAAACCAGACTAAGAGGCCCCTAGGCTTTCCCGAGTTGCCGAAATCTATCTCCGAGCTCAAATCCGAAGGAACTCTTCGGCAGCCCAACTACGGGACTTTGCCATCAACAAGGTCCATGTCCCCGCCGCTATGCAAACCCCCCCCCCCCCGCCCCAGCTTTCGTTGAGCGCCTCCTTTCCGCCTGATTGCCATCGGCCCCCCCCCGTACCGCCGCACGGCGAGCAATCGACCTGACCCACGTTCCAAAGTCTCCTTCTTTCCTCCCCCATCACAACCGCTGCCCTCCTGCGCTTCCCTTCCCATTTCCGCCACATAACGGCGGACCCTGCAGCAGTATTATAAAGCTCCTCACTCCCACCCCCCAGTCACACAAACGCTTCCCCAGCCCCGCCACCTCAGTTGGTTCCTCAGTTGCCAGTCGCCTGGCTGCCACGCCGCGACCCAACCACACTGCCCGCCTGGCTGCTGCCGCCGCCCGTCGCCGCACCTCCGCTGCCTCCCCCAGACAGCAGGCCGGGCGGCGCGCTGGAGGCTGTTGCCGGCGTGGCGGACTCCTCCAACGTCTCACTCCACCACCCCCGTCCCGTCTTGGACACGTTGGCATCGAAGTGGATGACGGTGGAATGGAAGCGCTTGAGCGCGGGGCGGTGTGCGATGGAGAGGAAGGTAACGCCCGCTCGGATGCACTCGCCGTACAGCCGCAGCTCGCCGTCCGCGCTGACGGCGGAGGTGCACTCGTCCAGCACGGCGTACTGCGGGCGGTGGTAGAGCAGCCGGGCCATGGCCAGGCGCTGCTTCTCGCCGCCTGACAGGATCTCCTGCAAGCGGGGGGAGGGGGGGGGGGGGCAAGGCAGGGTTGGGAGCGTACCCGGTACAATATGTTGTTGTTAGGGCGGAGGGTAGTAGCATCCGTAAGAGAGGGATACAGAAGAGGATGACCCTAAACCCCTAGCAGCTGCCATGCTGAACCAGCAGCTACCCCGGCACGCGCCCTCCTAGTGTTCCTACCCTCACATCCCCCGCATGGCCCCCCACCACCAGCTGCACTTCGCCTTACGGCTCCCCTGCCTACCAGCCCCCTCCCATGTCCCCTTTCATTACCCCCCCCCCCGCCTCCCCCCTCCGGCACTCACGTTCCAGTTCTGCACCGCCTCCCAGCCGTGCCGCACCAGCAGGTACTCCAGCTCCACGGCGCGCAGGCAGCCCTCCAGCGCCGAGTCCAGCTCGGAGGAGGGGGAGGGGGGCACGCTGCCGCCCGACACGTCGGCAAAGTGGGTGTGCTCGGAGGAGGTGGCGCCGCGCCAGACGGACCTGCGCACGGGGGAGGAGGAGGGGGGAGGAGGAAGAGGGGGGAGAGGAGGGATGGAGGTATCAGTACGGTACTTAGGGAAAGGGGCTGGAATAAACAAAAGCCAGAAGGCAGGCAACATACGTGACACTGTGATGAGTAGAGGTCGCTGCTTGTCTTGAGGGGGTGCAGGCCAAACACCGGAGGCGCACAAGCAATGGGGCTCGCGTGCACGTAGGGCACGTAGTGCTCCCGGCCTCACCTGGGCGGGTTGGGGTAGAGGATCTGGTCCCGCAGCGTGCCGGTGACCAGGTAGGGGCGCTGCGACAGGTAAAACACCTTGCCCTTCTCGGGGGTGGTGATCTCGCCAGCCTGGGGGGGCGCGGGGGGGGGGGCAGCGGGGTGACAGCGTGCAGAGAGATACTGCATGACGGCGGGGTCCAAGAAGGAAGCGAAGCTCGGTCAGCCTAGGGAATTCCCCCCTCCCGCCACCATCAGGGTTAACAACCCATGCGCGGATCAGCAGCCCCAATGATGTTCGATCCTTCCCTTCCCTGGCCCCCTCCCGACTCCAGCTGTTCCACACCCCAGCACCCTACCATACCAAGGACGCAGCCCCATCCCCAACCCCCCTAACAGCTCCCATCCCCGCCCCACCCCCACCCCTCCGCTCCCCCACCTGCAGCGGCCACAGCCCCGCCAGCACCCGGAACAGCGAGCTCTTGCCGCACCCGTTGGGGCCCATCAGCAACACGCTGCAGAAGGGGGGGGGGGGGGGGAAAGAGGGGGGGAGAGCAGGTGAGGTAGACGAGAGTACACGGAGATGCCGGCTAGGGCGCCCCGAACAGGGAGCTCCCTTCTCAGTGCCCACCTTCCGCCCCCTTCCCACCACCTAACTGCCACCACACAACCCTCCCACCCAGTAACCCTGCACAACCCCCAAACCCCCGCCCCTCACCTCTTGCCCTGCTCCACCTCGAAGGTGAGCTCCCGGATGAGCGGGGTGCCGTCCGGCGAGTCCAGCGCCACGCGGTGGAAGCGCAGGGTGGGGCCCAGGGAGCGCTTGGGGGGCGGGGGCGGCTCGTAGGCGCCCACCGGCTCTGGGGGGGGGGGGTGAGGGGGGAGGTAAGGAGGAGCGGAGGGAGGAACCTGAGAAGTGCAGCAACCGGAATCCCAAACCTAGTCCGCAGGTACGCCTTCCCCCAGGGCGCAGCAGCTAGGCTCCTTGCCCGCCTGTACCCCGCCAAGGAGGGGTGTGCCTCCCCAGACGCAACTCCCTCATGCACGCTAACCCCCCTTCCCTCCACCATGACCCAACCCATCGATGACCCTTGCCAGCCCGGACAGCTCATTTCCTCCTTACCCCTTACCCCTCTGCCCTTCACTCCCACTTTACCCCCCTCCCACCCCTTTGCAGCCCCTCTTCACCCCCCCACGCTCCCCCCCCTCCTCACCTCCCGGCGCATGGTAGGGCTCCGACAGCCCCAGGAAGTGGTTGACCGACACGTTCTTCCGGAACAGCTCCCGGTGCTCCGCGTCCTCGCCCACCAGCCGCGCCACCTGCTCCAGCAGCTCCGACACGCGGGAGGTGTGGGAGGCGAGTGCGGTGACGCGCTTGTAGATGAGGATCAGGTCGCCGACACCCCTGGGAGGGTGAGGGAGGGAAAAACGAAATTGAGGGAGGGAGGGGAGGGGAGGTGTTATTGTTTGGGGCGTGGGGAGGTGGGCAGGTGGCAGTGTTGCAGGTAGGGCGGGTCACACGGGGTTCCCCTATCGCGGCGGCACAGTGGAAGGAGGAAGAGCGAGGACAGCTAAACCCCAAACTCTTCCACCCGGCACCCCCTGCCATCCGCCTAGCACCGTTGCCCATACCCGCCCACCCACCCCTCTACCTCGTCATACAGCCCGTCAGTTTCCCCTTTCCACCCCCTCCCCCCCTCCCCACACCTGCTGGTGTTCTGCAGCAGGCGCATGGAGCGGATGTAGTCGCGCGTGAGCTCCCCCTGCGAGCCGCGCGCCGCCGGGTCCTTCAGGTAGATGGGCGCCGCGTACACCAGCAGCGCAGTCACGCTGGCAAAGTACTACAGGGGGAGGGGGGGGGAGGAGGGGGGAGGGGGGGGGGCGTAAGGAGAGGTGTTGAAGAAGGGGGGAGGAGCAGGAAGAGTTGGAAGACCCTGCAATTAGAGCAGCCTAGCCCCTGGGTACGTGACCTGTACTTCCTCGACAGGAGCAAAAAAGGTGCGATAGGAACATAGGATGAAATACGCAGCGCGCCAGTCGTCGCTCGCTGCCACACTGCCAAGGGAGAGGGCGGCCGATCGCCACCACCGAGAGCCTCCAAACCAGGCAGCCCAAAACCTGTACCCTCGCCCCCGAAACCCCCTCGTCACAACCCCTCTCAACCCCACCCAACCCACCCCGCCCAACCCCCTCCCCCCTACCTTTACAAAGTACCCGTCCGCCACCTGCTGGATGCCCCGCTGCAGCGCCGACAGCCCCGTGTAGCGCGTGAGGCGGCGCAGGTGCTGGTTCAGGATGAGCTGCTCCGCGGCGCCGGCGGGCGGGTCGTTGAAGGCGACCTCCTCGGAACACGTCACCAACCGCTGGTGGGCGGCCCTGCAGGGGGCGGGACGGGTGGATGCGCTCACTGCAAGAGTCGGGATTTACGGAAGTGAAACTCCAGTTGCTTCAATTGTCATTTCTCTTGAAAACCCCCCTCCCAACCTCCTCCCCTCACCCCTGCGCCCCACCTGAACGCCCCGCTGAGCGCAGCCTCCTGCGCCGTCATGGCAGCCAGCGGCGGCGAGATGGCCCTCAGCAGGTAGGCCACCGCCACGTAGTAGGCGTACAGCGCAAACTGCCCGCGGTAGCCCATGGTGCGGGACAGCGAGCGGGTGAACAGCACCACGTCAAGCAGGGGCTGTGGGGGGAGGGGGGAGGGGGGAGGGGAGGGGTAAGAGGTGGGAAGGCAGGAGGCGGGAGGAAGCGGAGCGGGGGCGTGGGCGTGACGAGGACAAGGACTGAGATGGCTGGAATGGAGTTTACGGTAGCTTACAAAGGCTGCGCGCCACCCTTTTCCTCTTCCCCTGCAGCAAGTCACCGGCCAATCCCCGGCCAGGTGTGTCCCACGTGTGTGTGTGGGGGGGGGGGGGGCACACCACCCCTGGTCACCTCTTCCACCCACTTCCCCACCCCGCCGGGCTTGTTTGCCGTCCTGGTTCAACACATTGGGAGATTGGGTATTCTTCTTTTCCCCACCCACCCCCTCCTCACCTTGAATGTGTGCGCGTACAGGTCGCTGATGGAGGCTGCGAACTTCTCCACGTCCTCCGTAATGCGCTGGTCGGCGTGCGTGAGGCCGCCCAGCGTGCTAGCCGCGTAGTAGGCGCGGTTGCTGGGGAGGGAAGGAGGGAGGGAGGCAGAAGAAGAAGAAGAACATGCGGTGAATGGTCGTAGGGGGAGGGGAGGTGGGGAGCGGTGGAGGGGAGAGATCAAGTGGCAAGGCGGGGCAAGGAGCTACGCACGATGTGCGAAGGCAGCGACGGGGCAGTGCACCTCGGCCCCATGCTCCTTCTGCCCGGGTGGGGTAAAGAGGAGACAACTAACTGGCACGGGGGGGCACACCCGCCCCAACGCGCTCCAATACGCCACCCACTCACCCACGCCCCTCCCCCCCCTACCTGCAGTACTGCGCGTGCAGGAAGGTTGTCAGCCGCTGCTGGAATGACAGCTCGATCTGCTTCTGCATGTACTTGAGCGAGCTGTTCACCACGGCCGCGGGCACCCCGATGGCGGCGAAGGCCATCAGCGCGCGCCAGAACTTGGAGAACTGCTGACTGACCTGGGGGTGGGCGGAGGGGGAGGGGAGGAGGAGGCGGGGGTGAGGGAAAGGAAGAAAGGAAGGACCGCTCTCTTCCCTCCTCACCAGCCCCCCAACCCAACATGCCTCCCCACTTGCCAGCTGCGAACAGCCGCTCCCTCCCCTTCCTCTTCCACTCCTCCAACATGCACGACGGCCCCCCACGCACGCCCCCCCTGCCTACCAGCGTGCTGCCGCAGTAACCCTCCACGCGGCTGATGTAGTCGGTGAGCAGCGTGCGGCTGACCAGCAGGCAGCCCTGGGCCAGGATCAGCAGCGCCTCCTTGCTCCAGGGGGAGGGAACGCAGCTGCAGGAGGAGGGGGAGGCGGAAGGTGGAGAGACAATGAGGGCAGGTGTGGGGAAGCGCTGCATGTGCCTGGCAGGTCATGCCCTCCCAGGGCGCTGTACCACTTTGGGTCCGACCCCAGAAGAAAAGCAACCGCTCAGCTGCATAACTGCACATGCTGAGGCGGAAGGGGCCAGTCGCACAACCCATAAAGCCGCATGCAAAACTTGCTCGCCTCTGACCTAGATGGCTGGAGTACACCTTTTACACGTCTGCCTACGTATTCGACGCGCTCCTTGTGACATGTCCAGTCTCCCAGTACCCCACCTAGAAGCATTGGGCATCTCCTGAACTCACATTTTAACTTCACTCCCGACCCACATGGCCCCGACCCACATGGACTAGCAGCAAGCGCGCTTCAACAGGTACCCTCCCGCGGCCTCCCTCGCAACCACGGACACCAACCCACATCCCCCTCCCCGTCTTCTCTGCTATCCAGCCACCCTCCCCCATCGGCAATGAGCCATCAGACAACGATACCTTGTGTTTAACGTTTCGGGCACCAACCCATGTTTTATCCCCCACCCACATGGAAAAGGTCCGGCAAGGCAGGGCGAGTGTGCTCCCTTCACTCCCCACCCGGTAACAAGCATCCGTCGCCCTCTGCTTCTCGGCGCACCCCCACCTCCAGTCCACCCCTCAATCCCTTGCTTGAATCTTTATTACAGTGCCAAACCCCTCCCTTTCACACCCCTCCCCCGACCCACATAAATCTTATGCCCTTTCCTCCCCCCCTTTCCCCTCCCCTCCCCCGACCCACATGGAAAGGATCCTGGTGAGGCGGCGCAGGAAGCGCTTATCCACCGCGATGCGCACAGTGCGGCGGGAGCTCCCGTAGCCACGGCTGGCCTCCACCTCGGCACATAGGGCCCGCTGCTCGCTCTGGGCTTGCCGTACTAGGTTGCGGACCTGGGAGGGAGATGGGGAAGGGAGGGGGAGAGAGGAGGAGGCATGGGTGAGAGGAAAGCTACTGGGCGTGGCCTTGTCAATGCCTTATTAGTGTCTATGGTGGACGAACACAAGGACCTAACCCCATTGGCAGTTGCATCAACCCCTACGTGCGTGCTTTTGGGGAGGTATACCGTGCTGAGATGCGTGGTGGGCAACACAGGGTTACAGTCCTCAAACGAGCGGATAGTAAGGGCAAGCCATGCCTGCAGACCTCGGCTCCATATGCACGCTAGCATGTAGAAGGCAGCTAAGGGGAGCGCACGTATTTTTTCCATAAGTCCAGGAGTTCAGGGCAGTTGTGTGAGGCTAGAGAAACACGCGCACCTGGCTGCCAATCGTGACTCCACCGGCAACGATGGCCACCTGCGGTTGAAGACAGCGTCATAAAGCCGCGATCAAGAGCAGTGCAGACTATGGCGATCCATTGAGATTTGAATATGTTGTGTACACATCTTGTGTAACCCAGGAAAAGCCAAGCCGTGCATCGCGGAAGCGCGCAACAGGGTGCGTACCGCGATGAGCCGCTTGCGCGCCGGCGACAAGGCGCTGAACAAAGGTTGTAAGTCACCCGCCATCTTGGGTAATGGAAATGCCCTGCCTCCTCAGACCACGCCTCAAGATTACAGCTTCACGCCACACCCCGGCAGGCCAAGCGTGTTCACTATAATGTTGTTAGCTCTGGATATCTTGCATCTTTCTTGCTTAATCGACTGTACAGGTGCTCTAGCAGATAAGGTACAAAAAGTGCAAGCACAGCCCTGGCCAGTTTGCTTTCCTAATAACAAGTGGCTGAATTAGAAGCAGTATGTTGGTATTGTGTCTAGAGTTGGTATGCGTGCAAACCGGCTAGCCCGTTGGCAATTGCTGGAGCCGCCCTTACGGCAGTTTGGACGGGTTGCAGACGTGGATGTTCTCTATCGTGCAGCATACGGTTTCGCCCAAACACATAGTTGCTCATCTACTATTCACTTATCTAATGGCAAATTGCATGCATGGTGCTGGTTGGTGTTAACCGCAAGTTTCGGCGATTCCCCTAAGCAATTTCGACCGCACCACCTACAGCTATACCAGCACACATGTACGTAACGCGTGGCACGAACACCTTCCGTCCCGGGGTTGATGTTGCGGCGCCGCCCTGTGGACCCTTGGGGCCAACAAGCCTTGCATTTCCACAATTCAAGCAAGCCCCAGCTCCGGGCCGCAACGCCCTACCTCAAACGCGATCAAACAAGCCTCTAGCTGCTGGAATTCCAGCTTCCAATGGCAGTTCCGACGCCAACACCGGATCTAGTGGCTGGGGCGCCTCGCTAGCTGCCCGCGCCCGCAAGGGAAGAGCCGCCCAGCCAAAGCAGCCGCAGCCGCTCGAAACCGTGGAGCCCACCTCCTCCATCTCCGCAGCACAGCAAGCAGCTGGCGTACCAGGAGCCCCGGTCATCGCCGTACAGCCCTTGACCTCCTCCTCCCGTCCCGCCTCCGCCTCCGCCAAGCGTCAGGCCAGCCCTCCTCATCAACCCCAGCAACCACCGCCTCCTCCCGTTACCTTCAAGAGCCCCGCTGCCCCCCCTCCCCCTCCCGTCACCTTCTCCACCCCTACCGCTTCCACCGGCAGCCGACCCACATCATCGCCACCAGGCCCAGGTCCGCTGCCCGGCTTTCCGCCCGCACCTCCCAGCCGCTCCCCGCGCCCCTTCTCCGGCCAGCCGGCCCCTGCCACCGCCGCAACTCCCAACACCGCCTTCCCCGCATGGAGTCCCCGCCAGTCGGGTCCGGTGCAGCAGCAGCCCCGGCTGCGGTCCATGTCGGCCTCCTCAAAGGCGACCGCCGCCGCAGCAGCGGCAGCCGCAGCGGCTGCAGCAGCTGCTGTCGCCGCTCGTTCGGCGGGTACGGAGCCCCAGCCAGCGAAGAAGCCGGCTGCTGCTGTTGCTCCAGGTCCCGTCAAGTCCGACGCTGCTGCAGCCCCTCCTCCGTCGCCCTCCTCAGCCACTCGTACCGCTAGCAGCAGCAGTAGCAGTACCCCCAATCCAACGTCAGCTGCGGCTTCAAAAGCCCCCGCCCCTGCCGCCGCCGCAGCAACCGGCACAGCAGCGCGCTCCTCCAGCGATTCCCTGCCGCTGGAGGTATCTTTCAATGAGGTCATGGGCCGCGGTCGGAGGAGTCGCGAAGCCGCCGCCGCAGCTGCCGAGGAGGATGCGGCAACCGAGCAGCGACGGCTGCGGCAGCTGCAGGAGGGAGGCGACGTGGTGTACGACTACACGTGGCGCCCGGATCCGGAACTGGACGAGATTGAGGGCGAGGAGGCGGAACGCGAGCGGGAGCGCGAGCGGGAGGAGCGGGAGCGTAAGAAGGGTCCCGAAAGGAGGCAGCGGGAGCGGGAGGAGGCGGCGGAGGCGGCGGTACGGCGGGCGTATGGCAAGGGGGCGCCTGCGCCGCCGCCGTACGTTGGGCCCGTAAAGGCGGATCGCATTGGCGGTGGGTTGGGGTCCTTTGGGGAATCACGGGTTGGGCGGAAGGAAAGCTAGTCGGTGGAGGCTGGTACGGCACCACCGCGCCGTTTCTCGCACTCTGCTCTCGCGCACTTTGCTGCTCGTGGGGATGACCCCCCATGGCTGCATTACCCCAAATTCGGGTCGCTACTGTTCTTCTTCTTCCTCCTCTTCATGATCACGGCAACAGGTGGCAGTGCACTATTCACGCACTATTCACGCGTCTGTGGCCCATCCTGCCGCATGGTGCTTCGCGTTCCTCACCTGCCTTCGACCCACCTCCCTTCCCCTCCCCCTCCCCACCCTGCACGCCCGCAGACAAGGGGTTTGGGCTGGTGGTGACTGAGGAGGTGGCGCCGGGGCGGCTGCTGCTGCTGGCGCGGCCGGCACTGCTGCAGCAAGGGGCGCCGGGGGAGTCGCCCGATGTGGGTGGGGCGGCTGGGTGGGAGGGAGACATGGGGCGGGCCGAGGGTGGCTGAAGGGGCCCGAGAGGGCAGAGGTGTGTGTTAGGGCAGTAGTCCCATGCCCGGTCTGCCTGCAAGGACGTGTAAGGGTAGGTGCATGGGTGGCACTGACGTCCGAACTGAGGTCCGGATTCCTCCCCGTCTCTTCCCGCCTCTTCCCGCCCAGAGGACCCAAGTCGTCCAAGCTCTCCGTAACCCTTCCACTCCCGCCTTTTCCTCTTTCCCCTCCCCCTTTCCCCACCTTCACCCACCAGATGCGCCAGCTGGTGGCCTCCGCGCTGCGACTGCTGCGGGCAGCCGACGGCATCACCACCCCCCCCACCCCTGACACCCCCTCCTCCACCTCTTCAACACAGCACCCGCAGCAGCAGCAGCAGCAGCAGCAGGACGCAGCGGACGGTGCCGCGCTGGCCGCCCTCTTCTGGGGCCGCCGCCGCGGTCCCGCGTCCCGCCCCCCCGCCGACCTAGCCACCTGGCGCGACCCCACACGCTTTGCCGCCACTGCCGCCACTCCCACCGCTCCCGCTGCTGCTCCTGCCACAACGGCAGCAGCAGCAACCGAAGCAAGTGGCGCAAGCAGCCCCTCCGCATCCTCGTCTTCCTCCTCCGCCACCTCCTCCTCCTCCTCCAGCTGGCCCATGGGTCGGTTGCTGGGTCTGCTGCGCTACAACATGATTGCGCAGGACTGCCCCGACGGCGCGCTGGCTGCGGCGCGAGGCGAGGGGCCGGGGGGCAGCGCCGCGGGCGTGTGGCCGGAGCTGGCACTCAGCAACCACTCGTGCGCACCCAATGCGGTGGCGGTGCGGGTGGGGGAGGCCATGATGGTGGGTGGGGTGGGGTGTGGGGTTGCATGGGGGTGGGGAGTAGAGGAAGGGGTGGGGAGGGGGTTAGGTGGGGGGATGAGGGTGCGGCTGGGGTAAGCGGTGGGGTGTAACGGGCGGCTGGTTGTAACGGAATGGCGACGGTTGAGGGGCGGGCGGGTCCTCTTTATTAGAAAGAGGACCGGAGGACCAGATGAGGATTAAGCGCGCCTACCACTGTTCACCCTGCCCCCCCCTGTCATCCCCACCCCACCACCCCCCGACCTCTCCCCAGGTTCGCGCCTCCCGCCGTATCCCAGCGGGCGGCGAGGTGTTGCTTAACTGGCTTGGAGGGTCCCCCGGGGTGCTGCAGCCGCTGCGGGGCAGGCAGCAGCAGCTGCGAACACTGTACAGCTTCTCATGCAGGTGGGAGGGGGCGGGAGGGAGAGGGGGTGTCGTACGCAGTTCACCGTATCCTGCTGCGTACGGCGCTGCCTCCCCTTGTTTGCCGCTGCATGGAAGAGTAAGGAGGAAGAAAGGGGCTGAGCCCCTCCCTCGCAAACCCTACACCTCACCGCCCGCTCCCCCCCCCAGGTGTTCCCTTTACACTGCATTGCTTGGACCTAACCTTTTCTTTCCTGCGGTTTGGTGCGGCCATTGACCGCCCGCTCCCCCAGGTGTTCTCGTTGCTCCCTGGAGGCCAGCGAGGGCGGCTCCGTGCCCTTCCTGCTGGCGGATGCGGAGCGGGACAGCCAGCAGGCGCTGCAGGAGATTGTGACGGTGGGGGCGGGGGAGACAGTAGTGATAAGGCATAGCAATGCTGATGGATAGTGAAGCAGCGAGGCAGGGGGTGGAGGGAGGCGGGTCTTGTGTCATCGTACATGGGATGACGACGAGCTTCCAGATGGTTGGTGTCCCCCATGCACCCCCACCAAAACCGCCACCGCCACTAACCCCCACACCTCCATTACACCCCCATTTCCCCTGCACCAGGCGCTAGAGGAGGAGGACCTGGCGGGCCTTATGACCGCCATCGATCCCCTGCAAGAGGTCGTACGAACTCTAACCGCCGCCGTACACGAGCTGGGCGAGCAGGTGGATCTCACGGGCGGTCGCGAGGGAGCGCTTGCCGTACAAGCAGCCGAGGAAGACGACCGGTCGCAGCAAGCGACGGAAGAGGGGGAGGAGGAGGGTGCTGGTCGCGGCGGTGGCAAGGATGGAGATCTAGCGAGAGCGGCTCAGAAGATGATGTCCGGTCAGCGGATGGGTCCTGATGATGATGAGGATGATGATGAGGAGGAGGAGGAGGAGGGTGCGGCAAGAGGTAGGCAGGCAGGACGCAGCGGCAGCAGCGGTGGGACGGCGGCGGCGGCAGGAGGCGCGTCCAGGAGGGGGCGGGAGGGGGCGGCGCGGCGGCGGGGTCGCGGGGGCCGGGGCATGTCGGACCCCCCGCCTCCCGACCGCCAGACGGCTGCTGCCTGGCTGCTGGCGTGTCGGGCGCCCCTGATGGAGTATCTGGTGGACGGTGAGACGGGGGGCAGGGGGGGGAGTGGCTAGGAGGTGAAGACGGGAGATGTGTTTTTAGGGATGAGGCGGGGGGGGGTGTATACGGCTACCCACCTGCTTCTTGATGACTGTTGCACTGGCCCACATGGCCACATAACCTGTCATAACCCCTGCCTGCATCCCCGCCTCGTCCGCTGCTGCCCCGCTCTCGCACAGCCCTGGCGGTGCGTGCGGCCTGGTTGGGTCTGGACATCGGGCCCGGCTGGCACTGGCCGCCGCTGCGGCCGCTGGCACTAACGGACAGCCAGCAGGCGGCCAGGGAGGCGGCCAGGGAGGCGGCCAGGGAGGCTGCTAAGGCTGCAAAGGCTGCCGCCTCAGCCTCCACCTCCACCTCCGCTCAAGCTGATGCGGTTGCGACCGGCGCAGTAGCTGACGTGCTTGATGCAGCCGGGGCAGCAGCAGCAGCCCAGGAGGGGGAACAGGAGGAGGGGCAGGAGCAGGATGAGCCCCGCTACGTGATGCCGGAAGACGTGTTGGAGGAGCTGCAAGCAGCTGCAGCGGCGGACCTGGTGTCGGCGCTGGCGGCCTACGTGGATGTGTTGGGTCAGGTGCTGCCGGGCTCGGAGGCGCATGTGGAGGCGTCGCGGCGGCTGCTGTGGTTAAGTCGGGACTTCCTGGGGCGGGGAGATCGGGTGACGGCGGATCTGGAGGCCGCGGCGTACGACGCGCACGTGGTGCGGTACGGCAGGTTGGATGCCGGGGCGTTTGAGGGGTTGATGGCGGCGGGGGCGCCGGCGGCGGATGAGGCGAGGCGGCGGGAGGCGGCGGCGGTGGTGGAGAAAGCGGGGGTGGAGGAGGAGGAGGAGAAGGAGGAAGGGGCTGAGGAGGGAAGGAAGAGGGCGGAGGCGGGGGATGAGGAGGAGGAGCGGCAGCGGCAGCTAGAGGAGTTGTTTAAGGAGGATGCGGAGATCAGGGCTGCAGCAGCGGCAGCGGCAGCTGTTACAGCGGGAGCAGGAGGTGCCGCAGGAGCCGGGTCGGGAAGCGAGGAGGCAGGCGCGGATGTGAAGGCAGCTGGGTCGGCAACGAGAGCAGTCCCGAGGCGGCCGCAGGGGCTGATGCCCCCCCTGGGAGCCGCCGCACGGGGCGGTGTCAGGGCCTCTCCTGCTGCTGGTGGCGCCGCCGCCGGCCCGCCGCGGGTGCAGCTGTCGCCGGAGGAGTTGCGGGAGCGGCAGCAGCGGCTGATGAAGCAGCGGGAGCAGCTGCAGAAGCTGCGGCGGCAACAGCCGCAGCCGCCGCGGAAGGACCCGCAGCAACAGCCGGAACAGCAGCAGCAGCAGCAGCGGAAGAAGCTGGACCCCTTATTGGACGTGTTCCCAGGTCTGTAACGGCGCATGGACAGCTGTTGCTGCTGATGATGATGTTGAAGGTGACGCCCCCGTCCGGGGCTAGAATACGACACGAAGTGGGCAGATATGCTTGACTGGAGTGGGTGCGTGGGGGTCTACTTTTTGGGAGCCATGCGCATGCGTGCCATCGCATGGCGGGTGCGTTTCTTGTCGTGCTTTTGCGCTCGTTGCTTAACACAGTTGTGTTAATGCTGAATAAATGTTACTGTTTTAAGTATCCGCAGCTAGGGCGGGCAGCGACTTGTCGCCCATTGCGACGTGCTTGCCCTGCTCTTCTCGGCCAAAGTACCGTACTGGGGCTGTTTCCTTCAGCCCGGAGGGGTGGGTACTGGGATGCAGTGCAGTGCCTTCCTGTCACACCAGTGTACGGCGGCAAGCTGCGGGCGCCGGGCTGAGGACTCCGCTTGCGGTGTTGTGTTGCGGCTGTGCATGGGGGTAGCGCGGGTAGAAGCCCGGTTTTTTTTCCGATGTGGACTGTTACAGAGGAAGGACAGGAAGACCACCAAGAAAACCAGCCCGGTGGGGTAGCCCGCACGTAGTAGAGTACCATGGCAATGGGAAACGTGTTGTGTGGCACATCGGCGTTGGAGCTTAAATAGGCGTCCCATATTGACCCGTGGGTCGCACATACGGGTAGGCTGCTTGATCAGGAATATGGATAGTGCTATGGAAAGAATGGGTCGCAATATAACCAGAGTGCTGATCAACAAATGAACAGTGCATGCATCCATCTAAACAGCACTTATGAACATGCTATCAAAACAAAGTCACGCCAGGGCACGCATCTCGTCGTGAGGTCTATCACAGTCTATAGCTGAACCAGCCCATGCAGGGCTTAAGTTCCTCTCTTAACGTCACGTGTATGATGAAGTCAAGAACAGTTGCACCCCCGCATTGCAAATCTGGTTACCACAAAGCATGAAACGCGCTTGAGCGAATCACTCTACCCCCACCACCAGCAAAGGCGCGCCCCCACACCACCCCAGACTCTACCGAACCTGACATCGTAAACAACATCCTCCACAAGCCCCTACCACGATCAGCCGTTACCTGTGGCCCACGCAAACCTCCACAGCAGCAGCAGCACCCCCCATGTCCTACAGTAACCCCCCGGCTCGTCAGTCATCGTCAGGATGCCAGGACTTCCCAGCCCTCCGCAGCCCCTTGCGCAAACCAACCGCAGGTAGCCCCTCCGAGCTGCCATCACCCCCTCCGCCGCCTCCGCCTCCCCCGCCCCTGCCGCCCAGCCCCCGGCCCTCGCTACCCCTCCCACGTGTCAAGCTGGCGCCGCCCCCCGCATTGCCGCTGCCAACCGACGACGACGCCACACTAGCGGGGCCGCCTCCGCCGGCAGCAGCACGGCTGCCGTACTGAGCCCTGCCGCTGCTGCTGCCGCCGCCACCTCCCTTCACCCCTACTGCCCCCGACATGCTGGCCTTGAAGCTGCTACGGCCGCCGTACATTCCGTCAGCAGTGGTGGAAGAGGAAACGTCGCTTTGACTGCGGCCCCTGCTGCGACTGCCCTGCGTAATGATGTTGTTTTTGGCAGCAGCGCCGCTGGGGGCCGCTGAGGAGGCGGCGCGGCGGGGCGGCGGACTGCTGCTGTCCTCCCTGCCGCGACCCCCGCCCCCGATGGTGCCTTCGCGAGCCCCTCGGAGGGACTCCCTCCATCCTCCACCGCCGCCGCCGCCCTTGCCGCCGCCCGCTGCAATCGTCCCCTTCCGAGCACCCGTTCTGCGCTGTCCAGCGTCCTCCTCCTCCCCATCACAACCGCCACCTCTCCTTGCTCCTCGGTCCTTCTTCTCTCCACTGCCCTTGACGCCGCCTCCACGTTTCTTCCCGTCAGCTACAACGTAGGCATCTTCCCGCGGCGGCGCAAAACATGGCAGCCACGCCAGCAGTCCCCGCACATGTGCAACCGCACCTCCGCCGCCGCTGCCGCCGCCACTGCCGTACCTCCCGCTTCCGCCGCCGCCGCCCGCGTCGCCGTACCCCCCCTCCGCATCCTCCAGCGCCTGCTGCTGCGCCGCCGCCGCTCTCCGCAACACCTTCCCCAACCTCCACGTCCTGTTTGCCTTGACCACCTCATAGCACCCCAGCCCAACCTCCTCCAGCGTGTCCCCCACAAACGCATCCCGCAACTCCAACATGTGTACGACTTCGTACGCCCCGCCCAGTACGGCAACCGGCTTCCGAAACGTCTCCGAAACCACCACCATCGGGCCCTCGGAGCTCCGCCCTCCACCACTAAAGAACGCCAGCTCATAGCCCTTGTTCATGTCGGAGGTGGTGGACCAGACCCGAAGCGCTGGAAAGTTGGACTTCGCCCCGGTTGCTTTGCCGCCCTTGCCGCCGCCGCCCCCACCACCACCACCCGCGGCAGTCGCCTCGTTAGCAGTGGCAGCGGCAGCGGCTGCTGCTGGTTGGGGTGCGTAGTCAAGTTGCAGGAGCTGCGCGGGGAGGGGCTGGTTGGAGTCCATTCGGAGCCAGAGGGCCTGCGCGGGCGAGTCGACCTGCGTGCTGGGGCGCTTGGAGAGCTCCTGGTGGGGAGGGGCGACAGGGGCGGGAGGGAAGAGGGAGGGAAGAGGGAGGGAAAGAGGAGAAGGGCAGGGGAGGGAGGACGGTGGGTGAGGGGCAGGGAGGAAGGAGGAGGTAATGAGGACGCCGTGCACCGCGGTTCCCTTGCTTGACGCCATCACATGGGCTGATGCGCCGGCTGCAAGACACACCACCTAGCTCCACGCCTTGCTGCCGTCCCCTCCCTTCTTCGCTCAGTTAGGCCTACCGGTACCCCCCCCCCACCTCCTACCTTGACCGCCGCCAGGAAGGGCATCCCGATCATGTAGTTCGCCCCCACCAACACATCCGCCGGGTCCAACGTGTCCACCAGCCGCCGCTCCCGCTCCACAACACGCACGCGACTCAGCCGCGCGTCCAACGGCACGTTGGTGGCGCGTACCTCCACACCCACCCACAACCCCAGTAGCTGCACCGGCCGGCGGTAAACCACGCGCTCAGTACGCAGGCTCACGCCGCTGCCGTACGAAAAGTCGTACCAGTAGGGGCTGTTGGATCCGCCGCTGGATCCGCCGCTGCTGCCGCCGCCGCTGCCGTTTGCGACCCGTGGGTCAGATGTGGTGACCAGCAGGAGTTGTGTGGATCGGGGTGCGAAGCGCATGCCGATCCACACGGTTTCGTCTGTGTCCGGGAGGGCCATGAGGAATGTACTGGAAGCTTCGTCCACGACCGCGTCTTCCACATCACCCAGCTCAGCGGCGTATGTGGAGAAGGCTTTGCCTACTGCCACGACTTGTACGGCAAGCCGGGCGTTGCGTGCCGACCGAGCGAACTTCTGACCGCGGCGGTCGGACTTGAAGACCACAGGCAGCTCCAGGGGGCCCTCCAGGAGGGAATCGAGGTCCATGGAGGCGAGGTCTAGGGTTATGGTGCCCACGTGCTCGTCCCGTGTGACCTCCTCGTCGTACAAATCCAGGAGAACGGTGCCGTACAGTCCGTTCTCGTCCTGTTCGGCCTCAAAGAAGAAGTCCTGTTGGAACACACAGGGACGGTGTCGAATTAGGACACGCTGCTCCACGACTGCTTGGCGTTATTAAGCAAAACGTGCAGTTGCTGCCAACCTCGGTGCTTTCCCATCCATTATTCCTTACTTGTAGCCGCTCAACCCCATCAACAAAACAATCCATGATACGTCCCAGCGACTGCGAGCCTACCTCCTCCCAGACGGGGTTGGGGTTGTTGTCGCGCGTGACGGTACGACCCAACACCGAGCCGCCGACAGAGACCACCACGTAGGGGTCGATCTGGCTGAACATGTCTGCAAGGAGGTAAGGGATGGAGGGATTCGTGCAAGGGTTTGTGGACGCAACATCCCCACGCAGCACTACTTTTGACGTACATAGAGGGAACGCATATTAACGGAACAAACATTCTATCTCCTTCGAACACAGTTGTTAGCCACAGTCTTTGCTTGCGACACCTGTCTTTGGCAGCTCATGTCCGCTGATGACCTTGAGGTGGACATTGCAAGCTGTCGCCATTTAAGTTATATTACTGCAAATGCTAACTGCCGACGCCTCTTAGCGCGTTCGCTCCTTTGGCCATCATGTTTGTCCCTCTGTTGCCGCAACGGATGAAGCCGAGCGGCGGCAGAACTACAAACCAAAATCAAAAAAGGATAGAAAGGTTTGTTGCGTTGCGAAGGAGGACTTTTATTGGATGCAAGTCGCCTAAACACTAGTCGCTTGAGGGCCTCTGAAACAATAAGTCCGCAATCCGATGGTGAAGTCAGGGCTACGCGTTCACATGAATTACCATTAGCTGTTAACGTAAGGCTGGAGGATGTGCATCGGAGGCACGGCAGGCTGTACTGGTGATTGACCTTGACCAAGCGAGAGGCGACAAGCGCCAACCATGGAGTGTTTCCTTAAGCCAATCCAAAACCCCCGGTAAGCTAACTACACAAGTACAAGTCGTATCTAGTATTGCAAGAGATAGTCGCTTCGTACGCAGACATAATCTGCCGTACCTACCCTCATGGCGCGGCGGTAATGGAGGGCCGTCCCAGGCTCTTGCTAGAACGAGCCGCAAGTACGGGTCATCGCGCCTACGGCACTGTCCTGCGGCAACGCTTCCAGCCTCGAGCGGTGCGGAAGCCCTGACGGCAGGGCAGGTTTACCCTTCACCAGCCAGCAACTAGCCCTTGGCGAGGACTGCTCGGCTGCCACGTGCCGGTAGTCAAGTGCTCCATGCATGCCAGGTAGCACCAAAAGCAGCTCTCAGAACACTCAATGTTCACATGGATCCATTGTCATGGGAAGCCGCCAAGACGCTACAATTGGGTACCTCCCATGAGTGCCGTACGACAACACAACGACCCTCTTGCCCTCGCCAGCCAGCGAAGGCCGACACGTCTACAATGCATGAAACTGTATGAAGTACCGGTAGGTGCAGTATGATTGGCTACCGGTAATCAACATTCAACCCAATTCAAACAAAGCTTGCGATCCCAAGGTGCCCGCACGCCGCCTGAATTCGTCTCACTCCCCACGCAATCCTGTTAGCACCGGTCACCGGCACGCAGCATCCCCCAAGGTTCTCGCCGGCCAACTTCGCAATGGGATACACACCCAATGACACCAGAGGTGGAGGACAAACGCAATAGCGACGCGGCAGTCCTGCCCCTGCGGGCAGGAAACCCCTCAAACAAGCAAGCAAGCATCTGATAAGTTATTAAGTTAGAAGCCGTCCGACAAGAAATGCACAACGCAGGGCCTTTTCACACCGAACTTGAGGTTGGTCCACCCAAGACCCCCAATAAGGTTCACCAACCGAAAGATCGCATAGGTGGTATAGGAGAATCGCATTAATGGCGAGGAAAACCCTGCCCGCCTTCACACAGGCCCAAACACGCAGACCCAAACACACAGGCCCAAACCTGCCTCCAACAGGCAGCAACATCAACCCTAATGCCCCCCAAGCAGTGAGATGCAGATGCAACCCCAGCACCAGGCCCTCCATTCCCCTCATCCTGCATCTTCGCGCCCCTAATACGGTTATACGGTAGCCTTTATCTACACCCATCCACATTCATCCTCCACCCAGCAACGCCCAACGCATATATGCAACCACAGCGGCACCCTGACTGCCTCAGCGGGGTCCGCAATACAGTTGCATGGAGCACCCGCTAGCATCCCTGCTAGGATGCCCCCCCCCTCCGGTGCGGCTATCCATGCACCTACACATACCCCAGACTCCATCTAGTACCGGCACACTCCCGCACCCCGCGGGACATACGGGCATCGCAGCGAACACGTTTGTCCTTGCGAGCAGAAGCTTCCACAGCGCCAGCATGAGCACGCTAGCGACTTCACAACAGTAGCAATGCTGCCTGGTCAGGAGCTTTAGCCTAGTGACGGGTAATAAGCAATCGCCACTCCTCCCACCCATCCTGCAGTCACAGAACCAAAAGCGCGGGGGCTGCTGCCCACCTCCTCCAACAGCCGCGCCTCAACAGCCGCCCGTCACAGCCCCGCAGCCTCTCCGTGCACCTTTCCCACTTCAATGCCGGCTTCCCTTTCGTCCACCTCCCCCTTTTCCGCCCGCCCCCCATGCCCGTCACGACCACGCACACGGCTGAAGCAGGGGCCCAGCACCCCTCCACGCTGCCGCCTGTCCCATGTGCCTCAACGCCGATCATGGCCTGATTGCCTTGGTAGGACACCGCGCCATGCGTCCTCCACACACCTGCTCGCATCCAACCGCAACCAACCCCACGCCTAGAACGCGCCAACATCCCCCTCCCCGCTCACATGCCACCCCCACCGACCCCCCTCCTAATCTCCCAGCCCCCCAATCCCTCGCGCGTCTGCGCTCCACCCTCAAGCACACGCTCCTCCCTCTCCCTAACCCCCCTCCATCCCTCCGCCCGCCAAACACCTCAGGGCAGCCGCCGTACCGCCGCAATCTCCTCCCGTAGCATCTGCCGCTCCGCTGCCGCCCGCCCCACCCGCGGCTCCCCCGCCCCCGCCCCGCCGCTGCGGGCCCCCCAGGCAGCAGCCCGGGGAGGCACGCTGGAGGGGCGCGCGCGGGAGTGCTGGCCCAGCCTGGGGCCGGTGGGGGGCGGGCGGGAGGCGGCGAAGAGGGCCGCGGAGGCACCCTTGAGCGAGGAGCCGGCTGCTGCAGCGGGGTTGGGCTCACCCACGTACAGCATGGGGCCGTCGAGCTGGAGCTGGGGTGGGGGGAATTAAATAAGGGGGGGTAAGGCAGAGCGGGAGAGTTGAGGGTGGGTGGGGATGGGAGTGAGGTGAGACGGAGGTTGGGAGTGAGGTTTGGAGGGAAAGAGGGATTTGGGTTGCCAGGGTCGCCCTGCAGATGGAACACAGATCTTCTGTCCCATGTCCTCGCGGTCAGACGGAGTTTGGTACCCTTCCTTCCCTCCCCGACCCCCTTCCTAACCCCGTTTGTTTCGTGGTAAACTGCTTTCCTCTATCCCCATTGCTTTGTCCTAACCTGTGGTTTGGTACTTCCCTGCTCCCCTCCCCCCCACCTGCCGCATGATGGCCCCCGGGGTGTGCGCCAGGGCAGCCGCCTCCGCACCACTGGCGGCGGAGTAGGGCCTGAGAGGCGGGCAGGGAGGGCGGCAGGGAGGGCGGGGGCAGCATGGAGGGGAAAGCAGCGGGAGCTGGCATTGGTGGCATCCCAACAGCAACGGCCCACACAACGGACAATCCGTGTGGACCCAGACCTTCGAGCCACATGGCGCTCTTCCACACCTCCTCATTACCTCCACTTACAGGCTGTGGTAACCCCCTCTCACGCCCTCCCCCCTCTCACTCCACAGCTACCACACACACACACCCGCTCACCTCAGCCGCGCCACCACCGCCGCCTCCGCCGCCGCATCCAGCCTGCCGCCCGTTGCCCCTCCCGTAATCCGATGATGCCCCTTGCCCACAATGAACGACGTGATGTCCTCACTCGGCTGGTACTCGCGCGCCGCCTCCGCGGGCCCCCCCGCACCCGGCGGCTCACCGCCGTCCGGCCCCGGCGCCGGTCCACGGCCGCCAAACCAGTAGGGGTGCGACTTGAAGGGGAAGAAATTGGTGTCCTCCACGAAACGCAGTGTGACGCCAGTGTTGGCGGTGACGGTGGCGGCGGAACGGCGCTGCAGGGGGTCCTGGTGGGGAGACGGAGGCCAGCCGGGGCCAAGACCCAGCGGCTCCATGGCGGCGGCAGCGGCAGCAGCGGCGGCGGCTGAGTCGCTGGTGGTGGCGGCGGTAGTGTTGACGAGGGTGGGGGAGGGGGGGCGGTGGCTGCTACTGCTGGTGGGGGGCTGCTGTGTTGAGGCAAGGGGTTGTGGTGGGGAGGGTGGTGGTGACGGGGAGGAGGGGTGCGGGGGTGGCGGAGGCGGGGGGTGGTGCGGGTGGTATTGCTGGGATGGTTGGGCGGCGGTTGGTTGGTCGTTGTTGGAGAGGTTGAACTGCGCCGTGATGCTGCTGCTGCCGGCAGCAGTACCGTTTGTCGGAGCGTTAGGTTGCGGGGTTTGCTGCTGCGGATACTGGTACTGCTGCTGCTGCTGTGGGTATTGTTGCTGCGGGTGAGGGTGGTAGGGAGGGGGCGGGGGGCCCCCGCTGCCAGCACTGCCGCTCCGACCCGCAGTCGGGGGCGGCGTAGCGCCCTCCGCCGGCCCGTACTCCGGCGCCCAGTACACGTTACGTTGCTGCTGTCCTCCCGCAATCGGCGGGGCCTGCGACGCAGCGGAACCCGATCCCCCCGACCCGCTGGACACAGGACGTGACGCCGACACAGTGGGAGTCGCAGAGGCCGGTCTCCTCGCCGCGCCCGACCCCGCTGCCGCCTTCGCCCCCTTCGCCGCCGCCGCCCCCGCACTAGCAATAGCACCTCCCGAACCAGCCGACGACCCACGGGACGGTGTGCGCCCCAGCAGCTCCCGCGCCAGGGACCTGTACGACACCATCCCGCTGCCGTCCTGCAGCCCGCGCACCAGCGCCGCCGCCGCCGCCACCTCACCGCTCCCGCCCGACCCCGGCAGGTTGCTGCTGTCGGCTGCTAGCACGTTTGCCCGCTGCAGTGCCGCCGTGAAGTCCCCCGGACTCAGCTTTCCGCACACCTCGCGATCCATGCGGCGGCAGTTATGCCAGAACGCCTCCACCGCCTCCTTGCTTGGGTTCAGCGAGGCGATGACGCGCTGTGCCTCCGCCGCCGCCGCCAGCTGGGCGTCCGCGGCGGCGCGTTTGGCGCTGTGGCGCAGGCTGGGGTTGCGGGCAGCGGGGTGCGGCTTGCCGACGGTGGAGGCGAGGGGCTCAGCGGCCGCCGCCGTCGTACGGTCCAGGGCGGAGCCGTCGGCGGTCCGCGTGCAGCTGGGTGGGTAGGTTGCGTACGGGGGAGCTGAGATGGGAGGACGCAAGGGCAGCGGTGTGCAGGAGGGAGGAGGGGCGGCCGCCGCACTGTCGGGCAGTTGGGGGGCCGGTTGGGGCTGAGGCTGCTGCCAGGCCGGCATGGGCGCTGCAGCCGCCGCCGCCGCGACGGTTCTGCTCCCGCCGCCGCCGCTGCCGTCACGGCCGCCGACGGTTGGTCTGGCTGAGCTCACCCGCCGCCGTGCGTAGGTCCCAGAGATGTCCCGCACGTCCAGCCCTGGGTCTCGCAGGTTCTTGCCGACATGCGCGCGAAAGGGCGGCTCCCAGCCCGGCCAACTGCCCAGGATGTCTGATGTGTTTAGTTGGGTGTTGCGTGTGGCTAGCTTGTGCGGGCGCTCGGAGACGGAGGGCACTGCGTTGATGTCGGCGACGTCTAGAGAGCTGTGCTGCGGGCGCTGCTGGGTTTCGGAGGCTGCGGCCGCTGCTGCTGCTGCTGCTGCCTCCGCGGCCAGAGTGGAGCTCCCGGGCAGGATGTAGATGGGTTGCATGGGGTTGGTGTCTCGGATCTTGTTTGGGGGCGGCTGGAGTTGGGGCTGTGAGGATAGGGCGGGTGGGGAGGAGCAGGGAGGTGGAGTTTTGGGGCGATGTGATGGCTGGTCGTAGGCGGTGTAACTGTAGCTGTAATGGGGTGATGCACTTATCAAACAGCAGAGAGATGACAAGTGGGGTTCATGCACTGGTTTGAACTTTTTACGACCAGCCCAGGGACAGCTGCGAGACGGTTTAGACAGGAGATCTGCATAACGGTTCGTTCCTGCAGTATCAAAGTTGATCAGGACTTACCACCGCGCCCTCCACATCGCGGCTCATTAAGCCATAGCTGATTTTGTTGACAGTCGGATGCGCGAAAACCTTTGGCCGCATACCCGGGTCATCCTCAAACACCTTCGCCAATGAAAGCTGCGTAAACTCGCCCTTGGCGAGGGGTTTGTGTTGCAACACTGGACGGCCAACATCGTCCTCAGCGACACTACCTGCATGCATGCGAAACGAAACGTTATGGAATGAGCCGCACCTGCTGTTAAACAACAGCGCGTAGACCAAGCAAATGACTCTCATCACTGTTTTTGTCACAACTGTTATAAGGTAGGATCAAAGCGACGCATCCCGTCGTCTAGCTTGGGAAAGTGCGTTGCCCGCGGCCCGCGGCCCAAGGCCAGCATCGCACCTTTTTGCTTATAATAGCTTTCTGTGGGTATAAAGGCAGAGTGTGGCCTCATACGGCGATCGGGCACCCTGCGTTGACACGGAATGGCGACAGTTCTGTCAAGGCCGTCGACGGCAGACTTCCCCGTAACCGTTGATAACTCTTGCTGTTTTGCACATATTCATTCCATAAAAGGCATACACACTGCAAAAGAGCAAGCAGCAGTACCCTGCAACGTCGAAAAGCTAATTGCAGGCAGCAATTGACAACCTCGCTTACCTGCTCGTATCATTCGCAAGCGAGTGATTGAAGACATACTCCATGGCCGGAGTAACGCTGTGTACAGCTGGACAGATACGTATGGCTTCGTTTCAAAGTTTCTAGCAATTACTATGTACGCGCTTGCATCTCCATTACGTTTATATGTGACTTGCCGTTTGTTAAAGGGCACAGGTAAGGAAATGTTCCATCGAACCGACGTCTTCGGAGCGCGCTCGGCCCATGCCTGGGCTCTGCAGATAGCCGGGAGGTTAGACACAGAACTTATACATTCAATGTCAGTATATTGAATAAGTCACTGGTAACTGCCACTCCTAAGACCCCGCAATAGCGTTTTTCGATAATTTAGCAGGATGTATGAAGGTCTTCTTGTCCCACAAACAATATTTCTGACCCATACTTAATCCCCTGGAGTACACATAGCGACACTTGTCATACTCTTGGCTCACGGCTTCTTACGCGACACCCCACATTCTAACAGCTCCTTGCACACAACGAGAATGGCGACCGATCTTCAGTGGCAGAACCTTCCGTTTGATGTTGTGCAGCAAATTATAGACGCGGCAGCTCGCCTGCCAGCTGACAATTATCCTGCAACTACCCTCGACGACCAGCTGCACTCTCACTCTCAGCCCCTGTCATCCCTAGCCTCATCGCCTTCTTCGCAGTCTTCTACCTCAACATTACTAACTCAGACCCACAAGCCAGATGCCAGCGTTCTAAGCGAGCCCCATGACGAGCTACTTCAACACATTATTCGTTCCATGCGCCTCGTCTGCATCCCTTGGCGCGATGCAGCTGCCTCGGCTGTGACCCAGCTACAACTGCAAACCTTAGACATGCTACGCCCGGGCAGGCCGCTGTCGGCAATCTTTCCGGAGCTCACTTCCTTGGACCTTTCGTCGCACACATTGTGCGATGAAGAAGTGGCGCTGCTGTCCGGCTGCCGCGGTCTGATGGACCTCAGGCTCTCCGCCCAGCGCCTAACTTCTGAAGGTACGAGGTCGGGCGGGCAAGGCATTTTGGACAGTTGCCAAAGCGACGGCGTGGGTCAAACGGCGGTCTGACCGGGTTGCCGGTTTCGTAGCTCTCCCGGTGCTCCACGCCCCCTTCCCACCCTCTCCCAACACACTCGCTTTCACGACATCACCCCATCCCTACCTACCCCCGCTTTCCCCCCTAAACCAGGCCTGGCGGCTCTTGCCCCTCTCACAGCTCTAGACCGAATCGAGCTGTCCAGCCTCCGAGTGCCGTACGGTCTCGCCCACCTGCTGGCGGCGCTGCCAGGGTTACGACACGCCACCATCCGCGGCTGCTCGCTGCCGCTGCTGCCGCCGTCGCCAGCGCCGCCGCCGCCTGCCGGCCCGCCGCCGCCGCCGCCGGCCCCTGTCGTGCTGCCGCCGCACACGCTGTTTGCGCCGCTGTCACCCGTACAGAAGCGCTTCCCGTCGGCGCGCACGGTGCTGACGTCAGCGTCGGCCGCTGCGGAGGTGGCTCCTCTGGGCCGCTCTGGCGGCTGTGCAAAACTTCAGGAGCAGCAGCAGCAGTCGGCGGCGGTGGCGTCCGTACCAGTGTCGCCTCCGCTGCCCGTTGCGCGCAAGAAAGCGGCCTCGGCTCCGCCTCAGCAGCCGACTGACGTGCCAACTGGGCGCCGTTACGCACCGCCTCCGCCTCCGCCGCCAGGCCCCCCACCGCCGCCACCCGTATTCCCCGCACAGCGCGCCGTACAGATCCGTCCCTGCCGGCATGCACCGCCGCCGCCGCCGCCAGGTCCGCCGCCGCCACCTCCGGCGCTGTTCCCTGCTACCGGCCACCTGCGCACCCGCCGCTCGGCTGCTGCGGGCTCCTCCTCCACCCTCACCTCCTCCGCCTTGACGGCTGCCGCTGCTGCTGCCGGCGGTCCGAGTTCAGGGGGTGTAGGCTCCGCCGCCGCCGCCGCGGAGGCTGCGATGGCGCCCGCTGAGGCCGCAGCGCGCTTGGCGATGGCGATGTACGGCACCGCTACGGACACCACCAGCAGCAGCAGCAGTGACACAGACAGCGGCGGCGAGACACCCACTGCCTCCGCCTCCGCAGCTCCCTCCTTTCCAAACCCCGCTGCACCCCCTGCACCCTCCTCTCCTCCTCCTTCCTCCTCGCCTCCGCCCTCCTCCTCCCCCTCCTCCTCGCTTCCCTCCCTCTCCTGGTGCGCCTCCGTGCCCTCGCTGCGCTCGCTGCACCTGGTGGAGGTGCGCGGGCAGTGGTGGGGTCTGTCCGCCCTCAGCAGCCTCACGGAGCTGCTGCTGCGCGACTGCTGCAGGCCCGAGCAGCAGGGGCAGGCCGGCAGCCCCTTCACGCAGCTGGTGCGGGGGGCGGGAGGGGTGGGGGTGATGCAGGAGCTTGGGAGGGGAGGGGCAGGTGTGGGTTGAGGAGACGTTTCGCTGCAGAAAGCATTGAAGGGGCGGCAGTAGGATGTAGGCTATGGTGCCCATGCCCCCCTTCCTACCCCTCCCCCCCACTCTCCCCCCTGCAGGCAAGCAGCCTCACGGGCCTGCGCCGCCTGGCTCTGTGCGGCGGCTCCAGCCAGCTGGGCGGGAGCGACCTGGCTGGGGGGGTGGGGCGGCTGGTGCGGCTGGAGGCGCTGGTGCTGGAGGCGCCGGGGGTGGTACCACACCAGGTGGTGCTGCGGCAGGTGGGAGGGGGAGAGGGGGGGGAAGAGGGGGGGAGAGGGGGAGAGGGGGAGGGGGGCGGGAGTAAAGAGGAAACCGTGTGAGAGGGAGGGGAGGGAAGGGGAATGGGAGGGGCGCCTCCACACCACGGCAAGCATCCTGCGTTACCCCTCTTCACCCCCTTCCTTCACCGCGCCCCGCTTCATCTCCGCCGTTCCGTCCCACTCCCGCTCCTCATCTACCTACCCCCCCTCCTTCAGGACCTGGACCAGCTGCTTCCCGCGCTGGCCCCCCTCGCCCCCACGCTGCGCTGCCTGGTGCTGCGGCGGCCGGGGTGGAACCTGGAGCGGCTGCGGGCGCTGGCCCCTCTCACCGGCCTCACGCGGTTGGAGGTGGGGGAGGCGGGGGCGGCGGCGGCGGGGAGGGGAGGAGGCATCGTGGCACCTGGGGGAGGAGGAGGTGGAGGGGCGGGTGGAGGGAGGGGTGGAGCGGCGGCGCTGGCGGGCGATGCAGGTGGGGCGCGGGGGGAGGGAAGGGAGGGAGGGGGGACGGGGCTGTGTACGAGAAGGGTGCGGGCGCGGAGAGGGTGGTGAAGGGCCCTCTCTGTCACCCACTGAGCGCATGCAGGCGCCGCCTCGTCAGGGCATGTACCGGCACCTCTCCTCCCACGGGCCCCCCACTTCCCCTAGCGCTCACCCCGGACCTCCACCCCCTCATGCTCCTCCTCCGCCGCCCCCCCCCAGGTCTCCGCTGTGTTGCTGCGCTGTTCCCGGCGCTGCGCTGCTTCCGTCTGGGTCCGCCGGGCTGGGGCGACGGAGTGAGCGAGGAGGGGGTGGCGGCGCTGGCGGGGGGGCTGCGGCAGCTGAGCAGGCTGGAGCTGCAGGTGGGGGAGGGCGGGAAGGGGGTAGGGGGAGGGCGGGGGTAGGGGGCGGGAGGGGGTAGGGGGCGGGAGGGGGCAGGGGGCGGGAGGGGGTAGGGGGCGGGAGGGGGCAGGGGGCGGGAGGGGGCAGGGGGCGGGAGGGGCGCAGTGATCTGTGAAGAGCCCTTGCAGCTGCAGAATGCGAGGGCGGGTAGCGAGGGGTGGGTACATAGGGAAGGGCGGTCCAAGAGCTAGCCTAATACCCTGCCGCCAGACCTCCACCCTCCCCCTCCTCCATCCCTCCCATCTCCCAACATCACTCCCCCACTCTTCCACTCCCCCACCCCCTCCCCCCACAGGGTTGCAGCTGGCTCCGCAGCGAGCGGCTGGGTCCGCTGCTGGGCGGGCTGGGGTCGGGGCTGCGGCAGCTGGACCTCAGCAACTGCCTCAACCTGCAGGACAGCAGCCTGGGGGCGCTGGGGCGGCTGGGGGGGCTGGCGGGGCTGAGGCTGAGGGGGTGCTGGAAGGTAGGGGAGGCGCGGTGTGGGCAGCGAGCGGTGTTGAGCGGGAGATGGGCGGGAGAGTGAGAGGGGGTGCAGGGCCGGAGCCCGGCGCCCCACCCCCCTGCCTGCCCCTTCACCTCATCGCTGTCGCCCACCTGCCCACCTGCACCTCCTACCCACCCACCAAACCCACCTACCCGTGTCATACAGCGTGTCAGTTCCTTCTTTACCATCACCCCCCGCCCTCGCCCGCAGATCAGCGGCGAGGGTCTTGCTGCGCTGCGGCCTCCGCTGCTGCGGCTGCGGCGACTGGACCTGTCGGACTGCCGCGTAACGGATGAGGGGCTCATGCAGGTGGTGGGGAGGTGGGGGAGGGCATGGGGAGGGCATGGGCGGGGATGCTGGGAGGGACAGGGGGGTGATGTCGGTAGCAGTATAACGCACCTGCTGGCTGTCTCATGCGGCTCTGCTGCTGTTTGATGACATGACCTCAGCTGCACTGCATGACAGCATGAGTCGGGCCATGGGAGGGGGGACTACCGTGCTTCACAACCCCCCTTCCCCCCCCCACCTTCCAACCCAGGTTGCCCAGCTGAGCTGCCTGACGCGGTTGCACCTGGTGCGCTGCTGGTACGTGCGCGCACCCGGGCTGGCGGCGCTGTCCCGCCTCTCGCGGCTGGGGGTGCTGGACCTGGGCTCCACCAACACGGACAACACGGGGGTGGCGCAGGTGGGGGGAGGGGGGGCAGGGAGGGGAGGGGTAAAGTGGAAACAACTAACTGACTGAGGGATAAGGCGTCAAGATGGGTAGGGGGAAGAGGGAGGAGCGGGGTCGTGAGGGGGAGAGGAAGGGAGGGGGAGCGGGGTCGTGAGGTATTAGATAAACTGAACCGCGGAACCACTGGCTAGTGCGGGAGGAGCGGGGGAGGGATGGAGGAGCAGGGAAGGAGAGAGGGGCTGGCAGGTGGTTGCGGTGGGGGTGAGGTGGAAGGGCAGGTGGCGGTAAGGAGGAGAGGGAAGGCAGGCGAGGAGGGGGTGGTGGGTGCCGCGAGCGAGGTCAGTGTCGGCCACCTGCTGCTGCCTCGTACTGCTGTTGTTGTGTCCTCTGTGACCCCTTCCCCTGCTTGCTGCCGACCCTTCCGCCCCCCCTCCCCCCTGCCCCCCAGATGGTGTCCGGCCTGCGCGGCTGCCTGACGGATCTGGACCTCTCCGCCTCGCTGGTCAACCAGCACGGCGTGGCGGCGCTGGCGGGGGGCCTGCCGAGGCTGAGGAGGCTCAAACTCAACAAGTGCCCGGGTGGGCAGCGGGGGAGCGGGGGAGGGCCGTGTGGAAGAGTTGGGTATACACGCGGGGATGGAGGCATGGGGGAAGTGTGTTGAAGGAAGGAAACCCTAAACCCTACCCACGCCTGTGTTCCGCACATTGCCGCATGCACGATGTATCACTCATTACCTTGTCGCTATCCTGCTTGCTCATGCTTTTTCCTAATTTTTCTCCTCCACCTGCCTCCACCATCTTCATCCCCCACCCACCCCACCCCCTCATCCAGGTGTCAACGACGCCGCGCTGGAGCACCTGTCCTCCCTCTCCTGCCTGCGCCGCCTGCACCTGCGCCACTGCCGCAACATTGGCGACGCGGCGGTGACCGCCCTGGCCGGCCGCCTGCCCTCCCTGCAGCACTGCGAGCTGGACGGCTGCTGGGGGGTGGCCATGAGCACTATCGACCGGCTGTACGGCAGACCGGCGGCGGAGTGGCGGCGGGCGGCTGACGTGGCGCGAGGGAGTGGTGGGGGCGCTGCCGGGGTGGCGGCGGGGGCGGGCGGGGGAGGGACAGGGGCGGGGGGAGGCGGGGGGGTTCTGAGGCAGAGGTTGGTGGCGGCACAGCAGCTGCTGGCGGGGGAGGAGGGAGAGGGGGAGGAGGGGTGGGGAGGCGGGGGGGTGACTGCGAGTGGGTGGGTGTGGTGAGAGGGAGGGTTGGGGGGGGGGGGAGGTTGGAGGCTGAGGAGGCGCTGTAGGGTGTGGACAAGGACAGGAAAGCAGGAGGGTGGTAAGCACCTAGGTGCTAAGTCGAAGAGTATTTTTACATGCGGACAAACCGGTGGGTGTAAATTGGTGAGGACCTGAGAGATTCAGGTGGCAGCCGTACATGCATATGACAGAAGCAGCAGCGTGGTGGTGATGTGGGTCGGCGACTGACCCCAGGGTCACTGGCTCGGCCTGCTAGCTGCTCGTGGCTGGTTGGACTCCTCGGGCATGTCAATAATAGTTGGATATTATTATTGGCTGTCAGTAGCCTAATTAGGATGCATTGTTAAGGAGCTGGCGGGTGAGGTGGGCATGGTGGAGTGCAATGACTGCGACCAATCAGCCTTTTAGCCATCATGCAGGAGTTTGGGAGATGCCACAGAAGGGCGGGCGAATGGGCGCGTTCTCATTGCCATTACTATCGGCGCCCAGTGTATCAGTATGTGTGTTGCCCGTGCATGCTGTGTGTGGCAGCGTAAATACTTAGTTCCAAAGCGGTGATTGTGGGTAAGCCTGATAGGGGTGGGGCGGGGGTGCGTTTGCGCGAGAGGGCATGCACATGTGTGTATTAGCGAGGGAATGGGTGCCTTGGGCGGCTGGATGAAGTCCAAAATTGTATATTGATGGGTAATGCTATCGGGTTGTACATTATTGTAGTTGAGCTGGCTCATTGTAAATTAGATCGGCTCGTTGCGTGGCCGAGTACGATGGAGGGACCCCTGGCCCCACCAACAACCCCGTGGTGACCCTACATCGATGGCCCAATGGGACACACAGACAAGGCTGTTTCGTGCAGTTGGACCTGGGGAGGCAACACCCCTGGGTTACGGTTTGGATCTGTACGATGTAATCCACCAGGATTGCGTGCCCCACCATGGATGCGACCTCCAATCCCGGTCAACCCTCTTCTGTCGTCCCGGCATGTGCCGTGATATTCGGATTGGGACCCCAGTTGCTGCACCTTTCAATCATCCCCCCTCCCGCTGCCCCCCTAACAAGGTGTGGCGGAGGCGGCCAGCGACGGCTCCTCCTCCGGCAGCTGGGTTTCCAGTCTGGTGCTGGCGGCGCAGAAGACCGCCAACGCGTCCGTGCTGTTCGCGGCGTCGGCGACATTCGACCGGGCACTTCATAATGATGGTGGGCGCGATCAGGAGGGAGTGGGGACGGAGAGGCTCTGGGGAGGTTTGGGGGCCGGATACCCACTGGGACGGGTAGCCCGCGGTTGCTGATAGGAGTCCTGAGTCCCGGGAAGCTGGGGTCTTAAGCAGGAGCAGGCGATGAGGGGGGAAGGGGGGACCTATCCAGCCTGTTTGGGCTTGCCAAGATGTGCCAGGCGGGGGTGAGGGACGGTCCGCTTGCCTGCCAGTGAAAGGTCAGAGCGAGGGGAGTGCCGGCGCTGCCTCCTCATCCCCCCCTCCGTCATCCCGCCCCCCCCTCACCCACCCCCCCATGCAGACGGCAACGACGACACTGCGCACCTGCTGTCGGGTCTGGGTGCGGCCCACTCGGGCATGACTGGGCTGTTCAGCAGCATGACGGTGCTCAGCTGGGCGCTGCTGCTGGTGGGGGGACGGGGCGGGGGTGCGGAGAGGGGCGAGGGGAGGGGCTGGTGGGGTAGTCGAGAGGGGGAGATACCGGGGCCGGCGTGGGCGAATCTCCTTTGCGGCACCTAACTATTTTGTTACAAAAGCTTGGTCACCGAACCCTGTCTTCCCCTCGCCCCTCTGCCTGCCCCCTCCCTTTGTCCCCAGGCGGGTGCTGCGGCGCTGATGGTGCCCTCCTTGGAGGAGAGCCCGCTGGGGGTGCTGCTGGGGGACGGGCTGATGCATGCTTCGGCGGAGGCGGTGGTGGGGGCACTGGAGGGGCTGTGAGAGGGGCTGTGAGAGGGAGGGGTAGGGGGGGGAGGTCAGGTGGGCGGGGTTGGATGCGAATTGTAATCACCGGTTACCGGGGCCAGTGTAATCTTAAAGCGGTGTGCGTTCCTGTCTGGGGTGGAGGTGTGCTGAAGAGGGAGCAGGCTGTCATGAATCGATGAGAGTGTAGACGTGCCAGTGCATGGGAGTTTGACTGGGCCCCTCCTAGTGAGCAGCAAGCGCACCTGTGCTGCATCCAATGAGGTTGTTGTTGTTGTTGTGCACGGACTCGTACATATGGTGTTGAGGGAAGCGAGAGAGCGAGAGGGCACAAGAGGTACAAGAGAGAGAGGCACAAGAGAGAGAGGTGTTTAGGTAAGTAGCGAATGTGTCTTGTACTCATTAAGTAGTTGCTGCCACAGGGCGCAAGGTTAGTCTTTAGTCATCCCGGTATTTTCCGTATTCATCAGCAGTGCGTGCCATGTCATGGCGTCCGCGGCTTGTGTGAAGGAGTGCAGGTTTTCAGGTTTGCAACAGGGCACGAGAGACAGAGACAGAGGCTGCTTTACGTCGCCGTAGGACGTGGGTGCACTGTAGAGAGAGTCTTGCAGTTGCAGCATCTTGCAAAACACGCGCATGTGGCAGTACGCATAACCATCGTGACAGGGCCATTCTTAGCATAAGAGATGAAGCGTAGTTGTGAAATGAAATGAGGGAGAGCCGTTTTAGTCAGTTAGGTTTCCGTGTATTTGTATACGGTACGTATGAGAGAGGCGTGGTGCTGTGCTTGCGGCCATTCCCGCCGCACAGGCAAGTCGTTGGGAGAGGCAGGTTTGTGTTTTTGGTGGCCCCGCGCAGAGAAGGTGTGCCCCCTATGCAGATGCATGTGGGAGGTTATTTCCCTAGAAGGGAGACGTGTCTGCTCGTGTTCGTCATCTGTTAGTAGCGTAGTATGGATGTTTTGCAGTCCTGCGGCCCTGCCTTGCGGCCCTGCAGTACATTCGCCCTCCTCGATTCGACCTCGTACACTCGTATAGACTCGTGTCATCATTAGGCCGCAGACCAGCAGGTTCGTGCTGGGCTCCACAGTACCGGTATTGCTGCCAGGTTGGTCCGGGTGGGCCAGCTGGCTGCATGCCTTGGGGCGGTGACTCGAGAAGCCGACACGTCGATTAGACGTAGAACGGTACTGCAGGAGCTCTGGTAGCGGTATGTGCCCTGAGTGGGGGGTCCCTACCAGCAGGGCCGGCCTGTGAGGTGCATGGAAGAGACGGAGGGTGGTGTGAGATGAGAGTGTAACCCAGCACGCACCGATACCTGTGGGCTGGATCGCAGCCTTACCAAGCGAAGTACACCGCACTGCGCGCTGGATGCTTGCTGGCCCCAACGAAAGCTACCGGTATGGCCACCATCCCCGTCCCAGCCCCTGCCCCCCAGCTGCCATCGCAGGCTCTGCCGCAGCCTGTCATGTCATGCCATGTAACCCCGCAAGCAGTTTGCTCTCGTTATTAGGGGGCTGTCGTTGTTAGGCGAGCGACAACGGATGTGCCTAATAGCTAGGTCCGGCAGCGCGGCACCAGTACTACAGCCATCTTTGTGATTATTGCTTCAAGCCTGAGGTTGATTTGGATAAACGCAGCACGTTTAAGCCAGAGAAACGAGGTCGAAAGGAAGCTCCTCCGCCTCCGAGGTTGACCTACCGAAGGTACACATCAGCATGCCCAGAAAGTAATCCATGGGCCTTCAAAGTACGTCTATGTATACCTAGGATTCAGCACTACAACCAAGCTACGACGGCTATGTGCACCAAGCTGCAGTGCGCGATCGCGACCACGTCATGACGCGCAGCCAACGTGCTCGGTTGTTTGACCGTGCGAATCCACTTGCACTAAGAGGTGGCCGGGAACTAAAGTACACAAACCGTAAAACATACATACCCATTACTTGTTCATTTCCCCATCGAATTAAATTACTAGCTGGATATCGCACGTTTTGAGCTTGGTACCACAGGAAGCAAACTCCTGGTTTCCTCCCTCCATTTCTTGTCTCTACCATCTCTAAATAGGCGCAATAATCACAAACATGGCGGAAACCGGTGGCGCTACCTCAGAGGTCGCCCGCGAGATGCCTGTTCCGGAAAGGTGCGCAACGCTTGCGTGCTATCCGAGGTCGGAGCCGCAACAACGGCCTGTGTTTCGTGATGCATAGAGTCTGCATGCAGCATTGTGACCTTTAAAAAAGGCGGCTAAGGGACGCGAAGAAGGAGCTGCTTTTGCCGCAGCTTACAGATGTCGCCTCGTATGCTGACCCATGGGTCATCTCGCACAGCGCGTCGCAACCAGGCCGCTTTCCCAACTTCAACTGTCATGGACAGCATGAGTAGATGTACGATGTCAGTTGGGCCTTGTCTAGGGTTATTTACGGTCAAAGCGTCAAGTCGTTCGTCCCAACCTCGACCCGGTCAGACATGCGCTTAAACCCTGACGCTTTGGATCCCACCACTCTGTCTCTCCGCCTTGTAAAGCTGATTACATTAACGTGGCCCTGACATCATCAGTATGCGGTCTTTCTTATCGACGCCAATTGATGCAATCCGGAAAGCGGTTGGCTTAATTCGGCTCCGTAGCTGCGCCTGTTTAGGCAGCGAGGGAACGTGTGTGGGGAGGCTGAGCGCTTGCTGGCCGCACCACGTTTTGTGGTCCTGTGGCCCTGCACTCATTGCCCTACGCATTCCCTTTTACCTTCTCCTTTGTTCACTAGTGCACCACTAGCAGGTTTGCCTAACATCTAAGCCCCTTCCCCCATCCATCTCCCCCACCTCCTCCTCCTCTCTTTCCCTTGCAGCATCGCCAAAAAGGAGCCACAGCGCTTCGGCCCGCCTGACCCCACCATGCAGGCATCCCAGCCACCGCCCTCCGCGGCCGACCTCTCCCCTGCTGGGGCGGCGGAGCCGGGGACAGCCCCTAGCGCCCCGGCGGCTCCCGGGGTACCCGGGCCTGAGGCGGCGGTGCGGGACGGCGGCGGCGACGGCATGCCTGCTGCTGGCGGCGCAGAGGGAGGGGTCGCGGGGCTGCAGGGGGGCGGCAGGGCTGCTGCGGTGCCCACCAATGGGCTGGATGCGATCGTGGCAGACCACCAGGTTATCAGGTGTGTGAGTGTGGGTGGGCGGGAGAGGGTGGTAGGCGGGTGGGAAGGTATCCTGGGAGACGTGTGAGCGGAGTCATGTGGACAAATGGATATGCGTGGGCGCTGAGGGCATGCACGAGGCGGACGCTGCAGGCAGGTCCCTGCTGGGTAAAGCGGCGCAGTAAATGCAGCTGCAAAAACGAGTCTTCGACTTTCATGGTTGGCCTGACTGATGATGACCCACGGTTCGCTCCCCGGCGTGTGTCATGTTGGGGCCTCTACTATGCCCTCCCCGAACGAGCAGGCAGCTCTTCTACCGCTGCGACAACGCCGGTACGGCGCAGGTGCGTGTGGGGGGCTGTGTGCGAGGTTGCAGGGAGATGCAGGGTGTATGTAGGAGCATGGTAGCCTGGTCCTGGTGTGCAGGCATGGGTCCCCCCGCCTTCATCTCCACACTTCTTGATGGTCAGCTGCACAACGCACCTGCGGCGCACATGTAGGCGCCCACACAACCGGCATGCGGAGAAAGTGCCTGAAGCACACATGGCCTGATTGCGCACACCCACGCACGCCCGTCGCGGGCTTTGCCACACCAACCACGCACTGCACAACAGTTACAACACATGCGCCGGCGCCTGCCCACTTCCCCTTCCTCCTGCCTTCCCGCCCTCCCAACCCTGCTCCCCCCCCCCCTCTCCCGCCCGCAGGAGAAGCTGGCTGCCTCCCGCGACCTGGTGCGCCACATCAGCCGCCACGCCAGCGCCGAGGAGCGCACGCTGTACCCGCTGGTGCGCGACAGGCTGCCGCAGCACGGCCTGGGCAAGATGCTGTACGACAGAATGGTGGGGGGGGGGCGGGGAGAAGGAGGGGAAGGGAGGGGGTGCGCGCCATGCGTACGGCAGTAGCGCCAGTGCACATGCATGTGTTCCTCCGTGGGAATTCCATGCACGGTCACGCTTGCTTGGAAAGCTGCTGAGCCGTTTCCTTTCCCCTTTTCCCCACCCCTTTCCCCCCGTGTTGCCCATGTCTTCCCTCACGACCAAGGTCATGGATGACCGGGTGAGTGGTGTCGGGCGGGTGCTCCCACAGGGGCCCGGGTCTATGGTTTGCATGCTGGGGTGCACTGCTGTGGGGAGTGCGAGGCAGCTGCCAGGGTTTCCAACACCGGAAGCAAGCCCCTGCCTGGCTGTTCCCGACCCTCTAGCCTTCCTTCCCCCTAGCCAGCATTGAATAAGTCCCAATTACACGCAACTCGCTGACGTATGCACTCTCCTTTTAGCGCCCCTCTTGCAACTTTATCGTTACTTAACCCCCTTCGCTTCTTCTTGCCTCCCCTCCTGCCCTTGCCCCCTCCCCTCCCTCCCCCTGCCCAGGTCAACAAGCAGCTGCTGGACTACCTGGACAGCCACGTGCCGTCCACCGAGGCCGAGTGGGCGGTGTACGATATCACCCTCGCCAAGTTCCGAGCCATCGAGGAGGAGCACCTGTCGCGGGAGGAGGCAGATGTGGGTCGGAGGGAGGAAGATAGCCTGAGCCGCGGAAACACTGACCCTGGGCGTAGTTTACCGGAGGATGATGGCGTCACAGATGTCGGGGGGGGGGGGGCAGGGAGCGGGCCAGTGCGGGGACTGGGATGAGGATGGGAGAGGAGCTGGAGGAGACGTGACGTCATCACAACTCCCGTAGCCGTCCTCCTGCAACACCTGCTTCACATCTGCCCTCCTCCAACCGCAACTACCAAAGATACCAGTACACCGGTATCTTCCTGATCTTCGCATATGACGCCTCGCACCCACCCACCCCCACACGGTTCCAGGTGATCGAGCCGCTTCGCCACGTGCTGGATGAGGCGGAGATCGCCAAGCTGGGTCGCAAGTGGGCCGCCGCCTTCGCCAACGCGCCCACCCACCCGCACCCCTCCGGCCCCACGGCGGCTGCCGGAGCCAAGCTGCTGCACCCCATGGTGGGGCTGCTGGACCGGATGAGGGACGCGCTGATGCCGGAGCCGGGAGCCAAGACGGGATGAGGAGGGATGGAGATGGAGGGGCCATGGAAGGAGGGAGGAGGAGGAGGAGGAAAGAGGAAGGACGTGGGGGTTGTGCAGTGGCGGTGGCGGGCTTACGGGTAATGTAGGAAAGAAAATGAGACTGGGAGGATTGTGGATTGGAAGTGCCAAATGGTTGATGCCAGCTGGTGGTATGGATGGAGACATTGCGGCTGAAGGGCAACTCCCTGTTGGAAACGTATTGTGATGCACGCCTGTGGGCCCCCGCATGTTGTAGGTTGCTTGGGAGGATTGGTATACCGGGTTGGCATGCATGGGGGAGGCACATTGACGTAGGTACTTCCCTGTCGTTGCCGATGCGTTGACAATATTTATTTGGCTTGACTAGGGCTATGCAACTCACTGACCCATCGACCTGGGGAGTATTTGTGGCGATAGTTGACTCAAGTTGACCAACCGTTTTCCGAGCAGGAGGCCCAAAGCTGGTGCGCTGCAAGAAAAAATTGCAGGCTGAAAACCAAGGGGTCTATGGAGTCTAAGTGAGGCCACCCTGCGCTTTGTTGGAGCAGCAGCCTCTAGTCTATGTAGGATCCTCCAGGACGCAGCGGTCTAGCTGGCCTTTGTATAACAATGAAGGCCCATATGGCTGCCTCAGTAATATCGATAAATTGTTATCACCTTACAGCTCCTGTTGCCCATCCTAACAGAGGCAAGCAGGGGCGACAAGATATCTATGTACGGCGGAGGACAGCGGCAAGGGAACTCAATCCTGGACTAGAATCTACTCAGACATATCCTGCGACAGCATACAGTGCCTTAGGATCATACTAGATAGATTTGGGTCTGCTACCTGGAATTCTTAGAGCCTATAGCAACGTTTGTTTTGAGCACTATAGAAAGATCAGTGCAGGATTTGGCCACGCTTCCTGCATAAGAGTTTGCTCGTCATTGTTTTGCACAGAATATCAAACGGAACAGGTTCCGGTGTAGCCATATCGCGCGGCTTTTAAAACCGTTCACCCGGCATGAGGTACTCTGTAGAGAATTGCTTTGCACGGTCTACAGACAACACTTTCATCTAATTTGATCAGCGCTAGCTGGGTCCAGGTGGGTTGTGGCTGGAAGTATGGATGTCCAAGCCCCGCGTCCCTCACGGTGTGCCTCGCAATTGAGTTAATCCTCGCCTACCGATTTGACACTATGGCAATGTAGGGGCGCTGAAACCAAGGCAGCAGTTCCGACCTGCCAGCTTCCGCCATGGCTGACGTTTCCGTAGATGACGCTGGCGTACCGGCGCAGACCGATGGCGATGCGGTGGTCCAAATGTACCGCGAGGCATCGCAATTAAGGCGCCGATCTTCAGGCGTGCTGGACTCCAATCCACCACCTGTCCAGCGTCTTCCTTCTCAGGTAGCTGGGGATGCAAGGGAGGCGTCGTCTGCAGCATACACCTAACCTACGCTGAGAGCTTAGCCTTGCTCAAGATTAAGGCATCCGTAAACATGGTACAACATACCGGTATTGATCATTGCCCCATCACCTAATGATATTTACACCTCACACCCAAACATCTGTCGCTGGGCATATCAACATCTGTCCGCTATTGCCCTTGCTATGCAGACTGGGAGGGCCCTGACACCCTCCAAGCCTACGACGCCCTCCAGCTTCGCTGCTGTAGCTGTTCCAACCGCCACCGAAAGCCGTGGCAACGCCGGTAGCTTCACTAAGCCGCCCACACCCCCTATTGCTGGGGTCACCAAGCCTCCCACACCCCCTATCACTGCCCCGCAGCCAGCAGCACAGGAGCCGCCCGCAGACCAGGGCACCATTCCCCGCCTGCCCAGCCTCAACGGGGGCCGCACCACACCACCCACCGCTTCCACGCCGCAGCTCATCACCTCCACCTCCGCAGCAGCAGCCAGCGGCAGCAGCCGCGGCTCTGGACGCAAAACAGGTGGCAGCCACATCCCTCGAGCGCAGGGCGCCTCGCCTTACGCCCAAGATCAAAACAGAAGCAAAAAGGGTACCAGCGATGGCGGCGGTGGTGGTGGTGGTGGCGACGGTGCTGGCAACAGGAGCGATCTGGGTTCAGGTCCTCGCAGCCCCGGCTGGGATTCAAGCCCTGGCCCCGACGGCCGCGGATCAAGCCCAGGTCGCGGGTCGAGTCCGGGTCGTGACGTCCGTGAGGCGGGGTGGAACAGCTACGGCGCCAAGGCGGGCGGGCCGTCGGTGCGGCGGGAAGTCAAGCTGTCGAACCCCACAGACGAGGAGCGGCGGCGGCGGCTGGAGTGGATGCGGGAGAAGCGGCGGAGGGAGGAGGCCAAGGCGCGGGAGGAGGCGGAGAAGCGCAATGTGGGTCGGGGCGCTGGGGTTGGGGGGCAGCGGGCTAGGAGAGGCGAGGCCAGGGGATAAATTGCATGCATGTTGCTTAAGGGCCCTTCGTGCCGTCTTCAAACCCACCCGCCACCGGCCTCAACGCCACAGGCTGAGGAGTCGAAGCGGCGCGAGGAGGAGCAGGCGCGTCTGGAGGCACGGCGCGCAGCTATTCGGGAGCGCATCGCCAAGCAGCACGAGCATGCTGCGCGGTTGGCTGAGGAGCGGGCGCGCGCGGAGGAGGCGGCGCGGGGGGCCATCGGGCGCTTCCTGGCAGCCAAGCCGCTGCACCAAAGGCTGCAGGTGGGCGGCGCGGCGTGGTTGTGGTGTGATGCGCGTTAGTTGGAGGCCTGTAGCCTGAAGGGCTGCTGCATGGCTGTCACTTGGCCGGTGTCGACCGAGAGATGGAAGCGCGCGCTTGCTGTAAGGCGAAAGAGGGGAGGCAACGGTTCCGTGCGATTCGAGCTACCACAGGGCTCCTGCCGACCCCAGCTCAAGTTGCAATCGTGACATCCGCCATGGCCTGCCATGATGTCTGTACATAACGCTTCTTGCCCGTGTCTTGGTGGCCGCCTCTGCAGGAGGAGTACGAGAAGCAGCAGGCGGAGTTGGAGGCGGAGAAGAAGCGGCAGTACGACGAGGAGGCGCGCAACCGCCACGTGCGGCCGCACCAGATCATCACTGGGCAGGTGCAGGTGAGGGCTGTGCGGTGCTGGTTGGGGAGGCGGCCGGTGGGCGATGTGCATTCGGTGGCAGCGGGAGGAGGCGACACACGCTGCGGGGGTTCGATTACCTTGGGGTAAATAACTAGGGAAATGGGAGAAGTAACGTCTCTGGACTGGCTTAGGGCTGCCGTTGTTTGCAAGCGGGAAGTCCACTTACCCATTATACTTCCTTACTTGCGCAGATCAAGCCGGCATCCAAGGCCGACAACCCGGTCAGCCCCAGCCAGGACCGTGCCTCCTCAGGTCGCAAGGGCTCCGGCGGCGGCGCCCCTGGCGGCAAGACCTCCCCACGCCGACGCAGCGACAACGGGGGCGGCTACGGCGCCATCTCCTCACCCACCGGAGCCGCCGCCGCCGCCGGCAGCCCCAACGCCGCCGACCGCCGCAGATTCCTAATCGCGCCACCGTCACTGCCTCCGCCGCCGCCGCCGCCAGCGGATGCCCTGCCGGCGGCCACCAAGCCGCGGCTGCAGGGGCCCGCCCTCACGGCCACCAACGCCGCCAGGGGCAGGCAGCAGTCCAGCGGGCCCGCGGCGCTGGTACGGCATGGCCGGTTAGTTGACCGCGCCGTGTCACCCTTCATCTTCAATGACGACGGCATCCCCATCAACGTCCCGGCTCCGACACGTACCGTACCTGGGGGTGGGCAGGTGTTTGAAGTGGGTGCGGCGCCGGCGGCGGTGGGAGCAGCAGCGGCAGCCGCAGGGGCGGGTGCGGCGGCGCTTGCGGCAGGCATGGAGACTATACCGGAGCAGGAGGCGGGTGAGGGCGGGTACGGCGGTGGCGGGGGAGAGGGGTACGGCGATGACGATGCGCCAATGATGGAGTCCCCCGTGGCTCGCGCCGCCAAGGCTGCGGCGCTGTACGAACCGCCACCCATGTCTCCGCCTCCGCCACCACCGCCTCCTCCTGAGTTCGATCAGGTGGAGGAGGAGCAGGAGGAGGAGGAGGAGGAACAGCAATGGAGGGAGCCGGAGGAGCAGCAGCAGCCTGAGGAGGAGGTAGCAGCTGAGTTGGCGCCACAAGCGGCTGATGCGGATGACTCGACCCCTGCCGCCGCCACCGCTGCAGTGACGGAGGTGGCCCCTGAGCAGCCGGAGCAGCAGCCACAGCCGGAGCAGCAGCCTGAGGGGCTTGCAGATGAGGCCGATGCGTTGGCGGACTCTGTTGCGGCCGCAGCCGAGGGCGGTGAGGAGGAGCGGGCAGGTCCCCTCGGCGCTGAGGAAGGGGCTTCGGAGCCGGCTGAAGCAGCCCAGGCGAGAGAGCCTACGGATCCTGCGGCAGCAACCGAGGCTGTGGCTCCGGCTGAGGCTGGGGATCAGGAGGGAGACGAGTCGAAGGCTGCTGAGGGCGTGGAGCCGCAGGAGGAGGAGGAGGTATCGAGGGAGGCTGCTGATGCCCCGCAGCCGGCAGAGGAGGGTGCAGCGCGGGAGCCATGGGGCGCGTTAGCTGATGATGAGGCAGCGGAGGTTGTCCCGCCTGCGGAGGCAGCTGAGGCCGCGGCGGTTCCTGAGCAGGCGGTAGATGCGCCGGAGGACGCGACAGTCTCAAGTAGACCTGATGAGGTAGCTCCTGCGGAGGAGGCGGCCCCTGCGGCTGAGCCCTTGCCAGGGTCTGAGGAGCTGCCCGCGGATCCATCCACACAGCCAGAGGAAGAGGGGCTGGCTGAGGCAGAGGGTTCGCCGGGGCCGCAGGAGGCGCCTGAGGCTGAGGCAGCTCCGAAGCCGGCGGAGGAGGCGGCCGCGGCGCAGGATAATGCGCAGGCTGGGGAGGCGGCTGCGGCGCCGGCGGAGCCCGAGGACGCCCCCGGCGCCACGGCAGCAGCCGCAGCGCCGCTGACGACACAGGACGGCGACACGGAAGGCAGTACGGAGGCTGCCGCCGCCGCGACCGAAGCAGCAGTCGCACCGGATGATGCTGAGGTGCGGGAGGAGGCTGCACTTCCGGAGGGCGGGGCCGCCAGTGCGGCTGCTGATGGGGAGCAGCGACTGGAGGCAGCAGCTGGGGGCGAGGTGGGGGAACCAGCGGGGGCGCCACCGGAGGAGGCTGCGGACACGGGGGATACGGAGAAGGCAGCGGAAGGGGAGGGAGAGGGGAGTGGGGAAGAGGGGAAAGAAGTGGCCGGGGCTAAGAAGGAGGGGGAGGCGGGCAATGCTGATCAAGAGACGAGCGGGGCAGCAGGGGGAGCAGCTGCAGCTGTGAAGGGGGCTGAGGCATCTGAGGCTGTCAAGGCATGAGTCGTGGGGATGATGGCTTGAGCACGGGGTAATGGTGGGGGTTTTTAGGTTACGGCCTCGAGCCTAACGGCTCTCTGTGCAGACACGCAGTTATTGTACGGCACGGAAGTGGCACGCTTTTGTTTGATGTAGGCACTTAGGCATGTGTTACCTGGTGGTTTGATTGGTGGCGTTCGGCACCAAGAAGCATTGTCATCATTCATTTATTGCATTGACTGTTAAATGGTGGAACTGAGCAGTACGACCGGTACGGTGTGTGTTACAGACGATGTTATCCGCATTACGTCAGTGAGGATGTTTAGCAACATAGCGAGGGATTACGGACTCCCGGATTGTTGGTTTCCAGCACAGATCTTACATATCCACTAGCTTCTGGTCAGGGTTGGTACCTTACGTGTCCATACGTGTACCTAATGCGTATTCTTGAACCTGCTTTGGGCGAGGCAAGCCAGTGCGGGCTTGCTGTGTGCGCATGCGCTCGCTGCTCATCGCTGTTATGGCTAATGCAAATGGCACCGTGTGTGTATGGCTGCTTACCCCGGTACGTGGTCGCCGGGGGGGCATGTGTTCTGTCCTGGCAGACGCAATTCATTTGTCGTATTCAGAGGAAGGCAGCCAATGCTTGTCAGCCAACTGTCTTGTGGCCTGCATAGCGGCAAGCCAGGCCAAACAACATAATGCTCTGGACGTAATGTGCATGTTGACGTTCTTTGCCCCGGGCTGGCGTAGGAGCCCTTGCAACAGAGGTGCTCTTGCTGCCGTGCAGCTTAGGATGTGCTGGTGAAATATTAGTACTCGCCGCTTGCCAGCACATGCGCAAGAGCTCTGTAAATGTACAGCGAATGCAGTTCCTGCGTGCTAGCTGCGCACCCCGACCCATGGTTCATTTGACTCAAGTCGCAATGTGAAGTGGTGCACGTTGTACCAAGGTTACAAAGGTCCGCACGCCAGCGGATGTCATAGTCGCTGTCTCCTCGTCCTCTGTAGCAATTGGGTCCGCGACAACCAGGCGCGTACCGCCTAGCAGGCTCCCGTTCGTTGTACCGGTATCACGTCAAAAGACAACAGCCCATGTGCGGGAGAGAAAGCCTGCTCAGCGTCAAATCCAGTCTGCCGTACGTCAGGCCCAGGCCTAAGCAACCGTGTAAGGCAGATGCAGGTCAAGTCCAGTATCATGGATCATGTAATCCAAGCACCACCCCTTTCACCATCACATCCCAGGCAGTATTAAAGACCTTACCCATTGGCATCCGCTAGTTATTTGAAACCCCGAACCCCATGTAAAACCCCTACTGCAAAGTACCAAACCCGCTCGCTGCAGACCCGCAGCTTATTCCGGACCCCTCGCCCTCTCACGCCGCCGGCAGCATCCTAGACAGCAGCACGGCCCCTGCAAGTGCCATGCCCAGCTGCAACGCACCCAGCTGAGCGGGCCCAGATGCGGAGCTGCTGGCAGGGGCGGCGGCAGCCGGCGTTGACACGGGGGAGGGCGTGACAATGGCGGCAGCGGCGGGCGTCTCGGTCGTGGTGGTCGGGGTGGACGCCGGGGCAGGGGAGGTCGCCTCGGCAGCAGGGGAGGGCGTGCTGGTCGACGCGGGGGTGGGGGCGGGCTCGGCAGCCGGGGCGGGCTCGGCAGCCGGGGCGGGCTCGGCTGCAGGGGTGGGAGTGGCGGTGGGAGCGGGGTCGGTGGCAGGGGCAGGCGTGGTGGTGGTGGTGTTGGCGGTCGCAGAGTCGCTCGCCGGGCCGGTGGTGGCGGTGCTGTTGGCGGCGTCCGTAGCAGCGGCAGCCGGCGCGGTGGTGTTGGCAGCAGCAGCAGCAGCAGCTGGCGTGGTGGCGTCCTGTTAGGGAACCAGTGTAACGGTTATTCATTCAACATTTACACAGCTAGAGAGATTATGGTAAGGCAAGCAGGAAGCATCTTGCGGCAACAAGCAACACCACGCGTACACCAGCTGTACTGTAACTGTAACCACCAACCCCACTTACCGCAGGCGTAGTAGCATTAGCCGCCGCTGGCGCCGTCACATTCTCCGCCGTCACCGGCGCCGGGCTAGTCGCCGCCGCCGGCGCTGCGGGCGCCGCCGCACCGCGCATCTGCATGAGCGCGATGTCAGTGAGCACGCTGGTGAGGTCTACCGCGCCGCCCGCCTCGCTGGGCACCAGAGCGGCCTGGGTGGTGGAGTCCAGGGTTGCGGGCGCGAAGGAGGCGTTCTGCGCCCAGCTGGTGATGATGGCCATGGCGCGCTCGCTGAGCAGGCTGCGCTGGTCGGCGGGCAGGGCCAGGATGGCGGAGGCGACATCCCCCACGGTGCGGGGCTGTATGCATGGGGGGCGGAAAGGGGGGAGGGGGGAACGGGCGGGCGGAGGAGCGGTTATAGGTTGCGAGTATTACCGGTATATGTGAGTGAGTACGTGTGTGCACGTGTAGGTGTATGCAAAGCTGTACAGCTGCCGTGTTCTGTTGCATGTTGCAGGTATTGCTGGCGAACTCACCCTGCCGGCAATAGTGGCGGTGATGGGGCCGTCCCGTCCCTGCGGCGCCGCGGTGGAGGTGATGCGGAAGGTGGGGCCGGCGGCGGCGGCAGTGCCGTTGGCAGCGCCGTTGGCAGCGCCGGAGGTGGGCGTGGCGGCGGTGTCGTCGCTGTAGTACTCCTCTGAGGCGGTGGGGTCGGCGGAGGTGTCGGTGCGCCCGCTGCTGGCGGTGACCCGTGGGCCGGTGGCCGACCTAGCCTGCAGCGCACCGGCAGTCATCTTTTGGACGAGGCAGGTGGGGGTCGCGTTACCTGCGAGGGCGGCGTGGGGGCAGAGTGCGATTATATGGCAAACTTGGGGAACGGATAGCGAGGACAGGTCGAGGACAGGCTACCGGTATTGACAATGTCGTACAGGCAGAACAGGCAAGGGAGGCTTGCAGCTTTCAGCCCCCACGTGTGGCCTTGTCCGTCCGCATGCGCCCTGCCCCCACCAGTGTAGTTGCACTTGGTGAGGCCCTCCAGGTTGGCGATGCGCACGCCGGCAGCCAGCATGGGCACAACAAACTCCTGCAGGGTGGGAGGAGGGGAGCACCGGGGTGCAGGGTGGGAGGAGGGGAGCACCCGGGTGCAGGGTGGGAGGAGGGGAGCACCGGGGTGCAGGGTGGGAGGAGGGGAGCACCCGGGTGCAGGGTGGGAGGAGGGGAGCACCCGGGTGCAGGGTGGGAGGAGGGGAGCACCCGGGTGCAGGGTGGGAGGAGGGGAGCACCCGGGTGCAGGGTGGGAGGAGGGGAGCACCCGGGTGCAGGGTGGGAGGAGGGGAGCACCCGGGTGCAGGGTGGGAGGAGGGGTGCACCCGGGTGCAGGGTGGGAGGAGGGGAGCACCGGGGTGCAGGGTGGGAGGAGGGGAGCACCCGGGTGCAGGGTGGGAGGAGGGGAGCACCCGGGTGCAGGGTGCGGGTGTAAGGCTCATGGAGGTTGGCCGCCAGAGGCGGGAGGAGCGGCTGGCGGGCTGCCATAACAACACACCTGTCCCTCAGAGAGTGTCCCTAATTCCGGTCCCAGGAGTGCCCCTACAGCGTAGGCATCGAGGCCGCAGCACAGCACACAGCGTACCACCCAGTACGTTCCTACTCGCGGCCAGATTTCTTAACACACAGCGTACAGCACACAGCGGACAGCAAGCGCGTCCCTCACCCCGAGCGTGCAGGCGCGGATGATTGCGGATGCCTTCTCCACCGGGAAGTTGTCTGCGGTGGTGCTTTGGTTGACCCCGGCGAACAGCCCTCCCGCCACGAAGGCCGGCATGTAGACGTCCGTCAGCGCGCAGATGCAGGCGCTGCAGAAGTCGGGCTTGGCGGAGTCTGCGGGCAGACAAGCAGGCAGGAGGCAACGGCGGCCTCGTAAACGAGATGAGGGTACAGGGTTTGCTTTACTTTGCTACTAACATCCCTCCACGCAAGAAGGCGCTTGCATGTTCCTTGCATGCCCCCGCCCCCAAGCCGCACCCCGGCGCCCCCACCCACCGCAAGAGGCAGCCACCGGCTTGAAGTTGATGGAGGTCATGTTGGCCATCCGCATGGGGCACTGAGTCAGCGAGCCCACCAGACCACCGCTGCCGCTGATGATGCGGTCGGCACCGGCGCCAGCAGCCGGGGTGGAGGTGCTGGCGTTGGCCGCGCCGCGCAGCAGGCCAGCGGTAGCGCCGCCCAGCAGACCACCGCCCAGCAGGCCTCCGGTGGAAGCAGCAGCAGGGGTGGCAGCAGTGGAGGAAGAAGAAGAAGAGGAGGAGGAGGAGGAGGCGGGGGTGTCACCACGCAACAGGCCACCGTTGCCCAGCAGACCACCGCCTAGCAGACCGCTGCTGGTGGTGGTGGGGCTGCTGCTGCCGGTGGTGGTGGTAGTGGAGGCAGGTGCGGTCGCGTTGGCCTCGCCGTTGCGAAGTAGGCCGCCTAGCAGGCCGCCGCCGCCGGTGGTGGCGTTGCCGCGGAGCAGACCCGCAGCTCCGCCCAGCAGACCCTCCCTGGTGGTGGTGGTGGGGCTGGTGGTGGTGGTGGCAGCAGGCTTAGCGGTGCTACTCGCAGGTGCAGTGGTGGTGGTGGTGGTGGTGGTGGTGTTCTCGTTGCTGTTGCCGCTGATGAGGCTTCCCCAAGGGATGAGCCGCGTGTTGGTGAGGCCGCTACCGAACCGGGACTCCAGCCGGTCGAGCGGGGTTGCTTGCTGTGCGCTTGCGATGCCGAGGCTCAGGCCGAGCAGAGTTAGCAGCAGCAGGGCTGAGGAGCCGGCCGCGCGGGCTACCATCTTATGTTGATGTGGGTGGATTGGGAGCTTGAGAAGAGAGGTTGAGGGAGGCTAAGATGCCTGCAGAGGAAGGGGTGTGTGGGGAGCGGATGCCTTGGTGTGGTGGAAGGGATCAGGCACGATAACATCTAACATGCCTGTGGGAAGCAGCTGATGACTGCATGACTGCTGAAAGCAACATGAACAGCACACATCTAGGCCGATGAGGGTGCAGCATTTTTACGCATAGCTGTGCGGAAAGACCGTGCCAGCCAAAGGCGGCAGCGGTGCATACACGTCGTGTCGTGGGAGCTCCTAGGGACCCATGGGTCGGCTTCCATGGCAAAGCACCGCCCTTACAACTCACTTTTAGCGTGCTTTAAGCCCTAAACGCTGGGGGAACTGGTTTCCTGCTGCTGGATTGTGCGGCGGTACCTAACTGCGGATGAATGCGGTGGGTTAGGCTGCCTGATTGTCAAAGTGGGATCACGAGGGTGTTGATCGCACTTGTGTTTGTGATACAAGGGAAAAGCTGTTGGATGATCATACGGCTGAAGCTTACGGGTAATAATACTCATTCTGCAAGGGCATGCGCGAGGTAGTTGGCGGGTTGTTGCTTGCGGCCGTGACAGGTGGGTCGCCGTCGAGGTCCCGTGCGACGTCGTCGCGAGCGACCCTCGGCCCCTCCCATAGCCATCGGCCTGACCAAAACGCATGCCGCGTTCAACCTTACTGGTAGCTTCCAACTAGCTTGAAAGACGGCAAGGCCCCTTGCAAGGCCTTCGGCAACGTAAGCAACCGGGGAGCACCCATGCCCGCTAGCTTTCCCTAGCTACTTACAAGGGATTGACATCAAGTTTCTAGCCATCTGCGGCTTCGCGAGTCAACGCATCATACGGTATGTATGATGTGCTGCCTTACGGCTTGCCGTCTCCCCAGCAAACCTTCACATCGGCGACCAGACTTTTTCAGCTATGCTGCCAAAACCCGCATTGTAAACGTAGACAATAACAAGAACAACTCATGACAATAAGATGGCACGAAAAGGAAGGGTAACAAACAATGGACGCAGCAAGCAGACATCGGCACATCGCCCTGCAGACAGTGCCAGCAACTCCTGATGCCATACTAGGAATGCAAATGGTGACGTCTGGCGCCTGACTGACATCCTCAAGCAACGGTTGCTGCTCTAAGCATAACCAGCTCTACGAGTACGGCACAGGGCGACCAACCACCTTCCAAAGCATTATTCCAGCGCATTCCCATTAAACTGTGGCCAGTCATGAAATGTAGGCAGATACTCTAACATAATATAAGTTCAGTTCACTGTAAGCGACCATATTGATAGGGCAACTGGCGGCAGCTTCCTTGTGAAGCCGACTCACCTCCCATATACCCAAATGCTATGATCCATTAACCTCACATATCTACTTCATCGACAAGCGCAGAGGCCTGGGACTGACAAATGGCGTTCGTGCGACGTTCCCAACCTGTCTGGGTGCTGTTGGGCAACGCAAAGCCATATGGCGTCCTGATCAACCTGGATGTCCTGCAGCGTGGAGCTAAGCAGCCGCTGGGAGTCCTGGAGCTGTTGTCGACTGCCGCCGACTGCAGCCATCAGAAGCAACCGACTGGCCCAACATGCTTCCCACAGCTCGCAGACCAGTTGCGCCTTCTTCCACCGTTGGCACGTGCATCACTTGCTGCCCAAAGCCGGGGCTTTCATTCTTCTCGGCTGTTATCAGGACCTTTCCAGCTCACGCGGCCATGCCTTTCTGCGGAAAAGCTGCCAAAGCACACTTCTGGACCCGCAGCAAAGCCTTCTGCTTCACTTCCAAAGGTAAGGCGGATCCCTTTGCATCGATCATTGGCCCACCTGTTTGATGAAAGGAAGCCGTTGACCATGTAACTCCACTGGACTGGTATGCTAACAGGCCGAGGACTGCGACACTGCTATCCGAGAAATCGAGGACTTGCACTGGCGGCTTAACCAGTTGGAGCGGCCTTCGTCGTTGCGAGGAATTGGTTCGCAGGTCAAGGATGTGATCGTTGCCATTGGTAACGGGCTGGTGGCGGTCGTGCGATTTACCGCTACCGTTCCATCACGCATAGAGCGCTTCCGCAGCATGAGTAAGGAGGAGTGGCAGGCCAAGAAGTCGGCCATGTGGACGGGCTTCAAGCACGAGGCACACCATTATTGGGTGCGTATGCGTATGCGTACTGCTTGTTTGTCTATATTCCTGCCTGTTTTCATAGGGGCCTCGATGGACAAGATGGGTAGTTAGGGCTTGTTCGGTCGGTGTTAGTTTCTGCACGCGCTGCTCACCTGCATTTTGAAGAAGCGTCCAGTTGAGAGATGCCTTCCACGCCATCCCAAGCTAAATGAGCTTCTGGTGAAGCGGCTGAACATTTCATGACTCTTGCACTGAAAAACACCTCCCCCACTGCCGAGGCAACTCCTTCTCCCATATGAGTCCCCCCTTCTTTCCTTACGCTGTCCATCTCCTACCTATGTTCTACCTATGTTCTGCAATTCTCTAAATGAAACTAATGAAACCCTGCAGGTGGGCTTCAAGCTATTGGCGTACGAGGTGCGGGTCGCCTCCACGTACGCGCTCAAGGCGGCACGCGGGGAGGAGCTCACGAGGTGGGGAGGGGCCTGTGTTGGGAATCTTGGGATGGGGTAAATGGAAAAGAAAGTGGTCGGCCCAGAACCTTGCCCTGTGCGTTCAGTCCTGCGGCCGCTACGTTACCGGTATCACCATTCGTTCGTCATTTATTATGCTGAAGGCGTTAAAATGGCCCTTACCATGATGCGAACTGGGCATGTAGTACCGGTAGCAAGGACAGCGAGAACGGCAAGGATATTAAATTCGGCCATGCACTTCCCCTCCTTGCTTGCAGGCGCGAGCGGCGGCAGCTGACGCGCACCACCGCCGACCTCTTCCGCCTGGTGCCCCTCGTCATCATCGTGGTAAGTAGGGCAGCCTTGCAGCACCCCTTCTCCCAGCGGGGGATTCGGGTTTAAGCTTGGCGAGCAATGGCTGGCTGGGGGCAATGATTTATGAACTGTACCCCATGCACTGGAGTTGTCCGAGTGCGCAAGCTCAAATGTGACTCCCTTTGCATGAAGAGAGTGTTCCTCTTGCACGCCCCTGCTGCCACCGCGAGCGTTAAACCTTCTTGCGCAAACAAATGATATCTTGTACCTAAGCAGTCTTCATCCCCGCTGCTCCCTGTTTGCCGTGCAGGTGGTGCCCTTCCTGGAGTTCACGCTGCCGCTGCTGCTGCGGCTGTTCCCCAACATGCTGCCCTCCACCTTTGAGGACAAGCTGAAGAAGGAGGAGGAGATGAAGCGGCGCCTGTCGGTCAAGCTCGAGCTCGCCAAGTTTCTCCAGGTGGGTGCGCAGCGCTGCCGCACATCAGGCTTCGCAGGGCTTTGTAGGGAGGGGGCTTTGTAGTACTGTGAAGCCATGTCGAGGCATGGAGCGCTTGCAAGGCGAAGCGACCACGCAAACCCGTGGCTGCATGGCTGCATGAGGACGGGCCCTTTTGCCTTGGCGACCCCCTGACACTACCACCGCCCCGTCCCCGCCTGCAGGACACTGTGAGCGAGATGGCCAAGGACCTGCAGCGCACCGGCAAGGGCAAGCAGGCCGTCACCGCCAACGAGCTCTACGAGTTCCTGCAGAAGGTGGGTGGGTGGGTTTGTTTGGTTTTGGTTGGGGCAGGCTGCCCTGGGGAGAGGGCATTGCATAGGCTTGCCCCAGTGTCAGCCTTCCGCCTGTGCGTGCTGCGTCCCCCTTCGTACTCCTCAGACGTGTCTCGTTCCTCGCTCACTCTCTCCGCACCACCCTTCACCCCCCTGCAGATCCGCGCGGGTGCTGCCGTGGAGAACCACGAGATCATTCGCTTCGCGCAGCTCTTCAACGACGCGCTCACCCTGGACAACCTGGAGCGCGTGCAGCTGGTGTCCATTGCGCAGTTCGTGGGGCTGAGCCCCTTCGGTACCGACCAGTTCCTGCGCAACCGCCTGCGTGCGCGCCTGCAGCAGGTGGGTGCGGACAGGAGGGGGGGGCTGCTGTTTCATCTTGGTCGGCTTTGAGGCTCTGAAACGGCATCGAAGGGCAGCCGGAACCGTGTTATTCTGCGATGTATTCGTGCGGACCTGCCTCAGAGTTGACGCCCATTGGGTTGCTTGTGCTTGTCCTTGTGTCGCAGATCAAGCACGACGACTACGAGATCGAGCGTGAGGGCCTGGAGAACCTGACGGAGGACGAGCTGCGCCAGGCCTGCCGCGCCCGCGGCATGCGCGCGCCGTTCGGGGAGGGCGCGGTGCCCTTCATGCGCAGGTGGGTGGGGGGAGAGATAAGACGGTGTTGAGGGTCCGTTGCTGTGCGACTGGGCGTGAGAACAGCTTTGGATATGACCCACATGGGGATTGCGAAAGGCGCTTTTGCTCAGACCGGTTACGTATCATGCGTTCTAGCGGTGGCCTGAAAGCTTAGAGACGCATCATCCCATGTGGGTCATCATCTCATCTGCCCCTGCTCCCCTCTCCGGACGGACGTACCCGCCCCCTCAGGCAGCTGCAGGACTGGCTGGACCTGTCGCTGCACCGCGGTCTGCCCTCCTCGCTGCTGCTGCTCAGTCGCGCCTTCACAATCACCGCCTCGGTCAAGGACGTGGCGGCCAAGAAGGATGTAAGTGGCTGGAAAGGGGGGGCGGTTGTAGGAGGGTTAGGAAGGCTGATATGCAATATGGTACGTAGCAGGCTTCTTGTAGTATGCTACCATGCATGCGCACACGCGTTGCGGGAGAAGTTAACGGAAAGCTCACGTACAAGAGTGTGGCGGCTTCCCTCCTTCTCGCCTACCTTGACAATGCCTCTATTACCGGTACTTTGCCCCGCCTTGCTCACTCCTCCTCCTCCCTCCCCTGCCCACCTTTCCGCAGCTGGCCTACGAGAAGCTGAAGGAGACGCTGTCGGTCATCCCCGAGGAGGTGGTGGAGCGCGTGGAGTTCGAGGCGCTGGGCGGGGCCAAGGGCGGAGCCAAGGTGCGAGAGCCACCGCTGTCCTCCTTACAGCACTTGTGGCTGCAGCAAAGCTGTACGGCTTACGTTCACGCATGCCTTGCTTGCTGCGATCGCGGTTGGAGACCCACAAGTCATCGTCCATGAGTCTTACCTCGCAGTGCATGCGTTAAGGCGTTCGGAAACACTGGATTCGCTAACTTCAGATTTCTGTTTCCTCACGTATAGGCTCTTGCCAAGAAGCTGGAGTTCCTGAAGCGCGAGGAGGAGCTGATCAAGGAGGAGGCCAAGGCGGCAAAGGCGGCAGCCAAGGACACCGCTGCCGCAGCCAAGGCCGCCACTGCCAAGGCCGCCACCGCCAAGGCTGCAGCTGCCAAGGCCGCGCCCGAGGCGCAGCCCTTCACCTCGGCTGCCGCGGTTGGCGCCACGGGCGATATGGCTGCGTTTGCCGCTGAGGCGCGGGCCGCCTCTGCTGCGGCCGCGGCCGCGGAGGCTGCTGCGTTCGCGCCGAACGGCACTGTGCTGAGCCCCGGCATGGCTGAGGCTGCGCAGGCCGCTGCTGCTGCTGCCATGGGGGCTGCACTGAAGCCCGAGTTGGACGCCGCGCTGACGGTGGAGGCGCTGTCTGACGAGGAGAAGGCCGCCAAGGTAAGTTTGGATGCAGGGCTGCATGCGTGGTGGTGCTGCCCCTCTCTGCTACATGCAGACACAAGGAGTTGCAGCGCAGCTTCAAAGCGCGGGTAAACTCATACAGTTCATTCTTTTGTTCAGTTTCCTGCCCGCTTCCCTCCTTCCCTTTTTCCTCCACCAACTCATCCCCACCTCCTCCTCCCCGCTAGGTTGCCGCTGCCCGCGAGGCCCGCGTGTCCGCCATCCTGGAGTCCCTGCTCAGTTTGGCCGCCTCCTCCGCGGTGGCTCGCGAGCGGCAGCTGTTCATGGAGCTGGTGCGCAACGAGATGGCGCGACTCAACCGCAGCATCGTGGAGAAGACGGGTGAGTACCGGGACCCGAGTAGGCGGTGGGAGGCGAGGCCGTGATGAGTCGCGCTGCCTTGTGGTCGTTGTAACCCCACCATGAAGTCGTCAACTCAACCACCGCCTGCTCGGACCGCTTCCCCTTCCTTCCCGCAGTCGGCAGCTCCATGGCCTTCAGCAGCGCAGGCCTGCAGGTCGCCGGAGGCGCAGCCAACGGCGGCGCAGCGGCCAACGGCAGCGGCCCCACCAGGGCCAGGACCACTGAGAGCAGCACCGCCAGCGGCGGCGAGCCCAACGCCTCCAAGCGCCTGGGCGACCGCGTGGCCAAGATGCTTCATAGCATCGAGTTGGAGCTGGACAACGTGGAGAACAAGATCGGCGACCGGCTGCAGCTGCTGGACGCGGACCGGGACGGAGTGGTGTCCAAGCAGGAGCTGCAGGCGGCGGTGATGGTGCTGCGGCAGCAGCTGGGTGGGTCGCAGGGGATGCGGGCGCGGGCGCAGGGCGGGTACTGAGGGGACGGGGGGAGGGGTGATGGGAGGGGTAAAATTGGGGCTTTCCTTACTGATTGAAAGGTGGGTGGGGCTTTGGTTCTTGCTGTGATATGGGGGTAAAGTGAGGGCATATGATCGCCGCGCTCTTGCTGGGCGCTGGCTGCGAATGAGTGTGCTGTCATCTATTGCGGGAGTGTGTGCGTGTGTGTGATGTATATCTTGTTGACCGTTGTCTGTGTGTGTGGTGCGTGCGCACTTCTTCTTCCTCCGTGAGTGTCGGGGGTCTTCTTTACGCATTCAAGTTTACAGCAGTTTAGGTGGACGTAAGGTTTTAGAACTACTACTACTAGAGCAACCCTCAATTAATGACCTCCCGGTGACTCGGGTGTGTAAACGTAGCGCCGCTAGTGCGGGACTGTTGATGATGCGTTAGTGTGTATAGATGGTGTGTGTTGCATGGTCCTCCGAGTTAAAGGCTTATTGGCTTCTTTGCATGAACTATTCTAGGCCGGAACGGCGACGAAATGCGCCGCGTGAGGAACGGTTGTGAACTTTCGCTGAATTTGATGTGAGCCCGTTGTTGCTGGTGGCGCTCCCTTTTGACGCCTTTGGTGTCTTCTGGATAGCGTTTGTTGTGGGAGCGTGTCTCTGGGACCTGTGACGGGACAGAAATTGCTTTTTAGCAGCGCGGTGTCGGTGAGTTCAGGTCGAGCAGCTGTGATTTTGCTTTGGCCTGTTCAAGCCGTCGCTTAGCAGCAGTCTTGGCCGGGCGTTTCGGAGGTACAGCAGGCGGCCGGCCGGGCTCTGACGACGCGTTGATTATAGGAGCATCAGCCCTTCATCCAATAGTTAACATGCAGGCGTGACGGCGGCAGCGGCAGCGGCGGGGCTGCGTGGACGGTGGTTGCACAAGAGCTTATTAGTTGCACGAGTACGGAACTTATGCTGTAGTGATGAGAGGAGAGATTATTTATCTTCCGCGCTGTGCTGTGACAAGTGTTTCGGTTTCTATCTGTCTGTCTGGATGTGTGTGTTAGGATGTCGTCGATCATATGTACTACTTCTTTGCATGTGGGAGAGAGAACCGTAGCGGACTTTAATTCGGCGTCGTGGCTGACTCATGGTGGCGGTGATCAGGCGGTTTCCGGACATGGGGACTTTCGGTACTCGCTGATGTCCAGCACAGGACAGGCAGGCGGGTGTAGCCGTGGAGGGCGGCGGAGGAGGAAACGAATAAAGTGGCCTTGTGCCATCCAAGCTTTGCGTTTTGTGTCCTTGGTTACTGCCTTCGTCGTTTTAGCGTCTTCGGTCCATTATAAGGTAGTAGTGTTAGTTGTCCTGCCCAGCAGTGGAAGCGTTAGGTATGCTTACGCGCTTACGTACTAATGTAACAGATTTAGTATTATGGAACATCCTTCGTGTCTATGATACTACGTGGCTTGATGGCTGGACCCTACGGGACCGCCCTAGGAACATTCCTTGCACTGCCGCTTACCTCAGTCCTTATTACGCTGGGCCCCAGCGAACACCTTTACTATTACAACCTTTGCTCTAGTCAACCACGACGGACCATCCACATTTAGCGCCCTCCCCTGCGCCCGCCCGCCCGCCTGCAGACCCGTCGGATCTGGATCTCCTCTTCGAGAAGCTGGGTCTGGATCCGTACGACACCGCCTCCAGCTCGCCTATCAAGCTGGACGAGCTAGCTGCGATTGTGGAGCAGCGGCGCGCGGCGGCGGCAGCAGAGCGGAACTCGGACGAGGCCACCAAGACCAAGCCGTCGCCTGCAGCGGGCGGCTCGCCCAAGCGTGAGGGCAGCAAGGAGGGCGGCAAGAAGAGCGAGGGCAGCAAGAAGACCGAGGCGGGAGCGAATGCGGAGGTGGTGAAGATCCACACAATGTAGGCCGGAGGTTGAGGGGGTTTGGTAGCAGAGGTGTGGGATGGGGTGAGGTAGGGTAGCGTAGAGTAGGGCCGTGGTGTAACGGCGGGAAGAGGAAGAGGAGGATGGGCATGCGTGGTGGAGGACAAGGACGAAGGGAGACAGGAGGGAGGTGTTACCGGTAGTTGATGCTGGAGTATAGTTTAATGGTGGCACCGGTTGCGTTCAGTTGTTTTGTAGATTTGTGTTCAGGCTGTGCACTGCTGAAGGCATTACGTCAAGGGGGGGGGGGCGAAGCCGCCCTGTACGTTTGGAAAGGCGTTGTTAGAGCTATTAGAGGTATGTAGTCTGTTTAGTGCATGGGTCGTTGGGGGTGTGGAAAGCTCTGCGGATGGGGTCCTGCGAGGCTGCTGCTGGTGGTGATGTTGGTAGCCCCCAAGTGTTCAAAGAAAATTGGCCGCGAGTAGGAGCCCCCGTGTGTGCGAAGGAAGGATGCCATGAACATTTTGCCATGGAGGTAGAAGTCTGAGGCTGAGGTGAAAATCTTAGCTCCGGGCTGTGCTGGAGAACTGACAGGATGCATAGAAGAGCGGCTTTTGAGGACTGGGGGATAGCATCTAGCAGGCATCTTTGTGTTTTTCAAGGAACCGGAAAGGGGAGATCTATGTATTGCCTTGAAGGCGTTGCTTTCGAGTCCTCATTGTGGTAAAGCCTCATTAGCCTCTAAGAATACCTAGGCCCCGAACATACGAACCGCTGTCTGTGTTGCAGTACGCCCGATGTGTGGAGGTACTTGCTCATGATTTCTGTCCCTGCAAATTTTTTTCTGCATATTGCACCTCGGCTGCACGTTTAGTTGCCCTGCCGATACACACACATGATGTTGCACTGAGCGGCGGCGGCCAGGAAAGGAGGTAGGCGTGTTGGAGAGTGCGATGCATGGCGCACGTGCTGTGTTAAGCTGCGCTAAGGTTGGCGGACGCACAGCCTGCATGGACTGGAACAACACTGTTGTGCGCATTCTTGTCTGCATACCGGTAGCTGACAAGTGTGTTCTGCTGTACGCGTTGGATGACACCCACGGTGTGGAGTAAAGCGGAAGAGCGTCAGAGACTGCCAGGAGTGTAAGCTGAAGTACTTGGCCGGGCTGCCGGCATTACTTTCTGCACGCACGCGCGCGTGGTGCACGAAGTATCATCCCCAGGCCATCTGCGCCCGAAACGAGTTTCCGTTACGTGTCCATGGCCTTGCGTGGTCATGTAGCCATCTGCACAACGGGGGCCACCTCACGAGTCGTGTCGTCGGCGCGCGGTATTACAGCTGCCATGAAAGCTGCTGACTGGGCTAGCAGGGCTCTGAGCAGCGGCTGGGTTCCGGGAGGCATGCAGGTTTCACGGGAGGCCCGCTTCTGGCTGTTTCTTGGTGGTGTAGACATGCTCTTAATTTCACCAAGGTCAGGGATTACGCCAAGTGGAGGACGGACGATATAGGCAGTACCGCCTTTACGGCTTGGGTGTTGCAAGCATGCACCGTGCGAGGCGCACCAACCGGGTATCATCTATTGCAAAGTTAACCTCGATTTTACGTCATGTGTTTCCAACTCCGCAAACAGGGCATACGGTACTTGTTACCTGGGAAGTGTTGCAAGCTGACTAAGCCCTCAAGGCGCTTCATGCAGCAGTACGCGCGATGCATATAAACGTCAAATGAACTGATCCTAGGCAAGGCGGTACCGGCTTATTCGCTTACGCAGTGTATGGTTCCACTAGAATTGCACTCACTTTATTAGCCTAGTCACTCTGCGTACAGTCCGTGGCGAGATTGTATGAGGGACATATAAGCTTGCTTTTCTAGCTTCATTGTGCTATGGATGGCTTAGAACCCCGCGCCAAGCGGCAGAAGATGGCTGCAGCTAGCAATGCGGCGGCGGTGCCTGTGACCGCTTATCGTTACAATCAGAAGAACGTGTTTTCGTTATTGCTCCAAAGTGGTGGACTAGAGACGCCGATTATTTTTGAGGCGCAGCACACATTCGCCGTGCTCGACAAGTACCCTGTCGCTCGCGGCCATGCGTTGCTTATTGTGAAGCATCCTGCGGCTACACTGCTGGACGATCTTCCACCCGCGGCAGCGCAGGCAGTGTTCACAGACCTGCAAGCGCTATCGCGTGCTCTCCAGCGCGCGACGGGCTGCATCGGTCTGCGCATCGTGCAGAACAATGGCCCTGCCGCAGGCCAGACGGTCCCACAACTACACTTCCACCTCGTTCCTGTCTTCGAAGGGGAAACTCTTTCTCCCGGTGCCTCATCTGCTCCACTCAGCGCAACGCCTCGCGCTCAGCTTTCGGCCATGGATGCCGGACCGTTGCTAGCCCACATCCGCAACCTGCTTCCGGAAGCCTACGCGCCCGGATACCACGTCTGGGCCACAACAGAGGCCGAGATGGAGGCCCTGGGATGCTCGCTGCAGCAGGCCTGCAGCGCCCCAGGCACCGTTGTGGCGTTAAGCGGTCAGCTGGGCGCCGGCAAGAGCACCATCAGTCGCGGCTTCGTTCGCGCCTTTGTCCGCGACCCGCTGCTTGAGGTGCCCTCCCCCACCTTCCTGCTGTGCCTGACCTACCAGGACGACACCGCCTACGAAAAGGAGAGCGGCTGCGGCACCTGCAACACCAGCCGCAGCACCGGCAGCGCCAGCCACACGGATGAACAGACGCATGCAGCTGCACTGCAGCAAGCCACGGACGAAACAACCGCACCCCTCGCAGCGGCACCCGCAGCAGCAGCAGCCTTACAGCCACCATCAGCACCTCCACCAGCCGCAGCCGCTGCTGCCGCGGCTCGTGCGGGCAGTGTGCACCACATGGACCCCTACCGCCTGGGCGCCAAGAACGACAAGATGGCGGGGCTGATCGACTTCGAGGCGGCGTTCCGGCGGGACGTGTGCCTGATCGAGTGGCCGGACCGCATGCCGGCCGCGGTGATGGCGCTGGCGCGGGAGGGCCTGGCGGTGGAGGTCAGCGGCATGGGCGCGCAGGTGGGGAAGGGAGGTGGGGAGAGGCACAGGGACAGGGGGCGTGGGAGGGCGGGAGCGGAGGTTGGGTTGAGGAGAGGGTGGTAGGGACGAGGATGGGGACACTGAGAGGGTGTGGTACGGCTTGGCATGCAGGTGGTGACATGGCGCCCTAACGCTTTGTTCCCTCCGCTTCCTCCTTCCTGACTTGCTCCTCCCCGCGCAGGCATCCGGCCGCCTGGTGTCCGTCTCGCCGCTCGGCACGCGCTTCCACCCGCCTCCGCCCAAGGCAGGCAAGGGAGGCAAGGCTAAGCAGACCCCTCCACAGCCGCAGCCTCAGCAGGAAGGAGCGGTGGCTACGGAGGCGGCTGGGCCAGCTGCTTCCGCTGCCTCTGACGGCACTGCTGCTACTGCTGCTGCCCCGGTTGCCCGCCCCACGGGAGACGGCGCCGGCGCCGCTCCCGGCAGCAACAACGACAGCAACAACGACACCGGCACCAGCTCCTGCAGCAGCGCTGGGACCGCGTATGCCCCGCTGCTTCACAGGTGGCGGCGGGACTACCCTGACCGCCTGCCCCCCGCTGACGTGGCATGGCGCGGTACGGCGGAGGCTGGTTCCGGAGCACTGGGTACGGCAGGACTACTGGCGGGTAGCGGCAGCGGTGCGGCGGCTGCAACCACCACCACCATCAATGCCGCGGCTGCGGCGGCGCTTGCGAGCGGCGACCCCTCCCAGTGGCTGGTGCTGGGCATTGAGAGCAGCTGCGACGACACCGCGGCGGCGGTGGTGCGGGGGGACGGCACCGTGCTGTCACACCAGATCGCTTCCCAGGTAGGGGGTGGGGCGAGGCGAGGCGAGGTGAGGCGTGGTGGTGCGGGCTGTACGGGTGAAGGTGTTGTTGCGCATGCCGCACTTTGTTGCCATGTGTGGGCCGGGCACAGGACCTTCAACCTGGACTGACACGCGTGTGTGTGTGTTTTGCTCTTACCCCCGCAGACCGGGCTGCATGAGCAGTACGGCGGTGTGAAGCCCGATGTGGCTCGCCAGGCGCATGCGGCTGCCATCCAGGTGGGTGGGTGAGCGAGTGTGATCCCCTCCATGGGGGTACCGTGCTCGTGGAGTATGTGGCGCTGCAAAGCAAGGTTGGGGGAGCTGGTGGCAGTAGTTTGGGGCGCTTGGGGCGTGTGTTACGGCACGTAGACGTGTCTAGGGCTCATCCCTGCGGCACTCTGCGTAAGCCCTTCGCCACCCGCAACCTCCAGACCTCCCACCGTTTGTCGCATGCTACACCACCAAGGCCTCGTTTTGGACCGGTGCGCCTCAGTGGCCCCACGCCACACCTCACCTCATCCCCCATCCTAACCCCCCCCCCCCCTGAAGGCCACTGTCGACTCCGCGCTCGCTGCTGCGGCGGTGGAGCCGGGGGCCCTCACCGCGGTGGCGGTCACGGCTGGACCCGGGCTGGCGCTGTGCCTGCAGGTGTGTGTGTGTGTGGTGGGGAGCCGGGGGGAGGAGCAGGAAGAGGAAATCGAACGAGCCGTTGCATGTTGGGGTGCTGTTTGTCGGCTTGCTGGGTTGTCGCGCAACCGCATTGCCGTTTTAGGGAATGTAGCGGGATATTACAACTGGGCGGCTCCAGGGTTAACTGGGCGGCTCCAGGGTTAAGCGACGTGCAGTGGCGTGCAGCCTCATCCCCCAGCTCCCTCCTCCTCCTCCTCCTCCTCCTCGGCCCGCAGGTGGGGGTGCAGCACGGGTTGGCGCTGGCTGCCCGCCACGGCCTGCCGTACGTGCCGGTGCACCACATGGAGGCGCACGCCATGATGACCCGGCTGCCCTCCGTCAATGAGAGCCCCATGCAGGTGTGTGCAGAAAACTGGCCGCGTGGGGGCTGAAATATTGTCCTTGGGCTGCTGGCACAGACCAGACGTTTGTGTAATCCTCCTCTAGGTCCGCGCTCATCCTGCAACTTTCCCGCCGCATGCCACCCTATAGCTCATTTCTTCCAACCCCCCCTTGGCCCTGCCCGCCCCTCCCGCTCCCAGTTCCCCTCGCTGCTGCTGCTGGTGTCGGGCGGTCACAACATGCTGGTGCTGTGCGAGGGGGTGGGCAGGCACCGCATCATCGGGACCACGCTGGACGACTCGGTGGGCGAGTGTTTTGACAAGATCGCGCGCATGGCGGGGATCAGCGCGGTGCCGGGTGGGTGCAGGCGGAGGGTTGGAGGAGGAAAAGAAGAACCTGCCATGCTGTGAATGATAGTACCAACAGTGGTTGGTGGTGGGTGGTGGACCGGTGGGTGATGGCTGGGGGGAAGCTGGAGGGCGGGAAGGGGACAAGACCGCCGCCGCCTGGACCGGGCCTTTCCTTGCTTCTGCCGTTCATGCCGTTCCCTGCCTTCTCTCCTGTCAACAGCAGCGCCCCCATCCCCCTTCCCTCGCTCCCCAGGCGGGCCCCACTTGGAGCGCCTGGCCGCCTCCGCGCAACCCGAGGCGCACACCCGCTACCCGCTCACCATGCCGCTAGCCAACGGCGCGCAGAAGGACTCCTGCAACTTCTCCTTCTCAGGCCTCAAGACCCAAGTGGCCGCCCTCATCGCACAGAAGCGCAAGGAGCTGCGGCTGCCGGACCTCCCCCCGCCTCCGGCGCTGGCGGCGCTGGCGGCAGCGGCGGCGGCGGGGGCTGCCACCGCCAGCGGCGGCGCGAGCAAGAGCGCGGACGGAGACAGAGCCGCCGGGTCGGATGGAGGTGCGGCCGCGGAGGGTGTGGCAGAAGCGGCGGCGGCGGCGGCTCCTGAGGCGAAGGAGGAGGTGCTAACGGAGGCGGAGGTGGCGCGGCGGGCGGCTGCGGAGGTGGAGTTCACGGCGGCGTGTGCGGACATCGCGGCGTCATTCCAGCGTACCGCCGTGCGGTTCCTGCAGCAGCGCACGCGGAGGTGGGGAGGGCGCTGGGGGTACAGGTTTCATTTACCGTAACTGTTACTCCTAGCCATGTGCGCGGTTAGCCACCTTCTGCGGCCGGTGCCCTCCGTGCGTTCAGTTGTTGACATGCTGTTGACATGTGAACCTTTTACCCTTCTCGATCATTCAGCTGGAACTCGCCTGCTCCTGTCCATACCTCATCCGTTCCCGCATCCCGCAGGGCGCTGCAATGGCTGCGAGACGACGCCATGCAACAGCTGGGGGCAGCAGCGGCAGCAGCCACAACAGCTGCGGGCCCCGACGGCTCCTCCGGCCAGCCGCAGGCAGCTGCACAGCCCGGCAGCGGCCACCAGCCCGGCTTCGTTCGTTCGCTGGTGGTTGCTGGCGGCGTGGCGGCTAACAGCGCGGTGCGGGCGGGGCTGAGCGAGGTGGCGGCGGAGTTCGGGCTGCCGTGCGTGTACCCGCCCGTGAGGTAAGGATAGGGAGGTAGGGAGGGCACAGGAGGGAGGGACGGGGCGAGGAGAGGGAATGGGGAGGAGGCTGAGGATCTGGGGCCGTACGGTGTGCTCTTAGCTGTCTTGACGGCCGCTGTGTTGCTGTGCGTTTGCACGCTGTGCGTTTCCAGCTCGCTATGCTTACGGTACGGCTGCTGGTGCTGCTGCTTCTTTGCGGCCGCAGGTACTGCACAGACAATGGGCTGATGGTCGCGTGGACGGGAGTTGAGCGGCTCAAGATGGGGCTCTACCAGCAGCCGCCGCGGCTGCGGGAAGAGGCGGCGCTGGACATGCACGTGCAGGTGAGGGCAGCAGCGGCTGCTGCTGGGGGTGCTGGGGGCGGGGTCTGGCAGGAATCAGGATGTGCACGCTGGGACGAGAGTCGTTAGGTCAGAGCATGACCGCATGTGGCTGTATCGCTTGTATGAGTCACGTCGCATCGCGCCTCATGCTCAGTGAGAATCCTGGCGTGGTGAACCGCATGTGCTCGCTTCAAAACCCTCTCGTGGCATGCATGTCATGTTGTTGCCCATGCGGCTGTCACACCCGATGTCCCGCTCACTCCGCAGGTCATCCCCAGGTGGCCCATCGGCCCCATGGACCCGCGCAGCACCGCCAACAAGGGCCGGGCGCACATCAAGCTGCTGCACTAACGCAGGGTACACAGGCCGGCTTGTTGGCCAGGTAGTGCATGGCACATGGTAGTCATATGTCCTACGAGTCAGCAAGGCGGTTGTCCTTCGTCCTTGGAAAACACTGGAAAGCGGCGGCAGGATGGGCCTTGTAAGGAGAGGCGCACTTCGCAGGCACTGGGTCTATGTCCCGTTGTTGCACGCAGGCGCACAGCACATCAACATGGGTGGCACACTCCTGTCACGGCTGGTCGCCCGCGCTGGTCCAAAAGTTCGAAGGATCGACGTGTTTTGTCAAAATATGTGGCAGATGGAAGGCATGAACGGGTCCCACTGGTCAAGGCGGTGGCCCTTTGTCCTTGGAAAACGCTGGAAAGCATCAAGGCGCGAGGAACTTCGGACCTTCACCGGTATTGCCCTGCGCCATACATGCCCTACCGTGAGTCTGCTTTATCCTAGGAAGAGATCCAATCCGAGGAGTACTGAAACGCACTGAATCATTTGAAAGGTAGGACAACAAGAACAACAACGAATGGAAGATCCCGCAGCAACAGCCACGATAGCCCATCCCCCGGCTCCGTGCATGCGTTGCTGCCACAGGAAAAGGTCGTACCTGTAAGCTGCCCTGTCCCTCACGTGTGTCCCTCACGCACAGCCAGCCGCGATTCCAACCACTACAACGGGTCCTATACAATACCCCAGCGACAACATGGGATGGATCTGGCCCCGAAAATCCTCGCCACAACCACCATGCATGCACTTGGCCCCCGGCGATGGCAGCTAAGGGGCAAAGATTGAGCCCATAATTTTCATCAGGTGGTCGAGGTCGTTGATTAGCTGCTGCTTCCTCGTGCCTGTTATGCGTTCCATCGCCATTCCAAGCGTCGAGGTCATCAGATCTCTGAGGTTGCGGCCTTTTATGGTCCCCAGCAACTCCCGTGCCGCCGCCGCAAGGCCCGCCCAGTCGGGCGACCGGCCGTCCCGAGGCTGAAGACGAGAGGCAAGTTATGTGCATAGGCGAAGAGGCGACGTAGGAGCGTTAATAGGGGTTCACGTAGGGGCGGGCAGGAGGAGATCACAATGGGGCATACAGTAGGGTCATGCAGACTGCAGGTTCCTACTGGCGTGTTTCGCACTCCAGCGGCGGCTCACCCTCGCAAGGTTGCATGTGAAGTCGGTGGGATGGATGATCTTGACGGCATCCTTGGCCCAGTTGTGCACGCTCCGCATGCCCTGCTTCTTGCGGTAGCCCCACCTGCCCGCATCCACCATGATGACTTTCCCATCTTCCACCGCCTTGATGATCAGCCGCAGCGACTCCAGGAACAGCTCAAGTCGGTAGCCGCTGCCCCTGCATGAATTTATAGCACACAGCATGTTGCCGAAGGCATCAGGGGTTATTGAAAGCAAGTACGGGTACTGCCGGTATACGCAAGCTTACCCAAGACAACATAGCCCATCAGTTTTGCAAGGGCAGTAGTAAAGAATGGCAGCAAGGGACGGTTGGGGTCGACAGTGCGTCCAAAAGTTTGGCTAGCGACGTTGCTGTTCTAATCTGGGGACTCACGTGCATGGCTTCTTGTTGTTCTGCAGCCGCTGGTGGGCACACAGCACGATCACCTCCAGCGCCACGCTCCCAATGCGGGCTTCTTTGTCGACGCCAGCCTCCAAGCGGCACTTGTACCACGCCTGCAGCCCAGACAGCAGGTGTGTCCTAATGAAGAAGCACATGACCCAACGAACGTCATGGGCTACTGCGCCACTCGCTTTTCCACGCACCTTGAGAAGCCGTACAACTCCCTTGACGTCCTCGTTTATACTCTTGAGGAACGCTACAAGTGCCGCAGAGTCCGCCCGCTCGCGTAACTGGTCGTACACGGCCTCCTCCGGGTTGTCGTACACACGGTGCATCAGGATCTGGTGCTGGGCCATGTCGAAGTCTTTTGGCGCGCCTGCGTGCAACAACCCAGCTAGTTCTGAGCACGCATTCTCGAAAGGTCAGGTAACAAACAACGTCACAGCCACCAAGCCAGACCTGTGGTGACGTCGGGGACGAGGAGCAGGTCCACATCAACGCTGTCGACCGTTAGCTGCGGTTGAGGGTACGGGAAAAAGGGACGACCATGCTTTGCCGTCAGCGCCCATGGGGCAACTGTCTGAGAGCAGATCTCCAGGACTAGTCACTCAGGGCTCCGCGCATGCAAAAAACATACCGATATGTCATCTTCTAGCCCTCAGCTCACGAACCCAATCCTTGCTGGTGATGCTGCATACGCAGTACTACTTGCTGAGGATGGCAGACGCGACGCGCAAAGGCTAAGTACGGTAGGGACTAGAGGTGTCTGAGACGCTACGGTCCTGCGCACTAGGAGAATTGCAAGTTTGCAACCATGCGCCTTCCCGAAGATTAGTAGCGTGGCACAGAAGGTTAGTAGCGTGGCACAGACATGGTGGAGGGCCAGTCCTCACCCACCTGCAGCACATAGCGGTAGTGCGCGTCCTCGGGTATTTTGATGCCCCAGTCAGTGTTGACCTCCAGCCACTGCTTGACCTGCACTTGGTAAAGGCGCCATGTGATTACACACGCGATGCCAGGACATGCCGCGGTTTGCGGGTCCGTCACACGCCTCACCTTCCGCCGCATGTCTAGCAGGCGCTTCTCATCACTCCAGTCCGTCGGATACTCCAGATCCTTGCCCTCGAAGGTCCTGATGCAGACGATGAGGTCTGCGTCGGGTCGCCATCTTCCGACAGGTGAACAAGGGCCTCACCCTACAAAGAGTTTCACAGCCGCACGCGCTGCATGGCGGCCCCCAAAGCAACCCCCCAGCTCTCTTACCCACGTCGAAGTGGTCAGGAACCATGGTGCGCCGGCCAAAGCTGCCGCCCTTGACGACCCGGGACACCTGAGGTGCGCGGGTACCGACCTGTCCGCCCTCGATGTCACCGCAGAAGGCCCAGCCCAGCACTCATGCATGCGTTCCTTAAGCCATGCCTTCACCGCCGCTCGTATTCATACTACTCTACCCACTCACTTTCAGCCCCGACATCTTAGCCAGGACCTCCTCCAGGGTGCGAACGGCATTGTTGGCCGCCTCCCTCTCCTTGGCGTCGGCACTTGCTTGCTGGATCAAGGCGTTGAAGTCCTTGGCGTAGTTGGGGTTAACGCCACTAGCTGTTGCCTGCATGCAAGAATTGTATCGCCCTTCAGCATCCTTTTCATGCCGTTTCGACACCCACCAACCTCCGTAACAGAACCCACGGCCTTTACTCGCTTACCGTCATGGCGCTCTTTTTTTCCAGGCGCTTTATGGCAATGGTCCTCTGATAATTATGCCGAATCGACTTCAATATAGCTTGGGCGGAGGGCTTCTTGTATTTTCCTTCCCGCTCAGCAAAGTTCGTCACCAGCAACGGAAACCGACCCACGGGCCGCGGACGGAATGCGGAACATCGCGGAAGTAACACCGACCGTTGCATCGCAGTTTCAATGGCAGTTAGGTATACGTTTGTTACATTAACACAAAGCGTTGTCTTGTTATGATTCCGACAAGGCCTGCAAGCGCAGCTGGCGCTACGATAGGTAGGATAAGACGATAAGTTATGCGTACGCGACGCGCTCAGAACGTTTGCCAAAGTCAAACCTCATCATACACCCCGTTTGCATACGACCGGGCAACCAGCTTGCTACGAGGTTGCTTCCGCATCGTGCGTCAGTTATACGTCGTAAGCATTCGCCTTTCGCGCGAACACCCGCTGTAGGTGTGACAGGTTTCCATCGGAAGTACTTAATGTGCGCCGGCGTAACGAACTATACTGCTTCAATATGCCCTGCACAGACCTCACTTTCCACGTGTTCAAGCCTATGGTGCTTTCTACATGATTAACCTATGTCGCCGGAAACGATCCGAAAAGCAACGTCCACTTTGCTCTGTAAAGGCGGTTCACAACGGATACGTGTCATGTCACCCGACGCAAGCAGCTCTTCAAGCCCATGCCTGAAGGGTTCTCCACACGGTATGCCTAGTGGTGCGGCAGGTAATGCCGGCCACCGCGGCCAGCTGCGGCTGCTGACCTAACAGTTGGGCATTGGCTTTCGCTAGGTGCATGCTGGGGCGAGGTGCATGCATGCAGCTCTTCCTAGACCATTAACCTCCTCTCCACGGCCACATGCCACCCAACTGTTCGCTTTGGCCGCACGCTTGCTGGCATGCATGCGGCTTCAGCTAGGGGGCAAGATTGGAGGTGATGATTGACAGTAGCACCCATCGGATGTAGGGCATACAGGAAGCCCTCCGGGTGCCTGGAGGGGGGCCGGGCCGGGCTACGTGCTTCCTTGCCTACAAGCATCAGAGCGCTCACATGCAGTTTTGCCAACCACCAAGCCACCTCAGCACAGGTAGGCCTCAACGGGGCCCTGTAGACCGAGTAAACACTTACCATGCATCCACCTGCTTGCCGTCAGGAGCACCTCCCCTGGTGCTCCTGCCACACACCACGCCGGGCAGCCGGGGCTGCGGTTCAACTGGCTGAACACGACCAGGCGGACCCCAAAACCCACGTAAGAGTGCAGGAAACAAAAGCAACTTGCATTTAATCTTGCATCACGCCGGGGCAACCACATGACACCTTTGCAAGCGACTGCAACGCAAGTGCAACTCAATAGCACCGCCCCGAATGCCGGGTTGCCAACACAGATGGCACACGAACAACGCAGCAACACGGCGTCACCGCAACGTGCGTCCCGCATGGAGCGGTGGGGCACACGTAAGGGTGCATGGCAGCAACCTGGAAAGCGTTGGATGTCCTGTCGCGTTAATGCCGCCTCCGAAACACCCTGCACGGCCTGTCCATCACTCCTATTCCTGCCCCATGCGCTCCCTCCGCCCGACCAAGGGTGCTCCCCCACTCAACCACGCCTCCGCTCGACACACATACACACAACGCTTTCACATACCGCGCCCTCTGCTCTACCTGCGTCCCTAGATGGCCGCTCCTCAAAACGCATCCCCTTCCGCCAGGTTATTGCAGCAACTACAGCAGCCCACTTGGGTTGGTACTTCCGCCAGCATGCCCCTCCTCCGCTCCTGCGCCCCCTCCCCTGACTGCTCGCACGGCAGCCCCCGTTCCTCCACTGCTGCACTGCCCCAGCAGCTCACACGGCTGCTCCACCCTCACGGCTGCTCCACCCTCACGGCTGCTCCAACCGCACCGCACCGGGCAGCTCACGGCAGCAGCAGCACCGGGCAGCTCACGAACTCCGCCAGCTGGTTGGCGTCCACGTGCTTGGCGTGCACCGCCTCGCTGCTCAGCACCACCAGCTCGGCGGAGATCTCGTCAGCAAAGTCGCCTGTGCGGGGGAGCGGGGGAGCGGGATGGAACGACGGAATCACGGCAGGAGGGAGGGCATCCCGTATGGAGGAGCCAAGGCACGAAGGCAGGCACACAAACATGCTAGCCGGGTACCGGTAGTCCTTTATACATGCCCTCATCTTCTGCTTCCTCGGCCCCTGCACCCACCGACAAGCACGGAGGCGGGCGAGGTGATGGCCTTCTCCACCAGGTCAAAGTCCTGGCAGCCGCGCTCGCGCAGGTGCCAGGAGATGCTCTCCAGCCGCCGGGTGGGGTCCGTGTTGTCAGTTCCTGTGTGGAAGCATGCGGGCATGCGGGCATGCATGAACGGCACGACTTGAAGCTAGTGGATACGAGTTGTGACGGGCTGTCGGCGCCTTACAGTGGGAGAACACGGTGGGATCCATCGGGGCTGTTATCCTTTGCTATATTGCGGTTGCTTGCCCTCACCAAACTACATCCTGACCTGTCCTGACGCTCAATTTTGTCGTATTCCATTTCCCAGTCTGCGCTCGCTCACCTGGCTCATCCACTACTAGTACTGTCACCTTGGACTGATACTGCCGAGCCAGAAGCGCGGTGGTGGCCACGGCCTGATAACGGGAATAGGCGAGGCCGCTATATTGCTAGTACAGGTAGTTAGGCTCGAAAGCAGCAGCAGCAGCAGCAGCACGACAGCGGATGGCTTCTAGCAGAATGCGGGAGAACAGCGTGTTATGGTAACATGTATGGTTGCTTGTCCTGGCTGCTAGCAGAATGCGGGAGAACAGCGTGTTATGGTAACATGTATGGTTGCTTGTCCTCGAACACTGACGTTTCTAGAGTGCGCGGCCGCAGGACTTCCGTCTCACGGCATAGCTCTTACCGTGCGAGATCCGTCGCTTAGGAATGGATTAGCGTCCAGAATTGTAAGCAAAAGACGGCTGTACTGGAGCTCTTCCGTGGCAGACGCCTGCTGGGGCCATGGCGTTGAGCAAGTGCAAGCATGGGTGCCACTGATGGGGATCTGAATTGGTTAAATCGGGCCTAGTATCTCATCACAAAATGTTTGTGCACAGGAACCACGTAGTGCAGCAAACGGGAACTCTGTAGCACAATAAGGGATGCCTACCATGCGAATACCGGTAAGGGATGCCTACCTGTGGCCGTGGCTCTGCTGAAGCCAAAGGCCTAACACAGGTACCTGCATACAAACCGCGTGAGCCATAAGCTAAGAAGTAGATGCAGTTCTTGCCGAGCACCACTCACGCACCTCGTCGCGCCGGGACAGCTCGGCATTGCCGGAACCCCGCCTTGTGTTGAAGGTTAATGGAGCACCGGATGGTTGCCATCTTCCCAATCGCCTTCTGCCCGTGATCTGCGTGTTAATAGCGTCTGTTGGCCCGATAATGGAGCAAATTTGGTGTAGAGGTATGCAACACCTAAGAAAACTCTTTCCAATAATACAGTCGCTAGCGCCTGATGAATAGTCCAGACAGTAAAAAGCCTAATGTACAATGCATGCGAAGCTGACGTGGACTGCGCACGTACGACAGGAAACGTCGACCCCGATGGCTCGACACGCACACTTCCAAAATGCGTCTCAATATACTCATACCCAAGCTAGGTCAACTTCTTATCCGTGTTTCTCTTGCCCATGCGCTGCACCCCCATGCAGTACCAGTCATGTTGGGTAAGAGATGCCGGACAGGGGCCGAAAAGCAGCGAAGCCGTGTATTACAAGTATCACAGCGTGAGGTCAAGCAAGCCCCTTGCAAAGGAGCAATCACGTGCAGTCGCGCAAGTCGTCCGTAGCTCACGCTGAAATACTGTCGACCATAGCCGCACACACGTCCCGCCTACATCACACCTCGTGCCGCTGCACAAGCTGCCAAGCCACATGCAACACACACGACTACATGCTTTTTCGAAAAAGCGAGCCCACGTTAGGAAACAGGTAATGCTCTTTCCATGTCCGCAGAACTGATACCAGCCGCCAGCACAGAATCCGTACGGAAGGCTCCGTGCTGCGCCGCTCGTCCTCAACGTCCTAAAGCTTGAGGACAAAAATCCAAAACAGAACTGTTAAGCTCCCCTAAACGACCTTTGCAGAGTGACGCATAGGCCCTTCACCGACTCCACCGCTGCCGCCGTCGCTCCTTAAACAACCACCAAACACACGCACACTCCCTCCCTCCCAGGTATAAGCCGAAGGTTTCAGCAGCAGCCCGTGTGGTTTAGTTGACCACATCCATGACCAGGCGCTGCGACTTGATGGGCGCCCAGCGCAGGCGCTTGGAGTAGGAGGCGAAGGCGATGAGGATGGAGATCATCAGGCAGGCCTTAATGCCCATCACGCGCATCTCGTCCTGTGAGAAAAGCATAGTAACATGTTCTTAAGTGAGAAGGAAGGGTCGTGGCACAAGCGCGAGGCCGACATAGTAAGCACGTGCATAACAAGTGGACAAGCCAGAAGCGCATGCAAGAATGCGAATGCAAGAAGCCCCAGCTGCACCCCGGTGCGCACCTGGTAGGGGTAGCTGCTCCAGGCCAGGAAGGTGGTCACATCCTTGGCCTGCTGAGAGGCGTTGGCGGGCGTGCCATCGTCGTACTCGACACCGCCGTCCACCAGCATCTTAGGCATGGCAATAGCGCCGCCGGGGAAGTACGGGTTGTAGTACAGGCCCTCGCGCACCTGCAACAAGCAAAGGGTACAAAACCCGTTAGGCCAAATCAGGCAAAAGCGCCAAAAGCGTGTCGAAAACGCGGCTTGCCGCGTCACCGCCTGCTGTTGTGGAACAGCAGACCAACAATAATGCTTCCTTGGCATCTTGATAAGACTTGCAGCTGCTGAACATGTTCCGGTAACGCTGCTGTGCGCTGCCCCCAACCCCGACCCGAGCAGGTCCGACCCGACCCACCGAGATGCCGGCCGGGGGGTCACGGTAGCCGGTCAGGAGCGAGAAGATGTAGTTGGGGCCATCGTGACGGCCGCCCGAAATGAGGGTCAGGTCGGGGGGGTAGGCACCGCCGTTGGCGAAACGAGCAGACGCCTCGTTGGCGTACGGCGAGGGGAAGGCATCGAACAGGCGGCCCTCGCGGGTGAACATCTCACCCTCATCGTTGGGGCCGTCCTCAACCTGCGGCAAGCAAGGATGGGGCGCCAATCGGTGAGCAGAGGTGCATACTACGGCCAACCGCATCATATGTGCCTAGCGCAATTGCAGAGCTGGCAAACGTCCATGCGGTGATTGCAGCCGGTTGGCGTAGGCAAGGGACCAACGCCCAGGAAAGCGAACAGTAGTGGAAGACACCGCTCCTTGTGACCCTTCGCTGCAGCAGCAAAGCCACCTAAGCCATGCTCTTGCTGCGAATCTTCAAACACAGACTGCTCTGGGAGCGCTTGAAGTCGGGAGAGCTCACTGGGGACGGACTGCACCCGTACCATCAAGGACTGCCTAACAGCACTAAACCATTTACATCGGTGCTGTACGGGGGTAACTGACGCTGCTTGCTTCCTTTCCGAGTGACACATGACTTGGACTGGGCCTCGTTTGGGTGTAGTCGTGACGGAGAGACCAGTGCTGCAACGATTCCTCCCGTCGCTGTTTCCCCGGTCGCTGTTTTCCCCATTCTCTGTTGACCATTTGCTGATACGCACCTCAGTCTCCGCGGCCAGCTCCTTGGCCTCCTCCTCCGTGTAGCACACACCCACTAGCTGGCGCCAGTGCAGGTACTGCATGGAGTGGCACGCCGCGCACACCTGCTGGTAAACCTGTGGAGCAACAAAAAAGGTGATGCCTGTCAGTAGAACGCGGGCTCGGCTGAAAGAGCGAAGTAGAAAGTTGATGGACGTCGCCAAACTGTCCTAGTAGTTGCCACCCCTGCATCGTATTGTAGTTAAGCACGTTCGATTAACAAAGCGTGGACCGCTTTGCTTCTAACGAAATGGTCCTGCCCCTCAATCCCTGGCAACCCGCCCCATTTGAAAGCAGCAAGCAGCACGGCGGCTGCCAAGTTGGCCGCTTATACAGCTTGTATGAGCAAAGTAATGCGAATAGTGGCGTATGATACACATGTGCAAGCGAGAGAAAACCGTTCCGGCGTTCAGCAAATTGCTGGACCGTATGCACCCAGACCCGGGCCAAAAAAACAATCCTTTGAGCACAAACCAATACCTTGTGGCCACGGCGGATAGAGGCGTGGTCATAGGAATCCAGCACGCCATCGTGGGACCAGTGGTAGTGGGGCGCGTGCAGGCCGTCGCCGACCTCGTTGGCAGAGGCCACGCAAGACGCCCCGAAGATACCAGCAACAATACCTCCCAGAGCGGCAGCGTAGTGAGCCCCCTTGCTGGACTCAGCCTCCGAAGCGGTGCTCGACATCGCAGCCGAGAGGGCCGGCACAGCCTGCACATAAGCACCCAGCCCTCCTGAGTATTAAGTCTACTTGTCATGACTTTCTCTTCTCTTAAACGGCATGTTCATAAGAAATGGTGACCTAAAGGCTGCGAAACTGCACTTCCATCACGGAGGCTGGCCAGAGTCCCTAGACAGCACAAGGAGACAAACCTGCTGCGCCACACGGCTGCTGGAAGCATCAGCGCAGAGCCCCAGGCCCTTGCCCAGGGTCCGGAAGAGGGAGACACTGGACCTCATTTTCCCGAAAGGAGTCCGCCCTCAAAGCCAACACTACGGAAAAAGGGCAAGTTGCCCTGAAGTACGCTAATGTTCTACCTGGAGGGCGAGTATGCTACTTGCGCTTGGAAATCCCTCTCAAGCATACCCTCCCTCGACTTGCATTCGTTAGTACAGCGAAAAGCCGAAGCCCCTGCAAGCTGCACGTATGTCTATTATGATTTACATATTTGTAGCCCATTTCATTGCATCGTGTTACCTCCGCCCTCCAAACACCAACCGTTTGACCGTGCAAGCATTTTTAGACGACTGCTTCCTCCGGCATCGACTGTGCCTAAACGCGTGGCTTTCAACTTCACGAATCTGATAAAGGATTCTGGGTAGCACGCTTTGTATACAGAGACAACCGCATACCGATTGCAGCTGACCGATTGTCAGGAATGCTCACGTGCTCCAGCAGACAACCCAGGCGCTCATGCACCCCCTAAGCCACCTGTGCAACAAAGTCTAGCTAGCTTGGAGTGCCAGTTTCGCCGTTGGCAACACGGATGAACTCCCGTCAAGAGGCAAACTAACCTCTTGACACAACTCGTACACCACCCGCGGCGTCTCGGCATGATCCCCTTGCTAACGGAGACCATGTTTCGACTTACCAGCTCGGGCAAGCACAGCGCAAAGGTTAGAGCTTATGACAACCCAGCATATGACGCTCCTACCAGCAAGCCTGGAGAACCTGGAGATGCAGCCATTACAGTGCAGCCGGCGGTTGACGCCGACCTAACGGAGGTGAGGCTAGAGTGCCGGCAACGGCTTCCACGGGGGCTTGGGCCTGTCCATGCCCATCATGCTGCTGTTCCTGTAGCCATCAACAGGACGCACACCATCATCCATCTGCATTGTATCCTGTTCTACCCATGCATTCATGCAAGTCTTCACAGCTGGTCTTAAATCTCCCCATCCCACGACAGCCAGCCCACAACTCAACACAGCCACGGCTCATAGCAGCCCTGACTTGCTACCTCTTTTCACCTCATCTCACACGCCCCTCCCCATCCTCTCCCCGCCCCTGCTGTCGCCCTCCCGGCCCCCAGGTGGTGTTCCCCAGCTCGCGCAACATGCTGCGCCGCATGACCTACCAGCTGTGGGCGGTGTACCTGCTCATCGTGGCGCACGCAATGGTCACCGCCTACACCGACCCAATCTACATGCAGTCGCCGCTCACGCAGGTCATCGTGTACGGGTAAGCAGAGCACCGTGACACAACGGCTGCGGTGGGCAGGGCGCAGTCCCATAGGCGGTAATCTCCTCCTTCCTAGTCCTCCCATGACCCTCACTGAGGTTCTTCCCACTCTGCATGTGCCCCTCCGCCTCCCGCCCCCACCCTCCCCGCAGCTCCCAGGGCGGGCTGCTGATCGCCATCATCATGGCCTTCTTCGTGCTCACCAGCCAGACGCTGCTCATCCAGCTGGGCCGCTACGACCTCTACCTCCGCGAGTTCGCAGCGCTGTACGGCGTTTTCGCACTGGCACTGGCGCTGTGCATCGCAATCAAGGTCTACTCGGCGGTAAGGATGGAAAAAAGAGTTGAGAAGTGAAGCATAGTTCCATGGCCCGACTAAGGAGGGGCATTAGAGCGGCAGCAGGAGGCCGCCGCCGTGTGCGGGTCGGGGTGGGCGTGTTTGCTGTGGGTGGCTTGGTGATGTGGGTTAGGACCCTGGATGCGGTGTGGCACCGCAATATGCCGCCAAGCTTCTGGACATCACCACACCTGGTCCATTCCGTTCCTTCCCTGCTTCCACCGCTCCTGCAGGTGCTCATCCTGCGCCGCGTGTCGTACCTCGCCATGTGGGACATGCCGGCCTACACGGCGCTGTGGGCGGTGCACCGCGTGGTGCTGCTGCTGTTCTGGGTGGCGGCCGCACTCAGCGCCACGGCCGTGTTCAACACGCGCTACTTCGACCCGGACATGCTGCTGCGGCGTGACCGTCAAGCAGCGGGAAGCGGGCAGCAGGGGGCAGCGGCAGGCATGGCGGCGACCGCGACGGCAACGGCAGGCAGGCGGCGGTAGCGGACGCGGTTGCTGCAGCCGTGTGCGTAGCTGTGATGTTGATGAGTTAGGATTGTACATGGATTTGTGCGATCCAGTTGATTTGCAAGAGAGGGAGGAGCGCGCCTACACTCGCTGAGCCATGTAGCCCGCAGCAGCAGTGTGACAGGCGTCGCAGCAGGTCAGCGCCGGAAAGCTGCCGCAGCCGCTTGCTTGCAGCCGCCCCTTCGGCCTCACCGCGGCTCTCCCTCTACATCGGCACCGGGGCCCCTGTTGCTTTGCAGCTTGGGCCTTAACCACCTACCAAGTGCGCCCATCGTCCCAAGACGTAGCGCCGTCTTTACACGCAAGACGGCTGGAGGCTTCTCCGCACTCTTGGGCCTCGTCTTCCCACTCCTTCGAGCTTCACCTTCGCCAGCGGTCAGTGGCCAGGCACGGTCTGTGCACCCTGCTGTACTTCGGAGCTGCCTTCCTGGCATTCCACCCACACCCATCATCGCCAAACAAAGTGAAATGTCCTGGTTTTTAACCTGCGGTTTTTCATCAAGCTGCAGTCGTTAAGGGTCTGCTATACTACCTGGTATCCGTGGATGGTGTAGCGAATGCGCTTTGTGGAAGCTGTCCACTTCTGCTGGTATTGACCCTTGGGTCATCTGATTGGACCTCCTTATCAAAGATCATGTGGAATAGCCGCAACTGCCTTGGCGGCGTTTGATTGATTGTTAAGCAAGGACGTCAAGGTGAATGAGCAAAGGGCCATGTAACGGCATACCAGCTTCCCAACAGGCCAGGGAACAAATAGCAAACATACCACGTGAGTTCATGTTTGCTCAGCCACTCCAACGCTGTACGCAGCAATTAGCGGCGACGCTAGCGCAAAGCCAGTCCGAAAAGGAAGAAGTCATTCGTACCAACCGTACGACAACAAAAAGGCAATAGAACGATGCCTGGCACATGGTCAGAGGCATGCGTAAAGTCGCAGTTTCTATCTCTCTCCAACATGTAAACCTGCGATTCGATTGTCCGCGCGAACACACATCCCTCTGTGTTCCGCCATAGCCTCCTCAAGCCTATGCGGTTAACCAATGGAACCGTGAAGGGGCAACGCAAGGACCTTCCTACCTACACGCCAGCACCGTACGGGCCTCACGCCTCTAACACTCCTGCAACCCTCTGTCTCACAACCCTGCACCAACGCGCCTCCCTGCCCCTCAGCTAGCCTTACCTAACCCACAGCCAATTTGCACTTCCTAGAAATCACACATACCAAACAGCACCCCGGAACAGCACCTTCCGGAAGCCCTCAATCCCTGCCCGCTCCATCCCGACAGAGCCCTCTCCCGCCCCCAGCCTCCCGCCTAACGCCTGCACGGTCCCCCACTAGAGGTCCACGGGCACCTCCACCACCATGTTCGAGATGTCTGCTGAGCCGAGCGCCGCCTTGAAGCAGGGCAGGTCCAGCCGCTCCGCGCCGCCCGCCTCCGCCAGCACCCGGCTGATGATGTCCTGCCGGTCCTCCTCACTGAGGCTGCTGCCCGCCAGCTGCTTCAGCATCATGCTCATGTCCTCGCGGGAAATGAAGCCTGGGGCCAGGAAAGAAGGGGGGGGATTGGAGGGACGCCAGGAAGGAGGGAACGAAATGTTACAGATATGGGACGGGAAGACGAAAAGGCCAGCGGGGCGAGAAACCCCCGGCAACGAACCGCCGCCTGGGGGCTAGGAGGGACGTGGTTGCAGCCAAGCTAGGGAAGCGAAGCATGCCGCGGCGTACGTCCAGTAACTAGACGGCTACGTGGCCTCCCCTGTGCCCCTGCCCAAGGGCGTCGCACACCCACCATCGCCGTCTACGTCGTACACCGAGAACATGAACGCTAGCTTGTCGTCGCGGGACGCGCGAGGGCTAAAGGGCGCTACCATTTTGACGAAGTCGGTGAAGTTTGGGCATTCACAGCAGCGCACTAGGCGCTGTGCGACGGGGTTAATGCTAAGCTCCGGGATGCTGAGGAACTCCTCGGGGGAAATGTAACCCTTTCGCCCACGATCAAGTGCGCGAAAGCGTTTGTATAAAGATTCGATCTCGGCTTGGTTAACTGGAAGACGGGAACAAGGGGCCAAGAACAAGGGGCAAATGGTAAAACGCCAGCATTATCAGAAGCTAGGTGATATAACCGGCTGAGCTGTAGACCTACATACGCCCTTCGATGCAGCAATGACCTCATCGACGTCTCCTTGGGTAAGGCCTCCGCTGGCTGCCTGCAAATGGTCGCCATGTGCACTCGGTTCGCTAACAGTATCAGCGTATCCTTGTCCCCGTGGCCACCGACCTGCCCCATTTCCGGCCGAAATATAATAGAAGTAGCGCTGGTCGCCCCTTAAATCCCCGTCCTTCGGCACCAGTTAGCCCTCGGCAGAGTTGGCACGCCTTAAAGACGACAGGAGTGACTCGAAATCCCCTATCTATATATAGTAGCCTTCCTAACTCCCTGCTTAGAAAACCTATAGCGCGAAGTACCCAACGCAGGTAGAGGACCTCAGTTCGGCATGCCCAACTACCGAAAGCGTGGTTAGTGTGATGGAGTTCGTGTGAAACGTGCAAAGATGAATCGCTTTACACAGACCAGTACCATTCGTAATAGCGATAAAAGCAGCAACATGTACGCATTGCAATTGTTGCCGTACCGACGTGCCATGCCGACATCAAGGTTACCCACGAAAGGTGCAGTCCGTCTCTGGGAACCTGGCTGCGCTTTCATGTTTGCGTTGAAATCCTGCCACTGTCACTTGAAAGGCACACTGCCTCAGGCATGCACACTTGCCACACCCCTAACAGCCACGGAACATGCTAAAAGCAGAAAGTCTGTGCGCACAGCCGTAACCACCAGGTAACCAATGCAAACGAAGCATTGCATGCAGCCCAAGATGGGTTACCTAAGGCCATCCCTACACGCCAAGTCACGGGCTCACGAGAGCGGCTACCCCGTTCAGCGGCTGTACCGCTAGATTCGCTGCATGTAGGCCAGGGCATCCGTCCCGTCCTATATGCCATGCACCCACAAACATGCACCGCACAGCCCATGTTCGGGCAGCAGAAATGTCTTTGCAGTCTACCCCTAGTTGGCATTCCTAGATTTCTTGCCCATGTACGGCACGCCCGCCTGTCCACGTGTGCTGCGCGCGCGCTTCCGTTCCAGAGGCACATCATCCTGCAGCACCAACAAACCCACCCGGGCACATGGTACACTGTAAGGTTTCAACGAACCGTTCATGGGACGGATGGCTGCATGACGTCATAGGCACATACTGGTGACATGTGCTCGGGCGGCCAAGTGTAGAGCGGGGTGGCGAGTGCTCACCTCAGGGTTGTACTGGTACACGGTAAAGCCGTCCTTTTTGGCACTCAGCTTGGTAAGACACGCCATTCTGGGGATAGGAGACGGAGGACGTTCATTGATGAGGGAACGGACACGGACGATATTGTAATGTAGCTGAAACGCCCGCATAACCAAGCACCCACGGCTTTGCAACAGGTATAGGTCAGAGGCCCTTGCAGGGAACCCTTGCCTTGAACACACCTACCGGGAAATAGTCGATAGCACACCTTTCCTCCAAATTGGGACCGTCCTCAAACACGCATATGGCCTGAACGGGCAGCCGTAACGGAGGCTTCATGGCAACGAAGAAGCACCACGGTCAGCACATGCAATGCCGGCGCAACGTCCCTCGCGGACGGATCTCGGCGAGGGAGCTACGGGGTCGCTGAGTACCCGTATCGCGTGCACACGCAGAACCCGCACGGCAAGAAGGACTCACCGGTGATCCAGCAGCGGTGCGATGTCAGGATCCGCCTCGAGCAGCGCGCAGACGTCATAACCAGTTCCCTGCAGGGCAAGCAAGAACACGGCAAGCGTTCACAGCCAAAAAACATACTCATATGGACTAGTATCGGCTCTTACTGGGCTTAAAACATCGTGTTAGTGTGATTAACACGGGCTTACAAAATAGCGTGTCCGTGGTATTAATGGAACTTGCCCCCGGGAGCACCACCTCAACCGCAAACCTGTCGGTCAGGTAGCATCATGTAGGCTTTCTTCACCCAAGCCTGCGGTAGCGCATGACACGTTAGTGGGAGCTGAGCTAACGCAGCAAGGCTTTTGTACGACCCACCACTCACCCCCCATGTGTTTGCCACGTTGTGCGTCGCCTTCTTCCGGGACAGGACTGCAAGATTTACGGTTGAACACGGTCTTTGGTCAGATTGAGCGCACGAAAATAAATTTGCAACCCTTCAAAGCTGGACACAGGAGCCGCTTCAATGCTCACGTTCTTCTGGGTCCACGCCCTTGTCCAAAGCAGCACGCAACTGCGAAACCTTGCGAGTCACACGGCTCCGTTGGTAAGCAAGCTGCTGAGGATCATGGTCCAAACCTGCGCGCATTAGCACGAATCTGTTGAGACTAGGACCAGCAGGATGCGGTGGCTGGCCTACTGTGCAAGGAACGCCCACCCATGGTTTACAGCCGACCCCTGACAACACGTACCTAGCTGTCGCAAGATATCATCCGCATTCGGTCTCGACCCTTTCGGAGCGCCACGGATCGCCTGCAGCACAACCTAAGTGAAGCAAGGGCCGGAGGTGCGCCACGTGAGACTAACTGTGTTGAGAGGTCAGTGCGGTGCAACAGCGCGGGTTTTCCAAACACCAAAGCCTCCAGTGTGGCGAAGCAGTTTCTAGGCGACCGGGTTTTTGTCTCTTGGATGGTTGCAGCACACACATGTAACGTTCCAGCTACCATGGGTCCAAGGCAACGCATCAGCGACCTATAGCAAGCGCAACGTCAACTGTTTCAGCGAAAGGGCAGTCATCCCAGGATCCCCACCTCAACTTCATGTCGTGCCCACAGCACTGGTACTCGGCGAGCCTTCGGAGTCTTCGTTGCTGTCGCTGACTTAGCACCTACTTTAGCAACAGCCTCAACCGTCAGGGGTGCCGAAGGTGCTGTTCGCTGGCTTGCTAATGAAACATGGCCTTCGTCTCTGATGTTAGGGCCGGTGAGCATTACTCGCCTTTAGGAGTACGTGCTTCGTCACGAGTCCCTGATGAGTCCACCACAGCCAAGGGACATGGGACGGACTGTGCAAGAGCGCATATTCCCAGGGAATGATTTGCAATCGTCTGCTTGTAGCATGATGTGTTGTAGAGCAGAACCGCAGTGACTGCGTTCGGCCTTTTTGGGCGTGAGGGCGTCTTCATTGCAATCTTCAATCCAAATTGATGCAAATGCAGTAAACTAAGAAACCCTGCCTCAATATAAAGCTGGGCGAGCATACGAAGCCCCCGACTACCGTTCCCTGACTACGACAACATACGGTACTAGCGGGGGGCTACCGGGCTAGCGCCTACACCTGCTACACACGGTGCCACGTTGGTCTTTAAACACACAATAATCGCCACACTTGAATACTGGAAATGCCCGCGGATTTTATCGTTACGAACCCGAGTACCCGACACAACGATAGCTACTTCGGCGCTGCACCCGACGCAACGATAGCTACTTCGGCGCTGCAAAGCACAGCTAACGTAACAGTTCTAAGCGTTGCAATTCTACGCATATCCCGTATGTTACGCCGTCCAGACTGTTTACTGCGCCCGCGCACGCTATAACAAAAGTACTGGTTCGCAAGCAGCAAGGCTCGCCCATGCAGCTTCTCCAGTTGCGAGGACAGGGGCGGAATTCCTGCAACACCCCTCTCGCTTTGTGGCACCAGCCCGTAAATATGTCTTGTTCCTCACTGCTTCATCCTGCTCAGCACCCGCCTAGGGGACGCCTTCCCTGAGCCACCCCAAAACGCACAAGCCAGTTGGCACAGGCAAGTGTCTTCTTGCTTATCCAAGCCTGCCCGTACGCCCCACACGACTTTCGTAGGGTTGTTAGGTACCCATGTCGGATGGGCCCGCTCCACTGCCGCCGCCACCAGCAGCGGCAATCGGAGTCTGCACCGCTGCCGGCTTGCGCAGCAGGTACATGGGCCGGTCGAAGCCCACGCCCGCACCCTCGTGCAGCTTCTCCTCCAACACAAACCCAACCTGAGGAAGAGTGCAAGGGAAGGGAACCGCACACATACCGGTATAGTCAGCGTCCATGTGCAGCAAACAAAAGCCAATGCGAGGGGGGCTCAAGCTGGGATGCAGCCACTCGCCTTGCCGCCCAGGCTAGGCATCCCGCATGGGCAGTGATGCCTCGCTTGGGCCGCAACTGTTTCTGCGGTTTATTGGTATGCCACCGTCCCTGCCGGCCCCAATCCTCCGCCCCCTCCGAGTGCGCTCACTGCATGAGTCGGGATATGGGATTGGGACTCGTTGTTTCACTTACATAATTTCCCCCCCTCCCCCCGCACCTGGCTGGTCAGGTAGTCGGTAAAGTGCTCGGGCCGCAGCTGCAGCTGCTCTATACGCTTAAAGGGTACGGCATTGGTGGTCGTCTTGTGTACGGCGCGCTTGTAGGACCTAACGTGGGAGCGGGCGCACAGGTTACGGTACCAGGCGCGCTGAGAATGGACCAGGCCAAGACGCCCCAGGCGCGTTGCTGCTCGTACAGGCAGTACTAAGCACCGCCTCTTACTGCGGCAGCTGCACCCGTTGTTCCCCAAAACCCCGCCCACGCGCACTCACTTCCAGGGTTGCGGCTCCAGCACCAGCAGCCCGCCCGGCGTGAGCGTGTCGTAGAACTTCCTGCACGCACGGCAGGCGGCGGGAAGGACTAAAGTGGGTTTGAGGTGGTATGAGAGCAAGGGAAGCAAGCTTAGAAGGAAGCCCCTTTCCCCCAGGGACCAACAGACCCCTGCGCAAACGCTCGTGAATGCCGCTGCCGTAGCACCTGCGTGTAAGACTAAAGGCACTTTCTCCCAAACTCCTCCCCTGACGTCCCTCGCGCTCGCTCGCAGGCTTACTTGAACATGCGCTTGAGCCCTGCGTCCCCGTTGTTCAGGTGCACCCACTTGGTGACGCTGAGGCACATGATGGTGTCCGCGCTCTCGGGCCTGAGGACCACCAGCAGCAGCATCAGCAGCAGCAGGCGGGATTATCGTCAGCGGGCACACGGGCGTGCGGGCGGGGCATAGCTGTGGCTGTACGGAGAAGCCCACGCAAGCGAACCGAGCCATGCCCCAATCCTGAACCACCTGCCTTTCTCCCCTCACCCCGACTTCTCTCTCTCACCCACCCACCTGCCGCGCGCGTTGCCCCAGTCCTGCTGCGTGAACTGCGTCCCCGCCAGCGAGCGCACCGAGGCACGCAGCAGCCCCACCCGCTGCGGCGCAGGACCCGCCGCCAGGCTGGGGCCACGAGGATGTGAGCAGGATTGCAGCTGAGGTCGGGACCCTGGCTGCGACTGATGCTGGGGCGCAGCGGAGGGCGCGAGCGCCGCCGCCTGCTGGTCAGCAGCTGCAGCAGCGGCGGCAGCGATGTCAGCCGGCTCCATGTGGGTCGCCATGTCAACGTCGCCGCCGCCGGCAGCGGTTCCAGCAGCAGCTTCACCACCGCCCCCAGCGGGTCCATCAGCCTCATGGGCCCCCTCGTCTTCGCCATCTTCATTTAATACCTTACTGCCCTCACCGGCTCCCTCGCCCTCACTCGCGGCCTCGCCGCCTCCGCCGTCAACGTCACCGCCAGTACCCCCAGCACCGGCATCGTCGTCATCGTCGTCGTTAGCCGCCAGGTCGCCATCGGTTGCTGCGACGTAAGCCGCGGCAGCGGCGGCGGTGACAGCCATGACCAGGCCCCCTGCCTCACCCAGCTCGCCGCCGCCACCACCGCCGCCGTAGCTCCAGCCTCCGCCTCCGCCGCCCAGCGTGAGGGCTTGCAGCCGCGTGGTGTACTCGGACCGCATGATTCGCAGGTTCCTGCCGGGAGGGTAAGATATGGCAGGGGGAGAAAGGAACGCGAGGAGCGCACACAGCAGGTTGGGTTGGGTGGACACCGCAGAGTGGAACGCAGCCAATGAACGTTCCAATGCCTTGCGCCAAGGCCCCCAAGGGTGAACAAGCAAGTCGCATAGGGGGCAAGCCAGTGCAGCTCAAACCCAAAGCGCAGGAAAGCTTGGTTTCCCTTCAGCCGCGTAACCAACCGCGACGCAACCGAGCAGCCAGCATCATGCGCCCGCCGTCCTCCCACGCAGCCGGCTCGTCCTCCCACGCACCTGCACGCCTTCTTGATGAGTGTGTCGTCTATGTCGTACCCCGTCATGCGCTTGGCGCCGAACCTCACCGCCACTGCCAGCGTCACCAGACCCTGCAGCAGCACAGGAAGAGGACGTGATTTGCATGCAGGGTTAGTATGGGAAAACAGCACCAGCCACAGGGGCAGGATGACGCCACGCTGGCGGCCAAACAGACAGGATGACGTCGCAAATCCCAACTCTCCTAGCAATCACAATGCGACAAGGCGTAACAATGCAGGCAACGCTGCACACTCCCTTGCAGCTCTGCCCAAACGAGAGTCTGCCCACATGAGGTTCTCCTGTGGCCTCCCACAGCTGCCGTACAGCCCCGGGCGGGCACCCCCAGCTAGCCGGTCCCCACTCACCTCGTTGCAACCCACGTCAACGCACACCCGGCCTTGGAACCATTCACGGCGCATGAGCTGCGGCGGAGAGCGCGGGGGCAGGCAAGGTGAGGGAAGGACAGTAACCCTGCTGCAAGCGGTGCCAACATGAAATGTTGGCGTGCACCATCACCGCGAGATGACTGCACCCAACACCTAACCTGCAACCCGCTATACGTTACCCAGCTCACCTTGACCCGTGGGTCCTGGTCAAGCTCGGCCCCCAGTCGGTAGCCGTAGTAGCGGTGGTAATTGCCGTAACGGTACAGCGACGCCCGCTCCGGAGCCTGCTGTGCCGCCTTCCTCCCCTGCTGGTGTTGCCGCTGTTCGTGTTGCTGCTGGTGACCTGAGGTCCCTTTCCGCTGCTGCTGCTTATCCCCACCTCTTGGTGTGGAGCCATCCGGCCCCACAGCTGCTGCCGCTTCCTGCTTCGTTAGCCCCACGTCACCACCCTCGCCACTGCTCGTACCGTGCTGCTCGCCGTCAGCTGAGCCGTCTCCCTGAGTGGTCGTGACGGTCCACGTCTGACACTCGGACACCAACACGCTACCAGTCGGCCCCGCTGCTGCTGCTGCTGCGGTGGCGCTGCTGAACGCAACAGCCGCCCCTGCCCCTTCGTCCAGTCCGGCTGTAGCTCGCACGCGCATCAGCAGCAGGGCCGCAGATAGGTCCCCGGCCCCCGGGCCCCCCACGCCGCCGGGACCCCGGCCCATGCCACCTAACTGCCGTGGCGCCGGCGGCACCGCTCCTGCTCCCGCACCCGCCGCCATTGGAGGCGCATTCACCCGAGTCGCAATCATACTACCGTACATGCAGTAACCCCGGTGCATGGCGCCAGCAGACACCATGGCAGCAGCAGCAGCGGCGGCGGTGGCTGACGCTGCCGTACCAGCCGGCGGAGGCATCTGCACCACCTCCTCACTCGCGCACGCAACTAGACTGCCCGCCCGCTTGCGGCCTGCTCCCTCCTCATGCCGCTGCCGTTGCCGCTGCTTCCACTCCTGCTTCTTGCTCCTGCGCCTGCTGCCCGGGTCGCCACCCATGCCCCCATCGGCGCTGCTACCCCGCAGCACCCCGCTGCCGCTGACGGTGCGGTCGCCGGCACCCTCCATGTCGTCCTCCAGGCCGTCCGCTGCCAGCAGGTCCTCAGGCTGCGCTTGGCGGCGGCTGAGACGCTTCTGCGCGCCACGGCTCAGGTGGCTGCTGCCGCCTGACAAGGAGGCAGCGGCTGCTGCCGCCGCCAGGGGCCCCTCACGAGAGTTGTGGCTGCCGCCAGCGGGCCTTGCTGGTGCCGCTGCTCCAGCTCTGTTGATGCTGGGATTTCGTGTCTTGGCTGCCCCATTCGGGCTTGCTGTGGGGGGCAATGCGGCTGCTGCTGTTCCTGGTAGGCCTGCTTCCGCGTTCAGCCGCCGGCGTTTGGGTGAAGGCACTGCAAAAGCGGCGGCAGCAGCAGGGCCGCCGGAGCCATCACCGCTGGCTGCACCTTTGTCGGTGCCAGCTATGTGCGGCTGTGGCTTGCTGTGCTGTGGGACGCTTGTACACGCTGGAGCGCTTCCATCTCCAACACCGGGTGTTCGTCGATTGCTGCAGCCGGTGTCTCCGCTCAGAGATGGCAAATCGCTGCCGTCGGCGGATGCATCCCCGTTGGCAGCAGCCCCGGCGCGTGGCACTCCCAACGTCTGTGGCGTATTACGTCAAATAAGCAACCAGCCTAACACAGAACTTGCATTCTGGCACACAGGTCGCATAGGTTTGGACTCCATTCCAAACAGTGGGCTCCTCACCTTATGCAACAGCTTAGACACCTTCTTGCGTGCCTTCTTCCGTTGATTTTTGTTCAAAGGCTTATCCCCAGGGATGATTTGTGCCTTAATCTGCTGCACAAGCGCTCCTGCGTAAGCTGTTGGCTGCAGTGGCGCAACCCCGTCAGTAGGGTCGCTCGAAATACCATTCTCCTGGTCCATAGCTAGCAATGAATCAGGAAGAAACGGCACACATGTCAAGCCTTCGCCGCCTTGCAACTGTCACAATTCCAGGATTCAATAAATTGCGGTGAAACTTGGCCACTGCTAGCTGTATGTCAAACCGTAACACGCGTATTAATAGCGTGTGAAAAGGGCGTTGTCAACCGTTTCCGTCTATATGTACGGCTTCCACTCTTCTTGGCAAACATGGCCGATCACCGTTGCGGTGGCCCAAATCCCGACGGCTTACGTTTGGTGCGTTGCATGCTAGAAGCGTTAGTGCTGACACTCCTTAGGTGTTGTCCAGAAACTGTATTAAGACGCTGCTCCTGGCTTGCTTCAAATACTACAGAGCACTATTAGCTTGAGGGCAATTACCTTTACGCTATTTATTAGTTTTTAGCACGTGGAAAAGATGGTGCGTCGAGACGCTTCAGAGTATGGTGTTGCTTCGCTTGCTGGAATTTATTTTCTGACCTTTTACCGTCTATTCCTTGCAGCTATCTTTGGATGAATGGTACAAGTCGGTGAGTATAAGCTTATCTCCGTTCCCAACAAGACGATCGAGGAGATGTTTCCATCCCTCTCTTTTCTGCTCGCAGTTGCCAATCGTGACGAGAGCGTACGTTACGATGGCCTTCTTAACAACGGCTGGCTGTGCGCTTGAGGTATGGGCATCTTAAGGACTGTGGGCTCCCCTGCTGGAACCCCTCCCATCGCTGTGTCTGACCGACCCAACACCACTGCAGATCATAACGCCGTTCAACGTGTATTTCAATGCAAACTTAGTGCTGAAAAAGAAAGAAGTATGGCGCCTGGTAACGAACTTCTTCTACTTCGGCAACCTAGGTGGGCCAAGGGGGGGTCGTACGGGCGTGGCGTGGCGTGTGCATGGGTAGCAGTATGTGACTAACAGCATGATGCACACATGCGTCAATCAAGTTACATCTTCTTATTGTACCGTACACAAGCTGTGCTTTTACACTTGTTGGTGTCCAAGCCACACACTGAACGCGTGGCTACCGCATACACGACAACATGAAGGAGCTGACGCTTCTCCCAACTCTCCCCCCAGGTCTGGACTTCGTGTTCCACATGTTCTTCCTGCTCAAGTACTGCAAGTCGCTAGAGGAGGGTAAGGACCGCGCGGGGGGGCCCTGGAGGCTTGCGCCGGGCGGTGGGAGGGTGCTAAGGAAGGCCCGTTGCATGCCTCCTGACGCCCGCCGCAGCCTCAACTCCATGGCATTGTGAGCTGCTCCCTTCCTCTTTACCCCCCATACCCCAACCATCTCCCTCCCCTCCCCCCGTCCTCTCTCGCCCTCCCCCTGCAGGCTCCTTCCGCGGCCGCTCCGCCGACTTCCTGTGGATGCTGCTGTTCGGCGGCTGCCTGCTGACCTGCCTGGCGCCCTTCGTCAACATCCAGTTCCTGGGCTCCAGCCTGACCTTCATGATGGTGTACGTGTGGGGCCGGCGCCACCAGTACGTGCACCTCTCCTTCCTGGGCATCTTCAACTTCACGGCGCCCTACCTGCCCTGGGTGCTGCTGGCCTTCAGCCTCATGCTGGGCAGCAGCCCCGTGGTGGACCTCATGGGCATGGCGGCGGGTGGGGGGGGGCGGGTTGGGTTGGGTTGGAGCGGGTTGGAGCGGGTTGGGGAGGCGGGTGGGTGATGGTTACGCTATACAGGGTCGGGCAGTGAGGGAACAAGGGGGGGCACGGGTCCTGAAGAAAACACAGCCATGTGAGATGTGACGCGGTGCTTCCTAAAACCCCCACCCCACCCGACCCTCCCCCTTCTCAGGCCACGTGTACTACTATCTGGAGGATGTGTATCCGCGCATCTCGGGGCGCCGGCCGCTCAAGACGCCCGCGCTCATCAAGATGCTGTTCCCGCCCGAGGAGGCGGTCTTCGTGGCGCCCGCGCAGGTGCCGCCGCCGGAGCCGCAGGTGGCCGCAGCGGCGGCGGCAGCAGCAGCGGGGGGGCAGGAGGCGGGGGGAGCGGCGGCAGCAGCAGCTGGGGGGGCTGGGGACGGTGTGGATGGGGGGGCGGAGGGTGAGTGGGTGTCGAGTGGGGTTCGGTTTGCACGCGGACGCGAAGGGTTGCTGTCGCCTTGTGGTGTGGGTTGCAAGAGCCGTGGCTGGGCTCATGTTGTGTGCTAAGGCGCAATGCTGTCAAGGACTTACTAGTTGCAAGCCGGTGTGGTTGTCGTCCCACGGTGCTTCCCTCCCTACCCGCCTCTCATTCGTTCCCCTGCTCACCTCCCCTCGCCCCTTCTCCCACCTTCCCACTGCTGCAGGGAGGCCACGTCATCAGCACGAGGACTGACTAGGGGCAGCAGCAGTAGCAGCAGCTTGGGCTGGGGCTGGCCGGCTTGGGCTGGCTTGCAAGGCTCCCTGCTGGGCTGCAGTGTGTAATGCGCTAGTGGAGTTGCGAAGCATGGGAAGCAGTTAGGGGACTTGTTAGCAGCTGCGATCTCACCCTTTTGCTGCCCTGGCTGTTGGCTCCCACAGACGGCGCTGCATGCCAAGGGCCGGGGAGGGCAAACAGCCTATAGCTTTTATACACGCTGCTGTAACCAACGAGCAGGCGTCAGAAAAGGAGGATGGATGGGGCCTTTAGGGTTACCCTGCCTTTAGGGCTACCCTGCCCCACGTTCAGTATGTGGTATGCTTCCGGATTCCGGCTGGTAGCGGGACTCTGCTGGTTTGGATGGACGCTGTGAAACGCGTTTGTCCGTTTTGTACAGTGCTTGCATGGAGCGGCGTTGGTGTGGTGGCCTTGTGCAGCCGGGGCCCGGTGAGGTGCGGCGGGTGGAGGTGGAAAAGCTTGGAACGCAACGTACAATCGGGGGTTCACCCGTATCTACTGCCTCTTTCACCATTCGCCTCCCTGCATGTACGTATGTTAAAATAACTGGCCGCGAGTAGGAACATACTGGGATGTCGGAAGAGGAAGTCCCCACAGCGTATGTGTGCGGTATCCACGGGCGCTAAGGCCGACAGCCGCACCGCCCCTGCGGAAGGCAGCTATGACAGCCGGCTACTTCCACCCAGGCTCAGCGCAGAGCCACTTGGGGGGAACTCAGCGCCTCAGCGCAGAGACGTCACATCCCCTCACGCGGTGGGGTGCACTGCAGCAGGCGGTGTCAGTAGTAGTTACAAGGAAGTGGTGCTGTGCACGCCTGTTATGGGATTCAGGTGTGGTTGTAAAGATTAACCGGTAGAATGCAACGTAACAAGGGGGAAGGCCTTCATAACCGGTAGGCGGTCCGAGTCACATCGCCATGTAGCGATATCCAGCCTGGGGACCTTCCCAGCTCGGTAGCCACGTATCTATAATATCTTTATTTCCTCCACTCATACGGTCCGATGGGCGGGCGATCCAGGCGGCGTCCGCTGTCCTAATAAGCGTTAGGTCCCCCGGCTTAGCGGGCATCTGACACGCCCCAGGCAACCTGGCCCCTGCACTGCCCCCTCCAGACACCTCCTCCAGCCGGGCACTACTAAACAGTGTTCCAACGTAGAATTTCACCCAGGCTCCTCCAGGCAGAAGCTACGTACGCTCTGCAGTACACCGAACCCAAACCCGCACAGACATCAGGGAGAATAACCTAAAGGAGCAAAACCCACGATCGCCTGCCAGCAACAAATCGCCTGATATCCTGCATACCGAGAGATACACCACAACACCTCTTATACACTTGGCTTACGTTGAAAGACCCCGTAACCATCAAGATGACAGTGTCCAAAGTATGTACATATACGCCCTCAAGACCCTCAGCTGAGGGAGGAATAGCCGCTCGTTGGGAAAGAAGTCGCAAGCCGCGGGCCCCCGGGGAACCCCGCGGAGCATGCAACCGGCTCCACATGCCAGCTGCAAGGGACGTCCGTCCCGGCTCCCGAAGCATGTACGGAAGAACAGGTAAGAAAGGATCGCAGCACACATCATGACGATGATACAGGTAGCCTATAATAAACAACAGTGTCCTCGAGAACGGCAGCTTGCAGCACAAGCCATGTGTAAAACCCACCGCCCGCCCGCCCGTCACGACCTTTCCTGGTAAACCTCATCCCTCCAAGAGAGCACCGCAGAAAGCGAGGCAACACGGCAGTTTGGCAACAGCAGCAGTTCTTGCCGAGCAGTGCAGGTGCACAGCAATCCATTGACGAAAGGACAGCTCACAACGGGAAGCCAATCAAGCCACATGCCATGCAGTGGGTTAACCGCTGCGAATAAGAGCCATGCGATTAAGAGCACGCACCAGAGGGGCACAAAGACGGTGCCATGCGCCCAAGTCCAAGTGTTTCTCTCAAATACGATATACGCAGCGATACAACAAGTAGTTCAACGAAGCTAGGCGAAACCACTACCACGGGGCGCGCGCCAGGTACCGCCCTTCCTTCACACTCCTTCACCACCTGCGCACCCTCCTCCTCCTCTTCCTGCTCCTGCCGCTCCCACAGTTCTCACCCGCCCGCAGGCGGCACACAGGCAGCAACCCCACCCCTGCCGGGTCACCTCAATCCTCCTCCTCCTCACCATACTCCTCTCCCTCCTCGTCCCCCGTACCCTCGTCACTGCTGTCCTCCCGACCGCTGTTATCCACCCGCTGCTCCGCCTTCCGCACCAGCTCCGCCATGTACGCGCGCATCTCGTCCGCGGGCGTCAGCAGGCCCTGCTTGGCCAGCTCCCGAAGCAGCCGGGGCGCCATCACCACCGGCAGACCCAGCGCGGCACCGGAGGCAGCCGCCGCCCCAGCCCTGGAGCCCTTGCCAGAGCCGGAGGCAGCCTTCGAGGCGGCGGCAGCCTCCTCCTCCTCCTCCTCATCATCATCATCATCATCATCATCGCTGACCGCAACACCATCATCCTGGTCCTTCTCCTCCGCATCCGATCCGATCTTCTCGCCAGCAGCAGTACCCCCGCCATCGCCGCTGTTGGCGGGGCTCTTCTCCCCCTCGCCCACCTCACCACCGCCGCCCCCAACCGCCCCGCTCGCACCCTCACGCTCCTGCCCACCCACCGCACCTGCACCCGCCCTACCGCTGTCTCCACCACCACCACTACCACCACCGTTGCCATCGCCGGCTGCCACCTCCTGCGGGGCTGACTGCTGCTGCTGCCGTTCCCCGCTGCCCCCAGGCGCCTCACCGGCTGCTGCTGCAGCTCCCGTCGGCGCTGCAGCGGACTGGGGCTGCTGTGCCGGCTGCGGCTGTGGCGGCGGCTGCTGCTGCTGGTGTACCCCAGCTGCTTCCGTCACCCGCTGCTCCTGCTGCTGCTGCTGCCGAGGCGGCGGCGGGCGGGTGTAGTTGAAGGGGCTGCGGGCCAGGGAGAACTGAATGGCGGCGGAGCGACGCAGCCGCAGGTGGCGCCGCAGCAGCAGCCAACCGCCTGGGGGGGGTGGGGGGGGGTCCAATGGGACCCAGGTGAAAACCACGTAAAAACCATGAAGGGGGAGGAGGCAGGTGAGGACGGCGGGGGCAAGACATGTGTTGCCCACCAAACATCGTTGTCTTCGCTTCCAACGCGATCTCACCCCGGAACCCTCCCCCCCCCCCCCCTTGACCCCCACTCACCCGCCGCGATGACCACCCATCCCGACACCAGCACGTACACGTAGACCCATGAGTCGGTGTACCACTGGCGGTTGTGCGGGTCCAGGAACACGTGGGGGCTCAGGCGCAGAGCCGCCACGGACACAACCTGCACACCCGGGTTGCAGGCAGGGAGACAGCGGGGGAGGCAGCGGGCACAGTCAGAAGCAGCGGATGGAAGTCTGGGGTTATCAGGGGTCAGCATCATGCGAATTGAGGGATTAATTCTTCAACCACCGGCCCCTGCCCCTGCTGCTGCCCACCTTCCCCCGGGCTCCCCCCCTCCCTTCCCCCCCACCCACCTGCGACCAGGTCGCCAGTACGAACCCCGTCCCCCGCATGATGTTGACCACCCCGATGCAGCAGGGCCGCATGATGGCCGTCATGAGGGCAAGCAGCGCGCACACGCCCGCATTGCCCGCCATCACCTGCGCGGCAGGGCGCGGCAGGGCACGGCACAACGGGGCGGGAGGAACAAAGCAGGTGTTTAGGGCGACGGAGGAGTGAGGAGCGAGGAACGAGGAGGTACAGACGCGCAGGGAAAAGCCAAGAGGGAGATCATCGGGGAGCTGTGATGTGACGCGCGTGTGGGGCTTCCAGGGCCCAGTGCGGCCGTGTAGTGCGGCCTTCCTGTCTGCACCACCGCAAGGGCGCCCCCCGCCCCTCCCTCCCCCCCCTCGCACCGTGAGCGGGTAGGAGTCGGCGAAGAAGAGGTTGTACCCCGCCATGCCCAGCCGCAGCAGCTGCACCACCCGCACGTACAGCCCCCGGTACTTGACGTCAAGGTTCTCACTGGGGAAGAAAACCTGGGGGGGGGGGAAAGGGGGGAGGGTGCAGGGTGAGAGAGGAAGGGGGAGTGCTGCGGAAAGGAAGGGGGAGTGCTGCGGAGACTTGTAGCTCGACGTGTCCTGTACGTACATGCAACATGCACCCGCCCTTCCTGACCCTCCCCGCTACTACCCGCACACAGCGTCACGGCACCTGCACGTGCCCCCACCCGCCCAACCAACAACCACACACCCCAGCCGCCTCATGGTTGTACGCAGCGGCACCCCCCTACACACAAGCCAGCACCCACCGCAGCACTTCCCGCCCTTCCGGCCATCCCTTACCCTCCCCCCCCCTCTCCGCCTCCGCCCCACCTCAAACGGTGTCAGTGTGGCTCGCGGCACGTACAGTCCCAGCGCCAGCAGCGCTGCAATGGCGCCGTACAGGTGCCGTGGATCCGTCCAGCAGGTGATGTCGGGGTTGCGCACCAGCCGGCCGTCGCCTAGCCGGCAGTCCAGCTGCGAGAGCAGGCCGGAGGTGATGGTGAGGTAGGCGGCCTGGCCCAGGAAGGGCATGATGACGCGCTTGAGGCCGGCGGGGGTCTGCGGGAAGAACACGGCGATCCACACCACCATGAAAGCCAGCAGCGCGAAGACCTGGAGGAGGGGGGAGGAGGGGAGAGGGTGAGGGTGAGGGGGGGGTGAGGGTGAGGGGGGGCGTATTACGAGGGGTTAAGAAGGACACGGGGCAGATACCGGGGAGGGAGGCGCTACGTCGTTTGCGGGACAAGACGGGTTCCCCGTTCCCCGCCCTGGCCGGCCGGCCTCGCAACACCTGAAGGGGGCTAGAACGAAGCTAGGGGGGCCAACCAGACCATACCAGAGAACCAGACCCTAGGAAACCACAGCTAGGCCGGGAGGGGGCCAGGCTGCCGTGCGGGGGGGGGGTTGGGCCCACCTGCAGGAAGTAGGCTGCGGGCCCCAGGTCCAGCAGCGCCCAGGGGAAGATGCGCTTGAGGAAGGAGGTCTTGGGGTAGGGAATGCGGCGCTGGTAGCTGAAGGCGCACAGCTGCCAGAACTCCAGCAGCAGCGTCACCAGCGCGAACACGTTGACCCAGTGGGCCTGGGGGGGGAGGGGGTAAGGGGCGGAATAAATGGAAAGTGAAGGGAGGGAAGAGGGGACGGAAGAGGGAGGGGAGGGCGAGGGATGAGAGCAGGGAGAGAGGGGAGACGGCGGGGGTGCCCCAGCGAACAAGCCTTTTCGGGTGGACTTAGTGGCGCCAACACAGCAGCAGTACGAGCTGCAGCTGCAGCAGTTCCTCCACCACCCCCACCACCTCCACCCTTTCCACATCTACCTCCACCCCCACCACCTCCACCCGCCCGCCCCCCCTCCCATCCCCCCACCTTCCAGCTGGCCAGCGCGGTTCCCTTCCTGAAGTTGGGGAAGCGGATGGTGTCGGAGGGGCGGTACACCTTGAGCTGGCTGGGGTCGCGCCGCAGTTGCGCCACCGCGGCCGCCATGGCGCAGAAGCCCGCCATCACGTAGCACCCCACCAGCCCGCCCAGCAGCAGCCGGGAGGAGCGGTCGGAGGGGGACAGCTGGGGGGCGGGGTGGCGGGGGGGGGGAGGTGAGGGGGAGGGGGATACCCAGGTGGTGGCAGGGTGTGTTCATATAACTGGCCGCGAGGCGAAACGTGTGTGTGTAGTTGAGTAGGACAAGAGCAAGCAATTGGGAGAGGTTCGCATGGTGGTGGGAGCATGGCAGCACGTTCCCACGCACGGCTCACTCACCACCACCGACACACACCGAGCATGGCAGTTTGGGGATCGACTCGTGCCTCTCTCTCACAACTCCTACCACCCTGGCCCCTTCCCCAACCCGCATCCCCACCTCCCCCTCCTCCCGCCCCTCCCGGACCCCCTCCCCCTCACCTGCACAGACACCCCCAGCACCGCGAAGGGGAACGCCATCAGGAACGCCGCCATGGCGGGTGCGAACAGCCGGCCCACATCCCGGAACGCCACCGCACCAAACACCATCAGCAGGTCCTCACCCACCCCCCGCAGCTGCCGCCACGCCGACAGCGCAGCGCCCCGACGCAACCGCGCCACCGCCTCCGCCGACTGCCGAGCCAGCAGCCCCTCATCCAGTGCACCCGTCTGCATCACCAGGTACAGCGTCTTGTCCCACCGCCGCCGCGCGTGCTCCCGCCGCCGTACCGCCCGTCGCAGCACCCTACTGAACTCCGCAGCGCGCTTGGCAGCCATGGCGGCCGCCGCCATGCCCGCAGCGCCGCCAGCTCCGATGCCGGCCAGGGCGCCGCCCCAAGCGGATTTGCGAGCGCCGCCGCTGCCGCCCTCGCCGCCGCCAGCAGCAGCTGCAGCTGCAGGCTTGCTGCCGCCGCCGAACAGTCGTGCCGCCAGCTGCAGAGACTTGGACGATGTGGCCGCATCTGCCCCGGCGGATGCCTTACCGCTGCCGCCGCCGCCGCCGTCACCCGCCTTAACCTCCTTCTCGGAAGCGCCCTTGTCGGGTTTAGGAGGCGCCGGCGCCGGCTTCGGCGGCGGCGGCGGTGGGGGTTGCTTCTTCTTCTGAGGCGCAGCGGAGATCGCCTCAATCACCCTGTCCGCCTCATCATCCGTATCGTCGCCGCCGCCGCCGGGGCCACCCACGCCACCCTTCGCGCCGCCGCCGCCGCCGCCAGGCGCGGCGCTGGATGCCGCCGCCATGCGGGCCGCGCAGCGCCGAGCGTTTGACATGAGCCTCGCGCCCGCAAAGGTGGTGTGCAGGGTACACTCCTCAGCTAGGCGCAGGGCGGCGCGCAGGGCTGCCATGTCTTTCACACGGCGCGGAGCCTTCTCCGTCCAAAAGGTTGAGTCCAGGTCCATGGGGTTCTTGCTCTTCTTGTCTTCATCCTCGTCAAGCTCCATTTCCTGTGGGTGGGGTGAGGGGGTGGGGGTTGTGTGCGGGAAAGGGCGAGGGGTAGTAGTGGCGGGGGGAGAGGGGGCGGCATGGAAAAGGCCAGAAACCTGGGAAAACTGGCGCGGTATCTCGCCACCCCTCCGCACCCGCACCCCAACCTCCTCCTCACTCCCCCCACACTTGTTGCACTTAATTATAATTTCCCCCCACACAAACCATAGTCAAGCCTTATCATGCGGCTACTTGCTTGTCTCCTCTTTCCTCCTCTCACCCCCGTCCTCACCCCCCACCTTCTCCGCCTCCTTCAGCGCCATCTGTATGGCCTTGTGCAGCTCCGCCACCTCCGCATCCAGCGCCTCGTCATCCTCCGGCCGTACATTGATGGCCCGCTCCAGCTGCCGTACCGCGTGCCGGTGTCGCGCCATGTTGACCGCCTGCCGCATCTCCGACCGGTGGGTCCTCCGCTCCGCCAGCAGCGGCACCACCCGCCAGGTGAGGCACACGCAGGCCGTGCACACCGCCAGCAGCACCCGGGAGAGGAAGGTGCCTGGGGGGCGGGAGTAGGGGCGGGAGTAGGGGCGGGGAGGGACGTCAGGGGGTGCGAGGATGGAGGTTGGGAAGGTCCCCTCCAGGCTGCCCACCGCCCACCGCCCACTCCAGCCCACCCACCCGCCAGCAGCCGCTGCTCCATCCACTCGTCCAGCCGCTCCCCCCACGTGAGCCCCAGCCCCGCCCGCTCCCCGGCTCCTCCGCCGCCCTCCGCCGCCAGCACGCCCCGCCCCAGCCCGCGCAGCACCACTCTGTGGTCCGCGGTGGCGGCGGGGGCCACACGGGCGGTGGGGGACACCTGCAGCGGGGGAGGGGGTTACAGAGGGAATGGATGAAAGGCAGGGGACGGGGGGGGTTTCGGAGCTTTACGGGTATCGTACATGGGCGGAAAAGGGTGTGGGATGAGTTGGCGTGTTAAGAAAACTGGCCGCGAGTCAGAGCGGTACTGGCCGCGAGTTGGAGCGGTACTGGCCGCGAGTCGGAGCGGTACTGGCCGCGAGTCGGAGCGGTACTGGCCGCGAGTCGGAGCGGTACTGGCCGCGAGTCGGAGCGGTACTGGCCGCGAGTCGGAGCGGTACTGGCCGCGAGTCGGAGCGGTACTGGCCGCGAGTCGGAGCGGTACTGGCCGCGAGTCGGAGCGGTACTGGCCGCGAGTCGGAGCGGTACTGGCCGCGAGTCGGAGCGGTACTGGCCGCGAGTCGGAGCGGTACTGGCCGCGAGTCGGAGCGGTACTGGCCGCGAGTCGGAGCGGTACTGGCCGCGAGTCGGAGCGGTACTGGCCGCGAGTCGGAGCGGTACTGGCCGCGAGTCGGAGCGGTACTGGCCGCGAGTCGGAGCGGTACTGGCCGCGAGTCGGAGCGGTACTGGCCGCGAGTTGGAGCGGTACTGGCCGCGAGTCGGAGCGGTACTGGCCGCGAGTCGGAGCGGTACTGGCCGCGAGTCGGAGCGGTACTGGCCGCGAGTCGGAGCGGTACTGGCCGCGAGTCGGAGCGGTACTGGCCGCGAGTTGGTGCGTGAGGTGTGGTGGTGGTGGCGTGTGAAGGTGGTGTGAAGGTGGTGTGCAGGTGGTGTGAAGGTGGTGTGAAGGTGGTGTGAAGGTGGTGTGCAGGTGGTGTGAAGGTGGTGTGCAGGTGGTGTGCAGGTGGTGTGAAGGTGGTGTGCAGCTATCTGAACCATCAGCCAGGTGACGGTGTTGGTGGCAGCCGCTGCCCCCCTACCTTGAAGATGGGGTGCACGTCCGCCCCCAGCGGCAGCACACGCACGATCTGCGCCCCCGCCAGCCGCTGCCACAGCCACCGCAGGGGGCCGGGGGAGGCTGCCGAGCCCCGCATGTTCGCGTTCTTCCTCCTCTGCCCCCCCGCTGCCGCCGCCTGCGCCCCGCTGTCCCCCGTGCCCGCCTGCAGCTCGGGCACCTGGTCCTGGGCCGCGGTGATGGACCTGTCGTGCGTGTGTGCAGTACGGCAGCGGCAGAGCGGGGAGAGAGGGAGAAAGGGGGCAGGAAGGGCGGCCTCACACTTGAGCTGAATGCATGCATGATGTGTCAAGGAAACAGGCCGCGTCCGGTACGGCAGGCGGGAGGGGAAAGGCACAGATACGCTGGAGGCACGTAGGCCACGGTACGCATGCATCCTGTTACGCCCCACTCCACGTAAGCCTTCTCAAGCTCCCCCAACTCCCTCCCCGCACCAACCAGTTAAACTCATCCCAGTCTTCCCAGTTACCTCCCTCCCAGCCCCCACCTGCACACCGACGCCAGGAAGGCCAGCGTAGCCAGGTGCGCCGCGGGCTTGCGCAGACACACCTCCAGCTCCGCCCCCGGGCCGTACCGCGCCATCTGCCGCACACTCAGCAGCGGGCGCACGTGGTGGTGGGGCGGGTGGGCGATGCGCACTGGGGCACCCCCGAACTTGGCCTTCTCCCGCTTCCTCTTCTCCTCCTCGGCCTGCTTCTTCGCCGCCTCCTTGAGCCGCTGTCTGCGCTGCGAATCGGTCTCCGGCGGCGCTTCAGGCTGCTGCTGCAGCGGACCTGGCGCCTTCACAATGGCTGCTTCCCCGGGTTTGCCAGCGGCACCGTCCTTCCCACCCTCCTCCTCCTCCTCACTGATATCATCCTCCTCCCCCTCCTCCTCGTCATCATCTCCGTTCTCAGCGCCGCCCGCATTACTCGTAGCACCTGCAACCGCCGACTCAGATGTCCCAGCCCCCGAAGCTGCCTTGTCCTGCCCCGCGTCGTTGCCGCTCTTGTTGTTCTTCCTCTTCTTGGGCTGCTTCACCTTGACGGGCCGTCCGAAGCGCCGCAGCAGCGCCAGGAAGGTGCCCTTGCCGTCCCGCTCCAGACACGACAGCAGCTCCTGCGTGTACACCGGTGTACGGCAAAACAACATCAAGCAGAAGCACATGCGGAGCGATGTAGGATATGGGGGCGGGGTAGGTTAAAGAGAGGGATAAGACCGCAAGCTCCATGCGCATGTGCCCCTGTCGCCCCGCCTACCCCCCTCCCACCTCATCACCCAACCCCAACCCCAGCCCCACTCCCCCCCACCTGCAGCGCCCGGTCGATGTTGTCCAGGTAGTTTTGGTAGGCGGTGGCCAGGCGCAGCAGCAGCTCCAGCACCTCGGAGGCGACCCGCGGGTCGGTCAGCACGGGGCGCACCTGCACGCCGCCACTCAGGGGGTCCAGACCCAGCTGCGGATGAGGGGGGGAAGGAGGGGGAGGGGGACGAGGTGAGTATCGGGCAGGCAGACAAGTGGGGACGGGTGCGATCAGAACCTACAACCCGCTCACAGTCTGCCCACATACCGGCCCCAATGCTGACGGACGACAACCGGTGCGCACCTCCCCAGCCTCCCCATACCCATCCCTCGCTGCTCTCCTCCGCCGCCACCCACCCTCTCCCACCATCACCCACCCCGCCGCCTTACCTGCTCTGCCCCCGGCGCGAACTCCCCCGCGTACCCCCGCACCCTGCCCGCCGCCACCCCGCGCTGCACCGCTGCCAGCAGGTACTGCGCGGGGCCCGCCACACTGCCCGCCAGCAGCCCCGTGCGCGCGTGCGAGCGCCAGTGCACCGTCAGCAGCTTGAGCAGCTCCGTCTCGTACTCTGGGGGGGGAGGGGAGGAGGGAGGGAGGGGGGGTGAGGGGAGGAGGGAGGGAGGGGAGAGAGGGGAGCAGCATTTCCTTATGGCAACGATGGTGGAGCGGTGGGAGGGAGGAGGTAGCGCATGCGACCGAGTTACTACCACGTTCATTCCCACCCACCCACCCCCAAAGCCCCCCTCCACCCTCTTCCTACGCCCACTTGCACCCCAGCATGGTCGGACCACTGTACTTCCCGCTGTCTTTCGTCCCGCCGGTTTTCATCTTCCCCCACTATCTCTACACTCCCACACTCCCGCACCCCGCCGCCGCCGCCGCCGCCAGCTCTCACCCAGGATGAGCTCAATGTTGGTGTCCCCGAAGATCGCCTTGATGGACTCGCGCTGGATGATGGGCAGGCTCTGGTCCGCCGCCGCCACCAGCGGCGACAGCACCTGATCCACCAGCGCCTGCATGTCCGTCACGAACGCCCACACCTCCTCCGCAGCCAGCCGCAGAGCACTCGCCGCGAACACCTCGTCAAGGCCGCCCAGCGGGGAAGGCAGACCGTCGCGAGCGGCGGCGGCGGAGGCGACGGAGAGCGCCAGAGCACCCACGGAGGAGGTCAGCTCCAGCGCCGCGTCGGCACCCACCTGCGGGGGTGCGGATGGAGGGAAGGGGGGAGGGATGGGGACGAGAAAAGGGGATGAGAAGCGGGAGCGGAGGCGAATTCGGGCTGGTTGAGGGTTAAAGAGGAAACAACTAAGGACTGTGTGATAAGGCGTCGTTATGGTTTGCAACATGTGAGCCAGCCCAGGCGGGTTGGTGGGGGTGAGTATGATGATGCACTGCACTGACGCAGGCGGGTGGTGGGGTCCTTGCGGACACACTCCACCCTGCTCAACCCCCCTAACACATGCACATTCGCGGCCAGCTTTCCGAACACCCACCCACCCAGCACCCACCTGTGTTGCGGCCGACGCCAGTGTCCGCCCCTGCAGTAGCGGCGGCACCCCCGGCAGCGGCCCCAGCGGCCGGTGCTGCCCCTCCGCCAGCGGGTCGGCGTGCGCGCCGGTGCCGGTGGCAGCAGCCAGGTCCAGAAGCAGCTCCAGCAGCGCGCAGTCGCGGGGGTGCGCGGAACTGCGGGGGGTGGTGGGGTTAAGAGGAAACAACTAACTGACCGTGTGGGGTGGGGTTGTGGGTGGGTTGTGGGGTGGGAATATGGGACGTGTGGTGGTGGAACCGGCCGCAAGTCGGAATGTATGTACATGTGGGCGCCGATAGGTGGGTGCGTGTGTGCTATGAGGACTGGCTGTGTGTGTGTTAAGAAAACTGGCCGTGTGTGCGCGTGCGTGTGCAGCAACACAACCGCAACCGCAACTAACAACCACAACCTTCACCACCACCATAACCACGCAGCCGCACATGACCTCTCCCCCTCCCTCCCAGCACCGCACCTGCTTGCGTCCTGCTGCGCACCCGTCCTGTTGCCCGCCCCCGCCGCTCCCGCAATCGCCCGCAGCCACGACCGCGCATCGCCTTGCCTCGCCAGCGACACGGCACGCGGGGGCTGCGGCGGCCGAGCAGTCGCATCACCACCTCGCCCGCTAGCCGCAGCAGCCTCCTCCGTCTTCTTCTTCCCGCCATCAACCCCTTCCTCCCCACCCGCAGCAACACCAGCAGCAGCAGCTTCTGGCCCAGCAACCTCCTTCTTCGCCGCCTCCTCCTCCCCACTCCCGCCTTCATCTCCTTCACCAACAGCAGCAGCAGTACCAGTGGCGGCATCGGAGCTCTTGGCACGCTGCAGCTCCTTTTGCTGCGTCTGCTGCAGCTCCTGCCCTCCGGCGGCTGCTTCCTCTGCCGCCGCCGCCGGCGCCTCCGCTCCTGCCGCCGCCCCCCCTCCTGCTCCCCCCGGGCCAAACAGCGCACCCGGCTGCCGTACACATCGCAGCAGGGAGTCCAGGGCCGCACGCTCTGCCAACTGGAAGGGTGTCAGGATGACTGAGGAGGAGGGCGAGGAGGAAATGGTGGCGGTGGCGGTGGTGGTTGCAGCAGCGGTGGAGGTGGCGAATGGAGCGGTGGTGGGCTGTGGGGCGGTGGTGGGGGTGGGGGTGGTGGAGATGGCGCCCTCGGTGTGGGCGGCTTGGAGGTACCTGCGGAGGGGGGGGTGGCATGGGGGTCCGTCGAGCATCACCAATCGGGAACCATGCGTGCCCTTGCTTATTCCTATCTTGCCTATGCCGCACGAAGCAGTCACCCTGCACCCTCCGCCCCCCTCCGTCAGTTTCCTTAATTTTCCTCGTCTCTCCCTCTTCATCCCTCCTCCCTCCCCACCTCGCCGCACTACGCAGGTTGGCGTACACGGTCCAGGCGCAGCGCTGCACCTCGCTCAGCTCCTCCGCAGCCAGACAGTCCAGACCCGCCAGCAGCACGCCGGTGGAGGGGGGGCTGGGGGGGCCGCCGGGGCCGTCTGGGGGTAGGGAGGGGGGACGGGGGAAGGAAGCGGGGTAAGTGAGGGGAGGGGGCAGGAATAGATGGAGCGGGGGAGGAATGGCTCCCCGGAGTGATACGCAGGCCGGCAGACCCGGGAGACCTGCATGCTTCCGGGCGGAGGCACGAGCCCCATGAAAGCATGCATGCACCACCGGAAGCGCCCGGCCAAGTGCACCACGTAACCCCACCTGCCACTCCCCACTCCCACCCCACCTGCCACCAGCCCCCCCAGCGCTCCCAGCACTCGCAGCGGCCGTGCTGCTGCTGCTGCTGCCGGCCCTGCCGCGCCCTTCCTCTCCGCTGTCATCAGGGCATCCTGCTGTGCGGCCGCATGCGCCTCTGTCTCACGAGCCCTGTTGTGGGAGACGGAGGGGAGGGAATGTAGGGCGTAAAGTTGAGGGCGCAGGTGGGGGGTGGCTCGCAATCCTTGCAATCCCTGGCTAGCGGCCCATGCCTGCCCGCCTGCCAGCCCGCCTGCCGTCCCCCACCCCACCCACCTCAGTCGCCGCAGCGCATTCTCCCGGTCCCAGAACGCCTGCGACAGCTGGCTCCGAGTGGCCGCCTTGAGCCGCTGCCAGCCCCGCTTGCCGGATAGCGTGGAGGGCAGGCCAGCGGGCGGGGGGGCAGCAACAGCAGCAGCCGCGGGGGCGTCCGAGGAGGGCCCCGGGGGGGCCGAGTCAGGCGCTGCAGCTGCGCTCATCTCAGCTGCTGCACTGTCCTCCTCCTCCTCAGCTCCTGCTGCAGTCTGGGGTGCCGCTGTCGCAGTGGCGGTTACCTCTATCGCAGCAGCAGCAGCACCAGCACCACCAGCGCCACCCGCAGCAGCAGCAGGAGGCGGTGCGACCTCAGCCATCGGGGTGCTCCCAAAGTCCCCTGTGCAGGGAGCAGGGGGGGGGGGGCATGCCACATGTAGGGTGGGGAGGGCTCAGAGGCGCAGTGGGAACCACCGTACACAGGCAACCAAGGGGGGGGGAGTGCTGGGAGTGAGGCAGGAGCCCCGCGCTAAGTAGACTGCTACCAGCAGCACAGCCCCCAGGTGGTGCCATGTCCGAATGTGCGCCGCATGACCCAACCGCCCCCCCTCCCCCCCTCCCTCACCCGCCCGGTGGCGCAGGTAGGCCTGCAGGAACTCGCGGTACGACACCACCCCGTCACCGCTGGAGTCGATATCCTGCAGGGGGGGAAGGGGGGACCATTGAACGGGGCGGACGGCTGACGATGACTTCATGTCCCACCTCCACTGCAGAGTCACGTCAGGTCACTGCAGCCATTGTAGCAACAGCCCCCTCCCGCCTTCCTCCCTCCTCCCCGCTCACCCCAATCCACGTCTTGGGCAGCGGCTGGGTGGTGTGCGCCTCGAACAGCGGCCCCACCACCGCCGCCTCCTCGCCCACATCCGCCTCCAGCAGCCAGGGAGACCACCTGCTTGCAGCCGGCCGCCTGTGCAGCAGCACCGCGGGTAGCCCGCAGCCCCACAGCGACCCAGCCGCATGCGGGTCGGCCCGCTGCAGCCCCCGCGGCAACCGACTGAACACCAGATTGAAGAACGACAGCGCACTCGCGTCATCCCGCCGAGGCAGCCGCGCGGCCGGCACCGCCGCCGCCTCCCACTGCGACACTGGCAACAGCGCAACCAGCAGCGCCGGGCTCCGCCGCCGCTGCCGCCGCACCTCCGCAGCCATGCGTGCCGCGAGCTTGGTCAGCTCCTGGGGACTCGCCTGCGGGTACTGCTGCTTGAGCTGCTCTGCGGAGGGTGTGAGGTCCTCCTCGTTGGTCACCAGCGGGGAGGACACCGCGGTGCGCAGCTCGCCGCGGGTGCGGAAGCGAACAAACATGACGTGCGTCCGAGCGTTGCTGCCGCCACCCTCAGCGGAGGGAGGGGGAGCGGGGGTGGAGGTGGAGGTGGTGGCAGGGCCGCCGGCGGTGGGGTCAGAGTCGCCGGCAGCAGCAGCGGCATCAGCTGAGGTGCTGCTGGTGACCTCCTCCTCCAGTGACGAGGGCGCTGCGGGGGCCGCAGGGGTGAGGCCGGCAACCTCCTCCGACGCGGCCACCGCCGCCGCGGCGGCGGCATGCATCTCCCCTGTGATGTTGTACGGCAGGGAGGCGTCGGCGCCGATAGCGGTGTCGTACGGGATGACCAGCGGCGGCGTACGGAGGACGAGCCTGTGCTGCAGTTCCCCCGCTAGTTGCTCGGGTGTGAGGTGCAGCAGGGCGGGGCCCGCCGCCACCGCCCAGTGCTCCTCCTCCTGCCACTTGGACAGCGCCTGGGGGGGTTGAGGGGGGGTGGGAGGGGCCATGCAGGGGCAGGCATGCAGGGCCGGTGGATACGGGGGCAGTGCAGCAGGCGGCACGGATGAGGGGCTTCAGGGGCCTCAGGATTATTATACCCAGCTTAGCTCGTGCCAGCCGCCCCAGCCGCCTCACCCTACCCAACTCGATCCTCCTTCCCTTCCTTGTCCTACCCACCTGCCCCCCCTCCTTCATCTCCCGCCCCCCATCGCCCCCCCACACACCTGGCACTCCTCCTCGTGCTGTCTGATCGCCTCCAGCAGCGCTGGCTGGAACTCCACCACACCGCTCAGCAGCGCCAGCGTGCGCGCCTCCCCGCGGCGGCCCCGGCACATGCCCCACACCAGCCGCCGCGCGAACACCACGTCGGAGGCCAGGCTGGGAGGGGGGGGGAGGGAGGGGAAAAAAGAAATTCCAAAGTGTGGTATGATAATGATACAAGTTGCTGACAATCCCTGGTGGAATCAACCGTGAGTCGAGCCGAAATGGTGGTTAAAGCAATGCGAGCTAAACTTACCGAACTTACCAATTATGGAGCAACCTTACCATAGTCTTGGGCATGTGTGGAGGCTGCTGAAGGTGAGCTGGAGACCCACCGCGCCGTTGGGCATAGGCAAACAGGAACAGCACAACACGAGCACGCATAAAAAACTACACAGACTGACACACGATAAGACACGTACCTGCGTGCACAGGATATGTGCACCATGAGACATGTCCATGGCAAGCCGCCAGGACCATGGAGGAAGTTAGGTCGAGGCGAGTTGATAGCGATGTCCCGCGGAGAGCCAGATATGCGGAATGAGGCAAGGAAAGCGAAAGGGGAAGTTAAGTATAAGTGAAAGAGGACGATGGTGAAGATGCGAGCAAAGAAGTACTAAGGTAAGCCTAAGACACGAGACGACACAACTAGGACGGCGCGGTGGGGTGTATGGGGATGGAAGAATGGCGGAAGTTACAAAAAGGGACGGAATTGGTGAAAAGTACGGCATATCGGGAACAAGGCATGATGTGCAGTGATAAAGGGGCACAACGTGATACTGTGACGTAGGGTGCGGTAGGGAGGGGAGGGAGAGGGGAGTAAATACACACACAGGAAGGGCAGGAATCATGCGAAGCCTGCAGCCCTTGCCCCTCTATCTATGCCTTGCTTCCAGCGCCCCCGCCCTAACCCTAGCACCCCCCCCTCTACCTCCTCTCGTCCCCTCTCCCACCCCACGTGCCCCACCTCCCACCCAAGACAAGCCTCGCCACACAGCCCCCTCCGTCCCTTCGTTCCCCTCCTCCCTCCTCACCCCCCGCCCCCCACCTGAGCAGCTTGGCCTCCGTCTCCCTCCTCAGCGCCGGCGACACCTCCCCCGACATCAGCAGGCCCAGCATGGCCTGCACCGAGGACTCCCAGCTGCTCCAGTAGGAGCAACAAGACATGCGAACCATGCGAGACAACACGTCCTGGGGGCAGGGGGGAGGGGGCGGGGCGGGCAGAAGGGGGGGCGGGGCGGGCAGAGGGGGACTGTAAGTATGTACATGACTGTGTGGGGCGAGGATGGGAGAGAACAGCACATGTTCTCTCAGCCGCAACAGCAGCAACCGCTGGAGGTGGAAGATCAGGAGGTAACATCATGGCCGCGCTAACGACGGCATCCACCCACCTGCACCTCCAGCGTGCTGCGAACCGGCCACTTCATACTGCAGGGGCGAACAAGGGGGGGGGGTAAAGAGGAAACAACTAACTGACTGAGAATAAGGGGGGGAGTGGGATGGTGGTAGAAGAAGTGCTCATGAAGAGCGAGGGTTGGGTTGCGAAGGGAGGGAGAGGAGGAATACCGGTACCAGCATGCAGCGGACTTGCTGCGGCTCCCGCAGTAGCCCTCCCTACACGTAGTCGCACACCTTGTGATAGACAACTGCGTGTGTCAGAGAGCAACCAAGCAGCTGCTGGTTGTGGTTGTGTTGGGCTGCCTCCCTCCCTCGTGCCCTACCACCCAACAAACTGCCTCCTGATCCCAAACCCAGCAATGCAGCACCCCAGTGACGCCCCCCCCTGTGGCTCTGGTATATCTTTGACCCCCCCACCTCACAGCCCCCCCTCACACACACAGCCCCGCACGCACGCTTGCGCCAGCTTGTTCCACTGCGCCGTGAAGACGATGCAGCCGCGATCCGGGTTCTTGTCGCTGGTGCTCTGCAGGTGGGTGGGGGGGAGCGGAGAGGACACGGGGACGAGCGTACGGCCGTACATTAACACACAATAATAATATCATCAATAATAAATGCTTTATCAATACTATTACTGCTCGCAGCCAGTCTCCTCGGACTCGCGACCCACCAGGGGGGCCCTCTACCACTCCCACCCTGTACAACCTGCGCCCCCAACCCCCCACCCCGCCCGCTCCACCCCCGCTTACCATGCCCATGATGACCTCCCCCGCCTTGCTATGAAGCCCCTGCAGGGGTGGCGGGTGAGGGGCAACAACACGGCAGGCGTGTGCGTTACGGCATGCGGGGAGCACGCATCGAGTCCTAGTCGGAGTGCCAGTCCACAGCACTGGCACCGCAGCAAGTGGGACGTCACAAGGCATCATGTGCGGGCACTGCATGATGCGGCCAACCTCACGCAACCACCTCACCCAACCACCCAAGCACCCCACCTTCTCCATGACCTTCATCTCCTTTTCGCTCAGCTGCTGCCCGGAAAAGTCCGCAAACCCGTCCTCCTGCCCGCTGCGGTTGCCCCCCATCTGTGGGACAGGGACAGGTGCAAGGGGGGACAGGTTACGGATTAGCTGTTAGCCGAGGCGCGAAGAAGCACTGTGTGACCATATAGGAAGGCAACCACACAAGCGCAGCGGCAAAGCCCCAGAGTCTGTTGAATACCCCGGCGGCAACCACTACCCTGCTACTCGCACCCGCATCCGTGCCCGCATTCCTATTAACATGCTCTACCGGTGCAGCCAGACAAGGACACTCTGTCTAGCCCGACGTCTAGCCTGACGAAGACGCCGCATGTGGCATGCCATTTCCTCCCCTGGGCCCCCTTTGCACTCATCCGCGTCACCCCCCCACTCCCCCACCGTCATGGAGGCCACCAGGCCCAGCAGGGTGGCCTCCACGCGGTCCCAGCGGAGCTTGCCCGCGTCCCGAGAGGAGGAGGGGGATGGCGAGGAGGAGGACAGGGAGGAGGACGGCCCCTGCTGGGGGGGCGGGGAGGCAGGAGCCTGCGAGGCGGCAGTAGCGCCCTTGCTGGTCTTCCCCTTGCTCTTCGCCTTCTTCTTGTTCTTTCCGCCAGCGGTCGAGGCGGCGGCGGTGTTGTTGGTGGTGCCCCATGGGGGCTGTGGAGGGGGAGGGGGCGAGCGAGGGAAGGTCACGGGGAGGTCAGAAGCTCAGAACCCACACAGGTCACGACGTCAGCAAAGCAGCAGCGAGGGGTGCAGAGCGCGCATGCGGCTGGGAGCGGCCCTCCCCTCTCAGCTGTGATGCCGGCTGTGCTGCTGCGGCTCACCTCAATGTTGGGGTCGTACAGGTTGTGCAGCTGGATCTTCTTCATCATCTCCTCCTCGCCCTCGATGGCGGTTACCAGGAACAGCCGCAGGAACCTGGGAAGCGGGAGAGGCAGGGAGGGGGGAGAGGAGGAGCGGAAGTCTAGTGTCCAGCAGGGCTGCCGCGCATGCGAGGAGCCTGTCACCGGTACGCTGTGTATGCACCTCCCGCCTGATAGCACACCGGGAGCTTATCACCCAGTACAATACCACTACCGCTATATGCCGCAACCGGTATCGGTCTACGCATATGGTTTCCCTCCTTCTTCTTCTCCTTCTCCGCATGGTTCCACCCCCCTCCACCCACCTGTCCACCCAGCCCGAGATCCACCAAACGGGCGCCACCGGCATCTGCCGCCAGTTGCCGCCCACCGCATCCGCCACCGCCTCCAGCTTGCCCGCGAAGGTCTGCACCTGCTCCATGCGCACCACGTCGGGGTTGCGCAGCCAGTAGCTGAACTCATCCGACCGGCTGTGATCCACCGGCGCGGCCCGGATGCGGCCGCCGCGCCCACCACCGCCCATGTCCGCAGGCGCAGCAGCAGCAGGCGCAGCAGTCTGGCGCCCGTGTGGGCCCCCGGCGGTGGTGGTGCTGCCGTTGGCTTCCGCACAGGGGTCTGCAGCTGCAGGTGCTGCTGTTGTAGCGGCAGCAGCGGCAGCATGTGCTGCGGGGGGCCGCTCGCTGCCCCGAATGTCCATGGGCACGGAGCGCATGAGTGTGAGGGCGCTGAAGTCGAGTGTGAGGTTGCGGCGGGTGTAGGCGAAGGTGATGCGGAAGCCCAGGTGGCGAGGTCTGCGGGGGGGGGCGGAGGAGGAGGACGTGCGTGGCAAGGGGGTGCACAGGAGGGGTGCACAGGCGGGAGGAGGGGGGAGGTAAGGTGCCGCACTTGGGAGGTATGCCTTGTGGAGGGGGCAAGTGACTGGGCACCCAGGCGCCGCAAGCCCCACCTGAAGATGTCCGTCACGTTCCAGGTGGGGTCCCCGGGCATGAGGGGCAGGAAGAGCCCGTCCGCGGAGGCGCTGGTCACCCCGCCGGGCAGCCGGACCTGCGTGCATGCAGGGGGGGAGGGGGGTTAATAGTAATGGTACAGGAATGGGGCAGGAATGGGGGGAGGGGGGCGCTGCACTAACAGGTATCGTAGGGGTATTGGGGAAGGGAAGGACACCCAGGGAGACACGCTGCCGCCCCTAACTACATGTATACGGTATACACCACCACCCCTTAACCTTTCCTACACCACCACCCGGCCGTTAACACCACAACCTGCCCGCTACATCACCTCCGCAGCCCCCACTCAATACCAACCCCCCGCCCCACCCACCCAGTCCAGCTCCTCCTGGTTCACGTGGCACAGCACCCGCACGAAGCGGAACATGGTGCCCGCCAGCCGGCGGATGGAGATGTCCGGAAGGGGGGCGCGGTGACCGAAGGTGGCGCGAATGGAAGTCACGGGCGGCAGCACCTCCGCCTGGGAAGGAGGCGTTGGGGTTGGGGGTTAGGTGATAGGGGAATAGTCGCGTGTACAGATTGAGATGAGGGACGAGGAGGAGGAGGAGACGCGAATGGAGCACGGAAGAGGGACACACACCTCTCTTCAAGGTACCGGTAACTGTCAGTTCTGCGGCTGGTTTTGCAAACCAACCCACTCCCCTTGCCACCCCCTCCCATCGTCACCGTCCCCTTCCCAGCATGCCTCCTCCTCCCCCCGCCCCCCTTCCCGCATGCAACCCACCACTCGCGCATACGCCATGCCGTACTCCAGATCATCTTGTGTGTGCAGCGCCAGCACCGAGGAGGGCATCTCACCCTCACCCTCGCCCTCGCCGCCAGCCCCTCCACCCACACCTCCGCGCCCTCCCCCAGTGCTACAACTTGCCACCCTGCCCCCTCCTCCCTGCTCCTGCCCCCGCTGCTGCTGCCGCCGCCCGCCCCCCTCCTGCGTCGGCTGCTGCTGCTGCACCACCCTTTGTTGCGCAAACGCACAAGCGGTGGAAAACGTCTCTGGAAGCATCAGCTCCATGCTCTCCAGAGACAAGCCCCCGCCCGCACCCGCCCCCGCTCCCGCCGCCCCCGCCACAGCTCCAGCCGCTGCTGCTGCCTGGATGTTTGGCGCGGGGAACTGCCGCACATGCGCCTCCAGCAGCGCCCGCTTGCCCAGCCGCATGCGGTTGGCGAACTGCAGCAGCTGGGCGCTCATGCGGAGGATGGAGGCCTCGCCTGGGGTGGGGTTGGGGGGGGCGGGTTGGAAGAGCGGGAGGTCGGCGGAGTGTAGAAGGGAGGGAGGGAGGGGTAGGGAGGCGGCGCACGACAGCATGCATGCCGGCAAACAGCACCCCAGCACCCCCGCGTCCAGAGCCCAACACCAAGACGCCAAGTCACCAACAGCACAAGAAGCTCCCCTTCGCAAGGTACTTGGCACCTACCGTTGGTCATGTCCGGCGACACGAACAGCGGGTACAACCCGGTGGCCATCAGGTCGTACAGCACCTCGTCCTCGTACGGCCCCCACCGCCACCCAGCTCCCAGGGCCCCAGGCGTGGACGCCACCACCGCTGCCAACGCATCCACCCCCTCCTCCTTCTCCCTCTCCTTTCCGTCGCCGTCCCCATCAGCATCAGCATCAGCATCAGCATCAGCATCATCCTTGTTCTTGTCTTTGGAGGGTCCTTTTGCGGTTGCGGTTGTGTCGGTTAGGGAGTCCGCCACCAGGTCCAGCGCCCTCCGTACGGCGGAGTCCAGCGAGGAGGTGGTGAAGGGAGACAGCGAGGAGCAGGCCTCCCGCGTGGCACGTTCCGCGTACGACACCAGGGAGTTGCCTGGGGGGGCCGCAGCAGCCGCAGCAGCAGCCGCAGCAACGGGGCTCAGAGAGGCTCAGCGGGGCCCAGCGAGGAAGAAAAGAACATAACAGCAAGGGACAGGGGAGGCGTCAGGGGTCCACAACGCACAAACTAGGCTTAGCAGACACCGCCTGCTGCCCTCCCCCCTTCCTGGCGCCCCTTCCCACACCCGCCCCTCCCCCACCCACCTGGCACCGCCGCCCCCAGCACCGCCACCGCCGTGCGCGGCAGCTCCCGAATGAGTGACCGCACCTCCGCGCCCATCAGCGCGCGCACCACCGCGGCTCGCAGGGGCGCGGGGCTGTGGCGCAGCAGCAGCCACAGGATGCCGTCAGCCCACCTGGGAGGGGGGGGGAGACATGCAGGCGGGGAGGAGTGGAGGGGAGTGAAGTGGAGTGGAGGGGTGATACCTTGGGGTGGTATGGGGTAGCCTTAACGGGCTGCAATAAGGACACACTCGCATGACCGCGGAGGAGATGAGGGAGGGAGGGAGGGAGGGAGGGAGATGAGGGAGGGAGGGAGAGGGATGCCGCTGTGAAGTTGGGGGGAGGGGAGCATGCAGTGAGTGCGATGTTGCCTGGACAACAACACACGCGGGAGTGTTTACCAATCTTCACCGCATACCCATCCCGCTCGCTTACTTGGCCTGCTTCACTTGGCTGGTGTCGTTGTAGTCCACCACATACGAGTAGGGCTTGCCGTCCACGCCAACACCCGGCCGCGCCTTGCGACCGTGCGGGAGCTCGAACTTGTGGTACTGCATCAGCCGGTACAGGCAGCCGGTGATGGGTGTCAGACGGAAGTTCTCAACCCTGGGGGGAGGGAGGGAGGGAGGGAGGCAGGGAGGCGGGAGGGAGGGAGGGAGGGAGGCGGGAGGGAGGGAGGGAGGGAGGCAGGGAGGCAGGGAGGGAGGGAGGGAGGGAGGGAGGGAGGGGAACGGCAAGTAGGGGTGTGTCGGGGGGTCAAATCGGACCCATGCAAACCATATGAAGGTGCGGGGGAAAACCAGCGCACGGGGGGAACGGCAGGTGTGGGGTAGAGGTAAAGGTTAGAGCAGGAACGGAAGGGAGCTAGGTGTGAAGAGCAGCACCTCCCACACACCCGCGCACCCAGCCCGTAACCTCTCTTACTTGGCCTCCGGTCCTGTGAACTCCTCTTCCTCCTCCTCCACCTTCTCTTTCTCCTTCTCCTTCTCCCTCTCCTTCTTCCTCTCCTCCTCCCTCTCGTCCTCGCTATCATAGCCACACACCAATGCCTCATCGTCCTCATCCTCATCACTACAGGTGGGGGCAGCCGCAGCAACCTTCTTCCGCCGCGTCTCCTCGGAAGACGGCTTGGGCGGCCCCGCTGCCGCCCCCGCCTGCTGCTCCTGCCCCTCCTGTTCCAGCCCCTGCTGCTGCTGCGGTGCAGGCTGCTCCTGCAGCAGCGACTCCGGCGGCACCAGCATCAGATAGGTGGGCCCCCCCTTGCGCGGCGTCAAGCGCGGGAGCACCGACCTCATCGAGCCCAGCACGTTGTTGTGCCGCACATTCGTGGCGACAGCGGTCACACGGGCGCCTGGGGAGGGGGGCAGGATGCGGGCGGGTAGGGAGGGTGGACGCGGTTGGAGAGAGCGGGGGTGGGGGGGTTTCGCGCGGCATTCGCTGGGCTTTCCCCATTGACACCTGGCCTCGGTTGCCCTACTCTCGAGCCCTCACTTCCGCAACGAGATCTTGTACTCCGGGGACTCTGCTTGCTTGCCTGCCTGCCTGCGTCTCTGTGACATCCCACCCAACACACCCACCCAGCGTCCGCCCCCAGCCCAGCCCAGCAGCAGCAGGCTTGCAGCACACCGCAGCACCCACCCTTTGCTAGCAGTGCCGCCGCCAGCGGTGCCGTGCCCACCATGGCAGACAGCATGAGGGGGGTGGCGCCCGCCGCATCCGCCGCATCGGCCGGGGCACCGGCAGCCAGGAGCATCTGGACAATCTGAGGGGGGGGGAGAGGGCGGACGGAAGGCAGCAGCAGCAGTAGCGCAGGAGTCCTTGAGAAGGGGGAGCAGGACGCGGAGGGGGAGGGGGAGCAGCCAGGCAGGAAAGGGGCAGCGGGTGCGGAACAAGGCGTTGTGAGGAGGAACAGGGAACAAGGAGCAAGACATGGGGGCACGAGGAGGACGTTTTCTTGACGTCTTGACAAGGAATGCCGCTACCCATACGCTACACGTATGGCATGACGTATACCGAGCAAAACACGACCTGCAGTGAAGAGCAGCGTGAGAGCTTTCGGAAGGCAAAAGCCAGGACAGGCAAGGGGGGAGGGAGAATGCCGCACCCCACCCCACCGCACCCCGTCTCCCCCCACCTGCAGCTGTTGGGACACGCACGCCTGCATCAGCACCGCGCCCTCCTCGCCCGTGTCTAACGCCAGCGGTCCGTCCTTGATCCGCGGATACGGCCACGTCTTCCACAGCCTCGCCTCCTCCTCGCCCCCGCCATCGACGGCACCCTTGCCGGCCTCGTTAGCTCCTCCGCTACGTGCCGTACCCGCATCTGCGTCACCGCCGCTGGTGGCAGATGTGCTGCCGGCCGGCTTGCTAGCAGCACCGGAGCCAGCAGCGCCGCCTTCGTTCAGCCTTTTGCCCACATCGTCCTCAGAGCTCTCACTCAGGACTAGCAGCTCCCTGCCGCGGCCATTGCCGGCTGCAGAACGAGAGCTACGAGCGGTGGCGGCGGCGACAGCAGCAGTGCCGTCGCCAGCAGGTGGCAAGGGTGTTGCAACGCCGGTGGTGGTGGAGGTGGTGGTGGGCGCGACGGGGGCCATGCCCGGCGGCACGTAGGGTCCTGCCGCTTGCACAATCTCCTGGAAGGGGAGGAAATATGAAAGCGAGAGTGAGATCCCTTCATGCACGCGGTGTGATGCCTCGAGAAAGCACACACATGCAGGGTTGCATTCAGTCAGGAAACGGTCTCGGGCAGCTGTTTCATCGTCGCGACACCTGTTATAACACCTGGTTAATTACTTTGCAATTTGCATGCATCACACAACTACCGGTGTATACCCCTTGTTGGGTTGTGAAACGCAATGGAGCATGCCAAGCACCGCAAAAGCACCGTACTGCTCGCGGCCTGCGGGCTTCCTACCTCTGGATACCCGGCGCCTGACATCATGGGGAATCCGGTGACGGTACACATCAGCGGGTTCTGCGGGGGGTGGTGACGGGCATGATGGGTGAAGGGGTGTTGTAGTGTGCTGTGTTGCGTGCATGCAGGGCGTTGTGGGTCCGACACCACCTCCAGTACGTACGTGCGGAGAAGAAACCACAAAACACATCTCCCACCTTCCCTGGCGTCTCAACCCACAGCCTGCCAGCACCCAACCCACGCCCCTGCCCCCAATACAGTTCTTTCCCTAATTTTTACCCCCCCCCCCACACACACAATCGCGTTTCTGTGGGGACTTCATCTTCCGGCAATCCCAGTACGTTCCGCCTCCCAGCCAGGTTTCTTAACACATACACACTCCACCCACCGAGTCGGATATGTCCTTCCAGCAGTTCAGCATGCACGCCACATGCAGCGGCGTGGCGCTGGCGGGCGGCAGCGCCACCCCCGCCGCCTCCGGGAAGTGGTGCAGCAGCACCCGGCAGTGCTCCACCAGGCGCTGCACGATCAGGTAGCAGAGCACCCTGGGAAGGGGGGGGGCGGGCACAGGGGGGAGGGAAAGGAGGGTCAAAGACCATACCAAACCTTAGGAAACCACAAGTTAAGGCAAAGCAGTGGGGGGCACAGGCCCTGCAGGAAGGGTACGGATGTGCTGGTGGGTTGGGGGTTGGGGGGGACTAGGGGACCTAACACACACCGACAGACAGACTGGCGTAAAAGCCTCCGACCCCACCGGTACCCCCTGCTGCCCCACACCAATCCTGCCCCAACCTGCCCCCTCCCCCCCACACACATCCCGCAGCCAGTTTTCTTAACACACACCGCACCCCCCTCACCTCGCCACGCCCTCCACAACAGGCCTGGGCAGCCCCTCCCCCTGCACGCCGCCTCCTCCTGCCCCCAGCACGCCGGCCCGCAGCCCCCCCAACAGCGTCCCCAGCGTGCCCGCAGGCAGCGCCTTGCCCGCATGCACCAGCCAGAACAGCGGAGTGCCGCGCCACTCGTCCGGCTGAGCCAGTACGGCGTACGGCGGGATGGTGGGGCGGCAGGACAGCAGCCGTACGGCGGCGCGAGGGGGCAGGCCGGACCAGCGGCAGCCGGCTCGGTAGGCTGCCAGGTGGAGGGGGCCGACCAGGGTACCTGCGGGTGGGGGGGGGAGGGGAGGGCGGTGGAGAGGGGCGAGGAGGGGAGCGGGGGCAGCCACCATGTTAACCCCTTAACCCCCAACAACACGCAGCCGTAACCCGCACAACGCTTCTAACCGTGCCTAGGTAATCGCAGGTAATTATGATGCTGACGATGCACCCCCCCCACCTCCACCTTCTCCAAGCCCAGCAAGCAGCTCACCCGCCCTCCGCCCCCTTCCCCTCCTCTCCCATCCCCTCCTCTCCCGCTCCCCCAGCTCCCCAGCCCCCCCTCCCCTACCCGGCACCTTGCCCCACGGTACCCAAACCCACCCGTCACCGGCGCCGTGAGGCTGGCCCCCGCCTCCACCAGCGCCACAATCGTCTCCGCACCGCACGAGGCCGCCGCGTAGTGCAGCGGCTGCAGCCCGCTCCAGCTGCGTGCGGACACGTCGGCGCCCCGGCCCAGCAGCAGCCGTAGCATGGGTGAGGCGGCAGCCGCCAGCTGCTGAGCCGACCCGCTGGCAAAACCGGCACCACCGCTGCCCCCATCCACATCGCCTGCTGCTGCTGCTGCGGGGTCCCGGGCAGCCGCATTGGGGGTGCAGGTGGTGGTGGTGGTGGCGGGTGCGGTGCAGGGCAGTGTGCGCGCCCGGGGTTGCTGCAGCTGCGTGGCTTTGGGTTCGTCTCCTACGAACATTTGGTCGTCTGGAGAGTACCAGAAGGGGCTGAGCGCGAGGAGCCGCGGGAGCTGACAGATGTTGCGGCTGGAGGGGGGGGAGGGCAGGGGGAAATGGGGGAAGGCAAAGGAGGAAATCGATGAGAGGACAACGGAGGAGGAGGTAAGGGAGGCAACGCGCAGCGTATAGCGTAGCTTAGCATGTAGACACGCCCAGAACTCAGCATCATCGCTGTATCACCACCAACAACAACAGCAACCGCCTCCTCCTCCCAGCTCCAAGTTCGTTCCCGACCTGTGGGGCCCGCCAGCGCTCCCCGCACCCCGCACCCCCACTCACAGGTCATCCGGCACCTTGGAGCTGCGAATTCCCGGAAACAGCAGCTCTCCTCGCTTCCGAAAGCATGTGTGGTTCAGCCCCAGCTTGGCATCTAGCGTAGCCTGCATGCGTGCCTGCAACCGCACGGGCTCGCTCACGCGGGCAAGTCGCCTTTCGTTGGCCATCAGCTCCCTTCCTGGCAGCACTCCGTACATGGTGTGTTTCAGATGCATTTCGTTCTCGGCTGTCTTCTGCGACTTGTCATCCGGGCCGAAGATGTAGTCCAGCAGGTCTTCATCGGTTATGACAGGCGCGCCGGCGCGAGGGGCAGAGCTGGCGGGGATGGGGGTAGTTGCAGCAGCGGCTGCGGCTGATGGTGGTGCTGGCGGCGAGGGGAGTGCAGGAAGGCGATTGTTGACGAGGAGGGACCATCGACCGTAATCCGCGGGGAAGCTCCAGAGGACAGGCTGACGGGAGGGGGCGTGTTGTGGACCGCGGGGGGGAGGGGGTGTCCATGAGCGGTGCGGGGTGTGTATCACGGGCGGGAAAGGCACCACGATGCATGGCGAGGGAGGTGGTTAGGTAGTGTAGTGGGGCCACACACGGGCAACGTGAGCGCGAATTGACTGCAGTGGTTTGGAGCAGGATGCACTGGGTGCAGATATCCCACACTGTCGAACAGTTGAACCGCGGGCCCCCATTCTCCAGCCCCTTCTACCCCTTGCTCCCCTCATGCGCGCCCTCCCTCTCGTTTGTGATTCTTTCTCCCTCTCTACTTTAACTTCCCCCCTCCGGATTGATGCGTGTCAAGCGGGCCAAACCTACTCGCATGCAGCACAGGTGCAGCGGAGTGAGCTCCCACAGCCCGATGCGCCCGTTCAGCGGCAGCCCCCGCTCCAGCAGCCACTCCACGGTGTGCAGCGCGCCGCGGGCCACTGCGCCGTGCAGCACGGTGCCGTGCGGCCAGACCCGTGGGTCGGCCAGGTGCCAGTCGCACAGCGGGTCCAGGGACTGCTCCGCTGGGAGCCAGTCCTCGGGGTGGATGGAAACGGGCACGTCCAGGCGACCACCTGCGGAGAGCTGTGATAGGGCGAGGAGGAGGAGGAGGAGGAGGAGGGAGAGGAGGAGGGGGAGGACGAGGAGGAGGGGGAGGAGGACGGGGAGGAGGAAGGAGGAGGAGGAGGGGGGAGGGGGAGGAGGGAGTGTAAGAGCATGGAGAGAACAGATGAAGATGAGAGCGAGGTACGGAGCGGTGCTCTGAAATGATGCTTTCCTCCGCCTTTGGCCACCCAATACACATTACCCCAGTAACCCCCCACACCCTCTCCCCACCCGCCCACCTGCTTCTGCAACGCATCCAGATCAGCCAGGTCCGCAGCCGCCTCTGCCTTCGCTGCCAGCACCCCCGCTGCGCTGCTGCCCAGCCCGCCACCCCCCACCTCCGCCGCCCCCGTCTGCTTGGCCTTGCTTGCCGCCTGCTTGGCCAGCTTGGCACACAGCGCGCGGAGCTCCTCGCAGGAGATCTCAGCGACGGCCGCCAGCGGTACGGCGCCCGCCATCACGCCGATCCTGACCCGTGGGTCACTGAACAGCAGATCGGCCACTGCGCGCACCGAGGTCCAGTAGCGGGCGACATGGGTGGTGGCGCGGGCGGGGTGGCCGGCAGGAAGGATGCTGTGACAGGGCAGGGGGGGGGGCGACAGGGAAAGGGGGAAGGTTCACGGCCAAGGATTCCTATCCGCAGCCTGCAGAGCTTCATGCGCGTGCATCACCCGTATCCACCCCAAGGCAAACCTGCCAAGTTAATTCACTGACACCCCGCGCACACCTCCCCTACCTGACTCGCCGCACCCTGCCGTACAACCGAGACTCCAGTCGTACCGCCGTCATGAACTGCGCCACGGACACGGTACCCCGCTCCGCCGGCGACACCACCGCCAGGTCCACTCCGCCTGCCCCTTTCCCTCCCGCGCCGCAAGCAGCCTTGTTGGCCTCCCCGCCTGGCCCCTGCCCCCGGGCCGCCTGGGGCCCTATGAGGGCAGCCACCAGCAGCCTACGAGCCCGGGTGCGGGCTGCGAGGGCGGAGCGGCGGGGGATCACTACGGGCGTGGCGGCATGCGGCCGGCCAGCTGCCAGCTCGCGTGCGACCGGGAAAGAGACGGCGGTGACCATCTTGTAGCGGCCACCTGACGCCATGCCGAACCCGTTACCCGAGCTGTGGGAGCGGGGGGAAGGGGAAGCGGTGGGGGGGGGGCGGGGCGGGGAATGGGTTTGGGAAGGGGACAAGCCGTGGGGGAGGGACAAGGGAGGGCGGGCATGCAAGATGGAGAGCCGCATGCCCTGAGAGGGCACTTGGGGGATGCATCATGCCCGGTTGTGTCGTACACCGAGGAGGTATGTGTGGCACAACGCGTTCACGCGGTTGCCCACAGCAGTCATTCTCATACGAGTTGAAACATTCACTCCAGCATCGTCTGAACCTTCAGCACCTGCACGCTTCAACCCACAAGGGCCCAGCTGCTGGACCCCCCTAGCAGCCTATAGCAGCACACCCTCGCACTGCCGTACGCCCTCGCCTGCCTACCAAGCAGAGAACAAGGCTCCTGACGCCATGCGCTCCCGTTGCTCCAACGCTTCGAACGACAACTCCTCGCAGGCGAACGGATCATCCTCGCCCATCCCTGCTGCCGCCGCTGCTGCTCCTCCTCCTGTTGTAGACGATGTAGACGCGGCTGCTGCTGCCGTCGCGGGCTGCCCCTGCCCAGGTCCGAACACTTCTGCCAGCATGCGCCACTGCCTGCTTGAGAGGCTGAGGTGCACGGCGTCGCGGTACGACGAGTGCAGCTTTTGCTCATGCGACCAAAGGGGGCTGCCCAGGCTGCTGCGTTTGTACGGCCATGCAAGCGACAGCCGTACATTGGGTGGCGTGCGCCGCGCGCCTTGGCTGGCTGCGCTCCTGTGGGTGGGCTTGGGGATGCCGGACCTGGTACGGCAGTAACCGCACACACACACACACACACGCAGACAGCATGCATGGTTAAGTGGGCATGGACAGTGTCAGTGTTGCGGCCAGTTGATTATCGCAGCAGATGGCACAGCATCTTGGCATGTCGGCATGGCTTCCAAGACGTGTGGTTACCAAGAGCTGTCCATCGCTGGCAGAGGCATTGTGCGCAAAGCGGGTGTGATGCTTCACTGCCAGGATTAGGCAAACTGAGCCGCGGAAACACTGCCAGCATGCACACAGCCATGCGCAGGTCGTGTCAAGCCGGTACCCGCAATTCCCACAAGCACCACCACAACACCGACAAGAACACCCCACACCCGCACCCGCACCCACACCTCGCTCCACACCCACCTGTCCACAAACATGTGCCGCATCTCAGGCCCGTTGTCCGGCTCCTCCTCCTCCTCCCTGGGCGCCGGCAGCAGCCCCAAATCGTACACCAGCCGCACCATGGAGGGGTCCATCGGCACGCTGACGCCCAGATGCGGCCTCGACACAGCCCCATACGAACCCGGGCTCACCACCGTCGTGAAATCCCACCACAGCTCTCGAGCGTACCAAAAGAACGCCGCCTCACGCGCAGCCACCAGGGCCCGCCACGTTGCTGCATGGTCAAACACGCTGGCCGGAACCTTGGTTTCCAAGTTTGCGGGCAGCTTCAGCTTGCCCCAGGAGGCGCAGACGAACGTGTTTTGGGTTTCCACGTACGCCCTGGGTACGCTGGCAGTGGCCAGCACAAGAGGGTATTTCCGTCCCGATCCTGATCCCGCAACTGTTGCTGCTGTACCACCACCACCACCACCCGCTGTGGTCGAGAGAGCCGCACGAATGGCGCTGTCAACCGTCGCCTTATCCTCCGCATCCGCCGCCGCCGCCGCTGCAGCCACGGGCCCCGACAGCGCCACGAGCATGCGGCCCAGCTGCTCCTCGGACAGCTCCAAGGTGGCTTCCGCCAGGTCCAGGACCCGCAGGGAGGGCAGCCGGGCGGGCAGGTCCTCAGGCAGGGCGGACTTGATGGTGGTGGTGCTCAGGTCGAGGAAGACCAGTCGGGGCAGGGCGGCAAGCAGCGAGAAGTCCCAAGCGGCCGGGTCTATGAAGCGGGATTGCTGGAGGTAGAGGAAGAGCAGCGAGCGACCCAGCAAGGGGAGCCAGGAGGGAGGGAAGGAGGGGTCGGGCGGCGGGTCGGGGGGTTGGGCTTGGGTGGGGTTGTCGTCGTCGGAGGAGGAGGAGGAGGGGGAATCAGGGGCGGGTGGTCTGGTCCGCGCAGCGGGGAGGACCAAAGGCAGGTCGATGCGGCAGGCGGCGGGCGGTCCGTCAGGTGTGGTGGGCCATGCGATGTCAGGTGATGCAGCAGCAGCAGCAGCAGCAGTGGGCGCGTCAACGTGAGCCATCCAGTTGCCGGTGCCGGGGCGGTTGGTGATTTGCTGGTTTGCGTATAGGCGTTCCAGTGCTTGTTGCAGCGCCGCTAGCCGTCGTGAAGGCGGCACCTCGAGGAGGGTGTACGTCCGTTCAGCGTCGCTTTTGGGGGCGGGGCTAGGCTCGGAGCCTGCCGCCTGGTCCGCCTCAAGCTTCGGGGGGGTTAGCATGTGAATCCAAACCTTGTTGCCATATAAGTCAGGCATGTTATGCGTGCCGTATTCAATTGAGTAGTTCGACAGACGGATTTCCTTAACATCTGCTGCATTGTCGTCCACCGCGGTGCCCTTTTCGGCACCTCCACTGGTAGTATTGCGGGGAGAATCTAAGAGCAGCACTGCGGCCGTACGCGCAGAGCCAGTGGGCTGCTGCAAGGGCGAAGCAGGGGCTTCCATGATACCCTGTCTGTTGTAACAATGAATTCCCTACAACTCAACCGCAGTGGTAGCCATTGAATGCGTTCAAAGTGCTCCTCCGAATGTCATCCGAGCAACGTGGATTCCTGCTTTTCCAAATACCATTACAACTTGGTGACGCTAACGAGTAAACATCAACTTGAAAGCGTAGCCAATGAGTGCAGCGCTAGTTCTTCAAACACAGTTGGCCTTCGATGTAAAGTAGTCAAGGTCAGTCCTATTGCCAACTCTGTCTGTATATGTCTTTGAAGCAAAGCCAGAGTGAGCGGGTGTTGGGGAGTTGTACGGTACAACTAGGCTGCCGTTTTGTAGCAATGATTGCGCTTGAGCCGATACGTTAGGAATATTAAGGTCTGTTAGCGCACACATTTGGGCCCCGTGGCTACACATCATATCTGCCGTGCTTACGACCTACGATCCCTACCTGTTACCTCTCTCTGATAGTTGGCTGCCTTTTGCCTTAAATTGCGAATCCATTGTATCCGATGTAAACTATGTAAATGAGAGTGCGTCGCTAGTTGATCTACGCTTGGCTCTGCAATGCTTCGGGCAAGCAAGCATGTTCACGTCATTGAGATCTGTCTTCGAAAAACGTATTTCTCATCTTATATTAGACCATGTTTCCGTGATATTATCGCAGTAGTGGAAGTGCTAGACGAATCACATCCAGTGTGTAACATTAATGGTAGGAAGGCGATAAGGCGAAACTGCCCTTCTCCGCTTCTTTTCATGCGTTGTGAAGTGGGATGGGGACTTTTTAGCTAAACCGATAATTAAAACCATTAGCGTTGATTATGATTATGATGTATGATAGGCCATCAACAACTCCGTGACATCAGGGTCAGCGCCAATCCTTCTTCCATCACCCGTCTCCGCGTATGAGCCGGCATGTTCAGGCTTTGCCTAATCCATGCTGCCGAAAGCAACCAAGTGTTAATAATAGAAGTTACAGGGTACGATTGTTGGGAGAGGTCCTTCCCCACATCCATCTCACTTCTGCCGTACTTCCGTCGAAACGGGCTGCTCCTCGCTTGGGAGCGGCTAGCCCAGAGAAATACAGGACGCGCAGCGGGGCACGCCCCGCCTCGTCACGTCCATGAACGGATCCGACGGGTGCACGACGGGTTTGGTTCCCTGTGTCCCCACACCCCACTGCCTCAAATCACGGCACAGGCAACCCAACCAACCAGAGCGCCCAACCACAGCACACTACCCGCCATGCGCCCATGCCTCCACAGCCTCAGCCGTTGCAGGGCAAAGCGAACTCTCACTTCATGCACGTTGTAAACGTTGGAGCAACAACAACAGGTAAAATTGCACAAGGAACGACCCCCCAAACACCCCCAGCTCCCACTAGGCTTCAGCCCTTCCCTTTTCTTCCCCCCATAATCGTCAGGCCGCCCTTTCCCACACAACTCCCTCCCACTTCCTCCCTCGCCCCAGCCCCAACCCAGCCCTCGCCCCTACCGCTGCTCATCCAGAGAACGAGCCAAGCTAAACAAGTCCGACACACGCCCCCCTGCCGCCCCCACCTCCTCCTCTCCCCCCTCCTCCCCACTGCCCCCTGCCAGCAGCTCCTCCCAGCCCTGCGCCCCGCTCGCCACCGCCTCCGCCACCACCTGCCGCACCGCCCGCCGCGAGTCCGGCCCCAGTTGCCGCATGCCCTCCCGCAGCACGTGTACGGCAGCCGCCTGGGCAGCCGCCTGCCGCCGCCGGGCAGCCGCAGTAACGGTCACGGTCCCAGCATCATCAGTAGCAGTAGCAGCCGCACCCTCGGCAGCAGCAGCAGCAGCCGCTTCGTCGCCAGCTTCTCCAGCCGCCGCTGTGTCCACCTCCGCTGCCGCTCGGTCGGCTGCGCGGAAGGCGCTGGCCAGCAGCCCCCGCACCTCCGCGGCAACACGGGACTGGTGGATGCCTGGGGGAGGGGAGGGGAGGGGAGGGGAAAGTAAATGAAAGGTGAAGCAACGAGGAGGGGAGGGGAAAAGATGGAGAGAGTGTAGATGAGGTGAGCAAACAGGTAATACATGCGCATTGCCATGCGTGTCTTTTACTGCCGCTCCTTGCCAACACCAACGCATGGGTTTCCATCGCCCCGCCCCGCCCCACACCCCGCCCCACCCCACCAGTCAGCAGTGTGCCATTCCAGCCGGGCCGCTGCTGCCCCCCTGCTGCTGCTGCGGGCTCGGGTGCGAGTCGGAAGGCGGAGGGGCGAGGTCGCAGGCTGGGTGGTGCGGCGGGGTGCGGCACCCAGCCCAGCATGGGGTGGTTGGGGTCGCCCTCTTTGTTGCCGGCCTGGGGGGCAGGGCGGGGCGGCGGGGGTGAAGGGGGAGGTTCAGGCATGGCGGCAGACGCATGTGCGATAGCAATACTAGGAGCAGTAGCGGGGTGCGAGGAAACGCAGCTTCCCCTCCCTCCCTCCCTCTTCCTCGTTGTTTCACTTCTTTCATTCTTTCCTCCCTCTTACCGAGAACCCGTTGGCGGGCAGCAGCATGAGGCTCCTGGCCGCCTCCGCCGCCTGCGGGTCCAGCGGCTGCGGCCCCAGCGCCGCCTCCGCCAGCGCCCCCGCCAGCGCCTCCTGGCCCGCCAGCCGCGCCAGCAGGTAGGACTCGCGCGAGTGCAGCGGGCCCGGGCTGTGGGCTGTGAGGGGAGGGGGAGAAAAAAGAAATTCCAAAGGAGGGGGAGGGGAGGAGGGGGCAAAACAAGTGAGAAGTGCAGCGGGCGGGGCGAGGGTGTTAAAAAAGTGAAACAACGAGTCCCAATCCCATATCCCGACTCCTGCAGTGAGCGCATTCGGAGACACTATCCTAGAAGCACGCAACTCAATTACTGGGGAGGGCGACACGCAGCCAGACAGGACGCAGGCAGGGCATGTGGAGCCATGAGGTGGTGCGCTGGTTGGGGAGTCCGTGCACAGCCCCCGTGCACAGCCCCCGTGCACAGCCCCCGTGCACAGCCCCCGTGTGCCCCGCTCCTCCATATCTGCAGCACTGCACACAAGGCACACAGCACTCTAGCAATCCCTGCCTCCTCCCCCTCCCTCCTCCATTGGGATGCTAGTTGCCTTGTACCTCCCCCCTCTCCCTCCATCCCTCACGGTGGTTTGGCCTATAACTGCCCCCCTGCCCCCCCCTCCCTGCCTCTCCCTACCCTCCCATGCTCACCCTGCACCACGATGCCCCCCTCCGGCTCCAGGGTGAGCCACAGCGAGCTGCCCTCCCGCCACCGGGCCCCGCGCCCGTCAACCAGCGCGCTGCCGGCCAGCGGACCAGCCGGCGGGGAGGAGGAGGAGGAGGAGGAGGGGGGGCACAGCAGCTCGGGTAGCGACTGCGGAGGCGGGGGGATAGAGAGGGGAGAGTGGGCGGAGGAGGGATGAGACAGGAGAGGGGTTTGGGAAAGGCACGGGGTTACAGAGACAGAGCAAGCTGACGGATGGAAGCCACCAGGCCGCCTGAGCGCCCTTCACACGCAGCGGCGTTGTTGCCGCTACGAGCACCCTCCCCCCCGCCCTTCCTCCCTCCCCCTCCCCCTCCTCCCCCTCCACCTGCAGCAGCTCCAGCCCCTCCGCCACCTTCCCCCGGTGCTCCTCCGCCCCCATCTGCCGCCAGCTCACACCCAGCTCGTCACAACCCGCCTCCTCGCTGAACTCCTGCTCCTCCTTCCCGCCCGCCTGCGGTGACCCGCGGGTCGCTGCTTTGCTGCTGCTGCTGCTCCTGTCGAAGAGTGCGGGCCAGGTGGCTCCGTTGAGGTCTGTTGCGTCCACCAGGGTGGGTCTCAGGCGGCGGGGCAGCTGCAGGGGCGCCTGGCGCTGCAAGTAGGAGCTCAGCAGGTCGCGCCAGGTGCTGGGGGAAGGGGGGGGGGAAGGGGCGGGGAATGGGGGGAAAGGGGTAGTAAGTTACAGTTTGGGGGCGGTGAAGGGGTCAGGCGAGGGAATAGAAGAACAGCGAAACAATGTGAGCTGGCTGTTAACACAAGACGAAAGGAGACAGCGAGGAGGGGTAGGGCTGCGGCTCACCTCGTTCTCCCACCCCACCCCCTCCCTACTCCTTCCCCTCCTCCCCTACCCCCACCCCCTCCCCCACCTGGCCGCCTCCCTCAGCGGCAGCTCCCGCGCCGCCGTGAGCACCAGCGTCAGCCCCACCAGCGGCCCCACCCGCACCACGTCAGCGGCGTAGCGGGGGTCGCGCAGTACGGCGTAGGGGTCGCGGGAGCCGTACTTGCGGCCCAGAACCTGGGGGGGGGAGGGTTAAGGAGCGGGTGAGTAAGGTTAGGGAGATGCCGGCAGGAGGTAACCCTATCCACATTACCCCCTCCCCCCCTCCTCAGTGCACACACACAAACAAGCACACATGGTTCTTCTTTTCCTTCACTGTTCTCTCCTCCACCCCCGCCCCCCGCCCCCTGCCCCCACCTGGTTCGTCATGCCCTCGTGCACGTACAGCTCCAGGTGCCAGTCGCGCACCCCGTCCAGCCCGCCCAGCCAGCGGGTGGGGCGCCGCCGCCACACACTGCCGCTGCCCACGTGGGCCTGCAGGCAGGGGAGGGAAGGGGGAGGGGAGGGGAGGGGAGGGAAGGAGGAGGGGAGGGGAGGGGAGGGAAGGAGGAGGGGAGGGGAGGGGAGGGAGAGGGAAGGGGAGGGAGAGGGATGGATACGCCACACAAGCCTGGCGTAACTGGATTGCGCATGTAGAGTATGTGAGAGAAATGACTACCCGCGCGTTGTGTAACAGCAGTACCGTACTTAGCCGTGGTTCTGCAGGTGTGCGTGTGCACCACCCTCCTGGGATTGAGGCTCCGTGCCTCGAAGACACTTTGCAATTATTCCCACCCACCCCCCGCCCCCACCCAGTCCAGCTCCGCCTCCTCCGCCTCCCGCGGCTCCACCAGCGCCACATCCAGCGCGCCGCTGCGCTCCAGACCCGACACCGGCTCGGGCGGCAGCGGCCGACCCGCCGGGTCGGTGGGGTCCGCTGTGGGCAGCCGGCGGCCCCGCTGCAGCAGCGCCTCCATCTCAGGGTTGTTTTGCACGTACTGCTGCAGGTCCCACAGGGACACCTGGGGGGGAAAGGGGGGGAGAGGAGGACAGGGGCGTGCGGGGATGGTTGGAGGAGGGCCTTACCCGCACCAGGCCATCGGACTCCACGGGGATAACATAAGGGGCACCACGGGGGTAGTGGGGAAGCGGGGTGCCGGCTGCCAAGGGTGGGTAGGGTACGGGGCTGTGGGGTGCTGCAGCGGCAGTAATGCAGTCTATAGCCCCCTACCCCCCTGCTCGCCCCTCCCCCCCACACACCTTGGACCCATCCTTCAGCGTCACGAACATGCGCTCCTGCATCAGCCGCTGCTGCACCGCTGCGGCCACCTCCTCCGCCTCCGAGCCCTGCAGCTCCGACACGCGCCGCTTGAAGTCCTGCGAGTGGGGGGAGTAAAGAGGACACAACATCCTGACCGTGTGATAAGGCGAAGGGGGGGAGAAGCGGTGAGCGGGCAGGCAGGCGAACAGCATGCGTGGGAGGGTATCCAGTGGGGGCTTGCGACGGTGCAACCGGTGAACCTCCGGGCCGGGCCTCCGGAGCATTGCAGCTCCGGCCCTACGCACGCTAGCCGCTGACGCAAGGCGGGGTATGCAGCCCTCCTCCCGTCCTCCGCCTGCGCCTCCTCTCCTAGAGGCGCAGCCAGCACCCGCCAGCACCTCCGGGGCCCGCCTCCCGCCTGCCTGCCCCTTCCCCCAAACAGTCATTTACTCCCGCCTCCCCCTCCCCACCTTCCACAGCATGACGTTGCCCTTGTCCAGCTCCTCCTGCAGCTCCCGGGGGCCCAGGTGGCTGGTGCCGGGCGCGAACTTGGTGGGGTCGGGGGTGCCCACCCAGCCGCCGTCGTCGGAGAGCGCCGCACGCACCGCGGGGTCGTCATTGGAGGGGAACACCAGCGTGGAGGGGTCCCTGGAGGGAGGGAGGGAGTGAGGGGAAGGGGAAGAGGATATGGGAAATTACATGTTGTGTGAACGATGGTGGAGGGGAGGGAGGGAGGGTTTGGGCAGGCGTGGAGGAGAGGGTGCAAGTGAGTGCAAGGGCCATCTGGGTCAGCGCGAAATTCGTGGGTAAGCGCGCTTGGCTTTTGGCATAGCCGTCTGCCGACAATTGCAATTGAATTGTGTTCAGAAGATTCCTTCAAATAGTTGCGAACGTTGGGCGAGGACGCTGGACATTGTTGCGAAGGATGCTGGTTGCGGCATGGACATGTCTCGGCTTATAGTTGGTCTGGGGTTCCGTGACCCGAGCGACTGTGTACGCACTTTGTTCCTTACCTCGCCAAGTCCCTTAGCGTTACGTGTGCCCCACTGCGTGGCACATAGCCTTCGGCATCGCTCTCCGCAGCCGCCGCTTTGAATCGGCCCCAATTACGAGGCCCAAGGTGGAATTTTCGTCGAAGATGACCAGCTAACTCAAATTGCGCTGATTCAGAAGTGGGGGCGGGCTGGGCTGCCATTTGCCCTTGCAACCACCCCTCGGGTACTAGTTAAACACAAAAGCAGAAATCTAAGGGCTAACAGCGGTACCTTTCATGCTACACGGGGATCTGTTTCTTAACTGTTCGCAGCTTGGCTCTATCCGAATGCAAGCGTCCGCCAATAGGGTCAGGTGACAAGTGGCCCTGTATTGTCAAGAGGGTCGGAATGTAAAGGGTTTCCTTCGTGCACGTTGCAAATCGGAATGTCCGATTGCAGCAGTCCGCTCAGGAACCACGGGGCACACGGTGCACGGTGGAGCACGGATCATCTCAGGAGCAGTATCGTTCCATTTGCCGTGGTTATATGTATGCTGTGGGTACGAAACTATTAGAAACTATCGTCATTGTCTTACAGGAGTAGAGCTAGACCAAGCTCGGTGCCAACATACAAGGAAACCTTCTAGAGCAAAGCCATATCTCCCTTTAAGCGACATTCTTACCAGTGGAAACGATTGTGCGATGCCATTATAGCGCGTAGGCTTTGATAAAGAAGCTCCCGCAGTCATGGGGAGCGGCAGCAAGCGTGCTCGCGAGCCATCGCGCTCTCGGAGTCCGTCGAGGTAGGCATCGCAGCGTATCTTCGGGCGCAGAAGTATGTGCCGGTCACTCCACGCCCATTGACGGAAGGAAACGGTGTACAGTGCCCGTCATGCGTCCTGCACAAACGAAAATACATAAAATGCAACCCAGCAATAATGCTTTGGGACTTTTGCGGTGATGCTTGAAGCAGCATGGCACGTCATGGTTAAGCGTGACCCCTCCGCCAAACCCATGATCGACATTACCAGGCGCTGAGGCCCGTTTGCAGCTCCTCTGATCCATCGTTAGCTGATGGGGGTTTCGTTGCCATACGTACGGGCCGTTGCAAATCTTTCTACCTGGACTTTAGGGTTGACCATCGCCTGCCTCAGTAGTTATTTCCCCTGTAACGGGACAGGGCGCAGAAACCCCCTGCCAGCATTCTTAGCCACGAACCGTCGCCCTCTATCCCTCCTGCTATGTAAACAGGAAGAAGTCGTCCGATAAGAAGTCTGAAAAGCACAGAGACAAGGACAAGGAGAAAAGCAAGGACAAGGATAAGGCCCGTGCCGATGACTCCGCTCGCAAGGCCTCCCTAAAGCGCAGCCGCTCACGCTCTCGCTCAGCCTCGCGCTCCCGCTCTCCTCCTCCAGCGGATAAGCACGACAAAAACGACAAAAACGACAGCCGTCGAAGCGATAAGTACGGCAGTAGCAGGCGCAGCCCCTCTCGCAGTCCCTCTCGTCGTGACCGGGGCTACTCCCAGCACGACGATAGAGAGACACGGGACTACCGCGACCGTGATCGTGACCGAGAAAGGGATCGGGATCGGGACCGGGACCGGGACTCGTACCGGAGCTCACGGGATCACCGGGAACGCGATCGGGACCATCGCGATCGTAATCGGGACAGGGAACGCGAGCGCGAACGGGAAAGGGAGCGGGAACGGGAGCGTGAGAGGGAGAAGCGCAGCCGAGGCGGCAAGCGGCGCTCCCGCTCCCATTCTCGCTCCTCGTCATCCCGCAGCCGATCCCCAGAGCGGAGAAGCCATCGGGACCGGGATCGTGGCCGTGACCGCGTCCGGGGTCGGGAGCGGTCTCGCTCACGTGGCCGGGACAGGTCCAATGACCAGTACGGTGGCGGGTCTAGATCTAGATCCAGATCACATAGCCGCTCCTCGACCTCCAGTGGCAGTAGCAGCGACAGCAGCGGCAGCGAGCGGAGCAGGAGTCCGCCTCGCTCGCCCTCTCCTGCGCCCCGAGGGAGGGAACGCAGCCGAAGCAGAGATCGCAGCAAGGGCAGGGACAGGGAGCGGGAGCGGCGGCGCAGTGGCAGCCGGGAGCGGAAGGGGCGCTCCCGCAGTCGGGGTGGGGGGCCCAGCAGGAGCCGCAGCCGCAGCCGGGGGGGAAGGGGCCGGGCCGCTGCTGCTGCGGCGGCGGCGGTCGAGGGCAGTGCGCCAGGGGCGGCGGCGAGGAGTGAGGGCCCCAGTGGGCGAAAGGCGGCGCAACCTGAGGGAGCCGATGGCGGCGGTGGTGGTGAGGGTGGCGGGGAGGAGGATGACACGGCTGGGCTACTGTCGGAGGAGGCGTTGCAGCGGTGAGCGGGAGGGGGGCTGATGGGAGCCGCGGGGACCGGTCTTCGCAGGGAGTTGGGGTGCGAAGTGTCGCCTGGGTGTTGGCTTTGTGCACTTGGGAAGGGTGGGCCCGTGTATACCATGCGCCCGAACGTGTGTTGCTGCTGCCCGGACGCCGCTTGCCGGACACGCGTGCACCCGCATGCTCAGCCCAGTCCAGTCCTGTACGACTCAACCCCATGCTTCACACCATCTCTTCCCCTCACTGCCTTCAAGCCCACAAGAGACCTAAACGAACGCCCTTCCCCTTCCCCCGCCCCTCTTGCCGCCTCGCTCCCCTCCTCCCCTCCTCCCCGCTCCCCAGCAAGCGAGCCGAGCTGGAGTCGCGGCTGGTTTCGGAGGAGCTGGAGCGGCGTCTGGCTGCCTACGTGGAGGGGCGGGTGGCGGCGGTGCTGGGCAGTGAGGCGGTGCAGCGGGAGCTGCAGTCGCGGTTGGAAAGGGAGCGGAGGGCGATTGAGGAGCAGGTGGGGGCGGGCGGGTGGGGGGGTTGGGGCAGGGCAGGGGAAAAAATTATATAAGGACAGAGGAGACTGGCTTGGAGGGCGGACGGGTGGTGGGGGTGTTGATTGTTGACGGATTAGCGTTGGAGCAACTGGAGCAGAGAGAGGATGTACTGGCCTGGCTGTTCGGGTTGATGATGTTGGTAGAGGTTGGGTTCTCCTCACTTTACCCCTTCTCTCTCCCCACCTCTCCCCTCCTCTCTCCGCCGCCGCCCCACCAGGTGGAGCGGGAGCTGGTGGCCGAGCGCGAGCGGGCAGCCCGAGAGGAGGAGGCGCGGCGGGAGGCCATTCGCGCGCAGCAGCAGGAGCTAGCACACCTGGAGGTGGAGCGGCGGAAGGAGGTGCGGGGTAGCCCGGGGGAGCCGGGTAACCCCAGGGCGCGTTTCCCCATGTGGGATGCGGCGTTACGGTGGCACCTGGAGGTTGTGTCCCCCATCCGCTCTCCACCCATATATTGCACCCACCTGCGCAGCTGGATTAAGCTGGATTAAGCAGTTGGTTTTTTCCGTACCCCATGGGATGGGGATTGCACTGCTTCACTTCTTCTTCTTCTTCCTTACCCTGCCCACCCACCCTGTCCACCCACCAGGAGGAGGAGGCAGCTCAGCGGCGGCGCGAGGAGGAGGCGAGGCAGCTGGAGGAGCACTTTCTGGAGCTGCAGCGCCGGCAGCAGGCCAAGAAGGAGGAGGAGGAGAGGTGCGGGGAAGAGGAGGGAAGGGGGGAGGTGGCGGAAGGGGAGCAGAGGCCCGCGCGGTGGTGGGGTAAAGAGGATACAACTAACTGACTGAGGGATAAGGCGTCAACATGGTGGTAGGGGTACCAGCATCAGGGTTGGAGTTTAGGGAGTAGGGAGGCGAAGCCGTTCCTTGCAGTTCCTTTCCTTGCAGTTTCGTTGTCGTGGGTGGTGCGCTGGAGGACGTGGCAGCTCAGCAGTAGCAGGGTTTCACCGCTGGGCTGCTGCTGGTGCTGCCAACGATTCTGGCCCCGGCAAATATATACTGGCCCCCGGCAGCTGTTTACCGCCCCGCTCCGCCTCCCTCCCACTGCCCTGCCGCTGCCTGGCTGTGCAGGAAGAAGCGCGAGGATGAGGACCAGCGGCGGCAGCAGCAGCTCATCCTGGGCAAGGGGCGCAAGAAGATGTCATTCAGCCTGGGATTCAAGATGTGAGGCGGTGCCAGGCCATGGGGCATGACGCCATGACGTGACGTGTGCCATCGCAGCGGTGACATCCGCGACTCCTGCCAACAGATACCTTGATATATACTTCTCACAGCAGCATTTGTTATTCCAGGGTTGGCTGCGGCTGGTCAGAGGTGGTGGCCAACGCCTCACGTATTGGTCCCAGGCGACCCCGCTTTGCACCTTTACAAACCACCTTTCGGTCTAACTCTCGGTTCAAGTGTACACGTGTGTGGGGACCTGGTGCGCAGTGTTGTGCAGCGGCCTGCGGGTGTACAGCGTTGTGCAGTGGCGATATGCCAGATGGCGAGGTGGACGTGGGCAGGTGGGCGAAGGCACATGATGGGACATGGCTTGTACGATTGGGCGGTTTCGTTGAACTCATCCTCCGACGTTGGATGTAGTCGCCGCACACCTGTTACTATGAGCATCAGCATCAGCATTGATACAGGATCGAAACATAACGCCACATGAGAGTGGAGTGTACTGTGCCGTTACAAAGAGGGTTCCTACCCCAGGGGCATATTATTGGCTCGCACACGGCATGGCACACCTACGCACCCCAGCTCGCGCGCTGGGATGTGTTGAGAAAACTGGCCACAAGCCGCACTGCGCGTGTGGGTCACAATACCACCTGTGACCGAACGCGATTGGCAGCGTGCATGTTGGAAACAGCCCCTGCGCTAGTGGCTATCTATCCGCACACCGCTGCCCTCATCGCGGTTTTTACTTTTTGCCCTTTACTGGCAGCACGGTACGTAGTTAAGGCGCAGGAAAAAAGCTTGCAAAGACAAACAAACCTATCCTGCTCCTGTTGCTGCTATGAAAGAGGACGTACATACAGCCCGTGGCTGCCCCGTCAAAACGCTGTTCAGCCGCAGGTAAACCCAGCAGAGGCCCCGTGAGGCCCACTGCGCCCTCCCGCACATGTGTGTGGCGGCACAGCCTCACAACCAAGGACAAAAACAAATGGTTGCAAAACCCAAGAAAGAGCACTTCTTCCCAAGAATAATAACACGGCAAGACCTCCAAGCGGCCTTCCGCCTCCCCAGCTAGGCAGGCACACCAGCTCTGTCTGCCTGCCACAACAGTTAATCGCACGCTCTAAATGGCGGGAGCTCAGCTACGCAACCATTATGGGTGTAAACAGCTACGGCGACCACAGGCAACGCCTAGAACTGAAGACCCTTACACCCTCATCTCCCACCCCATACATTATTAGCATTGCAAGCGCGCAGAGCCCATCAGCAGCGACAAGAGGCAGCCGCTGTTCTCGGCGACAGCAGGAGGAGGCAAGGGACGCAGACGCCGCTAGGCTCACAGCCCGACACAGCCTCCCTCGGGGGGAAGGAGCCCCTCGGCCTGCATGCGGCCAACCGACCCGGCAGCCCCCGCACGCAGCTTCCTGACGCGGCTCCAACCCATATCGGTACGAGACGCACCGTCGCCATCCCATGTGGGCTCCGGGACTAGGAACCTCAGCTGTGAGATACCAATGGGCTTACCACATGCTTCCCGTGTGTCCGAACAACCGGGCCCGAGCAACCCCTCATCGGCCAAACACCACCCCGTAACCATTCACCTCCCTCCAAGCACCCCCCTTCCCCAGCCACATCCCTGCCCCACTCCGCTCCACCCCAATCCTGCCCTGCCCCGCCTCAATCCCGCAGCGCCTGCACCGACGCCGCATTGTACACGCGCCAAATGGTCTCCCCCAGCAGGTTGGCCACCGACAAGATGGTCAGCTGCGGGAATACATTCTCCGGCGCCACCGGGATGGTGTTGGTCACAATCACCTCCTGGAACACCCCGCTGGACAGCCGCTCCACCGCAGGCGGAGAGAAGACGGCGTGCGTGGCGCACGCGTACACCTCCCGGGCCCCCTCCTTGGCGAGCACCTTGGCCGCATTGGTGATGGTGCCGGCGGTGTCGATCATGTCATCCACCAGCACCGCCACCTTGCCGCGGACGTCTCCGATCAGGTTCATCACCTCGGATACGTTGTGCGCCGACCGGCGCTTGTCCACAATGGCCAGCGGCGCGTCGTTGAGCTTCTTGGCAAACGCGCGAGCACGAGCCACGCCGCCCACATCCGGCGACACCACCACCAGGTCCCCCGTGGCGATGCGCTTGGAGGCCAGGTAGTCCAGGATAACCGTCTCGCCGTACACGTGATCCACGGGGATGTCAAAGTACCCCACGCACTGCCCCGAGTGCAGGTCGATGGCCAGCACGCGGTCCGCCCCCGCCTCCGTGATGAGGTTGGCGGTGAGCTTGGCGGCGATGGACTCGCGGCCCTGCACCTTGCGGTCGGCGCGCGCGTAGCCGTAGTAGGGCACGACGGCGGTGATGGAGCGCGCGGAGGCGCGGCGGCAGGCGTCGATGGTGATGAGCAGCTCCATGAGGTGGTCGTTGACGGGCGGGCAGGTGGGCTGGATGAGGAAGACGTCGCAGCCGCGGATGGATTCCTGGGGAGGGTGGGGAGGGGTAGGGGGGTAGGGGGGAGAGGGAAGGAGGGGTTAGGGAGAGAGCAAGACGAGGCGTGGGAGAGAAGGATGAGGACGAGGAGGATGGTGTAAGGCGCATGGGTGCAATCCCGGCGGCGGAGCCAAGTTAGACGCATCGAGCAGGCTGTGCGAGGGGCTGGCGGCTCCACGCGGGTCATCCCTGCCGCTGCGGCCCCGGTCCCCAGCCGCGGCCCCCCCGAGGTCAGCGCCATCACCAGCACCCTTGGCAAACACTCCGACCGGTCCCCCGCGCCCCCACCCGATCTTCCCCCCCACCTCGCCACCACCCCCAACCCCCCTCCCCACCTGTATCTGCACGTAGATCTCCCCGTCCGCGAACCGCTTGCACTTGATCTTGCCCAGCTCCATGCCCAGGTAGTGCGCCACCTCGCCTGCCAGGATCTGGGGGGGAAGGGGAGGAGGACATGGCGGGACATGGCGGGAGGAGGGCGGGGTTGGGGTTCCTATGGGCACACGCCGGCGGGGAATGGCAGGTCATGGCATGTCAAGGTGATTGGTCAGGGAGCCCAGGCGGGGTACCGCGGGCTAGGGCGGCGGGCAGCCGAGTGGGAGCTGGGCAGCAGCGAGGAACCCGGGAGGCGGCAGGCAGTTGACAGGGGTAGCAGGTAGGGGTAGTTGGCAGGGGTAGCGGGTGACACGCGTGGAGGTACGGGTACATAAAGCGGCGCGCCACGCCAGCCTTGCTGAACAGCTGTGCGGCTGCGGCACCAGCGGCAGTCCGCAGCTCCCCCCCGCCGCTGGCAGGGCAGGTGTAGGGCGCCGGCGCGACCCGCCCCCCAGGGCATGCATGCTCTGCTTGCACACCGAGCCCCAACCAGTCCCTCAGCATGGGGGCGCTGACCCCGCATGGTCAGTCCCTCAGCACGGCCGCCAGCAGGCTGCAACTTGGAGGCGTGCAGGCTGGAATGGCAAGCGCTGCTGGCCTTGGGCTATTAACGCATCAGAGCCCTAGCATGCTACCGCGTGCCACGGACGGGGCTTACCGGGTTGGAGGTGCCAGAGAAGAGGCGTAGCCGGCTAAGGGAAGCTGGCGTAGGTTGGGTTTGACGCGCCGTGTGGCGCCGGTAGTGGCTCTCCCAGTCGGGGACTTCAAGGATGGGCCGGTTGGGGACGGCACCCTTGGGCACACCCACGGGAACGCCGTTGTTGACGGCTGGTCGTGCTTCTTGGAGCGTGCATTGTACGCGAACGGCTGCGGCCTGCGGAGCGCCAAAGCGAGGGCCACAGCGTTTGTGCAAAGCGGGGGGCGGTCGGAGGGGCCCGGTGACCGGCTGCGAGTTCGGGCGGTCTCACCCTGCTAACGGCGGCAACACGGCAGCCGCGAGCAGTAGCGGGTCGGGAATCTGCGAAGGACAGCGCAGCTCGCTGAGCAGCTATGGAGATGATTTCAAGTTTGTAGAGGTTGTAAACTGAGCCGAAGCGGAGGTCGCCTATGCGCTTGCAGCGCCGCCGCCCTACCCGCAATGGACCGGGAGCTTGAAGCCTTCATGTTCGTGGTGCTGCGTTCAAGGCACTGCATTTGTACTTGGCCTAATTTAGCATCCGGCTCTAGCGGTTAATAGAAGACTGCGCCTGTTTTTAGTATTGGCTAGGCCGTATGAGCTATGAGGCACAAAGCATCAACGCAATGTAACACGAACACGCAGAATGAACGGCTAAGGAGTTGCTATACCGTGGCGAAATCATGCCGCTTGCGTCGACAAAAAACGTGCGCGTCGTACATTTCGCCGCTCATCGTTGAAGTGGGGCGACTGGCCTAGACACAAACCAAATTAATAGGAAATTCGGTTCACTTAACTTCATTGAGCCGCCAATTTTGCTTCGGGGAGATAGCCTTGAAGTCCGAGTCAACACTTACCTTCATGTCACTTCCAATTACTTCATTACTGCGTGCAATTCAGCCCAGCCCTTAGTATGGAACGTTGACGAAAGACGTGGGTGGTCTTATACTCCGCTACTCAGGAGTTCTCACCTTAGTGGAAAACTGCGAGGCCATCAAAGAGGCCTTCCCTGCGCGGTTCGGTTCGCGGTTTATTTTGAAATGAGCGTTAAACATTGCCCGTGTTTTCCAGTACTCGGTGTAGGAAGGTTAGCTGCCTGGATGTTGCAAGGGTAAGTATCACCGGGTTACGAAGCGAAAGTTGGCAGACGCTGCACTGATAACCTGGGCTAGGATTTAGGTGTTCCGCAGATGGTTGATATCCTTTTAGGCCTGTTTGGGTTACTGGAATACCGCGGGAGATGTGCGCCTGTTGCGGGTACTGCTTCAAGGTTTACCAGCTGAAACAAACGGTCCATGGAGTGAGGGTAAGGAACGTCGTTGTCTTGCAATGCAATGTGGGGCCACGCCTTCCGTTGTTGGTTGAATGTACGTTACCATGGGAGAAGTTAAACGAGGAGTGGTGCCCATACGCGAGATGTTTCAGGTGACCTACATCTGCTGCGCCAACAGCACAAACAGACAGCACGACTCTGCAAAGCGCACCGGGTTCCCAATGCGGTGATTAAATGCCCTCCTCACAACTAATAACGCGCAACACCGTGAGATGCCGCACATGCCAGGTACCGTACCACCCCTCAAGCCAGTTGCCGCTTTCCAGTGCTACCACAGACCAGTCTCTTCCATGCTCATGGCGCCCCCTCCCGACGCACACCCCAATCACAAAGCCCTAGTTCATGTGTCATGTCACCCCCACGCCATCAGTCCGTTCCCAGCACCACATGCGGGTGATACCGCTACGACCCCCTCCATCACCAGCAGCGGGTTCAGAACCCCTGGAAGCACTCGTCGTAGCACTGCACTGCCCCTGGCTGCACCGCCTGCCCGTCCAGCCGCTCCCACACGCGGTCGATGAAGGTGGGCGCCGCGTCCACGGGGGCAGTGGGGCCCCAGCCCTCGGGGCCCTCAGGGTGGGGCGGCAGGTCGGCCATCCAGGAGTAGCGGCAGGGGGGCGAGTCGGGGGAGGAGGTGGGGAAGGGCTGGGAGGGGCCGGGCAGGCCGTCGGTGCGGGGCCTGCAGGAGGTGAAAAAAGATTATATAAGTGAAACAACTAGGAGGTGGGTGAGGTAGGGGAAAGGGAGAGATATGAAGTACCGTAGTTCGGTGCCGGGAAAGAGGTGTAAGCGGGTGCCCCCCCTAAGGTTTGGATTTGGGAGGCACAATGTCGGTTGGGTTCCCCTTCCCCACCTGGCCCCCGCCCCACCTGCCTTAGTTGATTTCACGGTTGGACAGTTTCTCCTTACCCACCTGCACTGGATGTCCCTCCAGAACGCCACCATGAGGGTGATGCGAAACTCCCCAGGCCGGGGGCTGGGGCCGCGACCGGGCAGCACACCTGCGGGGGGGGGGGGAGGGGGCAGCAGGGGAGGAGGTACGTGGAGGGGTCAGCTCAGCCCCGCCTGTGCACCCCACCACACTCAGCACACCAGCCTCGTCCCTATATGAGGGCGTGTGCCCAACACACACAGCAGGAACACATGCGAACCTATCCCAACTGCTTGCTCTTGCCTGTACTCGCGGTTCACATGCGAACCTATCCCAACTGCTTGCTCTTGTTTCCGCTCAACTACACACCGCAGGAACACATGCGGGGGTGCGGACGCACACCTCCCCTTTCCCCTCCCCCCCTACCGCCGCATCAAGAGTCCCACACCGCCACCCCAGCCCTCCACCCCTCCCCGCCACCCACCGTGCAGGTAGGTTGCATCAAACATGCCCAGCCGGTTCTCGCGCGGATAAATCAGCCAGCCATGCGGGGCCAGCGGGCCGCCCAGGACCTGCGGGGGGAGAGAGGGGCAGGGAGGGCGGGAGAGGGAGGGAGGGATGAGTGGGGTGGGGCCTTACGAGGCGCCAGGAGTTCGTGAGGGAGTCAGGTGCCGCATTCCGTCGCTTGCTGCTGTCCTTCCCCCCACCCACCCGCCCTATCACACAGTCAGTTAGGTGTTTCCTCTCTCCCCCCTCCCCCCCTTTCTCGGCCCCCTGCTCACCTGCGGGGTGACCAGGGTCGGTCCGCCCACACCGCCTGAGGGGGGGAGAGGGAGGGGTGGCAGAGAGGAGGTTCGGTAACAATCAAACTGAGCCGCGGAAACACTGGCCCTGACCGTAGGAGGTGGGGTGAAGGTTGAGGGAGAGGTGGGGGTGTGCTGTTGCAAGAGAACAGGGGCATAGACAGGACTACTACCGGTACATGAAGCCCTCAAGCATCCGCTCCATGCCCCTCCCGCCCCCGCCCCCGCCCCCTCTCCCCACCCGTCAGGTAGATGACGCACGACACGAAGGGGTTCCGCACGCCCCCCTCGCCCTCGTCGTCGCTGTCGAAGTGCAGCTGGTGGCCCGAGGGGTGCGGCCGGCAGTGCGCCCACCACTCGGCGAAGCGCGCGGCCCGGGCGGCCGGGAAGCGCTCCGAGACCAGGCGGTGAAGCAGGGTGGCGGCCTGGTGGATGGCGCTGAGGGCGGGGGAGCCCTGCAGGGAGGGAGTGGGAGAAAAGCAGTGGGGGGACAGGGGGGTGGTTAAGGGGGGCGGAGGAAGGGAGGAGGGAGAGGGGCGGTGAGTTTGAAAGGGGGGAGGAGTTGGCCCCCTCCGGGCCGCCAGCCACCAGCTCTTACTACTGCCCAGTGTGGCCACCCCCAACAGCACCACCAGCCCAAACACATGGCAATCACAGTACGTTTCGCCTCGCGGCCAGTTATTTTAACACACCCACCCATCCCATGTCACCCCTTCCCCCCAGCCCCGCCCCCACCAGCTCATGCATGTAGGAGAAGTAGCCCACGCGGCCGTACCCGTGCTCCCGCCAGAACCGCCCCCCCGGCCCCAGCGCTCCCCGCAGTGCGGCCAGCAGCGGGGCGGGCAGGGCGCCGTCCACTGCCGCGCAGTAGCGGGCGGGGGAGGGGGTGGGGCCGGCGGAGGGGGAGGGGGAGGCGGGGTCGGGTGTGGTGGCGTGCGGGTATGCGGCGGTGTAGGCGGTGTCCGCCAGCAGCAGCGGATCCAGCGGGTAGTGCAGAACCTGGGGGGAGGGGGAGGGGGGGGGGAGGGGGAAGGGGGGGAGGAGGGGGGGTAAGGCGAGGGAGGACGGGAAGGGAAGGGTTGCGGGAAGGACGGGCCATGCTAGGGTGTGTACGACAAGAGCCAGCCCTCCTGCAGTTGCCCTCCTGCCGTGTTCCGTGACCCGAAGAGGCCCGTTGCAGGCGCCCTCTTACCCCCTCTGCCCCTCCCTCCCCTCACCTTGCGCGCAAGTCGGTGCGTGTATCCCAGCGCCCGCAGGTGCCCCGCCGCCCGCCCCTCCCGCCCCGCCTGACACGCCAGCATGGCCAGCTGCCGCCGCACCGCCTCCCCCGCCCGCCACTCCGCACGACACGCCGCGTTAGCCTCGACCAGAAACCCGCACCCGCTGCCCTCGCTGCCGTCGCTGCGGCGGCGATCGCCCTCCCCTGGCCCCTCCTCCCCCTCCTCCCCGTCTTCCTCCACCTCCTCCCCCCCGCCTGCTGCCCCCCCGCTGCCGCCCGCCAGCCGCTCCGCGGTGCTGAGCGCCCCCGCCAGCAGCCCCTCCGCCTGCTGCAGGTCGGAGGGGTGGTCGGAGCGGGCCAGGAGCGCCTGGGGGGAGGAGGCAGGGCGGGAAAGGGGGAAGTTCAGTGATGCCTGTTGTTTTATATGTTTGAAGGAGGGAGCAATGTGGTGTGGCTGCCTGCATGCCTTTCTCTCGCCCTCCATAGGATCGCAGCTTTCTCCTCCCTACCCGCCACCGCCGCCTCACCCCCCCTCCCTTACTTATTTATAATTTTTCACCCCCCCCTCCCACCTGCGCCAGCGCCAGCCGCGCCGCCACGCAGGCGGGGAACAGCGCCAGCGCCGCCCGCAGGTGCGCCCGCTCGCAGCGCCAGCGGCGGGGCCACATGCGGCCCAGCAGCTTGCCTGGGGAGCAGGGGAGCCGGTGGAAGGCGTGGGAAAGGTGTGAGGAGGGGAAACAAGCAGCCAAACGACGTGCGAGCGCAGTGCTCGCTTGCTCCTCATCCTGGCGCGCCAGCTACCGTAATTGCGGGTGTGCCCTCCCGCAGCCGGGGTGTTCGTTCGTGTCAGCGCACCGAGGCTGTGTTCAAGGTCCTTCAGGCCCTTCTTTCCTCTTCCTCCCCCTAGCCCCTCACCCAGCTCCAGGTGCGCGGAGGCCAGCAGGAAGCCCGGCTCCTCCTCCCAGTCCTCCAGATCCAGATCCAAGCTGTGCCGTACGACAGCAACGTACGGAGATGCTCCTCCTGACGACGAGGCGCAGCCGTCTTTCTCCTCCTCCTCCTTGCTGTCCTCCCCAGTTCCAACCGCGGCCGCTAGCGCCTCCGCCTGACGCAACGCCGCAGCCAGCCCTGCGGATATCCCTCCATCCTGCCCTGCTGCCGCTGCCGCTGCGACAACTGCTCCTGGCACTCCTGCAACGTTGCTGTCTTGTGCCGTACCATTTGCAGCCGTGCTGGTGGCAGGTGCTTCACTCGCCGCCACCTCCGTCTCCTCCTGCGGCCGCAGCTGTATCCCCATGCGCGTCTGCAGCTGTGAGATGCATGCTGTGAGGCAGGTCAGCGCCTCCGTGTCGCAGGTTTCGGAGCACAGGGGGCTCCAGGACTTGACGGCGGCGAGGGCTCGTTTGTAGAGGACGAGGGGCGTGGGGGGGCTGCATGGGGGCGCGAGGAGGAGGGGAGAGGGGAAAGGAGGGAGGAGGGAGGGAAGGCGGGGCGAGGTTGCAGGGAGTTGGGGGAGGGGGGGTAGATTACAAGAAATGGTTGGTTCATTGGCTATGAATTTTGTTGAGGCTACTACTATGCAAGAATAGCGAGAGTTGCGTTCTTTGCGAAGGACACAAGGTAGGGCGATGGGGCCTGCTGATGGGAGGTTAGGGCTACATATGCTGGGGTAGTTCAAGGCTTGTGAGAAGGGTGGTGCGGGGAAAGGAAGCAAGGGGGTACCTGGGCGTCGCTGGCCCCTTGCGCTTCGATGCTGCGCTTTTGGGAGCCATGGGGGTACCACCTAGAGCGTGTCTTGCAGCAGAGCTTTAAGCGACCACTATCGCCGCCGGCAGCATGCCATGTCGCAAAGCTGCGGTCTGTACCGTCTCTTGGGTCTATCCCTATCTATGTATACGCATGAACGTACTTGGGAATTCGTTCCTAGTCTATTAGTGTTTGCTAGTATCTTAACGGGCGGAAACAATGCTGTAAGGCCGTACCTGTACCTTCGCATTCTAACTATAGCGCTTGAAGCCCCGCGCCCAAGCATTGCAACACATAGGTAGAGTTCCTTCACTTTCGTATATATCTTAGCTATAGGTATTTGTGATCCTTTTGCTAAAGGTCGATACCGACCCACGTTCTCATAGGCCAACACTTGCAAGCCCACCGGCGCTGCCCTTTGCGCCATGGCCTCAAATGAGAATCAGTTAGATGTCTTGCTTCAGGCAGTAGAAGAGGTTGTTGAGCAACCTGAGGACCTTGAGGGCTGTGAGAAGCTCATTGAGGGCAGTTCCCTCAAGAACAACTTTTTGCGCATAGGCCAGGCGCTCGTGACCATCAACGATAGAAAGCTTTACAAGCGCGCGGGCTCGACCTCGTTCACACAGTACATTGAGCAGAAAGGTGATTTCGGGTTCGGTCCTCGTCAAGCCCTTCGTCTCCTGGCTGCAACGCGTCTTGTGCGCAACTTCCCTCCTACCATTGCCTTGCCAACAAGCGAGCGTCAGGTATGCGTGTGTGGCTATGGGGAGGGTCCTGGGCCCACTGCTGTGGTATCGGTAGACCCAGTGGTCACTGCTTATGTTTTGGGCTGGTAGCTTCCCTTGTGTCTCTTGTGGCAACCTTGGTGTTTGCAGTTCGTTAAGGTATTCAAGTAAGCCGTGGGACATCTTCACACTTGCCTGCGCTTGGCTCTGCAAGCAACAGACTGGGCACCTTACCCATGGAACTGCGTCTGCTACTTGCCAACGCGGGCAGTTGTTATGCCATCTGCCTGTAAACATTTAGAGTATCATCCTTGCCTTCTTGCCTGCTCCCGTTCCGGACAGCTTCCGATTTAGGCAGGATATCGGCTTTGTTCTTTTGTGCCCAGCTTGTTTGCAGCAGTTGCAATTCACAAAGGGGGAGGTTTACTTCGTAGCCTGTAAAAGTCGCCCGTTAGCGTCACCTTGTTGTCGTGCCTTCAAAAGCGCATGTCGCCCTTAAATCCTATTAACGCCCATGACGGCCTGCTTATACCCCTTTTTGCTAATTCCAGTCCTATATTTATGTTCCTTGCGCATTCCCCCATGCAACCCACCTTGCATTCATCCGACCCTGGGTCCCTCCATCCCGAATAGGTTCGCGCGTTGGTCGGCCTGGAGCAGCAGCAGGCCATCAAGGTGTGGGTCAAGGCCAACCTGATTGCCACCGAGACCGGGGTGCCGCTGACGCACCGACTGGTGGAGGCGGTGCTGGGCAAGGAGCTGCCCGCGTCCTACCGCCAGGCGACGCGAGACTGGCAGGTGGAAACTGGAAAGGGGGGTCTGAAGAGGACCCAGGTGGGAAAGGGATGTGTGGTGTTATGTACGGCAGGTGGTACCTTACCTGTCGAGAGCTGCAACGGTGTGTAGTTGCGTTGAATGCAGCAGTTTGTTGACAGGGCGAGGTTTGACAGGGTGTTGGAGAGGAGTGCGAGCAGGATGCGAGGAGGTTGCAAGGTGAAGTGCGCGAGGAGAGGCCGAGCGGCGCAGTGACGACGGAGAAGGCCGGCCGGCCTGTGTTCGACTTCATCCCTCATGCCGCTTGCCTCCCGCTGCCCCCCCCCTCCTGGCACTCCTCTCTCACTCCCACAGCTGCATGTACAGCATACAAACTCCTACCCCACCGTCCCCAACCTCCTGGCCCGCATCCTTCCTTCTTTCCTTCCTCGCCTTGGCTGGCACGCAAACATAAAACCCCAACCCTCCACGCCAACCCTCCTCCCTCTCCCTTCCCTCCTCCTCCTCCCTCCCTGCCTCCCTGCCTCCCTCCAACCCCCCAGGACTACGTCTCCCCCGACTCCGACTACTACGTCACGCCCCCGCACATCCTGGCCGCCGTGCGCCGCGTGTTCGCCGGCGCCATCGACCTGGACCCCTGCTCCGACCCGCGGGCCAATGAGGCGGTGCAGGCGGCCCGCTTCTTCTCCGCGGAGGAGGACGGACTGGCGGAGGAAAACAAGTGGAGCGGCAAGGTGGGCGGCGGTGGGGGGAGAGGGTGGGGTGGCCAGGGGAGAGGTGGCGGGAGGCAGGTGGAGGTGGTAATGCAGGGCTGGGAGACTCTCCCTCATCGACCAGCCCCCAGCCCCACCCCCTCTTACGCACCCTCCTCTCTCCTCTCTGCCCGACGTTTCGCCCTTCCCTCCGCCTCCCTCCCTTCTCCTCCCTTCGCCCCCTTTCCGTCCCCCTCCCGTCCCCAGGTCTTCATCAACCCGCCCTCCGGCATCCTGGACGGCCAGCCCGCCCAGGCTCGCTTCCTGGATCGGGCGCTGCGCGAGGTGGGCTCCGGAGCCGCCTCCGAGGTGCTGCTGCTGCTCAAGGCGGCGGTGGGGGCCAGCTGGTTCGGCCGCGTGCTGGACCAGCCGCACTGCTGGCTGGCTGAGCAGAAGGCGGCCAAGAAGGGGACAGCGGGAGGGGCGGGAGGAGGAGGGGCGAGCGGTGGGGGTGCGGCAGGGGCGGAGGTGGGGAAGAGCCCGCGGGGGATGGTGGTGGTGTACCTGGGTCGGCGGGTGAAGGAGTTTTGTGACCAGTTTTCGGAGCTGGGGCACATCCCCGGGCTGAATGGGTGGAAGGCGCCGTTGAAGGCGCCCAAGGAGTGAGGTGGGCTGAGGCGGGCGCGAGCTGGGTTGGGTTGCGGAGGTGGAGGAGAAGGTGGGGGAGGTGGAGGAGGAGGAGGGGGCTGGGGTGTGGCATGTGCCCGGCGGTAGGGATTTGGTAGAGTGCTGCTGTGATCAGAAAGGTTACGTAAGGGTGGATAGGGGGGGGCTCGAATACCTGGTGCTGCTGCTGGGGAGGGGCGGTCTCAAGGGAGGGATGCAGCTTTAAAAGTGATATGATGATTGATGCTGCGCGCGTAAAAGAGTAACAAGCAGCGATCCCCACCTAACACATACAAGGAAGATGCATTTTTGTTCGAAGCGGCTGTTCTGTAGTTCTGTTCTGTAGCGGGGTGCCTGGTTTGCATGCGGTTTAGTTAAACTGGAAGCCCGCCCTGACAGGGTGAGCAAGAGGAGGAGGGCGGGGTGCTAGCGCAGGGCTTCTCGTGATGCAGGCTGGATTCGCTGGCGTGGTGTGTTTGGAACGTAGTTAGGTCTTGCCACATGCGCCTGTTCATTACAAGGTACACAAGATCGTTGCTACTACATGATGGAGGCCAAGGCTGGGGTTACGCTGCCTTGGTGGGGCGTGTCAAATGGGGCAACTAACTCAAGTGGAGCTTTGGTGGGTGCTGGTTAGCCTAAGATGGATGCTGCTATACTTTGGCTCAGCTCTGTACATACATACATATGGCGTGGACCGTCCATAGCTTGGATGTGTGCCATATGTCTTCAGAATGCTCGGTGGATGTGGGGTGTCACAGCGTTAGGTTTTGCTTTGAGCTGGAACGCAGGAATCATGCTTCCGGTCTGAGGTACATTATCGGCAGGGGGCAGCACTGATCCGTGTCTTACTAAGGCAGAGGACTGTTCACAGCATATACACTTAGAAGCCAGGACGGCGCAGTCAGAGCGGCACCTGTGGCTCGGGTCCTAGCTTGGGTTTGCACGCATGGGCCAAGCTATTTTGGTTCTATTTTTGAGCGGTTGGTGCGTAGATTTCCGGGGAATGTGGGCGGACTTCGGTGCAGCTTTGTCCGCTGCATGGCAGGGACAACACATGAACGCATGCGACCTTGCGACGCATGTCATTGTTCGCACCCTCGCTGTTACAACAGTTACAGTTGCGTTGCTTGCTAGTCGAAGTAGGTAAACAACATGATGTATCCAAATCTCTTGCATGGGGGCATCGCATGCTGTAAATTGCATCCATGCATGTGTTACTGGTTCAGGCATGACCCATGGGTCTGAACATCTCAACATCCAAGCATGCCAATGCCTGAATGGCGAAACCGTGTCCTGGTCGTGTAGTAAAACACTGGATATGCGCCACGTCCTCGACTCACATCTTATTGAAGCAAACCTGTCTTGCCTGACAAACACAACTTCACGCGTAGCACAACACTGACTCCAAAGACCCCACATGTCAAAAAAACACCACCACAATGACACAGTCGGGAGTCTATCGATGCAAATCCTTTGCACGGGCTGGGAACCTGGGATAGCGTTGAAACTACAGCGAATTCAGCTACACTGCGACTCCCGCCGCATCGTCAAAGTACAGGTACAGCAGGGTACGTCCAGGAAGACATCTGGTTGACAGTTAGCCACACACCATACCCCAACACATTATTTATCACACAATCCAGTGCATTCCTACTCGCGGCCAGTTTTTTGAATACACAAGCACACTACATCCCCCCTTGCGACCGCGCCTACAGTGCATATCGTCCTCGTAGACTCTGTATTCATGCAAAGGCTTATTATGTACATCTCCAGCACTCCCAGTCTGGTTGAGTCGCAGCCCAGGTACCGGCACCCTTGGCGGCGCCGGCGGAATGGCTGCAAGCCTCGCTTCCCGGGTTATCACCCGCCCCGTGGAACGGCAGTACGGTTCCTGGTTGTCTGGGAGCAACAGACCCTCCGCTCGCTCCCCATGACACACCCCGCCCCCGCTACGGATTCCGCTATTTTATACTATACCGAACGCAGCAGCGAACATTGCTGCCGTAACCTGCTGATCATGTAAAGTCGTACATCTCAAACTGCTTCCAAGTTCCAACCAACGTCAAACCGCACGCCGCGAACGCCCACAACAAACCCTTTTGTTTTCTTCTCAAATCCAGGCTATAAAAAGAGGAATAAAACATTTAAATACATGCCAGCCTGGGAGCCAGCCACCTACCTCGGCACGCCGGGGTATGATGATCACGTCCACCTAACCACCCCCCACCGCATCACTACTAGGGTACCCAACCGCTTCAGCCACCACCTATCCTGTCCAACCCCTCGTACCGCTCACTCGCTCCCTCACCCTTCCCAACTCCTGTTTGCGCGGCGTACCCCAGAGCGGAAACCTCTTTGCACAAGCCCCTTGGGCTGCTCCCCAGCGCTCCCTAGGCTCCTCGGACCGCCAGCCTCGCAATCCGCTTGTACATGCACACCCCACAGCTCCCCGCATCTGCCAGCAGCTGCTGTTGCTGCTGCTGCTGCTCGCCACCGTCCGACTCTGCCACACACCCCTCTGCCGCAGCATCCCTCCCCGGGCACCTCCCATCCAACCCGCCTGAATGCTGCTGCTGTGTTCGCTGCTGCTGCGCATGTGACCCATGGGTCGAAGGTGATGCCGATGATGAAGAGCAGGTCACCGCGTGGGATGCGGATGACGACGACATGGGCGGTTCGCAGCAGGCGGCGGGCGGTGATGACGCTGCGGGCAGCACCAGGTCCGGACTCGCGCTGATGAGGTGCCAGTGTCCCGCGGCTACCTCCGCCCGCAGCTGCCCAGGCGCCCAGCTGCTCATGCCGAGGGCTAGGTGGAAGTCGGAGGGTCGCGCCATGCCGGCCTGGATCAGCCGAATGGCGTCCGGCAGGCCGCCTGGGTGGGGGCGTTCGGATGGAGGCGGAAGGGAAGGGGTTAGGCGAGGGCGCGATGCTAAAAGGCGTACGGCTAACAGCCACCCGGGCAGCCGGACGCCGACAGACAGGCCGACGCACCACGCAGGCGCACATCAGGAGGGCATGCAACACAGCAGCCACAGCAGCAGCGCTCTCACCCATGAACATCCCCTCCGCAATCTGCTGGCTGCGGCGCAGGCCTCTGAAGCGGTGCAGCAGTGTCACGTGGTCGATGTGTACCGGGCCGCCCAGCTGCAGCCGCGAGCTGCCGAACGCCTCCATGAAACCCCCTGCGGGCGCGCGCGTGTGTGCTGGATCAACTGGGCCTGACAACAACTGTTGACCTCGCGCGTGCAAGGGTGTGGCAAGGGTGTGGCATGCGGGCGGGCCGGCGGGAGGAAGGGGTGCGCGCTGATGGAGAGTGTTGAATGGGGAGGAATGGGGAGAACGCGGTAGAGGATGCGCGCTAGAGGGGCATGTGGTGCGGGTTTGCAAGCAAGCAAGCATGTGATGGGCCCATTTACATCAATACGACTGCTTGCAGCACCCAGATGCATGGGACGCCCTCCCTGTCGCCGCCCCCAGCCCCGGCCCCCCCTTCCGAGTGCCTGCTGCTCACCTTCCGCCGGTCCCAGCACCTGCAGGTCCCTCACGCGCAGCGGCGAGGCCTTGTTGAGCACGTAACCCAGAGAGCCAACCGCCTCGTCTGCGCGCGCGCACATCGTGGTACACTCTTGGTGATAAAGCATTTGGACACGCGTAACACCCTAGTAGCCCCTGTGCGCCGTGCTTGGACGACGTGCGGGAGGAGGCATGGCGGACAGGACCCCAGCAGGCACGGGACGCGGAAGAATGGGATCCTCCAGAAGGGCCAGGATACAGTCTGTAAGCCTCGCACTTCGCGCAGTAGCTCTTACCATGTGAGGCGATCAGCACCACAGAGCCCGAGAAGAACTTCATGTTGTCATGTCGCGCGAGCAGCAGGCAGCCGCGTTCGGGCTCAGCGAGGGGGTGCGCCCAGCTGTCACCCGACACCAGGGGCGGGTAGGGCGGCCGCTGGAGCTGTGTCCTGGGCTGCGCAGCGCGCCGAGCAGCGCGCTCCCAGGCTACTAGGTGGGCTCGGAAGGCGCGCCAGTCCTGCATAAGAAGATATGAGGAGATTGCTGTGCAGGGCGAACGGCGGCGCACGGGCCAGCGCGGAAAGGGAGCGCTTAAGCAAGGTAAATGCCGCTTCGAGGGTTGTTACTTGTAAGGTGTGCTAGGCGCTTGCGTACTGCGCTAGCCAACGTATTTTGTAAGCAAGGCATACCTGACCAGCTACGCTTGCTGTTGGAAAGCGGCAGAGGGATTCTCCCTGCGTCCATCCATCAACCGAAACGGTCAAAGCTGTGGTCATTCCTCGCCGCTTTGCATGACTCCCAGATAACTATCAAGGCTAACCTCTGGCGCATTGTCTCGTAAGGCTCGACAGCGCACGGACCGCTTAACGTGTAAGCTGCAGGGATGGCGGGACAGGGCGTATGAGGCAGTGATTCCAAGCGATGGCAAGAAAGGCGCTTATTACTACACAGTACGCTCCCTTTTCGATACCTCGCCGACGTTGATGCGCGCTGCCCGCTGTAGACCCGCGCCTCCGACCTGGACTCCATTGTCGCTTTTGCCGCTCAAAAGTAAGGACAACAATCTATATCGTGCACAACACGCGTTACGCTACTATAGGCGTGCGACTAGATGATCACGCATTCGTGAACAGGTTTGTGCGTTTGTCAGCTTGTCGTGCGTCCAAGACGTATCTTGTATCCCTGTGAACGTGCCTACCAGCTTGCTCTGTATGTACATTTACGCGTTCCTATAATCACCTTTGGACTGGGGAGAGCATATGCAAGCCATGTTCCCTGATACCCTAGGTTCTACGGCATATCCCAATGGAAACCGAGCTCAACGCTTTATGACTTCCTTGTGCGATAGGCCGTTCCCTGCCCTGTCAACAGCTAGAAAGCGTATGTCGGAAGCCCCGCGTTTCAGCGTTCCAGAACCCGCAAATGGCTTCAGTGTTCGAGTCACGTGGGCCGGTCCCCGGGTTTGCAAGTAGCTTATTCAGGTTATACGTTCGTATGCTTGTCACCCATTACGTTCATTTGCTCGTGGCAAAAAATCTACCTTCTACAAACGGACGCTACCTGGCCGAATATGGTACAGCATACAGATCGACTCCATTCTTGGAGTGAGTACCAGGCGGCCCCGAAATCGATCCCCACCAGGATACTTAACTTTAATTGCTCTAGACACCCTCTTATGTAAAAACCCAACTATATCTCCCCATCCCAGATCCCACTCTTCTTCACTCCTCCCCATTCCCCACTTCACTGCCCTCCTCCTCTGTCCTCCAGCTCCTCCATCCATTGCAGACCCACTCCACCACAGCACTATGACCGGCTGACCGCCCCACCGTGCTAGCCGCATCGTAGCAATGCCATACCCTGCCACTCCCTCCTGCTGTGCACATCTTGTTGACCCACACAGAATGGGAAAGCAGGAGGGCTTTCACCACATACCCAGCGACCTGCGTGTCACTCCTCAGCTTGGATATAACGGCAACGTCTCAGCTTGGGGCCACGACCCCTCGCACCCCCCCCTCATCCTCCACACAGCACAACAACTGCTGCGCCATGAACAACCGCTGCGCCAGGTACACCCGATCGTGGCCCCTCACATGCCCCCTCCCGCCCCCGCCCGCCGCCCGCCCCCGCTGCCGCACTGCTCCCGGTGTCCCCCCGGCTCCCGCCAGTGCGCCAGCTGGCACTCGCGGCAGCAGTACCACACGCCTCCGCACCGCCCGCATGCTTGCAGCGACAGCTCGCCCTCACTCACCCCCGCCAGATTGACGCAGCCGGGGTGGCCGCAACGCCTCAGCAGCTGCTGGTCGCGAGCCTCCGCCGGCAGGGCATCCATCAGATCGCGCACCAGGGCGGCGAACGCGGCGTCTGGGCCACTCTGCCGCCGCTGCCGCCGCGGCATCAGCAGCATCATCAGCAGCTTGTCCATCGTGGCTACCAGCGCGGCTGTGTGGTGCGGCTCGGCATGCGGCAGCAGCAGGGACGTGAGGACCACCTCAACCGGATCCCCGCCCCGCTTCAAGTCGCCCAGCACCTCCGCCTCCGGTCCGCATGTGTCCTCGCCGGCCCGCCGCAGCAGCCACTCCAGGCAGAGCGCCAGCGAGCCGGCCAGGTCCCGCAGCAGGGGGGAGGGCGGCGGGGAGCCCGTACGGAGGCGGGCGCCTGCGGGGCGCATGGGCATGTGCGTGAACAGCAACAGTTGCCTCGCTGCAACACCCGCACGCAAGGCACTCGGGTGCAGAGGGGGAACACCCTGCCTTGTGTGCCTCGTTACCAGGTTGGGCAACGACGCTGCGGCTTTTATCGTGTGCATGGCCCCATGGTATCGCATTGGATGCGAGTACGGCAGTAGCAAGGATGCAGGTCCCCCTTCCACTGATAGGGAGCACATAAACCCACACCCCTTTCCAGGGCCGCATGTCTGACCCCCGACCCGCACCCGCAGCACCCTGCTCAGTCTCCAGACTCCGCCCCCGCAACGCGCGGAACGTACCGTAAGTAGCCAGCGCCAGCTGGGCAAGTTTCGAGTAGAATGTGGAAAGCAAAAACCTCCTGTCACCCGGCGCCGCTCCTCGCACGGCGTGACGCACCACCCCAGCCGCCAGACCCCACCACTCCGCCTCCTCCACCCACCAGCCGGCACCACCGACCCGCCGGGTCTGCTTGTCTTTGGCGAGATAGAGCGTGCCTAGCGCCAGCTCCGGGACAACCTCTCGCCGGATCACCGCCTGCAGCGGCTCAGGTGCGGCGAAGGTCTGCTGCGTCGCAGAGGAAGTGCTAGCGCCGCCGCCGCCACCGCCACCGCCGCCGCCACTGCTGCTTGCACCGCCGCCGCTGGCGCTGCTGCCGCGCGGTTGCATTGCCAACGCCGCGGGCGGTCCGGCCCAAAACTGCCCCGACTCCACCGCCATGCGACACATGCGCATCAGCAGTGCCAGAGATGCACGCCTGCCCGGCGGCGGGTCTCCCAAGCCCAGTTTGAGTAGAAACATAGTATTCACAAGCGGCTCGGCATCCATGACCCGGATCCGGCTGCTGCTGCCGCCGCCGCAGCCGGCGCTGCTGCCACCTCCTCCACCTCCTCCACCACCGCCGCTGCCGCCAGAGCTGAGGGCGTCGCTCCAATCAACGGGCACCCACCGCAGCAGCTTCAACGGCATTCCATACATCGGACCGCGATCCGCCGCGTGCAGGTAGGTTACGCCGTACACGAGCACTGCATGCCGTACACAGCGCCCGGAAAGCGCCGTACGCAGCTGGGCTAGCGGGCCCTCGCCGGCGTCGCACCTTGTGATCAGCCCCTGTAGGTCCTGGTACGTGGTCTGGAACAGCGCCTTCGCACTCCCCACAACCTTGTCCAGGCCTCTGCAAAAGCCCGCGTCTTCCGGAATCGCCGCGTCAGCAGACGCCACCAGCAGCAGCACCCAAGCCGTGTGCTCCATTACGGCACTGCTCTGCAGGCTGGAAGCAAACTCCGACACGAAGGCGAGGTGGGCGGCCGGGAGGGGCGGATGCGGCTGCGACCTCTGCTGACCCATGGGTCGACAGAGCAGCTGGTAGGCGAGTTGAGCAAAGCTGTCCACGAGGTACATGGCTTGTGATACAAAGGTTTGCCCGGTGAAGCATGTGTTAGCCATTGCCATGGGCGACAGTGCTTGTTGCTGGTCATGCTCGCGAGTGCGGCGCAGCTCCTGTTGCCGCTCCTGTTGCTGATGTTCCGGGCCTGCTTTGGTCGCAGCTTGCAGGGGCTGGGCAAGGGCAGCCAGCTGGCGACTGCAGGCCTGCAGGCTGTGCGAGCGCAGCAGCTTGGTCGCCAGGTCCAAGGCCGAATCAATGCTGCGGTCTTGACGGGCTGCACATTCAACAAAGACCCCGACCAGACTGCACGCTTTCTCCAAAGCTTTATTTCGCAGCACATCAATACGGGCGGCTGGCTGCTGGTGTTGCTGGTGCTGCTGCCGAGTAAAGCTGGACACCAGACGGAGCAGCGCAAAGCGGAATGACTCATCACCTGCAAAAGCCGCAGCTAGAGCCGCTCGATCAACTTCAGAGCTCTCACTGTACTTTCGAATGTCTTCCAGGAAATCTGCGACCTCTTGCAGCGTCCCGTTTCCAAACCTTGGGGGAGGCGGCTGCGGCTGCGGGCCTGCAGCTGGTGCCCGGCCAGCACTCCTTGCGCTAGCGGGCGGCCCCAGCAGCCGCTCCACAGCGCCAGGCAGCCGCTGAAAGCAGGTCCGGATGTGGAGAGGCAGCGGGTCTGGGGCGGCGGCCGAGCGCCGGCTGCCCGCCTGACCTCGGGCACCTAGCGGGCCATGCCGCCTGGGCATGTTTGATTGCAGGCGATTGGGCTGCTTCTGCTAGCTGTGAATTGTGCATTAACCCGGAAAGAGGAAAGCTAAGGGCCTAGATTGAACAATGGCACACTTTGCGCACTCCAGATGTACGGAATTTTGCGGTGATGTGTGAAAGAACGAGGACCTGCCGCGAACCGCATTCTGACTTGGAAGTGCAATTCCCTCGTCTTTATAAAGCTGCGGTGTGTTGTTCGAAGGTGATGGACTTCAGAGCTTAAAGATGAGGACGAGTCTTAACATCGGGCGCAAGGCGAAGGCGTATCAGGCAAGGCCACAGCAGACCCAGGGGCCATGCCCTGATAGCCGCTTCTAGACTTTTATAATATCAGGTGCGACGCTTACTGAGAGCTTTGCTTGACCCAGATGGGTGCTAGGCCAAGGCTGCTTGTCAGTTGAAAACTTGGAATACATCAATGGTGCCGGAAGGTATAGAGATGTTGCTGTCTCGTAGTCGTCCCAACGATGCCAGGATCCATTGTCTAATTTAACGAATGAATAAAATAGCTGAATAGGATGCAATTTATTACGCTGGACGCGTTGCGTGTATGGCAGGGCTTACTTGAGTTAGGCGCACCTGGCATGGATCGTGCAAAGAACCAAAGATCATAGCGGCAAGATGGGAGGTGGCATGTGGTCGAGCATGCTGTCACCTAGAGGCAGTGTGGCCCGCAAGCGCTAACTTCGCCGCTAGAGGCATGGGCGCCACGCCTTATGCAATAATTGAATGACCGTTACAATGGTTCCTTATGCATCGGGCGACCGTTGTCAAACCCTCAAGTCGGGACCTGCCAGGCCAGTGTTTGACCGCGACACCCGAACACCCCAAACACCAGGCAGCAGGTCACCTCCCATCCGCATGCTGCTGCTGGACTGCCTGCTTACCACCTCACAACACCACCCCATACTATTATCTGCTTGCCGCGCAACAGGAACCATCAGGTGCCCCTTCGCAATGGTAGTACATGCGGTCCCAACCCAGCAGTCACAACTCACAAGGCAACGCCCAATGCCCTTTAATGACAAGCAACTACCCAGCGTCATTCCATTCCCTGAAGCCGAGGGCCCACCCTGGGTTTGGACACGCGTGGTCCAATTCCCCCATTTGAGGACAAATCGGTCATGTGTACTGAGCCTGAGAACAGCCGATCATCAGCGCTCCGAGTGGCTTCCACTTGCTTACCGCACTGCTCGCCTGCCTCGGGTTTTAAAGAGAGTTCAGTGATGACTCTGTGTATGACACTACGCCGTTACCTGCTCACTTGTTCGGAAAGCACGGCAAATATTCTTTCTTTCCCAAAGGGTAGGACGGGAGTGGTCCGTGCCACGGTCAATCACTCGTGTCTAGCCGCTAGAGATCACCCAGCTGGCCCAATTTAAATTGCAGCCTGTCCTTTGACCATCGCGCTGTCCCTGTGTCTAACCCACAAAGGAACGAAGCAAGCTAAAACCCAGCAGCAGCCGCTTTGCAACATACCATTGGCTCTGGCTCTAGATATCTGGACCGCCTGCATAAACAACCTGTTTACTGCACTTGGAGGTCTGTTCCAAGTTATAACAGCCTTGGGGAAAGAGGAGAACTGAAGAACTCGGGGCTGTGTGACGGTGCCAGCACCATACGGTTGGTGGAGGTTATGAGAGGCTGGCGGCGCCTCGGCTACTTCACGCACGTGCCCACCTTGTTGTTTAGTGGTATCCTGAAAGGGGCATGCCGTGATGCCCTGTATGGCACGCTGCTTGTCCTGGTTAGCATCGCCGCAGCAGCCCTGCCCGTACGTTTTCCCCAACACGACCGGCCGAATACTCATCGCCGTCTCCGCTTTCTGTTTCATCGTTGGCTTTAGTTGATGATCCTTCTATACATCTAATGTAGTATGCCTTGCGGCTTGATAACCGATGCAAGTTAAGAGCAAAGTCCCTTTCCAGACGTTTGTTTCTTTCAAAGCTGCACGCGGCGCCGTCTTGTTGCCAAGCAATGTTACGGCTTGACTAAAGCTTAAAGATAAAACACTTCAGGCTATCGCCGTGCTTAGATGGTCGCCCTGTAAGGGAGGTCGGTTGCTCGCCCACCGGCTCGCACCAGCGACCCGGCTTCGGAATGGCCACCGTGCGGGAAGCTCTAAGACTTCTCGATGATGTGGCTGATGAGCTTAAAATATATGATGATAATACTTACAAGCTCGCGAAAGAGCTTCCGGTGCTCAAACGAGCGAAGGACATGTTGGAGAAGGTCAAAACGGTGCTGATGTCCAAGGAAGCGGATGTATCGTTGGTGACCAGGGACGACTGGCAGAACATGGCAAGCCTGGTGGGACCGCTGGGGCGCTGCTTTACTGCGTCAACCCCGGCAGCCGCTGCTGCACCCACCACCACCGGAGCCAACAACTCACGCCATGCCAGCGCCTCCGCGCTGGCTGCGCTGGCCTATCTCTCCACCCTGCACCCGCACGCCAAAGTCATCGTATCCAGCGCGATCGAGTCGGGCGTCGTGGCTGCGCTCGTTGAAACGCTCCGCAAGTGCATGCGCAATCCCACGCAGAACGGTGTCATCCGCGCCATGATGTACAAGGTACCGTACGCGTGTATTTCCCCTCACCCTCGCCCCCGCAGTGGCTCGCCGCCTGCCTCGTCCTCGTATACACCACCCGTGCCTTTCACCTCCACTGCCCTACAATGCACGTCGCCATGCTTTGACACGAGCGAAAAACTCATAGGCGCTTCAAAACTATCCTCCCGCTCCCCCCATCTGTCCCTTTCCCGTGCTCCTTGCCGCTCCCCACCCACCCACCCCCACGCATCCTCCTACCTCCTACCTCCGCTCCTCCACTCCCTTCCCATTCCCCCCACTCCCTCTCCACCCCCTCCACTCCCCCTCCACTCCCACCAGCTCATCGACACCCTCATCGGCCTCACCGGCTACGCCAGTCCCGGCCAGCTGCGCGCGCTGGTGCGGCAGGACGTGGCGGATGTATGCCTGGAGCTGCTGGCTACCCCCAGCGTGGAGCTGGAGAGCAAGAAGCTGGCCTCCAAGACGCTGCTCAACTGCCTGCGCACGCCCGGCCCGCCGCTGCTCAGCGGGCTGCGGGTGGAGCGGGTGGAGCAGCTGAACGGGCTGCTGCAGCAGCTGGCGGCGCAGGTGGGGCGGGGGGGTGGTGGTAAATAGAAGGAAGCGAACCAGGCAACATACGAGCCGTGTGACTAGGGGGCGGGGGCGGGGAAGACGAGGAGACATAGTGCGAGGAGGGAGGGGAATAGAGGAGGAGGAGAAGGGGGAAAAGAAGAAGAGAAAAGTGCCGTGCTGGGGAGGAGGAATCACGCGCTCCCTCTGCAAAGCCCTTCTATATGCTCTTCGTTGTCGTCGCTCACACCCGCCGCTCCACTGCCCCCCCCCCAACCGTAGGTACCGGACCCGGTGACGGTGGCAGCGAGCAGCCTAGCGGCGGCGGCGGGGGGCGGCGGCGGGGGCCGGGAGGGCGTCGGCCGCGACGGTGGCGTCGGCGGTGCCAAGGTGATCAGCATGCCCTCGCTGCTGCCCTCCGTCATGCAGTGGGTGTGGTGAGTGGCGGCGGGCGGGCGGGCTGGGGGGGGGGACGGGATGGAAGGGGGGGGCGCACTGGCGAGGAAGCGAGGTGGCGGCGATGGCTGGGTAACGTTCGCAATGGGCTGTGCGAGATTGGGACGTGCGAGCATGCCAGAGGCAGTCCGAAACCCAAGTCCCCTCCTTTTCCCTCCCCTCTTCCCACCCACCCCCCCAGGCTCCTACCTCACTTCATCCTGGACCACCTGATGACCTCCCTCGCCGCCCTGCTCACTCGCCTGGTGCTGCTGGTGTGGCCCGAGGGGGCACCCGGCATACCGCTGCTCGCACCACCAGCAGCAGCAGCAGCAGCAACCGCGCAGCCCGCTGCCGCTGCCACCTCACCCACGTCACCAACCGCCGCCGCCGGGGCTGCCATCACCGCCGCCGCAAACACAGCGCTCGACCCAGATCGGGAACACCTCAACATCAGTCCCTCCGGCGCTCCCGGCGGCAGCAGCTCCCGACCGCCCCCTCCTGCTGCTGCTGCTGCTGCTGCTGGCGGCTCCGAGGCCGCCCCTGCCACCACCACCACCACCACCGCCCATGCAGCACCTGCCGTCGCCTCCGCGGGGCCTCTGGCGGTGTGCCAGCTCTCGTTGCCCAACCGCCACCTGCGCCAGACCTTCACCAACCTATTCGCCGCGCTGGCCTCGGGCATGGCTGACCCGCGGCTGGCGGCGCTGCTGCGCGGCCGCACCATACCACCCTCCCTGCCGCCCTCCTCCTCGGCTGCTGCCGCCACCGCCCTTCCTTCCCGCAGGAGCAGCAGCCCTGCAGCCGCGGACCCACACCCAGATGGCCAGCGCGACGAGGAGGACTGCATGGCGGTAGACGGGGCAGCTGAGCGGGGTGCAGCAGCAGCTGCAGCAGCAGCGGGCGTTAGCGTCACTACCGCAGGCGGGGAACAGGATGAGGAGGAGGAATGTCAGCTGCCGCCCACGTCGCTGCCTGCCCGGCTGGTTCGTGTGGTGGAGGAGGGGCGGTCGGACGAGGTGGAGTGCAAAGTGGCGTTGGAGCTGATGGAGGAGATGTTTGCGGCGTGTGAGGCAGCTGCTGCTGCGGCTGCTGCAGCTGGGGGCGCGGGGGAAGCAGCAGCAGCAGGCGGGCTGGCGGCAGCTGCTGCTGGCAGAGGTATGGATGGGGATGTGGAGCAGCAGCAGCAGGAGGAGGAGGAGGAGGAGGTGCCGGATCTGGCGGGTGACGCGCTGGCTGCGGGGCTGCTGCGCGCGCTGGGCGGTGTGGGGGTGTTCCCTGCGCTGATGACGGAGGCGGGGGCGGCGGGGCTGGCAGCTTACGTCAGGTGGGGGGGAGGGGGGGAGAGGGGGAGGGCCTGAGTTGGGTGAGGTGGGCGTTGGCGAGGGGTGCGCGGACGGCTGCTGTGGGCAGGGAGGGAGGGGGGAGGTGCCACGGCGGTGGCACAGCAGCCGGTGAGGGCGAGATGGGCACACACACACACACGACTCGCGGCCAGTTTTCTTAACACACACGACTTCATCTTTCGGCAATCACAGTACGTTTCGCCTCGCGGCCAGTTATTTTAACACACACACCTCCTGCGGCTCCTGCGGCGGTTCTGTGGGGGCTTCATGTTCCGACATCCCAGTACGTTCCTACTCCCGGCAAGTTTCCTTAACACACCTCCTCGCGGCCATGTTCCTTAACCCGCCCACCTCTCCCATTCCTCTTCCCTCTCCGTTCCCCACCTCCTTCCCCCCCACCACCAGGCTCACCGTGCGGCTGGTCCGGCTGGCCGCCCTGTCGCCCCCCTCGGGCGGCTGCACCCCCTTGGCTCCCCGGCTGCGTGAGAGCGGGGTGCCAGCCTCGGTGGCCTACGTCGCCTTCTGGCCGCCCACCCGCCCCTCGCTCAAACTGGAAGCGCTGCAGGTGGGGATAATTGGGATGGGTCCGAATGGACATCCCGCACTAGGCTGGAAAGTTGAGATAGGGAGGGATAGGGGAAGGAGCTACGGTAGTGCTTGTTGGCCCACCATGTTCACCCAATCGCACTCCCACAACTGCACCTCAGTCCGACGACACCGCTGCCTGCCTGCCTGCCTGCCTGCCTGCCGCTGCTGCTGAGTTCCATCGGCCGCCTCCTGCTGCTGCTGCGAATGCCTGCCGCCTCACCCCCTGCTCACATCCTCCCCCCCCCTCCCCTCTCTCCCTCCCGTCTGCTCCCCCTCCCGCCCCCAGGCGCTGCTGCAGCTGGTGAGTCTGGACAGGTCCATGGCGGCTGCGGTGGCGGCCATGCCCAACTTCCCCATCGCGCTGTCCAACATGCTGCTGGGCGGGGACCCTGACACACGCAAGCCGGGGGCGGCCAAGGTGGGGGCGGGGGTGGGGATTATAGATGTATGCAACAACGCAGGGGGGGAGGGGGGCAGAAGAAGGCTTGGGCAGGGATGTGGCAGGGATGTGACATGCGGGCTGCGCTCCTCCTCGTGTGCCACCGCAACCCGGACCTGACCATCACATCCCCATCGCGACCCCTAACGTCTCCTCCCACTCCTCTTACCGCAGCCCTCCCAGACAAAAAAACCCAAGAAGAAGGGCTCCGCTGCGGCCACTGCGGCCGCTGCCGGTGGAGGCGGGGTTGGCGGTGCGGAGGGTGGTGGCGGTGGCGGTGGTGGTGGCAGTGCGGGCGGAGGCGGGGGGCGCACCGCCCTGACCATCCGGGAGGACCTGCAGAAGACGGCGCTGGCCATCCTGTGTGTGGTGCTAGAGGTGGCGGTGGAGGAGGAGAAGGTGGGCTGCGCGCAACACTGCTAGCTGGTGTCCTGCCGGTGTCCTGCCGGACCTCTCGCCCCTGCCATGAGCATCGAAACCGCGGCAAGGACAGAGCAGGCGTGCGTGTGTATCCATGCAACATTAGCTGAACTGCCCACCCCTACCTCCGCACCCTCGGGGTGGCTACATGGGTCCCATGGTCAAGCCTCGTCATACAGCTCGTCAGTTTCCTCGTTTTACTCCTCCCGCTCGCTCCTCCCGCTGCCTGCCCCGCTCCACAAGCAGGTGTGGCACCCGCTGGTGGAGTCCGGCATGCTGCCCCGCCTGCTGCAGCACTGCCCCGCCTTCCCCATGCAGCCCGGCCTGCTGGTGGGGCTGCTGGACGCACTCAGATCCACACTCACAGGCCGCCACCCAAGACATGACGGCAGCGACGACAGCGACGGCGATGACGGTGGTAATGAAGACGGCGGCGCTGCTGCTGCTGACGTGGTGACGCTGGGAGCGCTGCAGGCTGCCTGCGCGCCGTACGTGCTGCCACTGCTGCAGCACGGCGACCCATGGGTCGCTGCCAGCGCCGCTGCGCTGCTTCTGGGGCTGCTGCGAGACATGGAGCGCTACCGGCGCACTGTGGAGGATTTGGAGCAGGGGAATGAGATCCTGCGAGCGCTGGTGGCGGCGGGGGCGGCGGCGGTGGATGGAGCGGATGAGGTGGCGGCGACGAGGGCTGCTGCTGCTGCTGTCGCCGCGGCGGCGGCGACAGCGAAGGGAACAAGGGAGTCCTCTCCCGCCGCCGCCGCCACCTCCGGTGCCGCCGCTGCTTCTGATGGTGGTGCTGTTGACGGCGGGGAGGGCAGCAGCTCGGCTGCCGCAGCTCTACCCCCCGCCGCCGCTGCTGCTGCCCTCCCCGCTGATCTGCCTGCGCTGGTCGACGTGACGGCACACGGGCTGGGGCTGCTGTGTGCTGCGCTGCAAGCCTGCGTGGCGGCCGTGGTGCTCAGGCCGCCTTCGCCACCCGCCGTCCCCGCCCTGCAGCTGGTCGGCCCCTCTGCCGCGGCGCTGGAGGACCTGCTGACGTCGTGTGCCATACTGTCCGAGAGCTGCCTGGACATGCCGGCGCACGGCGGGGTGCGGCGGCACATGGCGCGAGCCCTCGCCTACGCCGCACCGACAGTGCAGGAGCTGCTGTCGGGGCTGCAGGAGGGGGTGGTGGCGCCGGTGACACCCGGGCGGCTAGCGCGCACCATGAGTCAAGCGGCGGAACAGCGGCAGCAACAGCAGCAGCATGAGGAGGAGGAGGAGGAGGGGGATGATGATGATGATGATGAGGAGGAGGAGAGGCGGTCTCCGCGGGAGGTTCGCGCGGCCCTGGCTGCGGCCGCGAGGCGGGCGCTGCGGGCGCTGCAGCGCATACCCGTGTTAGATGTGGCGCTGCTGCCGCGGGTGGGTGGGTGGGTTGGGGGTGCCCCGGGCTGGGGCTGGCGCTCATTGGTTACCGATAGCTGGGGAATGCATGCGCTACCATGACGGTTGCGCGGCTTCGTTAGTAAGCCGCCGTACAGCCCGCCGCCGCGCTTCCCCTGTCTTAACCCCTCCACCGCTGCCTCCCTCCTCTGCCGCCTACCACTGCTGCCTCCGATGCCGCCTCACCTCGCAGCCCAAGCCGCCCGAGGAGGAGGAGGCCAGGGAGCCCGCTCCGCAGCCGGCAGCCGCCGCCCCTCGGAAAGGACGTGAGTGTGTTGCATCGCGACATGTCCGGCATGCGGGTGCCTTGATACCGGTACCTCGAGGCGGGGCTTAGCGGGGGTGCTCCCGTCTCCTGAAGTCCCTTGTTGCAGCGTTAAGCACCGACTTTCACAAGCGCCTTAGCTAAACTATATTCGACTCAAGCCCTTAACCTGCTCCACAGGCGGTTGAATTCGGCAGGACTGCCACTCAGCTTAATAACCCGTCTGCCTGCTGCCTGCTTCCTGCTTCCTGCTCCCTGCTTCCTGCAGGTTCTCACAGCAACGGCTCCAAGCGCGGTGCCGGCGGTCAGCCCGCCTCCGCTGACGAGCCGCCGTCCACCCAGTCCCCCGCCTCCGCCAGCAAGCGCCAGCGTACCTCCTCCGCTGCAGCTGCCTCCCAAGCCGCCGCCGCTGCCGCTTCTGCCGCTGCTGCGGCCACCAACACCATCGCCGCCGCCGCAGCAGCAGCGGCAGCAACGACAACCATGACAGCGGCTGGCGATTTCCAATATCAAGACGTACCGCCGCCGCAGCAGCAACGGATGCAGCAGCAGCTACAGGCAGCAGCGGACGTTGCAGGTGCCGGCAATGGAGCCGCAGCTGCCGGGCAGACCATGACCCGCGCCCGCTCCTCCTCCCTGGCGGCTGCGGCAGCAGCAGCTGTGGTTGAGTTGGCACAGCAGGCGGCAGCAGCAGCTAAGCGTGAATCGGCGCAGCGGGGGGCAGCAGCAGCTGTGCTTGAGCCGTCGCAGCGGGCGGCAGCAGCTGCTGCCGCTAGCGTCCTCGCCCCTCCTACCGAGAAAGATATCCTCGCTGCTATTGCAGAGGTTGAACAAGCACACCCTTCCCATCAAGTATCCGACGTTGCTGCAGTAGCAGCAGCAGCAGCAGCGGACGCCGCGCCTGGACGGAAAGGGGAATTAGGAGGGCCGGCGGCAGGCGGGGCGGCGGCCAACAAGGATGCGGCGGCGGCACCGCCAGCCGAGGTGGCGGCCACGGCGGTTGGGTTGCCGCCATACCGAGCACCCTCTTCGGGAACTGCATCACCGCAGCCTCCGCTGGCCTCTCAAGCAGCAGCAGCAGCAGCTTCCGACTCGGGGTGCGGGCAGCAACGTCATCCGAGCAGCCGCACCGGAGACGGCACCGGGGGCCAGGCCGGCGGTGGCAGCGGCGGCGGTGGCGGTGGCGGCGGTGGCGGCGGGCAGCGTCTCACTGTGGCCGACTTCAAGGCCAGGTATAACGAGATGAGGAGTCAAAACGCGCAACTGGTTTCGCAGCTCGAGGAGCAGAGGCGCGCATGTGCAGCAGCGGAGGCAGCACGTGCGGAATCCGAGTCAGCGCGCACGGCTGCTGACAAGGCGTGCGCGGAGAGTGAAGAGGCACGTTGTGCCGCGGAAGCGGCGCGGGTGGCTGCGGTGCGGGCGCAGCAGCAGGCGGAGGAGGCGCGGGCAGCGCGGGAGGCGGAGGTGGCGGAGCTGCGTGCGGCGCTGGCTGAGGCGCGGGCGGCGCTGCAGGCGCGGGAGGCGGAAGCGGCTGCGCGGGAGGCGGAGTTGGTGCGAGAGCGGGATGAGCGGCAGCGGTTGCAGCGGGAACTGGATGAGCTGGCGGATATGGAGCTGTGAGGGGGGGGGCGAAGAAGGAAGTGAGAAGAATACTTAATGAGAAGGTTCCCAATGGCTGGAACCCCACCCGAGACCCGACCCAGACATCATCGGACTGTCTTACGTGGTGGGGCTGTGAGGGGCGGGTGCAGAGGGAAACGCGACAAACTTGCTGGGAGAGGGACATGACGTGCGGGTAGAGCTGTTTAGGGCTGAGGCTTGCCATAGCAGGGTGTGCTAGCTGGTGTGTTGGTGTGTTGCAGGCTGAGACTGTGTTGGCGGCTGGGTGCAGGATGCGGATGCGTTGGGAGGGGGAGTGAGGAGGAGTGGGGAGAGTGTCATTGCGTGAGCAGAGGAGGGAGGCAGATCGGGTACATTCTTGGACACATGGCGGGTAACGTGGGGGCCTTTGGGGGCACTAGGGGAAGAGAGAAGGGCAATGCGTGGAGAGACATGCACTCACGGTTGAAATCTTGCACAGGAATTGACATCCATTAAAAGTGAGGCTTATGCAAGGTGACCGGCACACCACGGCTGCTTAGGTTGTGTTGATGGTAATTCCATGCACTGTTGGGCAAAAGCTCACTATTGCATGACTTCGTTGGCGTGGCCAGGCAGGGGCCCCTTTATGCCCATTATGGAAAGGCAAGCATGAAATCTGCCCCAAAGGAGGCGACAGCGTTTGGAGTAATGCTAATTGGGCCCCCGTTTCTTATTACTCATACCGTGTATCCAGTTTCCTTTACAGACAATTTAGTAGGCTTAACCACTGCCGTGTCTTGGGAACACACTGATTTGTAAGAAATTATGACTTGCCATGACAAACACAACGACACCTAGTGACATGGGAGCTACTAAAGCGGATATCGGACACCGTAGCGGTGTGGAACGCTATTGCACTAGGTGGGGTTCAATACTGCGTTTGGCGCAAAAGCGTCCCCGGCTCCCCGCAGCTGTCTACGAGTACCTTTTTCCGAAAGTCTAACCGACTTCGCCGCTAGGTTCAAGACTTGTTTCGACCTCCGCTATAATGCATAGCTTACAAACTGAGCATGCTCTCGACTTCTGGGCCCAACCGGAAGAACCCGATTCGAAAGAGCCGCTGTACGGCAAGGTTCGCGGTTAGACCTGTCGTCCAGGAGATCACGAAGACCTCCTCAACTCCACGAAAACCTTTGCCACGACGCTCGTAATATATTTACAGGAGGCACCCCTTCGAGCCCGCTCTTGCATCAACCCTATCCTAGTGTCTACTCATCCCTGGTGTAACCACCCAAGGAAGAGGTTGGAAAACTAGTGCGCTGCCATGCTTGCCCAACAAAGATCACTATGCGGTGGCTCGAAGGTCCCAGCGTCAACCCTGTTGCCGCTGGCAAGGGCTGCTCGCCCATGCGTTCCGGCCATGGGCTCGAGCCCCAGCCCGCAAGTTTGCCCCAAGCTTAATCAAGATGTTCGACGACAGCTGCTTACTCCGTTACGATCTTCACTTACTACTGGCAAGTGCCTTCGCGATTAGGGTCCTCACAGTTGTATTCCGCAAGCGGCAAGCAATTCTCCATATCTTCCCTTTTTGTATTCCCTAACAGAACATGTGACATCGCCAGGCAACGGCGTTGCGCAGCCATCGCTGCACTCTTTCGGAAAACTAAACGTCGAGGACGTAGGTTATGCTATTCGTAGCGCTGCTTCCAAGTCCGTGATACTGAGGAGCACAGGTTCTATCATGCCCTCGCGTAGGCATATGACTTGGAGCGTAATGATTGGAACACGACGTCTCTGAGCGTCGTGGTCCTGGGCGCGTCAGGCGACCTGGCCAAAAAGAAGATTTTCCCAGCCCTGTTCGCGTTGTTCTATGAGGGGCTCCTACCACCGGTGCGTGCGGGTTGTAGGGTGCTGAGCAGGTGCCGGGTAGGGACATGCGCTACAGCCGACACGATGACCCTGGGCCCTGCCCCTAACGCCCCAACTGCTTCCTAGTTAATAGTAACTCCCCGCACCCTCGGTGCCCTCTCTCCACTTCCCTCCCTCCCAAAACGCTATCCTCATACATACCCTTCGCTGCCAGTTTCCCTAACACCCCCTTCTCCCTCCCCCCTGCAGGAGTTCCATGTGTTTGGTTTCGCTCGCAGCCGCATGACGGACGCTGAGTTCCGGGAGCTCATCGCATCCACCCTCACGTGCAGGGTGTCGGCAAGGTGGGGGATGGGAGCTGGAAGGTGATCCAAGAGGGTGGTGACTTTGGGGGTTGAGAGAGAGCGACCAAACGAAGGCACCGATTTTGGGGGTACGACGGGAGGAGGAGAAGGGAGGACACCCCCGTTGCAATGATGCATGCATGCACGCACGCCTGCACAAACTGCACACCTCCTCGCTTGCTTCATGTCCTCCATCTTGCCCCCAGGGAGCGGTGCGTGGAGAAGCAGGACGACTTCCTGCGCCGCTGCTTCTACAGCCCGGTGAGGCGTGAGGAGGGGCGCGGCGTGGAGGGGATGGGTGGAAGGGGGGTGGGTGATTGCAAGTACCGGTACGGGTTGCTAAGTAGGGCTCTGAGGTGCGGTTCTTGTGAGGACACGGGCAGGGTCTTCCGCCGTCAACGCAAGCAGAAGAAGATCTTACAGACTGTTCACTAACTGCCTGACTAGCCAGTTAGCTAGCTACTTTTACCCTCTGCAAGCTTAAACAACAACCGCACGCTTGCCTGCCGTACCGCCCTCCTCCGCTACTGCCGTACACCGTACAGGGTCAGTACGACGAGGCCGAATCCTTCCAGGATCTGAACCGCCGCATGGGCGAGGTTGAGGCGGGGTGCGGCAAGCAGCGCTCCAACCGCATGTTCTTCCTCTCCATCCCGCCCAACGTGTTCATCCCGGCGGCGGGAGGCGCGGCGGACTACTGCTCCACCAGGTGGGGCAGGGAGGGGGGCGGGGGAGAGGCGGCGGAGGGAGGTCGGGGGGAGGTTGGGCTCCTCCTTGAGGCCTGGGGAGTATAGTGCGGTAGTGGGCCACACACCACCTACGCCACAAGACACCCACCTGCTGATTTCCAACATCCTCCCGTCCTCCCGCTCCTACCCCAACCCCACCCTCACTGCATGAGTCGGGATATGGGATTGGGACTCATTGCTTCACTTATCTTTATTTTTGCGCCCCCACCCCGCTGCCCCGCTGCCTGCTGTCAGGACGGGCTGGACTCGTGTGATCGTTGAGAAGCCGTTTGGGCGCGACAGCGCCAGCAGCGCCGCCCTGAGTCGGGGTCTGGCGGCGCACCTGCGGGAGGACCAGATCTACCGCATCGACCACTACCTGGGCAAGGAGCTCATCGAGAACCTCACGGTAGGGGGGGAACGGGGCGGGACAGGAAAGAGGGGGAAAAGGGGTGGTCTGTACAGGGTTACTCGGAACAGGGGCTAATTCTCATGAAACCCTGTTGAGTACGCTGATTACGCTCCTACCCACCCACCGACACCCATTCCCCGTTCGCTGCTGCCCTCCACCCCCCACCCCACCCCCCACAGGTGCTGCGGTTCAGCAACCTGGTGTTCGAGCCGCTCTGGTCGCGGCAGTACATCCGGAATGTGCAGGTGGGTGGAGAGACTGGCCCGTCTGCTCCCACCACCACCGCCGCCGTCGCCGCTGCTGCCACCCCATCATGTCCTCCGCTGTCCCCTAACCTCCCCCCCCCCTCCCCATGTGCGTGTTTCCCCTCCCCTGGCTGCTCACCATGCACGTGGCTGTCTCCATGTGCCCGGCCCCGCAGATTGTGTTCAGCGAGAACTTCGGCACGGAGGGTCGCGGCGGCTACTTTGACCAGTACGGCATCATCCGTGACGTCATCCAGAACCACCTGCTGCAGATCCTGGCGCTGTTCGCCATGGAGCCGCCGGTGGGGGGGGAGGGGGCCGGAGGTGGTGGGGAAAATGGGTGGTTGTGCAACAATGGGTGGCAAGCTCCTACTGTGATGGGGTAGCAGAAAGGAGAAAGGAGGAGAAAGGGGGATGAGGGAAGCGGCGAGGCCGTCCTTTGCCCACATGGTACCGTATCCCTTCCTCCTTACCCCTCCCTCTCTTCCTCCCCTCCCTCTCTTCCTCCCCTCCCTCTCTTCCTCCCCTCCCTCTCTTCCTCCCCTCCCCACCCCTCAGGTGAGCCTGGCCGCCGAGGACATCCGCAACGAGAAGGTCAAGGTGCTGCGCAGCATGCGGGCGGTGCAGCTGGACGACACGGTGCTGGGGCAGTACCGCTCGCGGGTGCACAGCGGCCGCACGCTGCCGGGATACCGGGACGACAAGACGGTGCCGGAGGGCAGCCTGACGCCCACCTTTGCGGCGTGCGCGCTGTTCATCAACAACGCGCGCTGGGACGGAGTGCCCTTCCTGCTGAAGGCCGGCAAGGCGCTGCACACGAGGAGGGCGGAGATCAGGGTGCAGTTCAGGTGGGGCGGGGGGAGGGAAGGGGGGAGGGAGGGGTGACTAGTGCCCTGCTCCTACTCCTCACAGCGGCACCCAGTTTTTGCTCTGTTTTCCATCGTCCCGTCATCCTACGGGCCTACCCGTCCTTAAGCAAACCGCTTACTGCCAGCCAGTCCCCCTAACCATTCCCATGAGGCAAGTAGCGCGTAAACGCCAACCAGCTTTCACCCCCCAATTCCCCTTCCCCCCTTCCCGCCTTCCCCGCCCCCTCCCAGGCACGTCCCCGGCAACCTGTACAAGCACAAGTTCGGCCCCGACCTGGACTCCGCCTCCAACGAGCTGGTCATCCGCATCCAGCCCAAGGAGGCCATCTACCTCAAGGTCAACAACAAGGTGCGGGACAGGGGAGGAGGAGAGGCGGGGAGAGGAGGATTGGAAAGGAGAAGGCGGGGAGAGCAGGCGGGCAGGCCTAGCTCTGCGTGTCATGCGAAAAGACATCCAACATCGGCACTACCACCACCGGCCCTCTCACTCGACCAAGTTCTTAACCTCACCCCCCGCACCCGCACCCTCACCCGCTTCCCTCCCCCCTCCCCGCCCCCCCTGCCAGGTCCCCGGCCTGGGTCTGCAGCTGGACACGACCCGGCTGGACCTGCAGTACCAGAGCGCCTTCCAGCAGTCGGAGCTGCCGGACGCGTATGAGCGGCTGCTGCTGGATGTGGTGAATGGTGAGCAGCAGGGGGGCAGGGGGGACATGGGCAGGGGACAAGGGGTGTAAGAGGGGCAGGGGGCAGACCATCGGAAACCATAGGGCAAGGCAGGGGCACGCTTTGCTCCTCGTCCTTTGTGTGTGTGTTGTCCCCTTGTGTGCCTACTCACAGCATGACATCTCCCCCCAGACCCCCACCCCCTTCTCCCCTGCCTCTCCTCCGTGTCCCACCCCCCGCCCTGCCCATTGCTTTGCCCTCACCTTTGTTTTCTCATGGTTTTGCATGGTTTTTGACCCCCCCCTCTCCCCCTGCAGGTGACAAGCGGCTGTTCATCCGCTACGACGAGTTGGAGGCGGCCTGGGACCTCTTCACGCCGCTGCTGCACGAGATCGAGAGCAGAAAGGTAAGAGCCGCGGGGGGGGGAGGGGGGAAGGCGGCAGAGTGCGGCAGCAGGCTGCCTGGCGCACATCCCGGGGTCGGGGGTCTGCGGTGGCGGTGCAACCCCATCCAGACCCAACCCGGTGGAGAGCTCCATGCGAGGAGGGCCCCCGCGTCCATCACCTCTGCCCCCTAACAAAGCCTCCTCGCCCCCTGCCCCCTCTGCAGCTCATCCCCGAGCTGTACCCGTACGGCAGCCGGGGGCCGGTGGGCGCCCACTACCTGGCCGCCAAGTACGGGGTGCGCTGGGGCGACATCGCGAATGAGGAGCCGGAGGACGTGTGAGGGGGGTCAGGATAGACCAAACCATAGGAAGCCACGAGGACGTGTGAGGGGGTGTGAGGGGCGGGTTGGGGGGCGCGAGTGGGAGGGCGGGTGAAGATGTGGAGAGGCGGGGGCGTTTTGAGGGTTTGAAAGCCAGGGGCTGCTGCTTCTGTGGCTGTGGCTGCTGCTGTGGCATTGCTGACGGATGTATAGCGGTGGCATACGGGTCGGAATGGGGAATGTTGGGAAAGGACGGTTAGGTAGGGACGTCCTGTGCGGGAGGTTATTTATGTTGGGGGGAGGCCTTGGCAGTAGGGCAGCGCGCTGGGTTGCATGCTTGGTGCGTAGCTCATGATGACGATCGGACGTGGTTAGCGACTCCGCGGTTGGGGATGTGGGCGATGGCGGCAGGGGAGCTAGGCGGCGCAGGGGGACGGAGAGGCTGTGGAGAGAAGCGTACAGCTGGGGTCCATTGCGGAGTAGGAGGGGGTTCTGGTGCGGCGGCGGGAGCGCTGAGTGAGCTGCTGGGCGACGAAGGCGCAGAGGGTTGGGGAGGGGGTGCAGTCGCTTTTGGCTGTGCTGGGCTGTCCTTTCCCGCACTTGCGTGATGGTGTGGGCGGGTGTGTGGGCGTGTCCCCCGTGACTAGCCGATGCTATCTAATGCTGTGTGCCGGCGGGCGGGCACTGCAGGAGGGAGGGAGGCCCCGATTGAGGCCACCGCCACCGCCTGCGGTTCTATGAAATGTGCCGGGCAGTCGTATCCATTCCTAGTATATTGCTTACCAGTACTACTACTTCCTAAGCTTGTACGGTCAGGATGCTTATAATGGGTTATTACCCGGGCAGGCTTAAACGCGTTGTGCGTCAGAACTGTCTGCGTCAACATGGGTCAAGCGGGTAGCAGCCTGCGTGTGTTTTGTATGTTACCCCGTTGCCGTTCGCTCGGTCGGGTTACCTCGGCGATTGAGGGCCGGGGGCACCGGGACCGCAGGTGTGTATTCATTCTTTGCAAGATTGCAAACTCAGTTAAACGGTACACGTTGTATGCTCCTTTTTGGGAAAAGCGGGTTTAGCTGCAACAACCCTTTTGCTTGGACATGACGACAGGGACGTCACTCCTGGTGCTTTCTTTCTTTAGCCGTCGTACATTATATATGGCTTCAGTCAAATAACTCGACGCATATATGCATTTCCGGCGAACCCTAATGTGGGGACGGGCCCTGAGCCTCTCCTCTTTCAGTGCAATATGTTTTGCCGTACGGCAATTCCCGTTCCTTGATGTAATGCTGTGACATGCTCGGCCTATCCTCCCACCTGCGGGTGTGCACTGCATCCTCGCTACATCTTGTCTTGCTCTGGTAGCGGTATTGTCAGACCCATGGGTCGTCATCCTCGTGCTCTGCTGACCAAACCTAGGGCTTTGAGTCCCGGCGCGTACATGTGAGGGCGTCATTGCCAGGGGCCCGGTGTACTAATGCCAAGTCGCGGAAATAAGCCGTTGGAAAGCAATGTAGGCGGAGGGCACCTGCTGTGAACCGTCCCTGTGGTTGAAGCAGCGGAATGGATGGGAGCGCAGCTGCCAAAGCATGATTGCACGGGTTTAAGCTACTGTCCCAATTCAGCAGGGTTGTTGGTCCGTAGACCTTTTGCGTCGTTGCCGTTTCGGTTGAAGCGGGCGGCGTGACCTTCTATGTCATACAGTCACTCCGGCATATCTACGCAGGTGCTATGGTTAGGGTCGCCTTCCTTCTGGCCGCCCTCCACACAGATTGGGAGCATTATAAGGCAGCACTCGGGATGTCTAAGGGGTTGGTAAGGCATTTGGACGCTTTCAGCATGGGCGTCAAGAGGGCACGTGTCATGCTAAGCCGCAACTCTGCCGCAAGCTGGGATTCGCACTAGTAAATGGAGACGAAAGCTGGTATGGTGTTTAAGGCAATATAGCAATGCAATGCTCTTGCTAAAAGTCAACCGGATCCAGTTGTTTCATGGAAGCGTGGCCGTACTTGTAGTACGGAAAGGGGCAGCGAGCATGCTGAAGTGATACACCCGTATGCATGATTTCGCTTGTCTAGTTTAGTGTGAGTTGCCTAGCTGCAGCAAAAATGAACGCTCTTCGCCGGCTGGGGGCTCAAGCCATGCGGCTGCAATCGCAGCAGCTGCCTCAGCAGCAACTGCAGCTCCGCAAGGGCCTAGCTGACTATGCTAAGCCCAAAGTGGACACTAGCTTGGACCATGTTTTCGGTGACAACAGCAACAAGCTCGCTTACAACGTGCGTATTCCCTAACAACGTAGTGCGTATCTCGGACACTTCTACAAGATGTTCTTTCTATTACAAATACAGCTTTTGGCCCAACTTACGTAGCTCCGCTTTTCTTCCGCAGTTCGAGCCCATGCCCATGGGGTCGCTGTTCGTGCGCACCCTCATTATGACCGGCGTGTTCTTCTTCCCCGTCTGGATTATGCTTAACGACGAGTACAAGTACACCAGCTTCATGGAGAAGTAAGGACCAGAATGCCCTTACGCACTTGCGTTCCCCCGAAGGATAGACAGCCTTACAACCTATTAATACTGCAACTGCAGGGTTGCCGAGGCAAAGGCGGCGAAGCAGGCATAAGCATGTGCCTTGGTGCTAGCTAGCATCCTAGGCGCAATCAATTGGAAGCCGGGAGCCTCTGGCGCAGTCGGCGCGCTTTGGAGTTTACGGCTGGCGTCAGTCGCCACCACCGCCAGAGGACTCGCTGGATATGAGGACTCCGGTGACACGGCCCTGCTTTTCCAGCGTGTATAGCGCAGCCATGGATGCCTCCACCATCCGCCCTGGGGGGCGTGCAGCATATGACGGAGTGGGGAGGGGAATTCAGCTTCGGGTATCCATGCCGCTGCGAGGTAGCTTGATGCGCGGGAGCAAGTGTTTAAGCTTGTCGAGTGCGAACTACCCTCTTAGCTACCATGGGAATGGACGGGTCACTAGGGGAACACGCCGCCTTATCCTAGTTCGGGCTGCCTTTCAAGGGCCGTTACGGCAGAGGCTGTTACGGAGGGGTTTTGTGGTGTAGTAAGCAGTGTCTTCAACTGCCGTACAGCATTCGTGTCAATGTGGGAGGGCCCTAGGGTCCTGAGTGGCCCTGCGCTTGCCTCGGACCCAACCTAACAAGGGCTACCGCACCCCACAGCGCCTTTGTAACCAACCATTGTGCGGATGCCAAATGCTGGCGCTGGTTCTTTTCCCCCTTGCTCTCCTCCCATCGCCCGAGGGTCCTCCACTCGCCTGCCCGCCCCACCAGCCCCTCTCCTCTCCTCCTCACTACCCTCCACCCTCCTCACCTGCGAAGAGGAAGGGCGTCTTGCGGTGCGGCCAGACCACCTCGTCGCTCACCAGCTGCAGGAAGTCCTCCCAGCGCAGCAGCCGGCGCAGCTGCTGCGGGTCGCCCCGCCGCAATGCCTCCAGCGCATCGCGGGGGATGAAGGCAGCGTAGCCTGATATGTCGAGATGCATGCATGGGTGCAGGTAGGTGACCCGCAGAGGGCGGCAGGGGTCAGCCGGGGAGGCGGGGAGAGGTAGGGGAGTCAGGAGGCCGAGTGGGTGAGAGGTGGGGAGGGTTGGTATGTGGGATGGGCCAGGGAGGGGGAGGGGGAGGCATGAAGTGCGGCATCAACTGTGTCTTGTGTGGGGGCAAGGGTGGGTGGGAGAGTTGTTGGGGTTGGGGGAGGGACAGGATGGAACGTTGGCCTCGGTGTTGGTCTGGGATGCTGTGTAACGTCGCGGTTTGGGGCATAAGGGTGGTGGGAATGGAGCATGGAGGGTGTACTACTAGCTTGGAGAGGAACATATGCCGGATGTGTGTGTGTTACGGACTGGCAGCTTGGTGGTCGCATGCAGCATGCACGAGCTGCTCGTTCGTAAACCTATGACTGCAGCACACGGGGCGTGTGCCGCTGATGTGCGGAGCAGCCCGTCTGGGTCATTACCCTCGCTAGATAAGGGTGGGAGGCAGCACTCCCGTTCTTGGTGCTCCGCTCCCTTCATACCACCCGCTCCAGAGCTCCCGGAGCCACACACGTCCCCAGGGGCACCCCGCTCTCACTTGCAGCCTCTCCGCCACTGCCGGTATCCTCCCCGCAACTTCCGGGTATTGACAGGCAATGCACCGTGCCCTCATCCATCCCCCAAGCAGCCCTCCCGGACAGCCTTGCCGTAGCAGCACGAAAAGGCTGTGCTTACTCGAGATGGCAGGAACACCCTAGGTCTTGGATACCCTATAGGCTACGTCCCCACCAGCTTGCCCAGCACACCGTAATAATAATAGGATTTGGTAACTCTGGGTTGGTGCCCCCACCTGACTTGGTGGGGATCTCCCCCACCAGTCGGTAGTCGAAGATCTCGGACCGCTCGCCAAAGTACCAGGCGTTGCCGGGCTGTCGGGAGGGGAAAAAAGAAATTCCAAAGTGTGGTATGATAATGAGGCGGTGGGGTGGGGTAGGGTGTGGCAATAGGAAGGTGTGTACCGCATTATACGGCGCGACCCGCCCCTCAGCGCACCCAACCGGAGCCGCCCAGAAGTTGTGATAGCCTCCGCACATGGGGGGGAGCTGCCCATGAAGGGGGGCTGTGACACCCGCCCCACCCCGCACCCCGGCACCGCACCTCATCCATGTCTGCCAGCTCCGAGTCACCCTGAGTGGGTGCGGGTGTCGGAGGGGAGGGGAGGTCGGGGGACATGTGGGGAGGTCGGCAGGGAAGAGGAGACGGGTTGGCGCGGTCTAACCGGAGGACAAGGCATTCCCTACCGACTACCAATGACACGCGATAGCGCGGTACCCCCCTCCCCCCCCCTTTCCCCCCCTTCCCTTCCCTCCCCTTCCCTGTCCCCCCTATGTTCCCCGCCCCACCTTGGACAGCTTGGGCAGCAGCTCCCGGGGCACCCTGATGGAGGCGGCGCAGGACTCCAGCGGGGCGGACTGGCGGGAGGTGGGGGGGGATTATATAAGTGATACAACGAGTCCCAATCCCATATCCCGACTCATGCAGTGAGCTCATTCGGAGACACTATCCTAAAGACACGCATCTCAAATTACTTAGTTGGGGGGGTGGTAGGTAAACGGCGGGGGGGGATATATGACCCGACTCATGCCGTGGGCGCAGCAATCATGGAGACTCTAGGGAGGTGCAATCCGGGGACTGGCGGGGGGGGAGAGGAGAGGAAGAAGCTAACCGCATGACAAGTTGACAACAGGTGGCCGTACCAAGGGTTGCACCACAGGGCAGCCGGTAAGCCCATCTCAAAGGGGAACAAAGAAGAACCGTGGGGTGGGGTTGGGGGGTAAGGAAAGGGGAGGAAATGGCCCCAGAGCTGAAAAGGGCTGTAGGTCCCTAGAAGGAAGGCGGTCCGGCCCTGGCGCAACCCCCACCTGCCCGCCCACCCACCCACCTGCAACAAGTCGGGCTGCAGCACCGTGCGGGGGTCGATGGCGACCACTTGGGGGGGGCAGGTGCGGAGGTGGGGGTGGGAATGGGGTTGGGAGAGGGACAGCGGAGGACAGGGGACGGGGGCCGCACGGCAGGGTACGAGAGCGGGTGGGGGGACGGCACAGGGGGAGGGGGGGAAAATAATAAATAAGTGCAACAACGCAATCCCAATCCAGGTAGATCCCGCAGTCCACAGTCACGACAAGGCTTGGTGCAGTGCAACTCCAAGTCATGAGGCAGTTTGAAAGAGGACAGTACGATGATGTGGTGGAAGGGGGATGAGCAGGAGGTGTCACGGCGCACCTTCCACCTCAGCCGGGCCCTTCTGTGGCAGGCCCAAGAACTCCGCGAGGTTCCACAGCCCAGCCGAGCCGGCCGGCATCGAGGCCGCTGCTACTCCTCTTCGAGCAGAGCGGAGTGCCGTCTGGCGGAGTATCATGATTGCGTTGCGGCAAGAGTGTTGCGTTGGTTTGTTGTTGCCTAAGTATGCAATTGAGAGGATCGAAATATGCCTCTTGTTACGATTTCTGTACTTGATCACTATATGTCATGTAAGCAATTTGATCCTTTATATGTCGCGTCATTGTAGTGTCGCGCTCCGACCCCAGGGCCTGAACCTACGCAGCACGCGCTGCGGTTGGTGAAGCTCGAAGCTTCCAACACTGTGACAGGACTGAAACGTCGAAGCCAATGAATAAGATGAAGCTTCACGCTAGCCGCGCTGTTTCGCAACGCACATTAAGTGCGCAGCGTCCATTTATGCTGGTTCGGCCACGGGCTCAAGCAACCAGCGCAACGAATAGCGAGCCGCAACAGTTAAAACAGGTTAAGCTCAAACTAACACCTTTTACACCGGAGAACATCAAGCCTTTTGGTCAGGTGATGGTCGTCAGGGATGACCTAGATGGATGGCCACGAGTCACACAAGGGTGTGTCATACACCCTACCTGATGTTGCAGATCATCTCCAGCTGCGAGGATGGAAAGTTGTTTGACCAGGATGAGGCGCAGCTGGTGTTGAACCAGGGGACGCCCAGGCGGGTAACAATGTTGCAGTTGCGATGTCACAAACCGCCGCATACCACGGTCTACGACGTTGACTGGGCTTGCGTTATACATGGCTGCTTGTTGAGTTGAAACATTCTGGTTCGTTTAGCGCGACGGCAAGCTGTTTCCTTTACTTACGGGACTTCATTGTACGCTAACGTCTCACGTGTTAACGCACCACCGACTCGGACGCAAGTCCTGGACCGCCAGCTATGCATCCCAACTTCGCCGATAGTCCCCTAGACTCCAAATCCCTGCCGGACTAAAAGCGCCAGGGTCGCAACCGCAATGCGCTTATCACAGCCATCTCTGCTGCCTTGTCCCCCGCTCCCCCGCCCCCAATTTTTGTACCCGGGTTTGTGTTACCAGTGTGCCGTACCTCCCCTCCCCCGCCCGCCTTCTCAAACCCTCAACCCAACATCCTGGGACAGGTTCTACATTATGCGCCTGCCCCTCCGCGGCCTCACCTTCCGTCGCATCACCTACCACGCCCACGTGACTCAGTGCCTGGGCAGCCTCACACCGCCCCACCCCTGGTGCGTGTCTGGTGCTGTCGTCTTCTTTTCACCTCGCAGAAAACACGACACGGCACTGTGCAAAGGCCTCTCTGGGTGCTCCGCCCCCTCTTTCCCCCACCCCTCATGGCTCATGCCCTCCCGGACCCACTCCCTCCCTTCTCCAGCTTCCCGTTTTACCCGCCTCCCTTCCCATACCTTCCTCCCACCCTTGCTCCCCACCACTTCACTTCACTATGTACCGGTATCACCTCCCCACCAGGTATGTGGCGCTAGCTGCCCCCAGCGGCAGTGTGGAGCGCTTCCCGCAGCCGCAGGAGCTGCGCGTGTTCCGCATCCCCTTCGGAGCGGTGCTCAAGCTTCACCTGGGCACGTGGCATGCCGGTGCGGGTGGGGGGGCCCGGCATGATGGGCGAAGCATGGTGGGGGATCGGGAAAGGGGTACGGTAACAGTGGTGAGCGCGCTGCTCTCTCCCTGTCATCCTCGTCCCGCTAACCACAGCGGTTGCAGCTCGATGCGTTCACCACCTCGCCTCCTTTTACCCCGCCTCGCCCCACCGTACCGCTCCTAGCCCCAGCAACCACCTCTGCCCATGTTCCGCCCCCCCCCTTATATGCTATCCCAACTATCTAGCCTAATGCGGATTCTGTTTCCAAATTACCCCCCCCCTCAGGCCCGCTGTTTCCCCGCCCCGCCCACATGGACTTCCTCAATCTGGAGCTGGCGGACACCAACGTGACCGACCACAACACGCACGACTACGCCCGGCAGCAGGGGCTGGAGTTTGTGGTGGTGGTGGACGAGGAGGGGGAGCAGGGGTAGGGCTGAAATGGGTAGGCGAGACAAAACGCCATGCTATAGCTGGTACGGTTACGCAGGATGTTTATGTTGGTGTGTGTTTCGGAGCCCTGATCTCGGGAGCGAGGATAGGAACAGTGCGAGCAGGCTGGCAGGAGCGGTACCGACTAGGCAGCGATAGCTGGAGACAGGGGTCGGGGAGGCCAGTGGGCGGTGGAAGACGTCTGTAGAGGACCTGGTACGGTGGCAGGTAAAAGCCCTTCTCAAGATATCCCATTTGAATTACGGTCTTATCGTAGTCCTCGAGCGCCTGGTCTGGTGGTCTCCTTCAAATGACTCCAGGGTGCAAATCAGGCAAGCGAATGCCACAATGGCTAGTACGGCAGACAGAAATTGCAACGGCGGGAGCTGTCAGGTCACCCACTTTACACATACAGCTGTGCAGGTACAATTCCGGCAATGTGTGCACACCAGTCTTCCGACGGTATCTTACGATAGCGGCCACCAGCGCAGGCCTCCCCTCTCAATAGAGTACATGCGGCAGAGCTTAAACCATTCGGCCCACAGGGTACCGATCGCCTCAACGGACGCCGCCTCTCGACAATGAAAAATGGGCGCACACCTATGCACAAGCAAGAGGCAACAACCGCCAACCGACGTCCACCTCGGCTATGGTACAAAAGAAATGGCGACATCGTGGTGTGGTGGAAACCTAAAACGTTCCACACTGTTCCACGGAAATAACTTCGGGAATATCCCCAATTTTTCGCGCCTGCAACCCGTCAAGTCTCCTCCTTTAAGGCCAGCAAGGTACAGCGGAGGAAGATCCCCCACAAACACCTGCACCGCCATAAATGCATTAAACCCGCCTCACGAGCAACTGTCGCCACGACAAGTACCCCCTCAACAGGCTGGTTTAGACGTAAAGCTATTGTGCTAAACCAGCTGAGAAGAACTCTTCATGTCTTTTATACGCGGGCCACGCAGCACAGCCCACCCTCGTTCACGCAATACGCAAAGCTGCGAACTAGTAGCAGTAGTAGAAACAGTAGAACCGGCCGCATTGAAGGCCGTGCGCCGGCACCGGCGTGAAAGCAGCACTATAAGGGGGTACCAGAGGTCCCGGAAAAAATTAAACCCATCCGTAGCACATCAGACAAGCGAGGACACGCTATCAACTACCGTAGTACACCAGTCAAGCGAGGACACTCTTAGCAACTACCAACGCGAGGGGCGCGCCAGTATCGAGAGGCAAAGCACACAACTACAGCAACGGCCTCCGACAAAGCGGTTTAAATCATACACCCATAAGAGCATTTGAAAAGTCTTTCCCCACATGCAAAAGGCGCACTAGCACACTCAAGACCGAGCATGCCTGCAGGGTGGCCCTGCCAAACTAACTTCGCCGCCGCGCTGGGAACCACGGGCAACCCGTGCAGCGCAACAAAACACGGCACATGCATGGAAGCCCGTCCCGGCAAAACCTGGCGCAAGCAATGGGCGCGCCAAACCGCAATCCGCAGCTAGAAACCCCGCATTGGCGACAGCAACCTGGGAAACACCCAAAGGGTGATCCATGCCTTCATGGTCATTGGTCTTTATCCCTCCCTCGTCATTCCCTAACCCTAGGCCTGATCTCTAACAACAAGCAATTATCTTCGCCCCAATGTCATGAGCCCTCGGTTCTTATAAACTCTCTCCCGATGCCCCTATCACTCTTTGCGCCCATGCAAGCAGCAATCAACGTGTCAGGAACCGAAGCCTACCAACTACAGCACTACAACAAACACACACAAGGCATCAAAATAAGCTTGAGCACACTGCTTGCCAGCCGCAGTCCCTACACGGCATCCATGACCCGGGCCACCGCCGAGCATCCGAGCCAACGGAAAGAAGGCCTCTGGGCTGTAGCATGGAAAAGAGAGCGTGCGGCAAAACAGGCAAGCAAAACAACAGCGACACCAAAAGGGCCTGGCCGAGCAACATGCCTGCCCCCAAAACCATACCAGGAAGAATAAGCTGAAAGACAAATGACCGCTTATTTACGGCGGGACATGTCGGGCTTAGGACAAGGCAACATCCGCTGTAGGAAGCTCCCATGCCGAGCCGTGCACGCAAACCCTTAGTCGAGCTGGTCATTATTGGGACAACTCCTGCGTCAGCACTCCGCGTTAGCAGGAGCACGCCACTGGCCGAAGCTGTTTCCGTGGCCGCCGGTGGAACATAGCGGGCCGAGGTCCGGAAATACCCGTCGTCGCCGTCGCAGGGAACGGGTTGGGGGCGACGTTTTGTACCGTCTCCTGTGTAAAGGCAAGAGGTAATAGTTCGGCGTTTGGGCAGCAAGTCTAGTCAAAACAAGCGGATGTCATGCCAGCAGTTAGCATGGAATGGCATCTGCAAGTCACGGCACCCCGTCAACGTACTAACTTTCTCAGATGTAGATTGACAAGTACGCAACGGACTCGAAACAGGAAACGCAGGCTCTTTTCCCAAATAAGACCCTTTATGGCCACGAGAGTTGCGACACAGTTGCGACACAGGTATCTCTACAGCCACAGCTGCTTTCACATGTTGTTACGTGCGAAGTTGTTAAGCTTCAAGGCATTCGCATAGTTCCGCAAAAAAGAGCTAACAAAGGGTCGCTTATGGGAAGCCCCAGGGTCATTTCCTTACCGGGTACTCGTCGGACGACGCATCGAGGTAGTGAGACTCCCGGCGAAAGCAATCTTCATGCGGCTGGCCCTCAGCAGACGAGTCCGAGGCGGTGGCAGCAACTGCACCGTTGCCGATGAGTACTGGCGCGCCAAACAGGAGCGAGTACCTAAGCTGCTCCAGCGCCTCATAGTCGTTGAAAATGCGCTGGGCCTGGCCCTCATACCTGTCAGCAAGTAGTATTTGCGTTAGGACGATTGTTGAGAGGGCAGGCAGTCCGCGGCCCCTTCCCCACACTTGATTGACAAGGTGCCCCGACTCAGCTTACCCATCAAAATCTCGCTCCTTCCGCTTATGGCCCTCGGCAGCAGGCAACGCTCCCTTTCGCGAGCCCTTGGTGACCACAACTGCGTGGTGCATCTGGGGAATCTCGCTTCGCGCGGTATTCGCCGAGGAACGGCGTGCTCCAGGAAAGTAGCCCGCCAAAGTTCCCTTCACGAGATAGCGGCTGCCGCAAGCATTGCAGAGCGTGGGCTTCTCCGGTGGGCCCTTGCGCCAGCAGGGAGTTTGCGTCGTTCCACAATGTGCGCAAACGTGTGAGGCTCCGCTTGAGCCTCGCATCGTCCTTAACAGAACGTACTTGCTTGCGGAGGTGAAAGAGCCAATCAATTGTTTGTCAACTGCTGGTGATAGGACCACCGGAAGTGCGATGGTCTCTCTGTGAGGATATCAGTATGCAAGCGAGGAAATTTAAAGTTTTGTTTGTATCGAGGATATCGTCGAAGAGTTTGATCTAGGCTATGCGGGCCTGCTTGGCGAAAATATGGTATGGATTCGCAAGGGTTGACACGTAGGAAACTCCGTACCCGTACTCAAGATTTTGCACAGCGGCAACAAGGTCATGTCGACCCAACTTCACCTACTGTATTAATGTATTTACAATTGCTGAAAATTGTACTCATAGATTGCACGGTAGAGATGAAGTACTAGCAGCGCATTCACCCTGACAGGCTTAAGCACGATCTAGTTTGGTATATAAATTCGTTACCCCGAAGGTGTAACATCAACTTTCATTTACGACGGGATGGTGCAATAGGGATTCGTTTGTCAACTGAAAGCGACATCGCTTTCTGACAGATCTTTTACATGATTGAATAGAGCTTATCTCTGGCTACTGGTCCTTTCAATTTTGATAGTCTACGTGGAGATCACAGAAGCAGGAACGCGCAAGCCCAGAACCTCCTAGTTTATTCCGACTGACCTCACATGGCAAAGGAGGCCAGCCGTCGAAGCAGAAGATTGTGAAACTATGTGCATAGAAGTCATGTTAGGCGTAGCCGTATAGGGGCCATTTCCAGAGTGTATAGGGCCCATCACGAACCGCCGCGAAGAACTGTCCTTAGCCGTGTGTCGCAGCGAAGAACCTCGGCACCAGCTGCTTAACACGCAAGGATGCACCTTCTGCCTTGCCGACATGGGTCATAGACTTGCAGGCATCTCGAACAGACCAACTCTCTTATTTCGGCGATTTCACATGTGGGTACTAATGTGGGTGATTTTCTCTCGTTCCCATGTCATGCGTGCACAACAGGTTTCCGCAGGCTAGACCCTCCCCTTCCCGCCAAGTCAAGGCACCAGCTGCATACGGTGGCGCTGCCGGTGCGCTGTCATACAGACACTTGAGTTGCCAAGGGCTGTGTGTTGTGGTTTGCAAAGCCAACGCTTTCGTGCGCCCACGGCTTCAGAGAGCACATGGAAACATCGCTTTACACACGTACCCTGGAGCTTTATCGGGCCACCGCCAGTTCGTACGTCGCTCAGCTGTCACATGTCTCGCAAGCCCCCTCTTCACGCTCGGTACAGAACTGACGGCAACCGACAGCAAACCCAAAGCAGCCACCATGAGATTCCACCCTATGGAACGCCACCCTCTACCCTGGACGGTTGCTAACGGTATTAACCTAAAGCGCGAATGGACACGAAAACAAATCCATTTCCATCCACACAGCACAAGTCATAGCACACAGCTACCACACAATATAAGCTGCGGGCGAGCCCCTCAGGACGCCGACCCATTGGAAAGCATCACGCCCGTACGCACGCACACCCCAGCCAGGCCCAGCTCACCAACCAGCAACGGCGACGCTTCTGCATCCAGACATCAGAACCCGAAGATGGCCGCCTCTGCCTGTAGGCAGCCCTGCCCTAGACCACGCAGGTGGTCCGCGCGAACCGCGATACACCCTGTGGCACCGGGCCCCGACCGCATCACAGAGCAGCCCCGCTACGGAGCAGCTGCTTCTTTACTCGCGCCACTCCAGGGCACCCATGCCCCACTCGTACGCGAAGCCCGCCACCAGGATGGCCAGGAAGAGGTTCATGGTCCAGTACATGGGCAGGCTGGCGTGCGTCATGGCGTAGGGGAAGAGGTACGCAATCTCAATGTCGAACAGCAGGTACATGATGGACACCAGGTAGAAGGACACGCTGAACGTCTGGCGGGCCTGCGGGGAGGGAGGGTTGGGGGAGCGGAGGCGGAAGCAAGGGTGTGGGCTCAGTGCTACAGTCCGCTGTGGGGGCAAGGGTTTGGAAATTGTGGAAAGCGCTGTGGCCGGAAATGCTTTCAGGGCGGTTATGGATTACGGCAAAGGGGAAGGTATGGTTAAGGCGACGGTACACTGGTAAAGCAGCAAACCGTATATTATTCTGCCATCCGTTCGCATATATAGCATTGTCGCTGAACAAACACCTAGGCTGGCTTGTCGTGAACAGAAGCTCCCACGTCACAATGCATACCAGCATTCGGCTAATGTGTAACAGTCCACATCGGAAAAAAATCCCCACTATCCTTTCATGCCGCAATCTGCCAACGGACACACAATTACCCGCGGGTCAACCCCATACAAGCACCCCCACCTCGCCGAACGCGTCGAAGCCGCACTCGTACGCGGACGACTTGTCCAGGTCCACACGCGAGGGCGCCACCACCAGCGGCAGCACGATGAACACGGTGGCGATGGCGGTGTAGATGGCGGTCGAGATGACGTACGGGTAGAAGCCGCCAGAGTCCAGACCTGCAGTGCGAGTTGGAAGCCAGGGGGCAGTGCAGGACTTGACAAAAGGCGCCGCTGTGCAGCATTTCACGTGTCCTTGGCAGCGACGGGCGGCAATAACCCTCGGCTTGCCCCCCAATGGCATGACCACTGGGCGGCCGAAATCCCCCACAGCCACTGCGGGCCTCATCCGGCTACGTGTACCATGCACACAAAATTGCCGAGGGTAGTTTCACGTGCTTCCCTATGCTATGCACACATCCGCTCACGAACAGGGCGTAGAGGGCAACATACAGGGCTATACTCCAAGGCTTGCAACTCTTGAACATGCCATTTGTCATAAGCCTGTATATTTACCATACATCGCCCCCTAGCCGCGTCTGAGCTCGGCGAATCGCTAGTTGTCAGAGTTCCTATACCGGCACGCCACATCAGCGCATACAGCACAAATGTGCACATTCCCCATGGTATTCGGTAGAAAGGAAGCCATCGTTCGTCCTGCCATGGACTCCAAATCCTACACCCAATCCTTACGGCAGAACCGTACATTGCTGGTATCCGTGTATCCCCAACACCGCCCCCAGCTACACAGCGCCACAGCCTGCCCTCCTCGCCCCACCTGTGAACTGGAAGGTGCGGCTCGCCTCCGCAGCCACCACGTGGTCGCCCTCCACGAAGTAGCGCTGAGCAGGAGACCAGGCGTTGTAGGCGCGGCTCTGGGTCTGCAGGGGCAGAAGGGACACAGCGGCGTTGTCAACCGGCCAGAAGCCCCCGCGGGCCAAACATGCAAGGCCCGCAAAAAGGTGTAGAGCCAGGCATTCCGTTTCCCCCTTCGCAAGTCGCATGCGTAGTAGGCGAGGTACATCGATAGCACTAACACACCAAGTGCGTATTACCGGTAGTAAAGGAGAACGAGAAAATGCTGTGTGCATGGTTGAAATGGGGAGTGCGGCTTTCGACCAATTTGGCAACCTTACGGGCGTTTCCTGGCTTTGGTTCTTCTTGTCACACCCTTGCCTGTGATGCCCACGAACCCCGGGCCACGCTTTGCGCATGGTCCCTCCCCCTGCACACCAGTCCACGCCCCGTATCGACCACCTCTGCTAAGACCTACCAGGGAAGCGCCCATGCGGGGCATTCCAGGCAGCAGCGACCGGCGAGCGGGCCTCGCCGGGAGCAGCGGGCTAGACCGCGAGCCGCATGCCTTAACAGCAGCAGCTAGGACCGGAACGGCTGGCTGCTGTGCCGCCTGTAAGCACATAGCGTGGACAGTTAAGCAAGGTAGTATTCCAGCAACCTGTGCACCGATGCGTACCAGCTGCGCGGCGAAGCCCAGGCCAAGCTTCCCGCAGGTGGCAATGCTTGCATTGCTCCGAACTTCCTGCTGCAGCTGCACAGGACCCTGCGAAAAGGGTTGAACCAACCGATTGCAAGCTGCACACAAACGCGTTTCTCAGCGGCTACCTCGTCGCAATTAATAAGCCAGTATGCCTACCATAGTAGACACCTCGGTGGACTTCTCATCACGGCCTGCATGGATAGGCGCAGCAAATATATCGGCACACCGAAATCCATCAAGTCTACAAATAATTGGGACTCTAGTCCTTGAGTCTTTTTCAGTTTTCACTTTTCTTGACAGCCTCACCAGGTCCCGCAAGAGCCTGGAGTTCCCGGGAGAGCTGGGCGTTGAGGCAAGGCAGGAGGCGCCCCGCACCCAGGGAGAACCCTGCCGCGCTTTTCAGGGCCATGCTCATTGTTCCTTAAACTACTAGCTAAACACGGCGCCTAAGACCCTGAGAGCCCGCTACACGACGCAGGCTAATAGCGACGGTAGACCCGAAAGACTACGTAAGGAACGTAACAGCTCCGATCGGACCGCTACCGATTAAGACTGTATAAGGCTTCCATGGTAAGCCGGGGCAAGCGAGCCGTCTGTACTGGAACGCCGTACTAAGAGCTCAACCACTCTCTCGGAGAGGGTTCATAAAGCTTATGCGTACCTGCTGAAATATATTCCTTAAAGGCAGTTGTCTAGGGGAGGAAAGTAATCCATGTGCCGTGTGGGCCTTTACTGAGGGCTATGCGTGTTCCTTGCTAGCTGCTTGTGTCCTCCGTATGTTTTCGGAGAGAAGGGGTTCCCCGTTAGCCTCGGTAGCCCTGCGGCTTTCATCAAAAACAAAGCAACAATTCGAGGAGGAGTTGTGCAAGGTGCAACCTTTTGGACATGCTAACACCCTTTGGATGGGTACAAGTTGTTCATAGGTGCATACATGCTCAACTCTGCAGGGTGGCTCGCGCCCATAACCACTTGTACAACACGCGTTGGGTGACCCATGGGGCTTCCCGCGCGGCAGCTTTCAGCACGGACAAGTAGATGCCTCTTTGCAAGCTGCATGCCACGCGCCCCTCCCGGCCGTCTGGTGCACTAATGTGAGCTTACACGAGATATGCAACACAACACAACCTTCTCCAAGCGCAGCCCACATCGTTCCGGTGCTGCGCTGCATTTGCACACAAGGGCCCCGGCAACCACCAGTTGTGAGCTTGTGGAGGTAGGCCGGTGTGTACCAGCAGCGACTACTTATAAGCGGCCGCTTCTGCCGTACCAGAAGGCGACATTCCTCGAACCCACGCTTCCCACCATACAGGCTTATTGCATGTAATTTGCCTTTGCTGGGAAGACTGTAGGAGCCAAACCCAACCCTAGAAGAGGGCTGTAAGGCATCCAGCAGGTCCCATTCATGGAACGCAACCGCAGGCCGCGCGCGCACTCAGGTCGTACTGTTACACCCTAGGGGCATGTCGTGCAAGCTGCGAGCAAGCTAGCGCACAGGTCCGAACCAAATGCCGACATGGCATTATTGCCTTCAAAACGCCACCGCACGCAATGCTACCAGCAGAGGCAGTATCACACTTGCAAACGACTCGGACTAGTTGACCCAGACACACCGCACGGCCACCAGTCCAGCTCAGCTTGCGCCTTTCCCCTCTTGAGCTCTGACACGCCCCCGTTATCCTCTCTTGCCTCCTCAGCAGCTACCGACCTCGCCCACTAACCGTTGCTACACCTGCGTTGTCGCACCTGCAGCTCCTCTTGTGACTGCATCCCAAGACGATGAAAGAGACCTAGCCCCACAGCACCACCACCACCACACAGGCCGCACTGCACCCGCCCGCTGCCACCGCTCATATTCGCCTAAATAAAGAGAAAAAGATAACGCCACCTCCAGCCCCCTTCAGCTTTATTTGTACACTGCGCCTTGCTTGTCAGAAACTGCTCTGTATGTAAGCCCGCCCACAAGTATTGCCCAAAAGAATGCATCTTAACACACCCAATGCGGGCCCTTTTCGCAGCCCTGCTGGCTCCCTATTCATCCAGCTATGTATGTACCTCTGCACATCGCTATGTAAACCAAAGCCAGCCGAGCGCAGCTGGCACCACAACGAGCACCATGCCAGGCAAAACGGAAGCGGTGGAGGGCCCTAGCTCGTGCCGTGCTGCCGCTAGCCCGGTGCTAAGAAGCAACTGAAAGTGGGAGCGGTGGTGGTGGTGTTGCTGCTTCTGTTGTCGCCGCAGGCGGCCTCCTAGCTCCTCTTCAATGCATGCAATCTCACCAACCCGGCCTCCAACACACCTGCGGACAGGAATTGCCCTTCCCCCTCTCCTACACGAACTACCGGTACTCTACGCTTACCACCATGGCATTAACCTATTTCGACTTGATATCAAGGGGAGAGCCTCCTACCGGCCATTCGACACCACTCACCTCTCCATACCGTAACACCACCTCTCCCTCCTCCTCCTCTTCCCTCCCCTCCTCCTCTTCCTCCCCCTCCTCTCCCTCCCCCTGCAGCAGCCGCGCCAGCTCCTCCCGCACCCCCTCCGGCGGCCCATGCCGCCCCCACTCCAGCACCAGCTCCGCGTGCCGCAGCACCGGGTGCCGCCCCCGCTGCCGCCGCCACAGCCCCACCAGGGCCAGGTAGAAGGCGGCGTGGTAGGCGTCCACCACCGCCTGAGGCACCACCACCGCTCCGGAGGAGCTGCTGCTGCTGCTGCCGCGCCCATGCGGCTGCTGCTGGTGTGAGGAGGAGGAGGTGGAGGAGCCCACCGCCCTCCCGCCCCGCCGCTTCCGCAACCCCCCACCCCCATCATGCTGCTGCTCCTTCCCGTCACCACCCACTCCACCACCCTCCACACACTTAGCACCCTGCTGCTGCTGCCTGCTCTCCTCCTCTCCCACCAGCCCTCCCTCCGCCGCCTGCCCTCCCTCCGCCGCCCCCAGCCTGCGGCGCCGCTGCGCCTCCCAGCCCCTCGGCGGCGGCAGCGGGCGGCCCACCACGTAGACCAGCGGGTTGCGCAGCGGCAGCGTGGTGACGCCCCAGCGGCCCGCCAGGATGAAGGGCACAGGGAAGCCCAGGCGCTTGTAGGTGGCGCGCTGCATGGCGGGGGCGGAGATGAGGTTGCGCAGCTGCGGGGGAGGGGGGGAGGAGGCATGGCAGGGCGGGGCAGGTGTACTGTCAGGATAGGTGTTGCTGTTGAGGTACCGGTACTGGCGGAGGAAGGGGGCGTGCTGGGTTGCGTTTGAGTTGTGATGCATTGCAGGTTGAGGACCACCCCCTTCCCCCTCCCGCTCCCCACTCGACCCCAGTCCCCGCCCCCGGGATTTTTCTTCTTCCCCCTCCTCTCGCCCCCACCTGCAGCGTCTCCCCCAGCGCCAGCACCGGCACCAGCCAGGCTCCCTCCTCCAGCGCCAGCCGCACGAACCCCTGGTGGCCCGCAAACACCACCAGCTGGTGGGGAGGGTGAGGCTGAGGCTGAGGGTGGGGGCGGGGCTGTGGGTGAGGTGGCTGATGTGGCACACCGTTGCTGCCTCCCCTGCGCACTACCCCACCGCCGCTAGCGCCATCAGGGGTCTCCCCAGCAGAGGAGGAAGGCAGCGGGGTTGCGGAGGAGGGTGGAGAGACGGCTTGCGTTGCTTCCGTTCCGTGCCCTGACCCTGCTTCTTGGGCTGGGCCGCATGCAGCTGAGCCGCATGCGGCGGTGGGTTTGGAGCCGGAGGAGTAGCAGGGGGGTGAGGAGATGGAGAAGGACGTGAAGGAAGTGGAGGTGGAGGCGGCGAAGGCGGCTGCTGCGGCCGCTGCGGGTGACCCACGGGTCGGGAAGGCCCTGTCTGCGTACACCAGCTCCGCCTGGCCGCCGGGGCACAGCAGCACGGCGCCGGTGTCCCGCAGCGCGCGGCGGAAGGTGGCGCGGGTGACCTGGTGGGGAGGTTGGGTGTGGGACAAGGGTTTAGGAGGACAGGGTTTAAGGACATGGCAGAAATAATATCTTTAGGCGGCATTAGGGAACAAAAGAGTGCGAGGGGAAGAGGGCTATAGGTACAGTGCTCTGCTCGAATCTGTGGTTTCGGTATTCCTTCCTCCCATTCTCATTCAATACATTGGTTACTCCTCCCTCCCTCCCCCCACCTGTCTGAACCCCGCCCAGCCCGCGATGTCCCGCAGCCCCGGCAGGTAGTGCACGATGGAGGCGGTGAGCGTCACGATGGTGTGACCCGGGAAGGCGCACTGCAGCCCGGGCATCAGCGGCAGGAAGCCAGCACCCGTGGGGTACAGCCCGTGAGGGTGGAAGCCCAACACATAGCGCCGCCGCGGCTGCTGCCCGCTCTCCTCCTGCTCCACGCCGCCCTCCTCTTCCCCGCCCTCCTCCCTCTGCTGCCGCCTGAGTGCCTCTTCCGCCGCCTGGTCCGCAGTGCCGGGAAAGTCGCGTATGAGGGTGAGGCTGCCGGACCACCAAGCCAGGCTTCCCTCCACCACGCGGCCGAACCATCGGCACAGCCACTGCCAGCGACGGCAGCCTGGGAAGGCAGGGAAGGTGGAGGGGGGAGGGAGGGAGGGGGAGAGGAGTGACGCTGAGGTCTGGGGTACTGCAGCTTCGGCAAAGGCACACCTGTCTCGCCAATATCTCGCTACAGAATACACACACGCGTTTTCTGAACACATGCACTGACCCAAATCCCAAACCCCTTTGCACCCACCATCATCACTCACTTGCCCCCACCCCACCCTTCCTATCCCCACTGCGTTGCGTCAACCTGTGGTTTCTTATGTTTGGTATGGTCTCTGACCCCTTCCCCCACCTCACCACCCGCGACCCCCTCAGCTAGCTGTTTCCTCTTAACCTTCCCCACCCACCCGTGTGCGCGGGGTGCCCCCGCAGCGTGATGACAAAGTACGGCAGCAGCACGGCAGCCAGCGCCAGCAGCGCCAGCCGCGGGGGGAGCAGCACGAACAGCGCTGCCATGGCTGAGGTGCTGACGTGGAGGGGCAGGTACATCATCACAACCGGCATCACCAAGCCTGTGTCGGTGCATGGGTGCATGGGGCGGGGAGGCATGTCAAGCCAGGTAGGATTCCGGGGGGTTGGGGGTGCTCAGCAGGATAACAGACAGGAGCACCACACTCCCAGCCAGCAGGATATCCCACCCCCCAAGCCACACACCCCATCCCCCCAGCCAGCCCCTCCCCGCACCTGCCGCGCGTGCGAATGCGTCCCGCGGGTGCAGCAGCACGGGCTGCAGCAGCTTGCGTGCGCGGCGCCTGTGCTGGAAGGTCAGGATGGACACACCCAGCACCTGGCGGGGGCGGGGGAGGGGTGATGAGGCAGGAGGAAGGAGGAGGGTAGCGCCCTGCGGAGGAGTTGGGCAGGCAGACAGGCAATACACGGCAGGCGTGCTGTGAACCCTCCCCGCGGAGTGGGGTCTGCGAATGCGCTCCTCGGCCCCCCTTACCAGCTGTGTTGCCACCATGAGCGCCCCCGCCGCCAGCGCCCACCAGCGCAGGCAGTAGCCCACCCCCGCCACCAGCTGCTTGGCCAGCAGCAGCAGCGACACCACCGTGCTGCTGAACAGGGTCCAACCGATCGCCTGGGCAGCAGCAACAAGAGGGAGAAAACCAACTTAGGAGAGTGGTGGCAAGACACAAAAGGGTCGTAGGTGCAGCGGCCTAGGCGCAGTAGGCAAGGGTCAGGAGAGACCAAGGGCAACGGGCACGGGTTACACACAGGTCCCACCCACCTGCGTTGCCACGAACACGCTGCCCCCCTGGAAGGGCTGGAAGAAGCGCCACGTCACCGCGTCCGCGTCAGGAGCCTCCTCCTCGCCGCCAGCCCACATGCCCCCCTGCTGCAGCTGCCCCACACCTCCTCCCCGCCCGCTGCCGCCCTCGCTGCCCCTGCCATTACCCGGCCCGCCTGCCGCTGCTCCGCCTGCCCCGCTGCCGCCCGCTCCCGCCGCCGCCCCTCCTCCCGCCCGCAGCACCGCCGCGCCCGCGCTGCTGGCTGCTCCCGCGCAGTACCTCAGGTGGCCGCCCAGTCCGTGCGTGCTGCTGGCGCCGATGGCAACGCACGACAGCGCCAGGCAGCAGTACAGCACGCTGGAGGGGCGGGGGTGGAGTCCAGGGGGGGATGAGAAGGCCAAGTTGGTGATGGTAACGTGGCAACGTGAGAGGGAGAAGTGGAAGGAGGTGGACGGAAAGCAGAAGCCGACGCAACGCAGCAGTACTTAAATCGCAGAATGGGAAGGTGCAAGCAAGCGCAGCTGGTTTAGTGGCGAGGAATTAGGAGCAGGAAAGCGGAGATTTACATAAAGTTGAAGTACTAACAGCCTAACACAATGCATGCCGTTATGTGATATACCCCATCGCCTCCCGCCCCTCCTCCCGCCTGCTCCTCCCCTCACCGTGACGCCGTGTCCGGCATGTGCTCCAGCGCCAGCAGCAGCACACAGCCGGTGAGCGACAGCGCGCCGCCCATCAGGCACACCAGCAGGCTGGCCAGGCGGGGGGCAACCAGCTGCAGGGGGCAGAGGGGGAGCAGGATGGGAGAGTGGGGGGCAGTAGGGGAGGTCAGCAGTCGGGAGGGAGTTGAGGGTGGTGCGCATGGGGAGGCACGATGAGGAGCAGCGGCTCAGGCAGCAGGATGGAGCTAGGGACGAATGTGCTTGGTTGGATGATATTGTTGGTTCAGACTTTGTGATGGAAATGGCGGGATATTGCAGTGGCAACTCAACAGCGAAGGAAAAAGAAAACGGGTTGGGACTACAGGTGCAGCCGTTTCACTAGTGCAACCCACTTGCCTGCTGCTGGTGCTGCTTCCGGTGCGGCTGCTGGTGCCGCTGCTCCCGATTCCAGACGCCGCTCGCCTGGTTCTGCTTGCCCCCTGGTGTAGCAGTAGCAGCTGCTGTGGGCTTCTCGCCGCCGCGGCAGTCGGCACGGAGATCCTTGCAGGGCGCCTTGCCGCCACGACCGCGCTGAACCAGTCGTGCGCTGCCGTCAAATACTAATAGAGCTTTCAGCAGGAAGAGCTCGCCCCAGAGACTTGACACGGCAGCAGCACCCGAAGCCACGTCTATGTGGGTTAGCGGGATGAGCGGCCGGCGCAGGCCTAGCATCGACATAAAGCTGCGAACATTGAACCAGCTGGCATCCTCTCTGATGCCGATCTCACTGTAAGCAGCCGGATAAGAATTCATTGTAAGTAAACAGGCATTTTGACAAAAGAAAGAATAGGTGAAAGCCAGGGAACCTAATTGAACAGTTGGAAAACGCACCCGACGTGACAACAGCAGGCCCCACCCGCCCTACCTCTCCGCCAGCAGCGAAACATATATTGGAACGCTGATGGCGGCGGAGAGTCCCCAAAGCCCCTGTAGAAAGGAACGTTAAGAGTCTGAGCGGACGGACGGTGTTGCACAATCGCGCGTTCACAACACCCAAGAAACGCGTCAAGCGTAAAACTAGGTCTTAGATATGCACAAGATACAACGTAATATGAACCTTACCCAAGCGAACACCTGGAACACCGCATGGCGATGGCCGCCCTGAAGCGGGAATAGGAAACAGTTCAACGCCCATTTTCCGTGAGCCCATTCCAGACGGTGCCTATACAAATGCGTTGCGTAGGTCAATCCAAAGCATAGGTGCAGGGCCAGGGCTACCGGGCGGGAAATAGCATGCGTGCCCTGCACTATGGCGTGCTCAAATGATTCCATATCTCTAACGCGACATGACTGTGTGGGGAAAGTGGTGGGGGAATGAAAACTGGAAAGATGATGATTTACACGCCGCTGTGCCAAAATCATAGTCAGCTGCCCGTCGTACAAAAAAGGATTTTCCGCAGCACAGCCTGTATAGCGAAACCTTTGGGGTTATCGATAAACTGCAACCTGTGATCACCTTACTTATTTCCAAGATGCTTTAGGAGGACCTATTTACCGCTGCCCAGCCCTTCTTGCCCAAACCCCCTGGAATGGAGAGGGTGACTATAGTATTCGTTCTTGGAGCGCCAGGGTAAGCAGAAAAGCTCACCGCTTAGGGCGCCTGTCCGACTCTCTAAGTTGGTGGCCGGTAACGCAGGTCTGGCAAAGGGACGCAATGCAGCAGGATTGTGGAAAAGTATGGCTGGACGCATCTGTCAACGGGTGACTTGCTGCGAGCTGAGGTGCAGGCCGGTACCGAAGTGGTAAGCTGGTCGCAGCATTTTTCGCTCAACTTGCTGTCATAGCACACCGTATTTTTCCCTTAGCATATGCATTTAACCTACGGGCGAGGAGGACATCCTAGAGTTGTTTGATTGGGCAAAGACGTTGAGCTGTTCAAACGACGACATGCGGCAGACCTGTTGCGCCGGCAGGTTTCTACGTTTAAAGGGCAGTCCAACCGTATCCATCGCTATTCCGTAAACCATCTGGCTTGCAGGGGCAGCAAGTTGACGAGATTATGCGGGCTGGGGAGATGGTCCCCACGGACATTATCCTTGGTAAGCGTCTACCTGCAAATGCTCCGGATTGTTCAGGTGCTCTGGCCCCACGTCCTACAGCGTCAGGCCATCCATCCTCGCGCATTCCGCTTTATCGCATCATTACTGCACTATCTCCACTGTCGAAATACTCTCACATCCACTGCCTTCACACCTGACAACTCGCGCCTACCTTCCACACGCTCCGTCCAATCCTCATACCCCCCGTATCTTTCCCTCTTCTCCTGCCGCACCAGACCTGCTTTCCAACGCCATGGCTAGCAGTGGCGCCTCGCGCTTCCTGGTGGACGGCTTCCCGCGCACCCTGGACCAGCTCATGGACTTCCAGGACCAGGTGAGGCAGCAGGGGCACCTGTAGCGACGGATGTAGAGGAACCCAAACTGTTGAGGTGGTTAGGAAAGGGAAACGCGATGGGGGAAGTTAGAGGACTAGAGGCGCATTTCCTTTTGCATGCATGTCTTCTTTCATAGCATTAGACTAAACAACATGCACACTGGAACACGTAGGGGAAAAGGTCCTCGCCACGCGGTCCCGAGCATGCAACTCTTTGCTTACTCCATTGCCTCACCAGCCCAACCCACATCCGCCCCTGCGTGCCCCTGCGCACCTTTCCCACCACGCTTTTCCAGGTGAAGCCCTGCGACGGCGTGTTGGTGCTGGGTCTGGCTGAGGAGGAGGCCGTGACGCGGCTGCTGGCCCGGGGCGCCACGTCGGGGCGGCCGGACGACACCGAGGACACCATCCGCCAGCGCATGCGGGTGTTCGCGCAGGAGTCGCAGCCGGTCATTGACTTCCTGGCGGACAGCGGCGGCAACGTGCACGAGGTGGACGCAACTGCGAGTGTTGAGGAAGTGTTTGCGGCGGTGGAGCCCTTCATGAACACCATGGATGCGCTGGGTGGGTGGATGGGAGGGTGGGAAGAAGGAAAGGTGGTTGGGAGAGATGGGCGGGAGGAATGGGGTTAACTCGTATGGTGTCAGGTCAAGGAGGTTTGGTTGAGGTGCAGAGAATGGTGGAAGCGAGGCAAGGAAATAGAGGCAACGGGGTTGAGGTGGTAAGGACCAAATGCCCATAACCCAGTTGGGTTGTGTTGATGGTTGGACGCACCATGCCGGCGCAACCGTAATGCCCATTTCCTAACGTCCATTTCCCCGTTTCTCCACCCTCCACAGCCGTCGAGCGCGAGGCAGCCGCTGACGGAGCCGGCCGCGTTGTCCGCGCCTCCACCGGCGCCGACGGCGTCCCCAGCGTCATCGTCGGCGTCGAGGAGGGCCCCGCGGATCTTTCCGATGCGGTCGTTGTGTTTGTCCTGGGGGCGCCAGGTGCCGGCAAGGGTACTCAATGCGATCTCATACGGCAGCGGTACGGCTGGACGCACGTGTCCACTGGGGCGCTGCTGCGTGCGGAGGTTGAGAAGGGCAGCGATGTGGGGTCGCAGGTGTCTGCGCTGCTGGCGGGCGGCGAGCTGGTGCCCACGGAGGTGGTGCTGGGGCTGCTGAACGCGGCCATGGTGGCCACCCCGGCGGCCAGGAGGAGGTTCCTGGTGGACGGCTTCCCCAGGCAGCTGGACCAGCTGCAGGTGGGTGGGGCGGGCAGGGAGGGAGGGAGCATGCAGGTGCCACAGCGTTTGGGGTTGGGTGGAGTATCACCTTTTATAACGTCGTCTCGACGGGACATAGACGGGCCTGAGCGCTTCCATGCCGTCCGAAGTCCCGCTCGCACATCCGCAACGCCGCGTCGTTACCTCGCCTCTGCAGGCCTTCGAGGCCGCCATCAAGCCCTGCGACGGCGTGTTGTTGTTGGGTCTAGCCGAGGAGGTGGCCGTGACGCGGCTGCTGGCCCGGGGCGCCACGTCGGGGCGGCCGGACGACACCGAGGACACCATCCGCCAGCGCATGCGGGTGTTTGCTCAGGAGTCGCAGCCGGTCATTGACTACTTGCGGGATCAGGTGGGGAAGATGAGGAGGTTTTCGGGGCGGAGCGGGAAGAGGATCCATGTGGATTTTCTGCTTGAAGAGCTGCTTGAAGAGCTGCTTGAAGAGCTAAAGAGGTACAATCATCGCTATTAAAGATGTATCCCCACCGTTCCGCCCCCAGGGCGCCAACGTTGCCGAGGTGGACGCCTCGGGCGAGGTGGCGGACGTGTTTAGCCGCGTGTGCCGCTTCATGGACATGTTCGGGCCGCCGCTGGAGGCCGACCTGGCGCAGCTGCCCTTGGAGGAGGAGCCCGAGCGGCGGGGCGAGGAAGAGGAGGAGGAAGGGGAGGGGGAGCAGCAGCAGCAGGGGGCCGGTGATGGGCCAGCGGAGGAGGGCGCGGAGCCGCCGCCGGGGTTGGAAGGAGGAGCGGGAACGGCGGGGGCGGTTGCTGAGGGGATGGAGGAAGTGGGCTACAACGATGAGCAGGTGCAGGCGGCACTGAGGATCCAGGCGGCGCGCAGGGGCTACCTGGATAGGAAGCGGGTGGCTAAGCTGAAGGAAGAGAAGGCGGCGACCGCAGCACAGCAACAGGACCAGCAGCAAGAGGACCAGCAGCAAGAGGACCAGCCGCCGCAGCAGGAACAGCAGCAGGAGGAGGGGGCTGGGGGTGAGGATGCGGTTGCTGCAGCGGCTGCCGAAGCGTACAGTGAGGAGCAGATACAGGCGGCGCTGCGCATTCAGGCGGCGCGCAGGGGCTACCTGGATCGCAAGAAGGTGGATGCCATACGCGCCGAGAAGCAACGGCTGCAGCAGGAGCAACAACAGCAGCAGCAGCAGCAGGAGGAGGAGCAGCAGGAACAGGGGGAGCAGGCCGCAGAGGCGGAGGCGGCAGCGGAGATGGCAGCAGATGCTGATGCTGCTCCTGCTGAAGGCGCTAACCTTGAGGACTATACCGAGGAGCAGGTGCAGGCGCTGGTGCGGATCCAGGCGGCGGGTCGGGGCTATCTGGACCGCAAAAAGGTGGCAGCAAAGCGGCAAGAGCAGGCAGCTACGGCGGCGGCAGCGGCAGCCCCTGAGGCTGAGGAGCAGCCTGCTGCTCAGGCAGATGGTGAGGGAGATGGCGGGGCGGAGGCGGCAGCGGAAGAGGCCGAGGGCGGCTCGGCAGACGCAGCAGCGCGGTCCGACCTGCCTCCAGAGCTAGCGGACCTGACAGAGGAGCAGCTGCAGGCGGCCATTCGCATCCAGGCCGCGGGCCGGGGCTACCTGGACCGGAAGAAGGTTGCCAAGCTAAAGGAGGAGAAGGCGGCTGCAGCCGCCGCAGCTGCGCCGGAGACGGAGGCGGCAGTAGCACAAGATGAGGGGGCGGCGGCCGCAGATGGGGCCGAAGGAGGCGAGGCGGACGCCGAGGGGGAGGATGAGGAGGGGGCGGCAGCTGGGGGCTTGACGCTAGATGAGGCGGCACTGAGGATCCAGGCGGCGGGCCGGGGCTACCTGGATCGCAAGCGGGTGGCCAAGCTGAAGGAGGAGAAGGCGGCGGCGGAGGTGGAGAAGCGGGCCACGGAGCAGGTGCGACCGGGATGGACGGGAGAGGCCTTGGGAACATGGGAACCGATATCGTCGGGTCTATGCGCGCTGCTGGTTGCATGGCCGTCCCTGTTTAACATTTTTTCCAACCCTGCCCCCTCAGGTTGACGCCATCCGCGCCATGCTTGTGATCTGCGGCCCCAGCGGCGTGGGCAAGGGCACGCTGATCGGGCGGCTGATGGCCGACCACGCGGACAAGTTCGGGTTCAGCGTCAGCCACACCACGCGTGGGCCCCGGCCGGGCGAGGAGGACGGCGTGCACTACCACTTCAGCACGCGGGAGGCCATGCAGCGGGACATCGCCGCGGGGCTGTTCCTGGAGCATGCCGAGGTGCACGGCAACATGTACGGCACCAGCCTGGCAGGCGTGGCGGCGGTGGGGAGGTCGGGGCGCATCGCAGTGCTCGACATTGATGTGCAGGGTGCCTCCAAGGTCAAGGCCTCCCGCGCCGCGTCCAAGGCCCGCTACGTGTTCGTGGACCCTCCTTCTCTTTCGGAGCTTGAGGCGCGTCTGCGCGGTCGCGGCACTGAGAGCGAGGACAAGGTGCGGCTGCGGCTCGCCAACGCCACGGCGGAGCTGGATCGGTCGCGCGAATCAGGCTTCTTCGACGCGCGGGTGGTCAACGACGAGCTGGAGGCGGCCTACCACCGACTCAAGCTGACTATCCAGGAGCTGCTGCCGGGAACGTTCAGCCCGGAGGAGCTTCTGCCACCGCCGCCGTCGCAGGCGGAGATCGAAGCCAAGGCGGCAGAACAGGTGGGTGGACGACCGAAGTGCCAGGATTAAGTGGGTCTGGGGTTCTGAAAATGCCCCTCCTGTGTTGATAAACCCCTACAGCTTCCTGAGTTTTGTTCAGCAAGATGGTTATGAAGGGCAACCCAAAATCGGGATGGCGTCCGAGTTGCAGGTGGCCATCTAGAGGGTGTGCACAGGGAGGAAAGGCGCATGGGAGCCGTTAGCGTCCTGGAATCACTGTTGCTATCCATCAGTTGGGCACCGCCGTTAAGGCTTTAGGGTTTTGAGCCACACACGTTCGAACGCTTCGCACCTGGGTGCGCTTCCTCACACATGTGAACAAAGATCGCTTCCATGAAACACAGAAAACTCCATGCACACCAGTCCCATGCACGTTGCGGCTTCGAACTTGGCGATAGCCGTCAATGTTAATTAATGGTCTGTCCAGCAAAGGCGTCATGCTTCATCCATCCTTGGCATTTCCGCGCCTTGGCAACTCACTTGTGTGAGCGCCACCCCAGCTATGCCGTAGCCAGGGCGACTCCTTTGGTGGGGAGTGCTCTGGTCTATGCCATACCTAGTTGACCAGGAAGGCTAGGGCAGTGGAGTAGTCGTCGGTCGTCGGAAAGGTTCATAAGTGCGCCCCTACCCTTACGCTGGTCTCGCTGCGTCACACCTTCTTCCAGGGCTGCCCGCTCCACTACAAGCCGTGCAACCGGCCGAGACTGACAAACCGTTCCCTTCGTCCCTGGTCCCTGCCCCCTCAGGTTGACGCCATTCGCGCCATGCTTGTGATCTGCGGCCCCAGCGGCGTGGGCAAGGGAACACTGATCGGGCGGCTGATGGCCGACCACGCGGACAAGTTCGGGTTCAGCGTCAGCCACACCACGCGCGGCCCCCGGCCCGGCGAGGAGGACGGCGTGCACTACCACTTCAGCACGCGGGAGGCCATGCAGCGGGACATCGCCGCGGGGCTGTTCCTGGAGCATGCCGAGGTGCACGGCAACATGTACGGCACCAGCCTGGCAGGCGTGGCGGCGGTGGGGAGGTCGGGGCGCATCGCGGTGCTCGACATTGATGTGCAGGTTAGGCGGAGCCGGAGGGCTTAAGGCTTTAGGCCATGGAGAAATGCATGGATGGGATGGGGTGGCTGGATTGCGGAACATGTGGGTTTGGGGCGCGCCGTGGCATCACATGCTGAATGGGGCAGGGCCTTCCTTGCGGGACGGCCGTGCGACGTTTCGCCGGCATTCTCCGCATTGTGGCATGGTGTGAATACCGTAGATAGGACCCTTGTATTTAACGTCTAGATCCCGGCGATTCGCAGCACCTTACCTTCTGGTTTCCACGGCGCCCACTGTATAGTTTTCGAACCTCCCGAACGCTGCCACCCTTGCGCATCATCCCTCCCCAGGGTGCTTCCAAGGTCAAGGCCTCCCGCGCCGCGTCCAAGGCCCGCTACGTGTTCGTGGACCCTCCCTCTCTTTCGGAGCTCGAGGCGCGTCTGCGCGGTCGCGGCACTGAGAGCGAGGACAAGGTGCGGCTGCGGCTCGCCAACGCCACGGCGGAGCTGGATCGGTCGCGCGAGTCGGGCTTCTTCGACGCGCGGGTGGTCAACGACGAGCTGGAGGCGGCCTACCACCGACTCAAGCTGACCATCCAGGAGCTGCTGCCGGGAACGTTCAGCCCGGAGGAGCTTCTGCCACCGCCGCCGTCGCAGGCGGAGATTGAAGCCAAGGCTGCAGAACAGGTGGGATGAGGGGACGTGCGCAATGTGGGGGCGTGTACTAATGCATCCAACGTGCTTTGAACACTACGGGAGCTCGTGAGAGTGCGCGCCTGGATTGGAGGCAAATCTTCCATGTGGGTTGGCGTTAGGGCCTGGTCTTTGGGGTGCTTACTATGAACCCCTGGGTCAGGGCCTCACGGCGGGAGCTTCTCGCCGTAGATTACATGCACGGCTATTACGAAGCCCTGTCGAACCCAACTGGCACCGTGGCACTGTGCGTCAAGCGGCGGCATGATGGCGTGCGCAGAGTGCAGTGTAGAAGGGGTACATAGCGGAGTCGCGCCTTGGGCTAGATGCGGGGCTAGGTCAGGACCATATTCAGCTTTGCTACTACCGGTAGTACCGTATATGTCGCAGTGTGCGTGACGAGTTAAGCGGGAAACCTCCACCCCGGTATGCGTTTGCGGGTGCCCTTGCTAGTCAGCACGCTTCAGTGGGCGGCTAATTATGCCTTGTGCGCCAAGGAAAGTGGCTGAAGGCGCGCCAATAAAAGATTCTCGGATGAGGCAACTTCAAGGCTACTAGATCTGGTTGCTTCTCGGCAAGGGTGGATTGGCAGGCTGCTCCTGGGCCTACGGGGTATCGCTGTGTGGAACTCACATCCTTAGGGTCGCCATTGTGAGATGCGTGGCTGCTTGTAGGCGTCACCGTTATGATTGATGCCACGTTGCCACCCCTTGCACTACTACCATAACGTTCCCTTATCCGCTCACCCGACCACAAACCGTTCCCTTGGTCCCTGCCCCTTCAGGTTGACGCCATCCGCGCCATGCTTGTGATCTGCGGCCCCAGCGGCGTAGGCAAGGGCACACTGATCGGGCGGCTGATGGCCGACCATGCGGACAAGTTCGGGTTCAGCGTCAGCCACACCACGCGCGGCCCCCGGCCGGGCGAGGAGGACGGCGTGCACTACCACTTCAGCACGCGGGAGGCCATGCAGCGGGACATCGCCGCGGGTCTGTTCCTGGAGCATGCCGAAGTGCACGGCAACATGTACGGCACCAGCCTGGCAGGCGTGGCGGCGGTGGGGAGGTCGGGGCGCATCGCAGTGCTCGACATTGATGTGCAGGGTGCCTCCAAGGTCAAGGCCTCCCGCGCCGCGTCCAAGGCCCGCTACGTGTTCGTGGACCCTCCCTCTCTTTCGGAGCTTGAGGCGCGTCTGCGCGGTCGCGGCACTGAGAGCGAGGACAAAGTGCGGCTGCGGCTCGCCAACGCCACGGCGGAGCTGGACCGGTCGCGCGAATCGGGCTTCTTCGACGCGCGGGTGGTCAACGACGAGCTGGAGGCGGCCTACCACCGACTCAAGCTGACCATCCAGGGGCTGCTGCCGGGGACCTTCAGTCCGCAAGACCTCATCCCTCCTCCGCTACCCTCACTCCGAGAACCGCCTGTGGCGGGGGCGCCTTCGGTTCCGAAGGTGCTGCCGCAGCCCTCCCCTGGCCGCAGCGGCGGCGGCCCTGCCGTGCCTCCCACCGCGGGCACCGTGACTGCTGCTGCGGGTCTGCCAGTGCGCCAATACATGGACGCAACGGTGGTGCCGGTGCTGCGGGAGGCACTGCGGGCGCTCAACGAGCTGCGGCCGGAGGACCCGCTGCTGTTTGTGTCGGAGTTCCTCATGAAGGCGAGGGAGAGGGTGTCGGGGGCGGCAGCGAAGGCTGCTGGGGCTGGGGATGGGGCGCAGGGAGGTGCAGGAGGGGTGCAGGAGGTGGCAAATGGGGCAGCCAACGGCGATGCGCAGTAGGCGGGGGTGAGGCTGGTGCATGCGTGGGGATGGGGCTGCATTGCAGCGTGGGTGGTGTGAGGCGGTGGTTGGGGTGAGCAGCGGCGATGTAGGGATCATGGGGGCCTGCTGGTGAATTGGTGCTTGTGTCGTGACTTGCAAGTTTATGCATGCGGCCTAATAAAGTGCGAGGCACCTGGATGGTCCAGCGCATTAGTGTGACTAAGAACGCAGGCTGTGGCTGCAGTGGTGGAGGATTCGCAGTCCCAAGCGGTGCCGTGACTACTTCGGGTGGTGCATGGCAGGAGGGACGGAGAGGGCAGCCAAGATGACCTCCTTGCGCTGCAATGTTGGGTCATGTCGAGAAAGCGGACGGAGGGTGGACTACCACCAAAGTGGCTGAATGGCAACATTGAGTGCTGCGATGCGTTCCTTGTGAATCTGCTGTTCACCGTATTCCAACCGCAGTCTAGCTGGTATGTCCCGCAGTGGTGACGACGACAATGAGGATACCCCCTTTTGCCATTACGTGGGACGACAATTGAACATCTAATAGAGGTTTGTTATCGAGCAGTGAGCCTATCTGTACATACCGTAATGTGCGCGTAAGGAAAGTGGTGTGGCCGTGTCATTGAGTTATATGGCAGGGGTGGCGGTCTCTTCCCATCCGTGATTCCGTTCCGTTTGTTTGCCTTGATTCCCCTGTCTCTTGAGGCGGGTGTTCCTAATAGGCATGTGAGGATAGGCTATGGAGGACACGTGTTGCGTCCTGCACTGTTTCCTTCAAGAGCTTGTACCGTACCGACGAGTATCTCGTGCTCACATCTCTCAACAGGCTACCCAAAACCTCCAGAAGTCGCACCATCAAACGCCTTGAAGTAGCGAAGTTCTGGAAACCGAATAGGGTAACCAAAGATGCTGGCGCTTTAGAAACGAACGGGCAGCCCCAGCAATCCCTAGGGCACCCTAAGCGACCCCTTCGAACTTTCATGAAGAGTTGCGAACATACAAGGACAGCGAAGAAATCCTGTTCCGATTTTCATATATCCTGAATCTTCGGAGCTTCGCACCCGGACCCCACTGAAGGGGAGCGGGCCAAGCACGGGGGTTTATCAGGCCAGGGAGCTGGAGCGGCGCGTTTGTGCGTTATCTAACGCGCAAAGGAATGCAACAGTAGCTTCCTAAGGCAGGAATTCCGTGGAAGGTACCTTGTTATTACAAGGTATACCAAAGCCATGCATCCATGTCTTAAGGCTATTGAACGATATTAGTTTCGAACCTTCAGCCATATGCCAAACATGCCAGTCCTAAAGCGCTAGCTGTTGGGACTTGGGAGGTTCGGTGTACAGCATGGATTCAGCAAAGATCCGGCTTCCGGAACGGGGCCCTCTATTCCAGCGCTCTTGTCTTGCTCTACCAACAGATAATGCAAATCTGTAAAGTATATACCTCCAAGGAGCGGCAAGAACAATCCTGACCTTATGTATGGCTGCTGTATCTGTCGTGGCTGCTTCCTTGCATAACACCAATCCGCCAACCTTGCTGATAGGACGTTTTGTTAGACATGCGTGAAGGCACAAGGTAAGCGGCGTGCTGTGCGTCCACGTAGTATCGGTAGCTGACATGTTGCATTGCTGATGTCATGTAACTTCGGTCTCCCTTTAGACATGAAGCCAGTATTGCAGACGCACATCATGTTAATCAATTTTGCAATTCTGGTTTCTCTTTCTGCAGCATTCGGTCGGAAGATGGACGCCATGTCGCAGGCATCAATTGCGCAGGCACCGGCGAAGGAAATGGGGCACCGCGCTACGATGGGATGCGATCTTCCTCTGACTCAGCACTGCTTACCTCAGGCCGAAGCTCCGCTTCCTGCGTCCACCTGCTAATGCCATCAGCAGCTATGTTGGCTTCGCTAGCAAAGTGTACTCAAGTCCACAGCGTCTGTGCCGGATTGCAAAGCTCCAACGAGTACACGGCACGATATGCGCCTCCAACCGTGGAAACACGAGAGCGCAATTTGGTGCTCACACCCTTTGCTTCCAGTCGGAGCATAGCTCGCTCCTCTGGTGCGACTAGCATGGCGTTGTCAACGCCTCGAAGTTCTTTACAAGCAGTGTTGCAGGGAATAGACGTAATTGCCGAGTCTATGAAACGGAACATTGAGGCCGATATGCGGCACGAGGAGGAAATAGCAGCATTAGAGGCAGCGAGACGAGAGATGGAAGAAGAGATGGAACATGCTGACATCCGCATTCCATATTTTGCTAGGCAGCTATGGTTGCAGCAGCAGCAACACCAGTGTCCTTCGGCGCAGCAGCTACATCACCCTCATCATCTGCTGTTACAGCACCGGCGGCGGCTTTCTCTGCAATCCGGAAAGCCAGCCGCTCGTCCGGATTTCTCACCACAGGAGTTCTGGCTGGACCCGGAACTGGAATCACAGAAGGGGCAGGAGGAAGCGCTCGTGCCGGAGGTACCCCAGGAAGCATCAAATGGGTCACATGCAAGCGAGGCCGCGTCCAAGGCTGCCGGCGAGCACAACGCCGACGTTGAGAAACGGTCTTCGTCGTCTCCCCTGCGCCAAGACGAAAATGACGACGACAACGACAAGGGGGTGCTGGTACTATCACGTTTCGGCCCAGGATTGCAAGGCAGCCAAGACGAGGAGGAGGGAGAAGAGACGGAGGAGGAGCAGGAGGAGCAGGTGCCGCGGCGCTGCTTGGTGTTGGCCCATGCCGCAAATGCTGCCCTCGCACGCATGCTGGCAACTGCTGAGGCCCGAGTTGAGGAGTTGCAACAACGTGCCGGGCAGGCGCTTGCGGAAAAGGAAGAGTTGGCGAGGCAGCTGACGGTTGCTAGGGCCGACAGCGAGGCGGAGGTGGTAGCCCTGCAAGAGCAGCTGGCCAGGGCAACGGAGCAGGCAGCGAAAGCGCTGGCGGAGAAGGGTGCCTTGGTGGCCGACCTTGAGGCTCAGCTTGCCTTGGTGAGTGAGGGGTTTTGTAGGGTGTAGGGCTTGAGTGTGCCTCGGGGAAGCGGGTACATGAATCTGGGTTGGGCCTGGGCTTGGGTGCGTAAGAGTTAAGGCCGTAGGACGTAAGAGGCTTGTTGCTAGTCACATCGTTGTAATAATCTTGATGATAGGGAGGATGTAACAATTGAATTGCGCGCATCCTGAATCAGAGCATTCACAAGGTCGCAACGTCCTTGAATCACCAAGGCTACACCATAGGCAGGATGCGCACGACAACTACCGTAAGCTGCAAACACACATCAACAGCGCTCATTTGTTGGGTGTGGTGTGCATGCAGGCTAATGGCAAGGCCGTTCAGGCGTTGGGAGCGGTGGAAGAGGCGCAGCGGAGGGAGGAGAACACCGACATAGAGATGCGGAGGATGCGGGTACGACACACGGCAGCATCCCTTGCAGACACGTCACCAGACGTCACACGCGGCCCCATGTGCACACCGCTACCGTCCTCGTCAGTTTCCGTTGCCGCTGGTGACCCTAATAACCATCCGCAGCTCCCAGCTCCTGTGCCATGCGACCCCGACCCATGTCCTGCTACTTTGGGAGCATGCTGTTGCTGTGCTGTACTGCTGTTTGCCGTCAAGCACCCACCACGTCAACGCGCAAGGCCAATGTTTGACCGTGTATCCTCCTCCCGAAATCGCGATACCCAATGCACTAATGTTCTTTCGTAGGATAACCTTCAGGCGACTCAACAGCAGCTGGGCAAAGTCAAGAATGAGCTGCAAGCCTCGCAGGCCAAGGTGGAGCGAGATGGGCTTCTCTTGGCGGAAGCGCGCGCGGAGGCACAACAGCAGCTGTTGGCAGCGGCTGCAGTGCAGCAGGGCGACAAGGAGGCCTGGGCTAAGGAGCGTGAGGAGGCGGCGGGGCGTCTGGCGTCTGTTCGGGCGGAATGCGCAGCGGAGGTAGCAGCACTGCAGGAGCAGGTACGGAAACGGAGATGTTCAGGTGTTTAAGGGAGGGTAACTAGGGGCGCTGGGCAGGGACAAGCCATATTGCGCTCTGGGCTACGCCTTTGCATAACGCTGCGTACCTGCGTTGCTACCATGTACAGCAATGCGTTGGGCCACATTACAATGCTATTCATTGGCCCGCGGGTCCACTCGCAACACCGGTTTGCCTGCTGCCTGTTTAACGCCCTTTATTTTCACTACATTTACACGGCCAGCAAGTTACCTAGCAACACATAACCCCCACCTGGAAACCAACGGCCGTTCCCCAAACGTTTGTCTCCGTTCCCTATACTGCAGGCTAGTGCACAGCAGGCGGAGGCCAAGGCGCATGAATCCAAGCTGAAGGCCGCCCTGACGGACAAGGAGGTAGAGTGGCATCGGGCGCTTGAAGAGAAGGATGCAGAGTGGCGCCAGCGGCTCGAACACATGACAGCAGCTACGCAGGCGGCCCTGACAGCTCAAGATGAGAAGTGGCGCCAGCTGCTTGAGGACAAGGCGGCGGCGGCGCTGGCTGCTGAGGCGGCGAAGGAAGCAGCAGAGCAGCAGTGGCAGCAGAAGCTCCACGTCAAGGGCACGCAGGAAGCGGATATGGCTCGGCAGCTTGCTGACAAGGAGGTGGCGCGCCAGCAGGCGCTCGAGGATAGGGCGGCTGCGGCTGCAGCTGCTGCAGTTGCCGTGAAGGAGGCGGAGCAGCTGCGATTGGAGCTGCAGCGTGAGGTGGGTTGGTCTGGGAAGAACCTGGTGCCAAGGTTATTATTGAGGGCAAAGGGCTTAGCGGTGCAGGTGGGTTGAGTAAACACTGTCGTACGGGTACACCTTACTGGCACTGTCACCGTCTCCACGAAGTCGGTCATGCCTTTGTTGTCGGCTGTATGTGGGCCTGCAACCCAGGTTCCCCAATTCCTTCCCACCCAAATGGTGCACAATGGATTGTTGCCTGCCATCAGCTGCCATCCACCCTTTCCAAGTAAAACCTTGTTCCCCTTGTGCCAATGATGCTATGGACCTTTGCTGTGGTAAACCGACACTGGCTTGCAGGTGAACGCCAGCAAGGCCGCTATGGCGGACTCCGGTCGGGCGTTGGAAGCTGAGAGGGCACACCACACCAAGGCCATGGAGGAGCAGCGCCTGAGGGTCAAAGCCGAGACGGAGCTGCAGTGGAAGCAGCGGCTGGGGGAATGCCAGGACACCCTCGCCGGCAAGGAGACGGAGCTAGATGCCTGTCAGAAGCTCCTGGAGGAGGTTCAGCGCACAGCCGTTAGCAGGCAGGCGCAACTCGCGGAGCTCGTGGAGGTGGCAAGGCGGGAGCTGCAAGTTGAGAACGCGACGAGTCAACGGCGTATGGAGGACCTTCAGCGGCTATTGGAGGACAAGGCTGCGACGCTGGCGGAGGCTTTGCGGCGGGAGGAAGAGAGGGAGGCAGCCTGCCAGCAAGCCCTGCTGAGCCACGATGCAGCGCGTGTGGCCCTGCAACAGCGGCTGGACAGCACCGAAACCGCGTGCATGACCCTTCAACAACGGTTGATCAGCAGCGATGCTGCCCATGCGACCCTACAACGGCAGTTGACGGACAGCAAGACAGCGTATGCGGCCCTGCAGCAGCGGCTTGAGGGCAGTGAGGCAGCGTATGCGGCCCTGCAGCAGCGGCTTGAGGGCCGTGAGGCAGCGTATGCGGCCCTGCAGCAGCGGCTTGAGGGCAGTGAGGCAGCGTATGCGGCCCTGCAGCAGCGGCTTGAGGGCAGTGAGGCAGCGTACGCGGCCCTGCAGCAGCGGCTTGAGGGCAGTGAGGCAGCGTATGCGGCCCTGCAGCAGCGGCTTGAGGGCAGTGAGGCAGCGTATGCGGCCCTGCAGCAGCGGCTTGAGGGCAGTGAGGCAGCGCATGCAGCCCTGCAGCAGCGGCTTGAGGGCAGTGAGGCAGCGCATGCAGCCCTACAAGAGCAGTCGAAGGGCAGTGAGGCAGCGTATGCGGCCCTGCAGCAGCGGCTTGAGGGCCGTGAGGCAGCGTACGCAGCCCTGCAGCAGCGGCTTGAGGGCCGTGAGGCAGCGTATGCGGCCCTGCAGCAGCGGCTTGAGGGCAGTGAGGCAGCGTATGCGGCCCTGCAGCAGCGGCTTGAGGGCAGTGAGGCAGCGTATGCGGCCCTGCAGCAGCGGCTTGAGGGCAGTGAGGCAGCGTATGCGGCCCTGCAGCAGCGGCTTGAGGGCAGTGAGGCAGCGTATGCGGCCCTGCAGCAGCGGCTTGAGGGCAGTGAGGCAGCGTTTGCGGCCCTGCAGCAGCGGCTTAAGGGCAGTGAGGCAGCGTATGCGGCCCTGCAGCAGCGGCTTGAGGGCAGTGAGGCAGCGTATGCGGCCCTGCAGCAGTGGCTTGAGGGCCGTGAGGCAGCGTATGCGGCCCTGCAGCAGCGGCTTGAGGGCAGTGAGGCAGCGTATGCGGCCCTGCAGCAGCGGCTTGAGGGCAGTGAGGCAGCGTTTGCGGCCCTGCAGCAGCGGCTTAAGGGCAGTGAGGCAGCGTACGCGGCCCTGCAGCAGCGGCTTGAGGGCAGTGAGGCAGCGCATGCAGCCCTACAAGAGCAGTCGAAGGGCAGTGAGGCAGCGTATGCGGCCCTGCAGCAGCGGTTGGAGGGCAGTGAAATGGCATATGAGACCCTGCAGCAGCGGTTGGAGAGCGAGGATGCCGCGTATGATGCCCTGCAGCAGAAGTTGGAGAGCGAGATGGCGGCATATGACGCCCTGCAGCGGCGGTTGGATGACAGTGAAGCGGCAAATGAGGCACTGCATGAGCAGTCGAAGGGCAGGGAGGCGGCGTTTGCATCTCTACAGCGGCGGCTGGAGGGCAGCGAATCGGCATATGCGGCCCTGCAGCAGACGCTTGAGAGGGGGGAGGCATCGCTTGTAGCCCTACGGTACCAGCTGACAGAGACAGAGTTTGCACGGCAGAGGGCGATGGTGGGCAAGGAGGAGGTTATGGCGGCGCTGGCAGCTCTCCACAGGCAGCTGGGGGACATGGTAGCGGCGGAGGCCGCCCTTCATCAACAGCTAGCTTGCAAGGAGGAGGAGTGCCGGAGAGCTCGTGCCGAGAAGGAGGCGGCGCTACAGGACTTCCGGCTGCGGCTTCACGCTCAAGAGCAGTCCAGCGCTGAGGGCAGGGCCAGGCTGCAGGTGAGGGGAGGTTGCTGCAAATCTTGCTGTCAGCATAACCAGAGCCTTGCTCCCAGAGACTGTTCCCGGAACCCTCACCCGTCATCTGTACTGCTATATCCTTACTCATGCGGCATCCTAAACTTCAGCCATGGTACCTCCTCACCCTCGAAAAAAACGGACACCCCTTGCCCACAAACGTGTCCGCCCACCAGGTTGAGGTGGCCCGGCTCCAGTCCCTGCTCCAGGAAGTCAGCTTGCGAAGGATGGAGGGGGAGCCGACACAGCAAGAGGCTGGGACAGGGCGACGTGGGGCATTGAGAGCAAGGCGGCGGTTGACGGACTCAGTGCTGCAGGATCCGGGTGCGGACCAGCATGTGTCAGCTGCAACCGAGCGTGTGGTAGCAGGGGCGGAGGTGGAGGCGACGAAGCGAACAACGGGTGCCGAGGTGAGGTTGGGCAGGGAAGTCTGTAGAGGAGTAGGCGGTCTGCTGTCGTATGCTCCGTCGGGAATGCCCCCGATCAACCTTACCCTCTATGCTGCCGTTGCCGAGAGCCTGCTTGTGCTCCCTTCCTCCTAACGCCACGCTCCAGCAGTCGGACGCCGAGCGCATGATAGAGCAAACGCTCCGGGACCACTTCTCACGAAGCCAGCTGCTGTCCCTCCGCCGAGCTGTCCGCGAGGTGTTGGGCCGGGCGCCCGAGCTGCAGCCGCTGGAAGAGGCGGTCGCGGAGCAGCTGGACGTCATGCCCAAGACGCGGGTCCGAGAGCTGCACAGAGCCGTGCGGAAGGCCGTGCTGGAACGAGACGTGGAGACCTGCTGCAGGCAGTCGCTCGAGTGCCTCACGCCGCAAAAGACGCTGCCAAGGACCCCCGCCCGCACCCCCACCCGTAACCCCATGCGCTCTCCACGCAAGAGGCGCGTTATACGTCAGGGCGGCGGCACAGACGAACTCATGACGTTTGGAGAAGACGAGGAGGAGGCGGATAACGGTGAAGACGGAGAGGAGGAGGAGGGCTATGGCAACAGCGGCAGCGACCCCGTCAAGGACGCCATGCAAGCCTGGTGGCGCCAGCACTACTACCCACACCACCTGGCGCCTCTGCTGCAGCAGCAGCAGGCGGCGCAAGCGCCCTCCGGCATTGCGAGGGCAGTTATCTTGCAGCGCGTGCAGGAGAGCGCGGGTCCGGAGCTGGCGGCGGTGCTGGGTCGCAGCGTGTGGCTGGGGCTGGGGGGAGCGCCCAAGGAGCGGCTGCTGTGTGAGCTGCTGGCGGCCGTGATGCCGGAGGATGGGCGGGGGAGCAGCAGCAGGGGCACGCTCACGGTGCACATGTTCAAGGTAGGGTCGACGGAGGTCGGAGCAGGGTAAGGAGTAGTAAGGAGTGCTTGTTAGAGGAAAGAATGCAACGTACCGGTAGTAGGGTGAGGAGCGTTGTGAGGAAGTCAGATATGGGCCGCCATGCATGTATCACCGGTGATACGTACGGATGTGCTTGAAGACCACACACCCGTACGTGTACCGCAACCCGCCTATACCTTGACCCTTCTCATGCATCAACCTGATTCACATGAGTGAACCCCCCCCCCCTGCCCTGTCGCCATCACATCTGCCCAGGACCTACTACAGGGGCTGGGCGCCCCGCCGCTGAGGGGCAAGCCCAACCGCTCCGAGCTGCTCAACTCGCTGGCCGCCCACCTGCCTGTGCTGGCCGGGCGCTAGCGCTGTGGGCGTATGGGCTCGTGGCAGCCAACCCCAACACCTACTGATGGCTGCAAGTGCTGCTGTATAAGCGCTGCTCAGTTCGCTGCTAACTGCCGGCTGGTAGCCGCTAATATGCACGCAGTGCGCCTCCCTTCGCTCGCTGGTTGGGTGCTGGCGCTGCGGCTCTGCATTCGCACATGCTTGCGCTTGCAGCCGCCCGTAGAATAGCATAGGGTTTCTTGAGCTGCCGCTCCATTTAGTTACCGCTACTTTCAGCTCACCTCCATGTTTAGACCATGTGTGGACGCATGTAATGCCCGATGCGGCTCGGGTGTGTAGCTCGTCCGTGCTGAGGGGCCAACGTTCGGGCCAGTGCTCGTCCAGGTTTGCTTGCGTCAGCACGCCTGCCGGCGCAGCGGACGCCGCTACCGGTAGGCCTCCGGTAACATTGCTGGCTAGGCAGCTGCAAAGGCTGCTAGCAGGCGGGATGTGGGGACGAAAGTACGGCGTCCCGTAGGGTTAACAATCTGTACTGGGCTTCGAGGAGCCGCAGCGTTGTCCGGTTATGACTTGCTCTACCGCCCGGTATACCAGCTCATCTAGGTGCCGGGATAGGTTTTAGTGTGTGATCGTTAAGTATGTGATTCATCGTCTAGCTGAGAAGGGCGATTCGTATGCACCAAGGACGGCTGTTGGCGCGAGTGTTTTGTTCCATACGGATTCTTATTGTATCCTGGATGGTGGCACATGCTGATTTACATGTCCCAACGCTTTCCCTTGTCTTGCATCGTGTGATTACGACTGCTTGGCGTGGGCACGTATGGTATGGCTGCTTTTGCAGGTGGTGTTACTATGCAGGACACGTGCTAAACGTATGCTTACCAAGCCCCGCCGAGATATGCGTCGCCATAGGGCCAGGCGCCAAGTGCCGCGGGGTCGATAGCAGAGGAGCGGATACCGGTACATTCCTCGTGGTTTGCTTGCGTGTGGGTGGCTGATGACTAATATTTATTCGCTGAAATGCTTTTGCAGGTAGAGCGCAGGCGGTACAGATTGAAAGAAGGGTATATAATAATTTAGAGCCGCGGGAGGTGCTAGGGGAGGTGCTTGTTCTTGACACCTTGACGCAAGAAAGGCCGTAAGCTCAAGGTACTGTAGCGGTTAATGATAATATGGCTACTTGTGTTTACGGTTCTGGGTACCGTAGTGACATGCCTTAGAAGGTGTGTGAAGAAGTGGAGTAACATGTGAATATCTGTGGGCTGCAAATGACGCAAGTGTGTATTTTTGTTTGTGTACGGCACTGATGCTTCCAGGCATGAAGTCCTGGCAAGCAACCAAATCGCAATGCTAGCTGTGGGTAGATGTGGGTTAAGTTGCTTAGACCTCCTAAACAAGGTAGAAGGGGCAATAGTAGGTCGCTACGGTTAATCTATTATTAACTGGTCAGAATACAGTATGCGCGACCTAACTATGCAAAGAACTGACGACCGGATGATCTCGTGGACCTGTTCGTTCCTTGGCCAACGCGTTTGGCTCGCACTTTCTAACAATCCATAGACGGTAGTGGCAGCAATCACGCCCGGTTAAGTGGCGGTTCAGTGGTCCAGCATGATTGTTTGACCCATGGGTCACCAGACGTCAAGCGTTCTTATGTCCTACATGCAACCCACAAGTCGGCAATTGATGGAGGGTGGGCCTTCCCTATGTGGATACTGCTATGCAAGCAGGCGACTTGTCCCCCAAAGATGGTCCCTGGTGCAAGCCGTTTCATCCCAACGAGGAGAGTGCTATGCTGTGCGGCTTTGGCTGGGAAGCAAGACGTGACGTTGTGCACTGGCTTTCCGTCTCAGGTGCATACGTTACACCCAATCCAGTACTGGGACGACGATCCCACAGTGGGTAGTCCCGGTATTGGGCTCTAGCAAGTAAACAGCAACTGCAAAGGTGTCCGCTAGACCACATCTCAGCCTAAGAATAAAGGCACACGGCACATTTGGGCTCAAGAAGCCAAGATACGCTCGTACATCCTACCTAAATAAATCCAACAGCAGATAACCAAGTTGTTAATAGATAGTGACACCGAAACAGGCCGTATCGCAAGCCTGAAACGCTGCGCTACGCTGATGATGGACATTGCATGAGACCTGACAGCTGGCGGGGCTGGGATTTATACTACTTCTTGGATTCCAATCATCATCGTTACAATTCACGGACCTCCTCTCAAGTCTCCACAGCCTGTAACCCTGCAAAGTGAGCGTTTTTCACATTGAACCAGTGGCCATCTGTGCCTCGAGTCGCACCACCTCGCCAACGAGACAGCACGAGGCCCCCAGGGCAAACAAAACACCCTGAGACGAACGCGCGGCACGCACCGGGCGGGCAAGCGCCCCCTCCCGAGCACAGGCAAGCACGAAGGTAAACCCGCGCGAACCGCGAGTGGCAAAACGCCGGCGGCCATAGAGCCGCCGCAGCCGCAACAAGCGCGTCCCACAAGTCCACGCGAGCGACCGCACCCCAACCCTCTCTCCTCCCGGCCATGGCCGGCCCGCGGCGGACAGCACGGGGAGGCGGGCGGGAAACTACACCTAAAAGCCCTGGCAGAAGGGCCTAACAAACACTCGATTATGCTACTACAAAGGCAGATGCCGAAAACGGGGGCAAGCTGCCAATAAGAAGGAGGCATTTATGCCGTACGTACAACTAACATCGTTATATTCATTCCACCAAGAACCAGCCTTTTCTAACGTTCGTTCCTTCACTCTAGAAAAGTCTGCGTTTGGAACAAAGTAGCTGTCATCTATCCGCACAGCATTATGGAAAATGCCGAACACACCAGAATACTTGCTTGTTCATTCCTCACCAATATCGGACGACTTGGAAGGAGAAGCTGGAGCGGTTGGTCCGGGGCAGCGCAGTCCCAGTCTGCAGCAACAGAGCCTGGTAGTTCCATATCATGGGCAGCACGCTGACCTCAGTGCTGCCACTATCGCCAGCATATTTGATAGCGAACAAATCATTATTGTCGCTGAGCTGAAAGGTGAAGCTATCACGTGTGACGCCAGTGAGGGGGATAATGGCGCTCTGCACATGAGGCATGTTGTACAGTCTATACGGCGAAAAGGTCTGCACCTCAGTGCGCCCGCTTGTGCCACTGTACGCATGGCAGCAGATAGGAGCAAGGGCAGGATTAAATTTACTCCAACGAGGACCCACTCCTTGCAGCATAGCTGTGCGTTAGGACTCACTGGCAGGGGCTACAGCACAAAAGTGCACATGCCAGCAGGCAATAATGGCAGCCATGGGAAAGTACTTAAACCAGTAAAGAGGGATTGCTTGAACTATTGGTTTTGCTATTATTGGAGACACGGGTAACCAGCAGACCTAATAAACTAATCCCGCCCATCGCAACCATCAGCGTGCCCATGCACTACTCGTTATTCCACACACACCTGAATTCGACGACAACCAGGTAGTCGTCCGAGTCCAACAGGAAGGCGTGTGTGCTGGGGCTGCTTACTGGCACACCTGTGCTCGTCTGAAGCATGAAGGACTGGTAGTTGCTCTCACGTGAGAGGACGTACAGCTCGGTGCTATATTCGCCCTTATACTTGACGACCACCAGGTTGTTTTGGTAATCGAGCAAGTAGGCGAACTCATCGAAAGTGAGCTGTGGCATTGCCACCTGCAGTGAAAACGACTGGTAGCTACTGGCTGCGGTGAGGACTTGCAGCTCACGGAAACCGCTGTTGCCGCGCTGAACAATGACGAAGAGGTCCAGGTTGGTGCGGCTGAGCAGGAACACGTGGCTGTCGGCCGTGGCGTTAGCCAACACGGTTGGCAGCTGCAGTGAGAAGCTGTTCCAATTGCTGTCACGGTCCAAGAAGTGAACCTCAGCTTGGCCACCCACGCCACTGTACTTGACCGCCATTATATCTGAGACGCCAATGCTGGAGCCTGGAAGCAAAGGGTACGACAGAGACCATTGGTTGGGAAAAACATGGTTTGGTAAACATGTCGGCTTTGCAGGTGTGCCCAATCGCCGGTCACCACTCGGTAAGTTCATATTCTGTGTTGGACAGGCAAACACATTATACGTGCATTATTGGGTGGCCACAGCAGGCTTGGTGCATGCAATTAGTTAATCTGGCATTCTTAGCTGCTTAGAAGGGGGCAGTGCAGGCGGGCCAATTTGCACCAATGGGCTTGGCGGTTCCTCTGCAGCGCAGAGCAAATTATGACAAACGCTAAACCCGGTTGGCTAGTAATCACCGACTATGTTCATACAACGAATGTGAAGGGATTAAACACGCTTACCAAGGGGCAGTTGTGGAGGTGGTGGTGGTACGGGTGGTGGTGCTGGTGGTGGTGGCAGCAGCGGCGATGGCGATGGTGGGCTTGGAGACTCTACATACACACAGCATGGATCCACGTACGGTAATGGAAAAGGTTAGGTATGATAAGATGGGGAACACTGATTTGAACGGGACATGGCACAGCAGTACATATGTGCGAACAGGGACTTAGCTATCTATGTATATTTGTGGGGCAAAGCTGGTCAGGGTGAGGTGTGTGGCTGCTCGTGCGTGCAGAGCAAGGCAATGCGGCACAATCATTATTTAGAGACGTTTGAACTGCAGCAGGGGAGATCCTGATATATAGTGACTCATGGTCGGACCAAGTGAATAAGACGAGAGGCATGTGCGCTCGATTATAAATGAATGGCATAAACTTAGTACGCCACCATTTGCGATTCGCATGGATGGGACTGCCTGGTGTGGTTGGCATTTGGAATTGGTTAGTTAGCCTTGAACGCTTGTACAAGGACGAATTGCGAGATGAATTAGCAGACGGGAAGTGGCATCTGTACGGAATGGCAACAATGTGGCTTGGTGGTGGAGAGCGAGCCAGGTAGATAGGGTGTTGGCGGTTTTTGGCCTGATCCTTCATTCCAGGCGCTCCGCTAGGCCGCGGCTTGGAAACTAGGGAACAGACATAATGAATACCTCGGCCGAACATAGCAACAGGTTTCTCCGAAACCAACCTCCTCCAGCCTTTGCCACGTACTGTGAAACTCGTTGCCAGAACTATAATACTCGGATATTTGCGGCACTAGATAGAGCGATCCAGAAGTATATTGAACGTCTGGACGGCTTTGGAAGCTACATTAGTTAGGGTCGAAGGCTCAAGTTGTTGAAAACATTATTACTAATTTTGTCCCTACAAGGCCCCGGCCGCAGGAGCTATGGCTAGAAGCTACCTAGGAAATTGAGGCGAATGCCGTTCCCCAACCAGAGTAAGCCTTGCGATGGTTGACTCCCAGATCTGCTTTCAGAGCATATGCTGAGTCTCAACAAGGTACACACGAAGAAAGCGGAAACCGATGCATGGTTCTTACCGGGGGGCGGCGGTGTTGGGTCTGACGGTGGTGGTGGTGATGGCAGCAGTGGAGGCTGGGGCCTTGGTGTTGGAGGTGGTGTTGATGGTTTCACTGCGGCAATCAAAGGACAGACCGAATCATCAATCTCATGGCCTGCCCTTGTGCTTGGCTGCTACTTTGGTGTGTCTGGCAACAGAGTTGGCTTGCCCGCGGACAGAAGAATGTGCAAACCAAGTGTCCTATGTTAGAGCCTCTCCATGTTGGATTGTTGATCCTGGTCGCGTGTTTTGGCGCGTCAGAGGACCATCAACCTCAGCATTCCCGAATCGGCTAACAAACCTATCCTAGTAGTGACACATGCGTGGCCAAGCAAGCACAGGCTATGGGTATAAAAGTGCATTATTAATTTAACACACTTACCAGGGGGCGGTGGTGGAGGTGGTGGTGTTATTGGTGGTGGTGCTGCTGGTGGTGGCAGCAGCGGCGGTGACGATGGTGGGCTTGGAGACTCTACATACACACAGCATGGATCCACGTACGGTAATGGAAAAGGTTAGGTATGATGAGATGGGGGACACTGATTTGAACGGGACATGGCACAGCAGTACATACGTGCGAACAGGGGCTTAGCTATCTATGTATGTGCACTCCCAGAAAGGCTCTTAGTTGAGATGGTGCTCAAACGCTTGAGATTGATTGAGTTGAGTTGAGTCTACACGTGTGGCTGGTCAGGATGAGGTGTGTGGCTGCTCGCTCGTGCGTGCAGAGCAAGGCAATGCGGCATAAGCATATGGAGACGTGTGAACAGCAGCAGAGGAGAGGCTGATAGTGACACATGGACGAATAAGACGAGCGGCATGTGCGCGCGGTAATAAATCACACCGGTAACATACACTCTCTCAGTGTAGGGTTGGGGTTATTACCCGTGTTCCATTTTCGGGACCCATTGTAAGTTTGTAACGGTCTCATTCGCTTAGTGTGCCACCACTTGTAATCCGAATGCGTTTGGATGGGACTGCCTGCTGCGGCTGGCATTTTGAATACGACTAGCTAGCCTTGAACCAACGTTTGTACAAGTACAAGTTGCCAGATGAATTAGCAGACGGGAAGTGACATCAGTACGGAATGGCAGAGATGTGGCTTGGAGGTGTAGAGCGAGCCAGGTAGCACCCCGCTAGGCCGCGGCTTGGAAACAAGGGAACAGCCATAGCTCCTAATGAACACCTCGACCGATCATCGCAAAATTTTTCTTCGAAACCAACCTCCTCCAACCTTTGTCACGTACTGTGAAACAGGGGGCGGTGGTGGTGAAGGTGGTGGTGCTCCGTAGACCAGATTCAACAGCAGATAAACAAGGACTTGAATGGGCGGCTGGGATAGATCTGGTGCGCGGCCGACCAAAGCTATCTAGGTGCGTGAAGTATACGGTTTAACGCTTACCAGGAGGCGGTGTTGAAGGTGGTGCTGCTGCTGCTGGTGGTACTGATGGGCTTGGAGATGCTACACGTAGCATTTACATACAGGGATGGGATAGGGAACACTGGTTGGGATGGGGCATGAAACGGCATGTAATAGAGCCTACGCAAGGGAACCTAACGGTTAATTCCCTGGGCGTGTGTCAAATGGCTGTACGACGTGCTTGCCGTACAGCAAGCAGAGTAAGAGCGTGGGAGGGCCCGGCATAATAATGGATGGATGGCAAGTAAGCTAGGATTCCAGTGGCGTTGGTCTTGTGCGGTCACAATTGCATACGAAGCACATTACCAAACCAGAACAAGTAGGTATCCAGATAAAGACATGTGGAGTACACACAGCAGCCAGTGCATGCCTCAATTTGCTGCTGGCCAACTCACTGCTGTTCCAGTACTCGATATTGTTCGCAGCAACCAGGACGAGAATGCAACCATCACGAAGTATAGCAGTATATGGACCGGCATCCAGAGAACCAAGACGTGTAGCCCAGACAGCCCCAGTTGAGCCGGAAACCTCCAAATTGCCGTCATCCTGCATATTAATGCGCATACTTCTTTGATGAGCAAACAAATGTTCATTATGCTGCCTCCCTCCGTCCCACCGGCATGCATGGATGCACATGATCATCTAGCATGCATGTACGCTTGACAACTACTACGGCTGCTATTATCTATGGACCTACCCTCAGAGTCAATCTGTACGGTCCGGCGAGCTTGGGAGGGAAGGCACCATAAATCTGAAGGGCCCAGACAGGATGATGAACTGGCATTTCATACATGACGAGGTTCCCATCTCCCTGCATGATGAGTTCGCATCTTCCAGAAGGTGAAGTCAAATGCTGTCCTTGATACAGCACCTCGCCCTGCTGCAAGTGGGCTGGCGACCACCACGATGGTGATGGTGGGGAAGGGCTTGCAGAGTCTACACACAGCGTTTACAGGGATGGGATGGGCAAGCATGCAGAGGGATGTTAGGTTGTGACAGGTAGGGAAGACTGGTTGGGACAGGACACGGCACATCTGTATGTCCAGGAAACCGGCTGCTGTGCAGAAGGTATATATCGTATGCGTGCGCGAGTGAGGTGATAAATGGCATAGAGCAAACAGGGCAAGGCTTAAGCAGGTGGGGTACCATGGACAGCAGATGAGGATATGATGGTGACACGTGGATGCATGAGTAGACATTCACATAAAGACGGAGAACTGGATAAGCAATCGTGAGTAGATCGCATGGAAGAGCCACTCACAACCTGAACAGGACCCGTGAGGGTGGCATTTGAAACACGATTTGTTAGCTTGTGTCAATTGTGTGTATACATGATTTGCAGGTCAGTAAGGGATTCGTACCAAAGGGCGGCGGTGTTGGGTCTGACGATGGTGGTGGTGATGGCAGCAGTGGGTGCAGGGGGCTTGGTGTTGGAGGTGGTGTTGATGGTTCCACTGCGGCAAAAATGACATACCGAAACATCAATCTCACGGCCTGCCCTCTTGCTTGACGCACAACTGCACGCAATCTCTGCTGCTTTGGTGTGTCTGGCAACACATTTGGCTCGCCCGCGGAACGAAGAAGAATGTGCAAAGCAAGGGTACTATGTTAGAGCCTCTCCATGTTGGATTGTTGACCCTGGTCGCCACTTTTGGCACGTCACATATATACAGGACCATCAAACTCAGCATTTCCGAATCGGCAAACAAACCTAGTACCGTACCTGTGTCTGATCACCGCGCAGCAAGAAATTTAGGGTTTATTTATTTTAACGCGCAGCGCTGGAAGGTATTATTCTTGTAACGCGCAGAGGTCTGAGCAATTATTCTCCACTTCGCTTCTACTGTATCAGTCTAAAGCTTACACTAGAAAGACCGGAGAAGCAGAGCAATGAACTTAAAGCTCGTTAACCAGACCGAAGCGATCTCATGGCCTGCCAAATGGGTGTGCGGCATGGAGGGCTGACGGTGCGGCGGGGTGGTTGGGTGAGGTTTCACGGCTGCTTACGAGGGAGGGGGGCTGATGAGGCTTCTTAGGAGAGTGGCGCATGGGTGTCCCGTTTGGGAGGGTCAGTTGGCAGCGTAAAGGCATATGAGGGTGGCATTTACAGCGTCGAGCCTCAGGCCTGTACAGTGGCAATTGGCTCATTGCACCGGCAAGCCTGGCGTCTGCGGCCCTCAGGAGCAAGTCGTCTTGCTAATAAGGAGGGTCTCACTTGCAACCTTCTCTGAAATGCACTCATAACAAACAACATACCTATACCGATCTCCTTTTGAGCACTGCTTGGAACAATGTCACCTTCGTTGGTGCGATGGAGGAATGTCGTCAGCGAAACATTAGTTACCTTCAAACGCTTCACTATGAGCGACCGTACCTTTTTGACTTTGTTCCTTCCGCAGTCGATTCCGCACAATGCGTGCTGTACCGTAATACTGGGCCGCCCCATTTCCTGCAGCATTGTCTGTGGCGAAGCTTCCTTCCCAGTAGCCACGATAGTTTGTAACGCTTTATTAAAAGCCTGCTCATCTTCAGTACTCCACCGACAGCGTTTTTTGGGTGGTGGCGGACCAGACTTCTCTTCTTCGTTAACAGCTGCCTCATTGGTGCCGCTGCCATGCCCTAATTCTTTACCAATATTGCTTGTGTAAAAGAAGGTCTGTAGTTGTGTCTTGGTAACATTGGCAAATCGCGAGTCGTTCCTCAAGCTTTCTGTTAAGTGCTTGACAGTAAGTCTTCCATTGTCTACAGCTAGACGTTCTGCAGCTTGTTGCAACGCAAGCAGTTGGTCATCAGTCATAGCAACACATTAACAACATAAGTATTCTAACGGTACTGTGAAGGCTTCCTTGTGTATAACTACAACGACTGTCCGTGATCAAGAAGGGATGCCAAACAGCAACTGTAAGAAAGCACGTGTACGACAGCCCCTTTCCGAACAGCAACGTTGCACCTTAACAACAGACAACAGGAAAACACGTAACGTAGTTGTTTCGAACATTCACTGATCCAAACCATAACACCAACCTCATTTCCATGCCCCATAACAAAGTTGTCTGTGTGTTCTAACAACTGTTCTTCTAGGTTCCGTGGCTTACACATAGCAATAGTTTGGAAAATATGTCAATGTTATGGCTTCGTGCGCAATGTTACCTAAATAGGAAATTTACTGTAATGCTTAAGTCCCGGTATTCCCTATGGCTTTTCCCTTGCTTCCACGGCGCGGCCTATCGGAGCGCCTAGAACCAAGGGCAGGCCAAAAACGAATTAAAACCGATCAGAGAGGAGGTGTAGGTATTTTAGTTAACGCGCAGTCCTTTGGGGAACTAATTCTTATTAACGCGCAGGCCCCGGACCTATTATTTATTTTGCGCGTTTATGCACATTTTTCCAATGAATTATTTATTTTTGCACCATGATCACTGGGAGGTACGGTAGTGAAACATGTGTGGCCAAGCAAGCTCAGGCTATGCGCAAAAAGGTGCACTATTTACACACTTACCAGGGGGCGGCGATGGAGGTGTTGGTGGTGGTGGTGGTGGTGCTGCTGCTGGTGGTGGCAGCAGCGGCGCTGGCGATGGTGGGCTTGAAGACTCTACATACACGGATCATGGATCCACGGCAATGGAAAAGTTTGGTATGATGAGATGGGAACACTGATTTGAAGGGGACATGGTACAGCAGTACATATCTGCGAACAGGGACTTCGCTACCTATATATATGGGGCAAAGCTCGTCAGGCTAACGCGTGTGGCTGCTCGTGCGTGCAGAGCAAGGCAATGCGGCACAATCATTATTTAGAGACGTTTGAACTGCAGCAGGGGAGATCCTGATATATAGTGACTCATGGTCGGACCAAGTGAATAAGACGAGAGGCATGTGCGCTCGATTATAAATGAATGGCATAAACTTAGTACGCCACCATTTGCGATTCGCATGGATGGGACTGCCTGGTGTGGTTGGCATTTGGAATTGGTTAGTTAGCCTTGAACGCTTGTACAAGGACGAATTGCGAGATGAATTAGCAGACGGGAAGTGGCATCTGTACGGAATGGCAACAATGTGGCTTGGTGGTGGAGAGCGAGCCAGGTAGATAGGGTGTTGGCGGTTTTTGGCCTGATCCTTCATTCCAGGCGCTCCGCTAGGCCGCGGCTTGGAAACTAGGGAACAGACATAATGAATACCTCGGCCGAACATAGCAACAGGTTTCTCCGAAACCAACCTCCTCCAGCCTTTGCCACGTACTGTGAAACTCGTTGCCAGAACTATAATACTCGGATATTTGCGGCACTAGATAGAGCGATCCAGAAGTATATTGAACGTCTGGACGGCTTTGGAAGCTACATTAGTTAGGGTCGAAGGCTCAAGTTGTTGAAAACATTATTACTAATTTTGTCCCTACAAGGCCCCGGCCGCAGGAGCTATGGCTAGAAGCTACCTAGGAAATTGAGGCGAATGCCGTTCCCCAACCAGAGTAAGCCTTGCGATGGTTGACTCCCAGATCTGCTTTCAGAGCATATGCTGAGTCTCAACAAGGTACACACGAAGAAAGCGGAAACCGATGCATGGTTCTTACCGGGGGGCGGCGGTGTTGGGTCTGACGGTGGTGGTGGTGATGGCAGCAGTGGAGGCTGGGGCCTTGGTGTTGGAGGTGGTGTTGATGGTTTCACTGCGGCAATCAAAGGACAGACCGAATCATCAATCTCATGGCCTGCCCTTGTGCTTGGCTGCTACTTTGGTGTGTCTGGCAACAGAGTTGGCTTGCCCGCGGACAGAAGAATGTGCAAACCAAGTGTCCTATGTTAGAGCCTCTCCATGTTGGATTGTTGATCCTGGTCGCGTGTTTTGGCGCGTCAGAGGACCATCAACCTCAGCATTCCCGAATCGGCTAACAAACCTATCCTAGTAGTGACACATGCGTGGCCAAGCAAGCACAGGCTATGGGTATAAAAGTGCATTATTAATTTAACACACTTACCAGGGGGCGGTGGTGGAGGTGGTGGTGTTATTGGTGGTGGTGCTGCTGGTGGTGGCAGCAGCGGCGGTGACGATGGTGGGCTTGGAGACTCTACATACACACAGCATGGATCCACGTACGGTAATGGAAAAGGTTAGGTATGATGAGATGGGGGACACTGATTTGAACGGGACATGGCACAGCAGTACATACGTGCGAACAGGGGCTTAGCTATCTATGTATGTGCACTCCCAGAAAGGCTCTTAGTTGAGATGGTGCTCAAACGCTTGAGATTGATTGAGTTGAGTTGAGTCTACACGTGTGGCTGGTCAGGATGAGGTGTGTGGCTGCTCGCTCGTGCGTGCAGAGCAAGGCAATGCGGCATAAGCATATGGAGACGTGTGAACAGCAGCAGAGGAGAGGCTGATAGTGACACATGGACGAATAAGACGAGCGGCATGTGCGCGCGGTAATAAATCACACCGGTAACATACACTCTCTCAGTGTAGGGTTGGGGTTATTACCCGTGTTCCATTTTCGGGACCCATTGTAAGTTTGTAACGGTCTCATTCGCTTAGTGTGCCACCACTTGTAATCCGAATGCGTTTGGATGGGACTGCCTGCTGCGGCTGGCATTTTGAATACGACTAGCTAGCCTTGAACCAACGTTTGTACAAGTACAAGTTGCCAGATGAATTAGCAGACGGGAAGTGACATCAGTACGGAATGGCAGAGATGTGGCTTGGAGGTGTAGAGCGAGCCAGGTAGCACCCCGCTAGGCCGCGGCTTGGAAACAAGGGAACAGCCATAGCTCCTAATGAACACCTCGACCGATCATCGCAAAATTTTTCTTCGAAACCAACCTCCTCCAACCTTTGTCACGTACTGTGAAACAGGGGGCGGTGGTGGTGAAGGTGGTGGTGCTCCGTAGACCAGATTCAACAGCAGATAAACAAGGACTTGAATGGGCGGCTGGGATAGATCTGGTGCGCGGCCGACCAAAGCTATCTAGGTGCGTGAAGTATACGGTTTAACGCTTACCAGGAGGCGGTGTTGAAGGTGGTGCTGCTGCTGCTGGTGGTACTGATGGGCTTGGAGATGCTACACGTAGCATTTACATACAGGGATGGGATAGGGAACACTGGTTGGGATGGGGCATGAAACGGCATGTAATAGAGCCTACGCAAGGGAACCTAACGGTTAATTCCCTGGGCGTGTGTCAAATGGCTGTACGACGTGCTTGCCGTACAGCAAGCAGAGTAAGAGCGTGGGAGGGCCCGGCATAATAATGGATGGATGGCAAGTAAGCTAGGATTCCAGTGGCGTTGGTCTTGTGCGGTCACAATTGCATACGAAGCACATTACCAAACCAGAACAAGTAGGTATCCAGATAAAGACATGTGGAGTACACACAGCAGCCAGTGCATGCCTCAATTTGCTGCTGGCCAACTCACTGCTGTTCCAGTACTCGATATTGTTCGCAGCAACCAGGACGAGAATGCAACCATCACGAAGTATAGCAGTATATGGACCGGCATCCAGAGAACCAAGACGTGTAGCCCAGACAGCCCCAGTTGAGCCGGAAACCTCCAAATTGCCGTCATCCTGCATATTAATGCGCATACTTCTTTGATGAGCAAACAAATGTTCATTATGCTGCCTCCCTCCGTCCCACCGGCATGCATGGATGCACATGATCATCTAGCATGCATGTACGCTTGACAACTACTACGGCTGCTATTATCTATGGACCTACCCTCAGAGTCAATCTGTACGGTCCGGCGAGCTTGGGAGGGAAGGCACCATAAATCTGAAGGGCCCAGACAGGATGATGAACTGGCATTTCATACATGACGAGGTTCCCATCTCCCTGCATGATGAGTTCGCATCTTCCAGAAGGTGAAGTCAAATGCTGTCCTTGATACAGCACCTCGCCCTGCTGCAAGTGGGCTGGCGACCACCACGATGGTGATGGTGGGGAAGGGCTTGCAGAGTCTACACACAGCGTTTACAGGGATGGGATGGGCAAGCATGCAGAGGGATGTTAGGTTGTGACAGGTAGGGAAGACTGGTTGGGACAGGACACGGCACATCTGTATGTCCAGGAAACCGGCTGCTGTGCAGAAGGTATATATCGTATGCGTGCGCGAGTGAGGTGATAAATGGCATAGAGCAAACAGGGCAAGGCTTAAGCAGGTGGGGTACCATGGACAGCAGATGAGGATATGATGGTGACACGTGGATGCATGAGTAGACATTCACATAAAGACGGAGAACTGGATAAGCAATCGTGAGTAGATCGCATGGAAGAGCCACTCACAACCTGAACAGGACCCGTGAGGGTGGCATTTGAAACACGATTTGTTAGCTTGTGTCAATTGTGTGTATACATGATTTGCAGGTCAGTAAGGGATTCGTACCAAAGGGCGGCGGTGTTGGGTCTGACGATGGTGGTGGTGATGGCAGCAGTGGGTGCAGGGGGCTTGGTGTTGGAGGTGGTGTTGATGGTTCCACTGCGGCAAAAATGACATACCGAAACATCAATCTCACGGCCTGCCCTCTTGCTTGACGCACAACTGCACGCAATCTCTGCTGCTTTGGTGTGTCTGGCAACACATTTGGCTCGCCCGCGGAACGAAGAAGAATGTGCAAAGCAAGGGTACTATGTTAGAGCCTCTCCATGTTGGATTGTTGACCCTGGTCGCCACTTTTGGCACGTCACATATATACAGGACCATCAAACTCAGCATTTCCGAATCGGCAAACAAACCTAGTACCGTACCTGTGTCTGATCACCGCGCAGCAAGAAATTTAGGGTTTATTTATTTTAACGCGCAGCGCTGGAAGGTATTATTCTTGTAACGCGCAGAGGTCTGAGCAATTATTCTCCACTTCGCTTCTACTGTATCAGTCTAAAGCTTACACTAGAAAGACCGGAGAAGCAGAGCAATGAACTTAAAGCTCGTTAACCAGACCGAAGCGATCTCATGGCCTGCCAAATGGGTGTGCGGCATGGAGGGCTGACGGTGCGGCGGGGTGGTTGGGTGAGGTTTCACGGCTGCTTACGAGGGAGGGGGGCTGATGAGGCTTCTTAGGAGAGTGGCGCATGGGTGTCCCGTTTGGGAGGGTCAGTTGGCAGCGTAAAGGCATATGAGGGTGGCATTTACAGCGTCGAGCCTCAGGCCTGTACAGTGGCAATTGGCTCATTGCACCGGCAAGCCTGGCGTCTGCGGCCCTCAGGAGCAAGTCGTCTTGCTAATAAGGAGGGTCTCACTTGCAACCTTCTCTGAAATGCACTCATAACAAACAACATACCTATACCGATCTCCTTTTGAGCACTGCTTGGAACAATGTCACCTTCGTTGGTGCGATGGAGGAATGTCGTCAGCGAAACATTAGTTACCTTCAAACGCTTCACTATGAGCGACCGTACCTTTTTGACTTTGTTCCTTCCGCAGTCGATTCCGCACAATGCGTGCTGTACCGTAATACTGGGCCGCCCCATTTCCTGCAGCATTGTCTGTGGCGAAGCTTCCTTCCCAGTAGCCACGATAGTTTGTAACGCTTTATTAAAAGCCTGCTCATCTTCAGTACTCCACCGACAGCGTTTTTTGGGTGGTGGCGGACCAGACTTCTCTTCTTCGTTAACAGCTGCCTCATTGGTGCCGCTGCCATGCCCTAATTCTTTACCAATATTGCTTGTGTAAAAGAAGGTCTGTAGTTGTGTCTTGGTAACATTGGCAAATCGCGAGTCGTTCCTCAAGCTTTCTGTTAAGTGCTTGACAGTAAGTCTTCCATTGTCTACAGCTAGACGTTCTGCAGCTTGTTGCAACGCAAGCAGTTGGTCATCAGTCATAGCAACACATTAACAACATAAGTATTCTAACGGTACTGTGAAGGCTTCCTTGTGTATAACTACAACGACTGTCCGTGATCAAGAAGGGATGCCAAACAGCAACTGTAAGAAAGCACGTGTACGACAGCCCCTTTCCGAACAGCAACGTTGCACCTTAACAACAGACAACAGGAAAACACGTAACGTAGTTGTTTCGAACATTCACTGATCCAAACCATAACACCAACCTCATTTCCATGCCCCATAACAAAGTTGTCTGTGTGTTCTAACAACTGTTCTTCTAGGTTCCGTGGCTTACACATAGCAATAGTTTGGAAAATATGTCAATGTTATGGCTTCGTGCGCAATGTTACCTAAATAGGAAATTTACTGTAATGCTTAAGTCCCGGTATTCCCTATGGCTTTTCCCTTGCTTCCACGGCGCGGCCTATCGGAGCGCCTAGAACCAAGGGCAGGCCAAAAACGAATTAAAACCGATCAGAGAGGAGGTGTAGGTATTTTAGTTAACGCGCAGTCCTTTGGGGAACTAATTCTTATTAACGCGCAGGCCCCGGACCTATTATTTATTTTGCGCGTTTATGCACATTTTTCCAATGAATTATTTATTTTTGCACCATGATCACTGGGAGGTACGGTAGTGAAACATGTGTGGCCAAGCAAGCTCAGGCTATGCGCAAAAAGGTGCACTATTTACACACTTACCAGGGGGCGGCGATGGAGGTGTTGGTGGTGGTGGTGGTGGTGCTGCTGCTGGTGGTGGCAGCAGCGGCGCTGGCGATGGTGGGCTTGAAGACTCTACATACACGGATCATGGATCCACGGCAATGGAAAAGTTTGGTATGATGAGATGGGAACACTGATTTGAAGGGGACATGGTACAGCAGTACATATCTGCGAACAGGGACTTCGCTACCTATATATATGGGGCAAAGCTCGTCAGGCTAACGCGTGTGGCTGCTCGTGCGTGCAGAGCAAGGCAATGCGGCACAATCATTATTTAGAGACGTTTGAACTGCAGCAGGGGAGATCCTGATATATAGTGACACATGGTCGGACCAAGTGAATAAGACGAGAGGCATGTGCGCTCGATTATAAACGAATGGCATAAACTTAGTACGCCACCATTTGCAATTCGCATGGATGGGACCGCCTGGTGTGGTTGGCATTTGGAATTGTTAAGTTAGCCTTGAACGCTTGTACAAGGACGAATTACGGGATGAATTAGCAGACGGGAAGTGGCATCTGTACGGAATGGCAACAATGTGGCTTGGTGGTGGAGAGCTAGCCAGGTAGGATGTTGGCGGTTTTGGCCTGATCCTTCATGCATTCCAGGCGTTCCGCTAGGCCGCGGCTTGGAAACAAGGGAACAGACATAGCTCGGCCGATCATAGCATCATTTTTCTCCGAAACCTCCAGTCTTTGCCACGTACTGTGAAATTCGTTTCAAACTATTAAACTCGGATCTTTGCGGCATATGAAAGAGCAATCCGGAAGTCTGTTGACGTCTGGACGGCTTTGGAAGCTACATTAGGGGCGACAACATTACTATTTTTGTACCTACAAGGCCCAGGCCACAGGAGCTACCGTATGGCTAGCAGCTATCTAGGAAACTGAGGCGTGTGCCGTACCCCAAAGTAAGTCTTGCGATGGTTGGCTCCCTGATTCGCTTTCAGAGCATATACTGAATCTCAACAAGGTACACAAGAAGAAAGCGGACACCGATGACTCTTACCGGGGGGCGGAGGTGTTGGGCTTGACGGTGGTGGTGGTGATGGCAGCAGTGGGGCCAGGGGGCTTGGTGTTGGAGGTGGTGTTGATGGTTCCACTGCGGCAAATGAGCATGACAGACCGAACCATCAATCTCATGGCCTGCCCTCTTGCTTGAAGCACAACTGCACGCAATCTCTGCTGCTTTGGTGTGTCTGGTAACACAATTGGCTCGCCCCCGGACAGAAGAATACGCAAAGCAAGTGTGCTATGTTAGAGCCTCTCCAGTTGGATTGTGGATCCTGGTCGCGTCTTTTGGCACGTCACATACAGGACCATCAATCTAAGCATTTCTAATTGGCAAACAAACCTATCCTAGTCTGCCCTAGTAGTGAAATATGCGTGGCCAAGCAAGCACAGGCTATGTGCATAAATGTGCATTCGTTTTAAACACACTTACCAGGGGGCGGCGATGGAGGTGTTGGTGGTGGTGGTGCTGCTGGTGGTGGCAGCAGCGGCGCTGGCGATGGTGGGCTTGAAGACTCTACATACACGGATCATGGATCCACGGCAATGGAAAAGTTTGGTATGATGAGATGGGAACACTGATTTGAAGGGGACATGGTACAGCAGTACATATCTGCGAACAGGGACTTCGCTATCTATATATATGGGGCAAAGCTCGTCAGGCTAACGCGTGTGGCTGCTCGTGCGTGCAGGCAATGCGGCACAATCATTATTTAGAGACGTTTGAACTGCAGCAGGGGAGATCCTGATATATAGTGACACATGGTCGGACCAAGTGAATAAGACGAGAGGCATGTGCGCTCGATTATAATAGAATGGCATAAACTTAGTACGCCACCATTTGCAATTCGCATGGATGGGACCGCCAGGTGTGATTGGCATTAGGAACAGGTTAGTTAGTCTTGAACGCTTGTACAAGTACGAAATGCGAGATGAATCAGCAGACGGGAAGTGGCATTAGTACGGAATGGCAACAATGTGGCTTGGTGGTGGAGAGCTAGCCAGGTAGGATGTTGGCGGTTTTGGCCTGATCCTTCATGCATTCCAGGCGTTCCGCTAGGCCGTGGCTTGGACACAAGGGAACAGACATAGCTCGGCCGATCATAGCATCATTTTTCTCCGAAACCTCCAGTCTTTGCCACGTACTGTGAAATTCGTTTCAAACTATTAAACTCGGATCTTTGCGGCATATGAAAGAGCAATCCGGAAGTCTGTTGACGTCTGGACGGCTTTGGAAGCTACATTAGGGGCGACAACATTACTATTTTTGTACCTACAAGGCCCAGGCCACAGGAGCTACCGTATGGCTAGCAGCTATCTAGGAAACTGAGGCGTGTGCCGTACCCCAAAGTAAGTCTTGCGATGGTTGGCTCCCTGATTCGCTTTCAGAGCATATACTGAATCTCAACAAGGTACACAAGAAGAAAGCGGACACCGATGACTCTTACCGGGGGGCGGAGGTGTTGGGCTTGACGGTGGTGGTGGTGATGGCAGCAGTGGGGCCAGGGGGCTTGGTGTTGGAGGTGGTGTTGATGGTTCCACTGCGGCAAATGAGCATGACAGACCGAACCATCAATCTCATGGCCTGCCCTCTTGCTTGAAGCACAACTGCACGCAATCTCTGCTGCTTTGGTGTGTCTGGTAACACAATTGGCTCGCCCCCGGACAGAAGAATACGCAAAGCAAGTGTGCTATGTTAGAGCCTCTCCAGTTGGATTGTGGATCCTGGTCGCGTCTTTTGGCACGTCACATACAGGACCATCAATCTAAGCATTTCTAATTGGCAAACAAACCTATCCTAGTCTGCCCTAGTAGTGAAATATGCGTGGCCAAGCAAGCACAGGCTATGTGCATAAATGTGCATTCGTTTTAAACACACTTACCAGGGGGCGGCGATGGAGGTGTTGGTGGTGGTGGTGCTGCTGGTGGTGGCAGCAGCGGCGCTGGCGATGGTGGGCTTGAAGACTCTACATACACGGATCATGGATCCACGGCAATGGAAAAGTTTGGTATGATGAGATGGGAACACTGATTTGAAGGGGACATGGTACAGCAGTACATATCTGCGAACAGGGACTTCGCTATCTATATATATGGGGCAAAGCTCGTCAGGCTAACGCGTGTGGCTGCTCGTGCGTGCAGGCAATGCGGCACAATCATTATTTAGAGACGTTTGAACTGCAGCAGGGGAGATCCTGATATATAGTGACACATGGTCGGACCAAGTGAATAAGACGAGAGGCATGTGCGCTCGATTATAATAGAATGGCATAAACTTAGTACGCCACCATTTGCAATTCGCATGGATGGGACCGCCAGGTGTGATTGGCATTAGGAACAGGTTAGTTAGTCTTGAACGCTTGTACAAGTACGAAATGCGAGATGAATCAGCAGACGGGAAGTGGCATTAGTACGGAATGGCAACAATGTGGCTTGGTGGTGGAGAGCTAGCCAGGTAGGATGTTGGCGGTTTTGGCCTGATCCTTCATGCATTCCAGGCGTTCCGCTAGGCCGTGGCTTGGACACAAGGGAACAGACATAGCTCGGCCGATCATAGCATCATTTTTCTCCGAAACCTCCAGTCTTTGCCACGTACTGTGAAATTCGTTTCAAACTATTAAACTCGGATCTTTGCGGCATATGAAAGAGCAATCCGGAAGTCTGTTGACGTCTGGACGGCTTTGGAAGCTACATTAGGGGCGACAACATTACTATTTTTGTACCTACAAGGCCCAGGCCACAGGAGCTACCGTATGGCTAGCAGCTATCTAGGAAACTGAGGCGTGTGCCGTACCCCAAAGTAAGTCTTGCGATGGTTGGCTCCCTGATTCGCTTTCAGAGCATATACTGAATCTCAACAAGGTACACAAGAAGAAAGCGGACACCGATGACTCTTACCGGGGGGCGGAGGTGTTGGGCTTGACGGTGGTGGTGGTGATGGCAGCAGTGGGGCCAGGGGGCTTGGTGTTGGAGGTGGTGTTGATGGTTCCACTGCGGCAAATGAGCATGACAGACCGAACCATCAATCTCATGGCCTGCCCTCTTGCTTGAAGCACAACTGCACGCAATCTCTGCTGCTTTGGTGTGTCTGGTAACACAATTGGCTCGCCCCCGGACAGAAGAATACGCAAAGCAAGTGTGCTATGTTAGAGCCTCTCCAGTTGGATTGTGGATCCTGGTCGCGTCTTTTGGCACGTCACATACAGGACCATCAATCTAAGCATTTCTAATTGGCAAACAAACCTATCCTAGTCTGCCCTAGTAGTGAAATATGCGTGGCCAAGCAAGCACAGGCTATGTGCATAAATGTGCATTCGTTTTAAACACACTTACCAGGGGGCGGCGATGGAGGTGTTGGTGGTGGTGGTGGTGGTGCTGCTGCTGGTGGTGGCAGCAGCGGCGCTGGCGATGGTGGGCTTGGAGATTCTACATACACGGATCATGGATCCACGGCAATGGAAAAGTTTGGTATGATGAGATGGGAACACTGATTTGAAGGGGACATGGTACAGCAGTACATATCTGCGAACAGGGACTTCGCTATCTATATATATGGGGCAAAGCTCGTCAGGCTAACGCGTGTGGCTGCTCGTGCGTGCAGGCAATGCGGCACAATCATTATTTAGAGACGTTTGAACTGCAGCAGGGGAGATCCTGATATATAGTGACACATGGTCGGACCAAGTGAATAAGACGAGAGGCATGTGCGCTCGATTATAAACGAATGGCATAAACTTAGTACGCCACCATTTGCAATTCGCATGGATGGGACCGCCTGGTGTGGTTGGCATTTGGAATTGTTAAGTTAGCCTTGAACGCTTGTACAAGGACGAATTACGGGATGAATTAGCAGACGGGAAGTGGCATCTGTACGGAATGGCAACAATGTGGCTTGGTGGTGGAGAGCTAGCCAGGTAGGATGTTGGCGGTTTTGGCCTGATCCTTCATGCATTCCAGGCGTTCCGCTAGGCCGCGGCTTGGAAACAAGGGAACAGACATAGCTCGGCCGATCATAGCATCATTTTTCTCCGAAACCTCCAGTCTTTGCCACGTACTGTGAAATTCGTTTCAAACTATTAAACTCGGATCTTTGCGGCATATGAAAGAGCAATCCGGAAGTCTGTTGACGTCTGGACGGCTTTGGAAGCTACATTAGGGGCGACAACATTACTATTTTTGTACCTACAAGGCCCAGGCCACAGGAGCTACCGTATGGCTAGCAGCTATCTAGGAAACTGAGGCGTGTGCCGTACCCCAAAGTAAGTCTTGCGATGGTTGGCTCCCTGATTCGCTTTCAGAGCATATACTGAATCTCAACAAGGTACACAAGAAGAAAGCGGACACCGATGACTCTTACCGGGGGGCGGAGGTGTTGGGCTTGACGGTGGTGGTGGTGATGGCAGCAGTGGGGCCAGGGGGCTTGGTGTTGGAGGTGGTGTTGATGGTTCCACTGCGGCAAATGAGCATGACAGACCGAACCATCAATCTCATGGCCTGCCCTCTTGCTTGAAGCACAACTGCACGCAATCTCTGCTGCTTTGGTGTGTCTGGTAACACAATTGGCTCGCCCCCGGACAGAAGAATACGCAAAGCAAGTGTGCTATGTTAGAGCCTCTCCAGTTGGATTGTGGATCCTGGTCGCGTCTTTTGGCACGTCACATACAGGACCATCAATCTAAGCATTTCTAATTGGCAAACAAACCTATCCTAGTCTGCCCTAGTAGTGAAATATGCGTGGCCAAGCAAGCACAGGCTATGTGCATAAATGTGCATTCGTTTTAAACACACTTACCAGGGGGCGGCGATGGAGGTGTTGGTGGTGGTGGTGGTGGTGCTGCTGCTGGTGGTGGCAGCAGCGGCGCTGGCGATGGTGGGCTTGGAGATTCTACATACACGGATCATGGATCCACGGCAATGGAAAAGTTTGGTATGATGAGATGGGAACACTGATTTGAAGGGGACATGGTACAGCAGTACATATCTGCGAACAGGGACTTCGCTATCTATATATATGGGGCAAAGCTCGTCAGGCTAACGCGTGTGGCTGCTCGTGCGTGCAGGCAATGCGGCACAATCATTATTTAGAGACGTTTGAACTGCAGCAGGGGAGATCCTGATATATAGTGACACATGGTCGGACCAAGTGAATAAGACGAGAGGCATGTGCGCTCGATTATAAACGAATGGCATAAACTTAGTACGCCACCATTTGCAATTCGCATGGATGGGACCGCCTGGTGTGGTTGGCATTTGGAATTGTTAAGTTAGCCTTGAACGCTTGTACAAGGACGAATTACGGGATGAATTAGCAGACGGGAAGTGGCATCTGTACGGAATGGCAACAATGTGGCTTGGTGGTGGAGAGCTAGCCAGGTAGGATGTTGGCGGTTTTGGCCTGATCCTTCATGCATTCCAGGCGTTCCGCTAGGCCGCGGCTTGGAAACAAGGGAACAGACATAGCTCGGCCGATCATAGCATCATTTTTCTCCGAAACCTCCAGTCTTTGCCACGTACTGTGAAATTCGTTTCAAACTATTAAACTCGGATCTTTGCGGCATATGAAAGAGCAATCCGGAAGTCTGTTGACGTCTGGACGGCTTTGGAAGCTACATTAGGGGCGACAACATTACTATTTTTGTACCTACAAGGCCCAGGCCACAGGAGCTACCGTATGGCTAGCAGCTATCTAGGAAACTGAGGCGTGTGCCGTACCCCAAAGTAAGTCTTGCGATGGTTGGCTCCCTGATTCGCTTTCAGAGCATATACTGAATCTCAACAAGGTACACAAGAAGAAAGCGGACACCGATGACTCTTACCGGGGGGCGGAGGTGTTGGGCTTGACGGTGGTGGTGGTGATGGCAGCAGTGGGGCCAGGGGGCTTGGTGTTGGAGGTGGTGTTGATGGTTCCACTGCGGCAAATGAGCATGACAGACCGAACCATCAATCTCATGGCCTGCCCTCTTGCTTGAAGCACAACTGCACGCAATCTCTGCTGCTTTGGTGTGTCTGGTAACACAATTGGCTCGCCCCCGGACAGAAGAATACGCAAAGCAAGTGTGCTATGTTAGAGCCTCTCCAGTTGGATTGTGGATCCTGGTCGCGTCTTTTGGCACGTCACATACAGGACCATCAATCTAAGCATTTCTAATTGGCAAACAAACCTATCCTAGTCTGCCCTAGTAGTGAAATATGCGTGGCCAAGCAAGCACAGGCTATGTGCATAAATGTGCATTCGTTTTAAACACACTTACCAGGGGGCGGCGATGGAGGTGTTGGTGGTGGTGGTGGTGGTGCTGCTGCTGGTGGTGGCAGCAGCGGCGCTGGCGATGGTGGGCTTGGAGATTCTACATACACGGATCATGGATCCACGGCAATGGAAAAGTTTGGTATGATGAGATGGGAACACTGATTTGAAGGGGACATGGTACAGCAGTACATATCTGCGAACAGGGACTTCGCTATCTATATATATGGGGCAAAGCTCGTCAGGCTAACGCGTGTGGCTGCTCGTGCGTGCAGGCAATGCGGCACAATCATTATTTAGAGACGTTTGAACTGCAGCAGGGGAGATCCTGATATATAGTGACACATGGTCGGACCAAGTGAATAAGACGAGAGGCATGTGCGCTCGATTATAATAGAATGGCATAAACTTAGTACGCCACCATTTGCAATTCGCATGGATGGGACCGCCAGGTGTGATTGGCATTAGGAACAGGTTAGTTAGTCTTGAACGCTTGTACAAGGACGAATTACGGGATGAATTAGCAGACGGGAAGTGGCATCTGTACGGAATGGCAACAATGTGGCTTGGTGGTGGAGAGCTAGCCAGGTAGGATGTTGGCGGTTTTGGCCTGATCCTTCATGCATTCCAGGCGTTCCGCTAGGCCGCGGCTTGGAAACAAGGGAACAGACATAGCTCGGCCGATCATAGCATCATTTTTCTCCGAAACCTCCAGTCTTTGCCACGTACTGTGAAATTCGTTTCAAACTATTAAACTCGGATCTTTGCGGCATATGAAAGAGCAATCCGGAAGTCTGTTGACGTCTGGACGGCTTTGGAAGCTACATTAGGGGCGACAACATTACTATTTTTGTACCTACAAGGCCCAGGCCACAGGAGCTACCGTATGGCTAGCAGCTATCTAGGAAACTGAGGCGTGTGCCGTACCCCAAAGTAAGTCTTGCGATGGTTGGCTCCCTGATTCGCTTTCAGAGCATATACTGAATCTCAACAAGGTACACAAGAAGAAAGCGGACACCGATGACTCTTACCGGGGGGCGGAGGTGTTGGGCTTGACGGTGGTGGTGGTGATGGCAGCAGTGGGGCCAGGGGGCTTGGTGTTGGAGGTGGTGTTGATGGTTCCACTGCGGCAAATGAGCATGACAGACCGAACCATCAATCTCATGGCCTGCCCTCTTGCTTGAAGCACAACTGCACGCAATCTCTGCTGCTTTGGTGTGTCTGGTAACACAATTGGCTCGCCCCCGGACAGAAGAATACGCAAAGCAAGTGTGCTATGTTAGAGCCTCTCCAGTTGGATTGTGGATCCTGGTCGCGTCTTTTGGCACGTCACATACAGGACCATCAATCTAAGCATTTCTAATTGGCAAACAAACCTATCCTAGTCTGCCCTAGTAGTGAAATATGCGTGGCCAAGCAAGCACAGGCTATGTGCATAAATGTGCATTCGTTTTAAACACACTTACCAGGGGGCGGCGATGGAGGTGTTGGTGGTGGTGGTGGTGGTGCTGCTGCTGGTGGTGGCAGCAGCGGCGCTGGCGATGGTGGGCTTGGAGATTCTACATACACGGATCATGGATCCACGGCAATGGAAAAGTTTGGTATGATGAGATGGGAACACTGATTTGAAGGGGACATGGTACAGCAGTACATATCTGCGAACAGGGACTTCGCTATCTATATATATGGGGCAAAGCTCGTCAGGCTAACGCGTGTGGCTGCTCGTGCGTGCAGGCAATGCGGCACAATCATTATTTAGAGACGTTTGAACTGCAGCAGGGGAGATCCTGATATATAGTGACACATGGTCGGACCAAGTGAATAAGACGAGAGGCATGTGCGCTCGATTATAAACGAATGGCATAAACTTAGTACGCCACCATTTGCAATTCGCATGGATGGGACCGCCTGGTGTGGTTGGCATTTGGAATTGGTAAGTTAGCCTTGAACGCTTGTACAAGGACGAATTACGGGATGAATTAGCAGACGGGAAGTGGCATCTGTACGGAATGGCAACAATGTGGCTTGGTGGTGGAGAGCTAGCCAGGTAGGATGTTGGCGGTTTTGGCCTGATCCTTCATGCATTCCAGGCGTTCCGCTAGGCCGCGGCTTGGAAACAAGGGAACAGACATAGCTCGGCCGATCATAGCATCATTTTTCTCCGAAACCTCCAGTCTTTGCCACGTACTGTGAAATTCGTTTCAAACTATTAAACTCGGATCTTTGCGGCATATGAAAGAGCAATCCGGAAGTCTGTTGACGTCTGGACGGCTTTGGAAGCTACATTAGGGGCGACAACATTACTATTTTTGTACCTACAAGGCCCAGGCCACAGGAGCTACCGTATGGCTAGCAGCTATCTAGGAAACTGAGGCGTGTGCCGTACCCCAAAGTAAGTCTTGCGATGGTTGGCTCCCTGATTCGCTTTCAGAGCATATACTGAATCTCAACAAGGTACACAAGAAGAAAGCGGACACCGATGACTCTTACCGGGGGGCGGAGGTGTTGGGCTTGACGGTGGTGGTGGTGATGGCAGCAGTGGGGCCAGGGGGCTTGGTGTTGGAGGTGGTGTTGATGGTTCCACTGCGGCAAATGAGCATGACAGACCGAACCATCAATCTCATGGCCTGCCCTCTTGCTTGAAGCACAACTGCACGCAATCTCTGCTGCTTTGGTGTGTCTGGTAACACAATTGGCTCGCCCCCGGACAGAAGAATACGCAAAGCAAGTGTGCTATGTTAGAGCCTCTCCAGTTGGATTGTGGATCCTGGTCGCGTCTTTTGGCACGTCACATACAGGACCATCAATCTAAGCATTTCTAATTGGCAAACAAACCTATCCTAGTCTGCCCTAGTAGTGAAATATGCGTGGCCGAGCAAGCACAGGCTATGTGCATAAATGTGCATTCGTTTTAAACACACTTACCAGGGGGCGGCGATGGAGGTGTTGGTGGTGGTGGTGGTGGTGGTGCTGCTGGTGGTGGCAGCAGCGGCGCTGGCGATGGTGGGCTTGGAGATTCTACATACACGGATCATGGATCCACGGCAATGGAAAAGTTTGGTATGATGAGATGGGAACACTGATTTGAAGGGGACATGGTACAGCAGTACATATCTGCGAACAGGGACTTCGCTATCTATATATATGGGGCAAAGCTCGTCAGGCTAACGCGTGTGGCTGCTCGTGCGTGCAGGCAATGCGGCACAATCATTATTTAGAGACGTTTGAACTGCAGCAGGGGAGATCCTGATATATAGTGACACATGGTCGGACCAAGTGAATAAGACGAGAGGCATGTGCGCTCGATTATAAACGAATGGCATAAACTTAGTACGCCACCATTTGCAATTCGCATGGATGGGACCGCCTGGTGTGGTTGGCATTTGGAATTGGTAAGTTAGCCTTGAACGCTTGTACAAGGACGAATTACGGGATGAATTAGCAGACGGGAAGTGGCATCTGTACGGAATGGCAACAATGTGGCTTGGTGTAGGAGAGCGAGCCAGGTAGATTGGGTGTTGGCGGTGTTTGGCCTGATCCTTCATTCAAGGCGCTTTTTGTACCTACAAGGCCCCGGCTGCAGGAGGTATGGCTAGAAGCTACCTAGGAAATTGAGGCGTATGCCATACCCCAACCAGAGTAAGCCTTGCGATGGTTGACTCCCAGATCTGCTTTCAGAGCATATGCTGAGTCTCAACAAGGTACACACGAAGAAAGCGGAAACCGATGCATGGTTCTTACCGGGGGGCGGCGGTGTTGGGTCTGACGGTGGTGGTGGTGATGGCAGCAGTGGAGGCTGGGGCCTTGGTGTTGGGGGTGGTGTTGATGGTTTCACTGCGGCAATTAAAGGACAGACCGAATCATCAATCTCATGGCCTGCCCTTGTGCTTGGCTGCTGCTTTGGTGTGTCTGGCAACACAGTCGGCTTGCCCGCGGACAGAAGAATGTGAAAACCAAGTGTCCTATGTTAGAGCCTCTCCATGTTGGATTGTTGACCCTGTTCGTGTCTCATGGCGCGTCACAGGACCATCAACCTCAGCATTCCCGAATTGGCTAACAAACCTATCCTATCTGGTAGTGACACATGCGTGGCCAAGCAAGCACAGGCTATGTGCATAAAGGCGCATTATAATTTAACACACTTACCAGGGGGCGGTGGTGGAGGTGGTGGTGGTACTGGTGGTGGCAGCAGCGGCGGTGACGATGGTGGGCTTGGAGACTCTACATACACACAGCATGGATCCACGTACGGTAATGGAAAAGGTTAGGTATGATAAGATGGGGAACACTGATTTGAACGGGACATGGCACAGCAGTACATATGTGCGAACAGGGACTTAGCTATCTATGTATATATGTGGGGCAAAGCTGGTCAGGGTGAGGTGTGTGGCTGCTCGTGCGTGCAGAGCAAGGCAATGCGGCATAAACATTATTTGGAGACGTTTGGACAGCAGCAGAGGAGAGCCTGATAGTGACACATGGACGGACCAAGTGAATAAGACGAGCGGCATGTGCGCGCGGTAATAAATGAATGGCATGAACTTGGTATGCCGCCACTTGCAATCTGTATGGATGGGACTGCCTGGTGTGGTTGGCATTTGGAATTGGTTAGTTAGCCTTGAACGCTTGTACAAGGACGAATTGCGGGATGAATTAGCAGACGGGAAGTGGCATCTGTACGGAATGGCAACAATGTGGCTTGGTGGTGGAGAGCTAGCCAGGTAGGATGTTGGCGGTTTTTGGCCTGATCCTCACTCCAGGCGCTCCGCTAGGCCGCGGCTTGGAAACAACAGGAGTTAAGTAGTGTGTGCATGAGAAAATGGAGGAGGAGAACGGGGTACAGAGAGACACGTTACCACACCCGCTGTAGCACTCAACTCAGGGAGGGCCCCTTGGCGTTACCCCTCGCCACCAAATCCCTCCCCAACAGCTGCACTTCCTGTAGACTTGCCCCCTCCCTTCCTTCTTCCACCAATGCATACCCACTACCAGCCTCCTCCTTCACCCGCTACCACGCCCCCCAGCTCCTACTTCCCTTCACCTCACCATTGCGACACTCTACACCCGCCGTCTCATTGAGCCTGCTTCCGCTCTCCGCATAAACCGCCCCGCTGAAGCCGCCGCAGTCCGTCAGCCGGTCCTTTGTAGGATCGCAGTGCCAGCTGTACGAGCGGTACACGGCCTCCGGGCGGCTTCCGTACAGCGCCCCTGCGGCAGTGACTGGGATTCCGGTGCCCCAACCGAGCTGCCTGCAGGCCGCCCGCGCCTCCATGAAGCCCCAGCTATCCTGGTGCAGGCTGACCCACCGACCCTGGAAGTAGATCTGGACCAGCCCCTGCTGGCTGTCTGACACTAGACCATCGCTGGTGACCAGACGGAGATCGCCCTCTGCAGGGGGGAGGTAGGGGTTGGAAGCACGGGCATAGACGGCAGCGGGAGAAGGTGCGGTATGTGTGCAAGTTGGAGGAGGAGCAGGCTGGTTATCATACGTGGACTCCAACATCTCCCAGTACATGTATAGCCATTACACGGTAAGGCCTAAGGGATGCGAATTGATGTAACCTGTGCCACCAAAACGTGCATGGTTGCAATACGACAGTCACTTACCAGTACCGTCATACGTCCAGGTCCAATACTCATCCGTATGCAAGAGCACTTTACCCGACTCGTCATCAATCAAGGCAGCAATCACACCCGCCGGGTTCCAGCAGCCACGGCAGGCGAGGTTCACAGCCTGGATGTCCAGCGTGTGGACACCTGGCTCCAGGATGAACTTCCCAGGGGCCACGGGACCGTTCCATGTCGTCGGCCAGCCGCCGTGCAGGGGGCCTTTTAGCTCTCCGTCGAGGTACACATCGCATCTGTCATCCGCAACTAGGTATAACGAAACTCTTCTGGTGGTGTCGATGGTGAAGACCTTTGTAAATATGTAGTACTTGTTGGAAGTGGCGAAGGACTCCACAAATGAACACGACCATATCCATTTTGCGTCCGTATCGGGGAAAATCAAATGCCAAGGCCACGAGCCGCTGGATTCGCCGACAACAACGACAGCTGTAGGGCATGGGATTGATGAAGGCAGACGTATTTACTATGCTGCTCCCTATTCAGTCAGTATGGAGGTTGTGCAATCTCGTTGCAGTAGACGCAGAGAACGAAGTACGCGCAATTCCATTCACTTCTGGGCACATGTAGCTCGTATGGTGCCATACTTCGGACACTTTTGTTTTTGGGCCCTCGTACGCTCATCTCATGGCCTGCCCTTGTGCTTGGCGCACAACTGCACGCAATCTCTGCTGCTTTGGTGTGTCTGGCAACAGAGTTGGCTTGCCCGCGGAACGAAGAATGCGCAAAGCAAGTGTTTTATGTTAAAGCCTCTCCATGTTGGATTGTTGACCCTGGTCGCGTCTTTTGGCGCGTCACAGGACCATCAACCTCAGCATTTCGTTCCGAATTGGCAAACAAACCTATCCTATCTAGTAGTGACACATGCGTGGCCAAGCAAGCACAGGCTATGTGCATAAAGGCGCATTATTATTTAACACACTTACCAGGGGGCGGTAATGAACGTGGTGGTGGTGCTGCTGGTGGTGGCAGCAGCGGCGGTGACAATGGTGGGCTTGGAGACTCTACATACATACATCATGGATCCACGTACGGTAATGGAAAGGGTTAGGTATGATGAGATGGGGAACACTGATTTGAACGGGACACGGCACAGCAGTACATATGTGCGAACATGGGCTTAGCTATCTATGTATGTGTGGCTGGTCAGGGTGAGGTGTGTGGCTGCTCGCTCGTGCGTGCAGAGCATGGCAATGCGGCATAAGCATATGGAGACGTTTGGACAGCAGCAGAGGAGAGCCTGATAGTGACACATGGACGGACCAAGTGAATAAGACGAGCGGCATGTGCGCGCGGTAATAAATGGCGGCATGAACTTGGTATGCCGCCACTTGCAATCCGCATGGATGGGACTGCCTGGTGTGGTTGGCCTTTGGAATTGGTTAGTTAGCCTTGAACGCTTGTACAAGGACGAATTGCGAGATGAAATAGCAGGCGGGAAGTGGTATTAGTACCGGAATGTCAACAATGTGGCTTGGTGGTGGAGAGCGAGCCAGGTAGGATGTTGGCGGTTTTGGCCTGATCCTTCATGCATTCCAGGCGTTCCGCTAGGCCGTGGCTTGGAAACAAGGGAACAGACATAGCTCGGCCGATCATAGCATTATTTTTCTCCGAAACCTCCAGTCTTTGCCACGTACTGTGAAATTCGTTTCAAACTATTAAACTCGGATCTTTGCGGCATATGAAAGAGCAATCCGGAAGTCTGTTGACGTCTGGACGGCTTTGGAAGCTACATTAGGGGCGACAACATTACTTTTTTTGTACCTACAAGGCCCCGGCCGCAGGAGCTACCGTATGGCTAGCAGCTATCTAGGAAATTGAGGCGTGTGCCGTACCCCAAAGTAAGTCTTGCGATGGTTGGCTCCCTGATTCGCTTTCAGAGCATATACTGAATCTCAACAAGGTACACAAGAAGAAAGCGGACACGGATGACTCTTACCGGGGGGCGGAGGTGTTGGGCTTGACGGTGGTGGTGGTGATGGCAGCAGTGGGGCCAGGGGGCTTGGTGTTGGAGGTGGTGTTGATGGTTCCACTGCGGCAAATGAGCATGACAGACCGAACCATCAGTCTCATGGCCTGCCCTCTTGCTTGAAGCACAACTGCACGCAATCTCTGCTGCTTTGGTGTGTCTGGTAACACAATTGGCTCGCCCCCGGACAGAAGAATACGCAAAGCAAGTGTGCTATGTTAGAGCCTCTCCAGTTGGATTGTGGATCCTGGTCGCGTCTTTTGGCACGTCACATACAGGACCATCAACCTAAGCATTTCTAAATTGGCAAACAAACCTATCCTAGTCTGTCCTAGTAGTGAAATATGCGTGGCCAAGCAAGCACAGGCTATGTGCATAAATGTGCATTCGTTTTAAACACACTTACCAGGGGGCGGCGATGGAGGTGGTGGTGGTGGTGGTGGTGGTGGTGCTGCTGGTGGTGGCAGCAGCGGCGCTGGCGATGGTGGGCTTGGAGATTCTACATACACGGATCATGGATCCACGGCAATGGAAAAGTTTGGTATGATGAGATGGGAACACTGATTTGAAGGGGACATGGTACAGCAGTACATATCTGCGAACAGGGACTTAGCTATCTATATATATGGGGCAAAGCTCGTCAGGCTAACGCGTGTGGCTGCTCGTGCGTGCAGGCAATGCGGCACAATCATTATTTAGAGACGTTTGAACTGCAGCAGGGGAGATCCTGATATATAGTGACACACGGTCGGACCAAGTGAATAAGACGAGAGGCATGTGCGCTCGATTACAATAGAATGGCATAAACTTAGTACGCCACCATTTGCAATTCGCATGGATGGGACCGCCAGGTGTGATTGACATTAGGAACAGGTTAGTTAGTCTTGAACGCTTGTACAAGTACGAAATGCGAGATGAATCAGCAGACGGGAAGTGGCATTAGTACGGAATGGCAACAATGTGGCTTGGTGGTGGAGAGCTAGCCAGGTAGGATGTTGGCGGTTTTGGCCTGATCCTTCATGCATTCCAGGCGTTCCGCTAGGCCGTGGCTTGGACACAAGGGAACAGACATAGCTCGGCCGATCATAGCATCATTTTTCTCCGAAACCTCCAGTCTTTGCCACGTACTGTGAAATTCGTTTCAAACTATTAAACTCGGATCTTTGCGGCATATGAAAGAGCAATCCGGAAGTCTGTTGACGTCTGGACGGCTTTGGAAGCTACATTAGGGGCGACAACATTACTATTTTTGTACCTACAAGGCCCCGGCCGCAGGAGCTACCGTATGGCTAGCAGCTATCTAGGAAACTGAGGCGTGTGCCGTACCCCAAAGTAAGTCTTGCGATGGTTGGCTCCCTGATTCGCTTTCAGAGCATATACTGAATCTCAACAAGGTACACAAGAAGAAAGCGGACACGGATGACTCTTACCGGGGGGCGGAGGTGTTGGGCTTGACGGTGGTGGTGGTGATGGCAGCAGTGGGGCCAGGGGGCTTGGTGTTGGAGGTGGTGTTGATGGTTCCACTGCGGCAAATGAGCATGACAGACCGAACCATCAGTCTCATGGCCTGCCCTCTTGCTTGAAGCACAACTGCACGCAATCTCTGCTGCTTTGGTGTGTCTGGTAACACAATTGGCTCGCCCCCGGACAGAAGAATACGCAAAGCAAGTGTGCTATGTTAGAGCCTTTCCAGTTGGATTGTGGATCCTGGTCGCGTCTTTTGGCACGTCACATACAGGACCATCAATCTAAGCATTTCTAAATTGGCAAACAAACCTATCCTAGTCTGTCCTAGTAGTGAAATATGCGTGGCCAAGCAAGCACAGGCTATGTGCATAAATGTGCATTCGTTTTAAACACACTTACCAGGGGGCGGCGATGGAGGTGTTGTTGGTGGTGGTGCTGCTGGTGGTGGCAGCAGCGGCGCTGGCGATGGTGGGCTTGGAGATTCTACATACACGGATCATGGATCCACGGCAATGGAAAAGTTTGGTATGATGAGATGGGAACACTGATTTGAAGGGGACATGGTACAGCAGTACATATCTGCGAACAGGGACTTAGCTATCTATATATATGGGGCAAAGCTCGTCAGGCTAACGCGTGTGGCTGCTCGTGCGTGCAGGCAATGCGGCACAATCATTATTTAGAGACGTTTGAACTGCAGCAGGGGAGATCCTGATATATAGTGACACACGGTCGGACCAAGTGAATAAGACGAGAGGCATGTGCGCTCGATTATAATAGAATGGCATAAACTTAGTACGCCACCATTTGCAATTCGCATGGATGGGACCGCCAGGTGTGATTGGCATTAGGAACAGGTTAGTTAGTCTTGAACGCTTGTACAAGTACGAAATGCGAGATGAATCAGCAGACGGGAAGTGGCATTAGTACGGAATGGCAACAATGTGGCTTGGTGGTGGAGAGCTAGCCAGGTAGGATGTTGGCGGTTTTGGCCTGATCCTTCATGCATTCCAGGCGTTCCGCTAGGCCGTGGCTTGGACACAAGGGAACAGACATAGCTCGGCCGATCATAGCATCATTTTTCTCCGAAACCTCCAGTCTTTGCCACGTACTGTGAAATTCGTTTCAAACTATTAAACTCGGATCTTTGCGGCATATGAAAGAGCAATCCGGAAGTCTGTTGACGTCTGGACGGCTTTGGAAGCTACATTAGGGGCGACAACATTACTATTTTTGTACCTACAAGGCCCCGGCCGCAGGAGCTACCGTATGGCTAGCAGCTATCTAGGAAACTGAGGCGTGTGCCGTACCCCAAAGTAAGTCTTGCGATGGTTGGCTCCCTGATTTGCTTTCAGAGCATATACTGAATCTCAACAAGGTACACAAGAAGAAAGCGGACACCGATGACTCTTACCGGGGGGCGGAGGTGATGGGCTTGACGGTGGTGGTGGTGATGGCAGCAGTGGGGCCAGGGGGCTTGGTGTTGGAGGTGGTGTTGATGGTTCCACTGCGGCAAATGAGCATGACAGACCGAACCATCAATCTCATGGCCTGCCCTCTTGCTTGAAGCACAACTGCACGCAATCTCTGCTGCTTTGGTGTGTCTGGTAACACAATTGGCTCGCCCCCGGACAGAAGAATACGCAAAGCAAGTGTGCTATGTTAGAGCCTCTCCAGTTGGATTGTGGATCCTGGTCGCGTCTTTTGGCACGTCACATACAGGACCATCAATCTAAGCATTTCTAATTGGCAAACAAACCTATCCTAGTCTGCCCTAGTAGTGAAATATGCGTGGCCAAGCAAGCACAGGCTATGTGCATAAATGTGCATTCGTTTTAAACACACTTACCAGGGGGCGGCGATGGAGGTGTTGGTGGTGGTGGTGCTGCTGGTGGTGGCAGCAGCGGCGCTGGCGATGGTGGGCTTGAAGACTCTACATACACGGATCATGGATCCACGGCAATGGAAAAGTTTGGTATGATGAGATGGGAACACTGATTTGAAGGGGACATGGTACAGCAGTACATATCTGCGAACAGGGACTTCGCTATCTATATATATGGGGCAAAGCTCGTCAGGCTAACGCGTGTGGCTGCTCGTGCGTGCAGGCAATGCGGCACAATCATTATTTAGAGACGTTTGAACTGCAGCAGGGGAGATCCTGATATATAGTGACACATGGTCGGACCAAGTGAATAAGACGAGAGGCATGTGCGCTCGATTATAATAGAATGGCATAAACTTAGTACGCCACCATTTGCAATTCGCATGGATGGGACCGCCAGGTGTGATTGGCATTAGGAACAGGTTAGTTAGTCTTGAACGCTTGTACAAGTACGAAATGCGAGATGAATCAGCAGACGGGAAGTGGCATTAGTACGGAATGGCAACAATGTGGCTTGGTGGTGGAGAGCTAGCCAGGTAGGATGTTGGCGGTTTTGGCCTGATCCTTCATGCATTCCAGGCGTTCCGCTAGGCCGTGGCTTGGACACAAGGGAACAGACATAGCTCGGCCGATCATAGCATCATTTTTCTCCGAAACCTCCAGTCTTTGCCACGTACTGTGAAATTCGTTTCAAACTATTAAACTCGGATCTTTGCGGCATATGAAAGAGCAATCCGGAAGTCTGTTGACGTCTGGACGGCTTTGGAAGCTACATTAGGGGCGACAACATTACTATTTTTGTACCTACAAGGCCCAGGCCACAGGAGCTACCGTATGGCTAGCAGCTATCTAGGAAACTGAGGCGTGTGCCGTACCCCAAAGTAAGTCTTGCGATGGTTGGCTCCCTGATTCGCTTTCAGAGCATATACTGAATCTCAACAAGGTACACAAGAAGAAAGCGGACACCGATGACTCTTACCGGGGGGCGGAGGTGTTGGGCTTGACGGTGGTGGTGGTGATGGCAGCAGTGGGGCCAGGGGGCTTGGTGTTGGAGGTGGTGTTGATGGTTCCACTGCGGCAAATGAGCATGACAGACCGAACCATCAATCTCATGGCCTGCCCTCTTGCTTGAAGCACAACTGCACGCAATCTCTGCTGCTTTGGTGTGTCTGGTAACACAATTGGCTCGCCCCCGGACAGAAGAATACGCAAAGCAAGTGTGCTATGTTAGAGCCTCTCCAGTTGGATTGTGGATCCTGGTCGCGTCTTTTGGCACGTCACATACAGGACCATCAATCTAAGCATTTCTAATTGGCAAACAAACCTATCCTAGTCTGCCCTAGTAGTGAAATATGCGTGGCCAAGCAAGCACAGGCTATGTGCATAAATGTGCATTCGTTTTAAACACACTTACCAGGGGGCGGCGATGGAGGTGTTGGTGGTGGTGGTGGTGGTGCTGCTGCTGGTGGTGGCAGCAGCGGCGCTGGCGATGGTGGGCTTGGAGATTCTACATACACGGATCATGGATCCACGGCAATGGAAAAGTTTGGTATGATGAGATGGGAACACTGATTTGAAGGGGACATGGTACAGCAGTACATATCTGCGAACAGGGACTTCGCTATCTATATATATGGGGCAAAGCTCGTCAGGCTAACGCGTGTGGCTGCTCGTGCGTGCAGGCAATGCGGCACAATCATTATTTAGAGACGTTTGAACTGCAGCAGGGGAGATCCTGATATATAGTGACACATGGTCGGACCAAGTGAATAAGACGAGAGGCATGTGCGCTCGATTATAAACGAATGGCATAAACTTAGTACGCCACCATTTGCAATTCGCATGGATGGGACCGCCTGGTGTGGTTGGCATTTGGAATTGTTAAGTTAGCCTTGAACGCTTGTACAAGGACGAATTACGGGATGAATTAGCAGACGGGAAGTGGCATCTGTACGGAATGGCAACAATGTGGCTTGGTGGTGGAGAGCTAGCCAGGTAGGATGTTGGCGGTTTTGGCCTGATCCTTCATGCATTCCAGGCGTTCCGCTAGGCCGCGGCTTGGAAACAAGGGAACAGACATAGCTCGGCCGATCATAGCATCATTTTTCTCCGAAACCTCCAGTCTTTGCCACGTACTGTGAAATTCGTTTCAAACTATTAAACTCGGATCTTTGCGGCATATGAAAGAGCAATCCGGAAGTCTGTTGACGTCTGGACGGCTTTGGAAGCTACATTAGGGGCGACAACATTACTATTTTTGTACCTACAAGGCCCAGGCCACAGGAGCTACCGTATGGCTAGCAGCTATCTAGGAAACTGAGGCGTGTGCCGTACCCCAAAGTAAGTCTTGCGATGGTTGGCTCCCTGATTCGCTTTCAGAGCATATACTGAATCTCAACAAGGTACACAAGAAGAAAGCGGACACCGATGACTCTTACCGGGGGGCGGAGGTGATGGGCTTGACGGTGGTGGTGGTGATGGCAGCAGTGGGGCCAGGGGGCTTGGTGTTGGAGGTGGTGTTGATGGTTCCACTGCGGCAAATGAGCATGACAGACCGAACCATCAATCTCATGGCCTGCCCTCTTGCTTGAAGCACAACTGCACGCAATCTCTGCTGCTTTGGTGTGTCTGGTAACACAATTGGCTCGCCCCCGGACAGAAGAATACGCAAAGCAAGTGTGCTATGTTAGAGCCTCTCCAGTTGGATTGTGGATCCTGGTCGCGTCTTTTGGCACGTCACATACAGGACCATCAATCTAAGCATTTCTAATTGGCAAACAAACCTATCCTAGTCTGCCCTAGTAGTGAAATATGCGTGGCCAAGCAAGCACAGGCTATGTGCATAAATGTGCATTCGTTTTAAACACACTTACCAGGGGGCGGCGATGGAGGTGTTGGTGGTGGTGGTGGTGGTGCTGCTGCTGGTGGTGGCAGCAGCGGCGCTGGCGATGGTGGGCTTGGAGATTCTACATACACGGATCATGGATCCACGGCAATGGAAAAGTTTGGTATGATGAGATGGGAACACTGATTTGAAGGGGACATGGTACAGCAGTACATATCTGCGAACAGGGACTTCGCTATCTATATATATGGGGCAAAGCTCGTCAGGCTAACGCGTGTGGCTGCTCGTGCGTGCAGGCAATGCGGCACAATCATTATTTAGAGACGTTTGAACTGCAGCAGGGGAGATCCTGATATATAGTGACACATGGTCGGACCAAGTGAATAAGACGAGAGGCATGTGCGCTCGATTATAATAGAATGGCATAAACTTAGTACGCCACCATTTGCAATTCGCATGGATGGGACCGCCAGGTGTGATTGGCATTAGGAACAGGTTAGTTAGTCTTGAACGCTTGTACAAGTACGAAATGCGAGATGAATCAGCAGACGGGAAGTGGCATTAGTACGGAATGGCAACAATGTGGCTTGGTGGTGGAGAGCTAGCCAGGTAGGATGTTGGCGGTTTTGGCCTGATCCTTCATGCATTCCAGGCGTTCCGCTAGGCCGTGGCTTGGACACAAGGGAACAGACATAGCTCGGCCGATCATAGCATCATTTTTCTCCGAAACCTCCAGTCTTTGCCACGTACTGTGAAATTCGTTTCAAACTATTAAACTCGGATCTTTGCGGCATATGAAAGAGCAATCCGGAAGTCTGTTGACGTCTGGACGGCTTTGGAAGCTACATTAGGGGCGACAACATTACTATTTTTGTACCTACAAGGCCCAGGCCACAGGAGCTACCGTATGGCTAGCAGCTATCTAGGAAACTGAGGCGTGTGCCGTACCCCAAAGTAAGTCTTGCGATGGTTGGCTCCCTGATTCGCTTTCAGAGCATATACTGAATCTCAACAAGGTACACAAGAAGAAAGCGGACACCGATGACTCTTACCGGGGGGCGGAGGTGTTGGGCTTGACGGTGGTGGTGGTGATGGCAGCAGTGGGGCCAGGGGGCTTGGTGTTGGAGGTGGTGTTGATGGTTCCACTGCGGCAAATGAGCATGACAGACCGAACCATCAATCTCATGGCCTGCCCTCTTGCTTGAAGCACAACTGCACGCAATCTCTGCTGCTTTGGTGTGTCTGGTAACACAATTGGCTCGCCCCCGGACAGAAGAATACGCAAAGCAAGTGTGCTATGTTAGAGCCTCTCCAGTTGGATTGTGGATCCTGGTCGCGTCTTTTGGCACGTCACATACAGGACCATCAATCTAAGCATTTCTAATTGGCAAACAAACCTATCCTAGTCTGCCCTAGTAGTGAAATATGCGTGGCCAAGCAAGCACAGGCTATGTGCATAAATGTGCATTCGTTTTAAACACACTTACCAGGGGGCGGCGATGGAGGTGTTGGTGGTGGTGGTGGTGGTGGTGCTGCTGGTGGTGGCAGCAGCGGCGCTGGCGATGGTGGGCTTGGAGATTCTACATACACGGATCATGGATCCACGGCAATGGAAAAGTTTGGTATGATGAGATGGGAACACTGATTTGAAGGGGACATGGTACAGCAGTACATATCTGCGAACAGGGACTTCGCTATCTATATATATGGGGCAAAGCTCGTCAGGCTAACGCGTGTGGCTGCTCGTGCGTGCAGGCAATGCGGCACAATCATTATTTAGAGACGTTTGAACTGCAGCAGGGGAGATCCTGATATATAGTGACACATGGTCGGACCAAGTGAATAAGACGAGAGGCATGTGCGCTCGATTATAAACGAATGGCATAAACTTAGTACGCCACCATTTGCAATTCGCATGGATGGGACCGCCTGGTGTGGTTGGCATTTGGAATTGGTAAGTTAGCCTTGAACGCTTGTACAAGGACGAATTACGGGATGAATTAGCAGACGGGAAGTGGCATCTGTACGGAATGGCAACAATGTGGCTTGGTGGTGGAGAGCTAGCCAGGTAGGATGTTGGCGGTTTTGGCCTGATCCTTCATGCATTCCAGGCGTTCCGCTAGGCCGCGGCTTGGAAACAAGGGAACAGACATAGCTCGGCCGATCATAGCATCATTTTTCTCCGAAACCTCCAGTCTTTGCCACGTACTGTGAAATTCGTTTCAAACTATTAAACTCGGATCTTTGCGGCATATGAAAGAGCAATCCGGAAGTCTGTTGACGTCTGGACGGCTTTGGAAGCTACATTAGGGGCGACAACATTACTATTTTTGTACCTACAAGGCCCAGGCCACAGGAGCTACCGTATGGCTAGCAGCTATCTAGGAAACTGAGGCGTGTGCCGTACCCCAAAGTAAGTCTTGCGATGGTTGGCTCCCTGATTCGCTTTCAGAGCATATACTGAATCTCAACAAGGTACACAAGAAGAAAGCGGACACCGATGACTCTTACCGGGGGGCGGAGGTGTTGGGCTTGACGGTGGTGGTGGTGATGGCAGCAGTGGGGCCAGGGGGCTTGGTGTTGGAGGTGGTGTTGATGGTTCCACTGCGGCAAATGAGCATGACAGACCGAACCATCAATCTCATGGCCTGCCCTCTTGCTTGAAGCACAACTGCACGCAATCTCTGCTGCTTTGGTGTGTCTGGTAACACAATTGGCTCGCCCCCGGACAGAAGAATACGCAAAGCAAGTGTGCTATGTTAGAGCCTCTCCAGTTGGATTGTGGATCCTGGTCGCGTCTTTTGGCACGTCACATACAGGACCATCAATCTAAGCATTTCTAATTGGCAAACAAACCTATCCTAGTCTGCCCTAGTAGTGAAATATGCGTGGCCAAGCAAGCACAGGCTATGTGCATAAATGTGCATTCGTTTTAAACACACTTACCAGGGGGCGGCGATGGAGGTGTTGGTGGTGGTGGTGGTGGTGCTGCTGCTGGTGGTGGCAGCAGCGGCGCTGGCGATGGTGGGCTTGGAGATTCTACATACACGGATCATGGATCCACGGCAATGGAAAAGTTTGGTATGATGAGATGGGAACACTGATTTGAAGGGGACATGGTACAGCAGTACATATCTGCGAACAGGGACTTCGCTATCTATATATATGGGGCAAAGCTCGTCAGGCTAACGCGTGTGGCTGCTCGTGCGTGCAGGCAATGCGGCACAATCATTATTTAGAGACGTTTGAACTGCAGCAGGGGAGATCCTGATATATAGTGACACATGGTCGGACCAAGTGAATAAGACGAGAGGCATGTGCGCTCGATTATAAACGAATGGCATAAACTTAGTACGCCACCATTTGCAATTCGCATGGATGGGACCGCCTGGTGTGGTTGGCATTTGGAATTGGTAAGTTAGCCTTGAACGCTTGTACAAGGACGAATTACGGGATGAATTAGCAGACGGGAAGTGGCATCTGTACGGAATGGCAACAATGTGGCTTGGTGGTGGAGAGCTAGCCAGGTAGGATGTTGGCGGTTTTGGCCTGATCCTTCATGCATTCCAGGCGTTCCGCTAGGCCGCGGCTTGGAAACAAGGGAACAGACATAGCTCGGCCGATCATAGCATCATTTTTCTCCGAAACCTCCAGTCTTTGCCACGTACTGTGAAATTCGTTTCAAACTATTAAACTCGGATCTTTGCGGCATATGAAAGAGCAATCCGGAAGTCTGTTGACGTCTGGACGGCTTTGGAAGCTACATTAGGGGCGACAACATTACTATTTTTGTACCTACAAGGCCCAGGCCACAGGAGCTACCGTATGGCTAGCAGCTATCTAGGAAACTGAGGCGTGTGCCGTACCCCAAAGTAAGTCTTGCGATGGTTGGCTCCCTGATTCGCTTTCAGAGCATATACTGAATCTCAACAAGGTACACAAGAAGAAAGCGGACACCGATGACTCTTACCGGGGGGCGGAGGTGTTGGGCTTGACGGTGGTGGTGGTGATGGCAGCAGTGGGGCCAGGGGGCTTGGTGTTGGAGGTGGTGTTGATGGTTCCACTGCGGCAAATGAGCATGACAGACCGAACCATCAATCTCATGGCCTGCCCTCTTGCTTGAAGCACAACTGCACGCAATCTCTGCTGCTTTGGTGTGTCTGGTAACACAATTGGCTCGCCCCCGGACAGAAGAATACGCAAAGCAAGTGTGCTATGTTAGAGCCTCTCCAGTTGGATTGTGGATCCTGGTCGCGTCTTTTGGCACGTCACATACAGGACCATCAATCTAAGCATTTCTAAATTGGCAAACAAACCTATCCTAGTCTGCCCTAGTAGTGAAATATGCGTGGCCGAGCAAGCACAGGCTATGTGCATAAATGTGCATTCGTTTTAAACACACTTACCAGGGGGCGGCGATGGAGGTGTTGGTGGTGGTGGTGGTGGTGGTGCTGCTGGTGGTGGCAGCAGCGGCGCTGGCGATGGTGGGCTTGGAGATTCTACATACACGGATCATGGATCCACGGCAATGGAAAAGTTTGGTATGATGAGATGGGAACACTGATTTGAAGGGGACATGGTACAGCAGTACATATCTGCGAACAGGGACTTCGCTATCTATATATATGGGGCAAAGCTCGTCAGGCTAACGCGTGTGGCTGCTCGTGCGTGCAGGCAATGCGGCACAATCATTATTTAGAGACGTTTGAACTGCAGCAGGGGAGATCCTGATATATAGTGACACATGGTCGGACCAAGTGAATAAGACGAGAGGCATGTGCGCTCGATTATAAACGAATGGCATAAACTTAGTACGCCACCATTTGCAATTCGCATGGATGGGACCGCCTGGTGTGGTTGGCATTTGGAATTGGTAAGTTAGCCTTGAACGCTTGTACAAGGACGAATTACGGGATGAATTAGCAGACGGGAAGTGGCATCTGTACGGAATGGCAACAATGTGGCTTGGTGTAGGAGAGCGAGCCAGGTAGATTGGGTGTTGGCGGTGTTTGGCCTGATCCTTCATTCAAGGCGCTTTTTGTACCTACAAGGCCCCGGCTGCAGGAGGTATGGCTAGAAGCTACCTAGGAAATTGAGGCGTATGCCATACCCCAACCAGAGTAAGCCTTGCGATGGTTGACTCCCAGATCTGCTTTCAGAGCATATGCTGAGTCTCAACAAGGTACACACGAAGAAAGCGGAAACCGATGCATGGTTCTTACCGGGGGGCGGCGGTGTTGGGTCTGACGGTGGTGGTGGTGATGGCAGCAGTGGAGGCTGGGGCCTTGGTGTTGGGGGTGGTGTTGATGGTTTCACTGCGGCAATTAAAGGACAGACCGAATCATCAATCTCATGGCCTGCCCTTGTGCTTGGCTGCTGCTTTGGTGTGTCTGGCAACACAGTCGGCTTGCCCGCGGACAGAAGAATGTGAAAACCAAGTGTCCTATGTTAGAGCCTCTCCATGTTGGATTGTTGACCCTGTTCGTGTCTCATGGCGCGTCACAGGACCATCAACCTCAGCATTCCCGAATTGGCTAACAAACCTATCCTATCTGGTAGTGACACATGCGTGGCCAAGCAAGCACAGGCTATGTGCATAAAGGCGCATTATAATTTAACACACTTACCAGGGGGCGGTGGTGGAGGTGGTGGTGGTACTGGTGGTGGCAGCAGCGGCGGTGACGATGGTGGGCTTGGAGACTCTACATACACACAGCATGGATCCACGTACGGTAATGGAAAAGGTTAGGTATGATAAGATGGGGAACACTGATTTGAACGGGACATGGCACAGCAGTACATATGTGCGAACAGGGACTTAGCTATCTATGTATATATGTGGGGCAAAGCTGGTCAGGGTGAGGTGTGTGGCTGCTCGTGCGTGCAGAGCAAGGCAATGCGGCATAAACATTATTTGGAGACGTTTGGACAGCAGCAGAGGAGAGCCTGATAGTGACACATGGACGGACCAAGTGAATAAGACGAGCGGCATGTGCGCGCGGTAATAAATGAATGGCATGAACTTGGTATGCCGCCACTTGCAATCTGTATGGATGGGACTGCCTGGTGTGGTTGGCATTTGGAATTGGTTAGTTAGCCTTGAACGCTTGTACAAGGACGAATTGCGGGATGAATTAGCAGACGGGAAGTGGCATCTGTACGGAATGGCAACAATGTGGCTTGGTGGTGGAGAGCTAGCCAGGTAGGATGTTGGCGGTTTTTGGCCTGATCCTCACTCCAGGCGCTCCGCTAGGCCGCGGCTTGGAAACAACAGGAGTTAAGTAGTGTGTGCATGAGAAAATGGAGGAGGAGAACGGGGTACAGAGAGACACGTTACCACACCCGCTGTAGCACTCAACTCAGGGAGGGCCCCTTGGCGTTACCCCTCGCCACCAAATCCCTCCCCAACAGCTGCACTTCCTGTAGACTTGCCCCCTCCCTTCCTTCTTCCACCAATGCATACCCACTACCAGCCTCCTCCTTCACCCGCTACCACGCCCCCCAGCTCCTACTTCCCTTCACCTCACCATTGCGACACTCTACACCCGCCGTCTCATTGAGCCTGCTTCCGCTCTCCGCATAAACCGCCCCGCTGAAGCCGCCGCAGTCCGTCAGCCGGTCCTTTGTAGGATCGCAGTGCCAGCTGTACGAGCGGTACACGGCCTCCGGGCGGCTTCCGTACAGCGCCCCTGCGGCAGTGACTGGGATTCCGGTGCCCCAACCGAGCTGCCTGCAGGCCGCCCGCGCCTCCATGAAGCCCCAGCTATCCTGGTGCAGGCTGACCCACCGACCCTGGAAGTAGATCTGGACCAGCCCCTGCTGGCTGTCTGACACTAGACCATCGCTGGTGACCAGACGGAGATCGCCCTCTGCAGGGGGGAGGTAGGGGTTGGAAGCACGGGCATAGACGGCAGCGGGAGAAGGTGCGGTATGTGTGCAAGTTGGAGGAGGAGCAGGCTGGTTATCATACGTGGACTCCAACATCTCCCAGTACATGTATAGCCATTACACGGTAAGGCCTAAGGGATGCGAATTGATGTAACCTGTGCCACCAAAACGTGCATGGTTGCAATACGACAGTCACTTACCAGTACCGTCATACGTCCAGGTCCAATACTCATCCGTATGCAAGAGCACTTTACCCGACTCGTCATCAATCAAGGCAGCAATCACACCCGCCGGGTTCCAGCAGCCACGGCAGGCGAGGTTCACAGCCTGGATGTCCAGCGTGTGGACACCTGGCTCCAGGATGAACTTCCCAGGGGCCACGGGACCGTTCCATGTCGTCGGCCAGCCGCCGTGCAGGGGGCCTTTTAGCTCTCCGTCGAGGTACACATCGCATCTGTCATCCGCAACTAGGTATAACGAAACTCTTCTGGTGGTGTCGATGGTGAAGACCTTTGTAAATATGTAGTACTTGTTGGAAGTGGCGAAGGACTCCACAAATGAACACGACCATATCCATTTTGCGTCCGTATCGGGGAAAATCAAATGCCAAGGCCACGAGCCGCTGGATTCGCCGACAACAACGACAGCTGTAGGGCATGGGATTGATGAAGGCAGACGTATTTACTATGCTGCTCCCTATTCAGTCAGTATGGAGGTTGTGCAATCTCGTTGCAGTAGACGCAGAGAACGAAGTACGCGCAATTCCATTCACTTCTGGGCACATGTAGCTCGTATGGTGCCATACTTCGGACACTTTTGTTTTTGGGCCCTCGTACGCTCATCTCATGGCCTGCCCTTGTGCTTGGCGCACAACTGCACGCAATCTCTGCTGCTTTGGTGTGTCTGGCAACAGAGTTGGCTTGCCCGCGGAACGAAGAATGCGCAAAGCAAGTGTTTTATGTTAAAGCCTCTCCATGTTGGATTGTTGACCCTGGTCGCGTCTTTTGGCGCGTCACAGGACCATCAACCTCAGCATTTCGTTCCGAATTGGCAAACAAACCTATCCTATCTAGTAGTGACACATGCGTGGCCAAGCAAGCACAGGCTATGTGCATAAAGGCGCATTATTATTTAACACACTTACCAGGGGGCGGTAATGAACGTGGTGGTGGTGCTGCTGGTGGTGGCAGCAGCGGCGGTGACAATGGTGGGCTTGGAGACTCTACATACATACATCATGGATCCACGTACGGTAATGGAAAGGGTTAGGTATGATGAGATGGGGAACACTGATTTGAACGGGACACGGCACAGCAGTACATATGTGCGAACATGGGCTTAGCTATCTATGTATGTGTGGCTGGTCAGGGTGAGGTGTGTGGCTGCTCGCTCGTGCGTGCAGAGCATGGCAATGCGGCATAAGCATATGGAGACGTTTGGACAGCAGCAGAGGAGAGCCTGATAGTGACACATGGACGGACCAAGTGAATAAGACGAGCGGCATGTGCGCGCGGTAATAAATGGCGGCATGAACTTGGTATGCCGCCACTTGCAATCCGCATGGATGGGACTGCCTGGTGTGGTTGGCCTTTGGAATTGGTTAGTTAGCCTTGAACGCTTGTACAAGGACGAATTGCGAGATGAAATAGCAGGCGGGAAGTGGTATTAGTACCGGAATGTCAACAATGTGGCTTGGTGGTGGAGAGCGAGCCAGGTAGGATGTTGGCGGTTTTGGCCTGATCCTTCATGCATTCCAGGCGTTCCGCTAGGCCGTGGCTTGGAAACAAGGGAACAGACATAGCTCGGCCGATCATAGCATTATTTTTCTCCGAAACCTCCAGTCTTTGCCACGTACTGTGAAATTCGTTTCAAACTATTAAACTCGGATCTTTGCGGCATATGAAAGAGCAATCCGGAAGTCTGTTGACGTCTGGACGGCTTTGGAAGCTACATTAGGGGCGACAACATTACTTTTTTTGTACCTACAAGGCCCCGGCCGCAGGAGCTACCGTATGGCTAGCAGCTATCTAGGAAATTGAGGCGTGTGCCGTACCCCAAAGTAAGTCTTGCGATGGTTGGCTCCCTGATTCGCTTTCAGAGCATATACTGAATCTCAACAAGGTACACAAGAAGAAAGCGGACACGGATGACTCTTACCGGGGGGCGGAGGTGTTGGGCTTGACGGTGGTGGTGGTGATGGCAGCAGTGGGGCCAGGGGGCTTGGTGTTGGAGGTGGTGTTGATGGTTCCACTGCGGCAAATGAGCATGACAGACCGAACCATCAGTCTCATGGCCTGCCCTCTTGCTTGAAGCACAACTGCACGCAATCTCTGCTGCTTTGGTGTGTCTGGTAACACAATTGGCTCGCCCCCGGACAGAAGAATACGCAAAGCAAGTGTGCTATGTTAGAGCCTCTCCAGTTGGATTGTGGATCCTGGTCGCGTCTTTTGGCACGTCACATACAGGACCATCAACCTAAGCATTTCTAAATTGGCAAACAAACCTATCCTAGTCTGTCCTAGTAGTGAAATATGCGTGGCCAAGCAAGCACAGGCTATGTGCATAAATGTGCATTCGTTTTAAACACACTTACCAGGGGGCGGCGATGGAGGTGGTGGTGGTGGTGGTGGTGCTGCTGGTGGTGGCAGCAGCGGCGCTGGCGATGGTGGGCTTGGAGATTCTACATACACGGATCATGGATCCACGGCAATGGAAAAGTTTGGTATGATGAGATGGGAACACTGATTTGAAGGGGACATGGTACAGCAGTACATATCTGCGAACAGGGACTTAGCTATCTATATATATGGGGCAAAGCTCGTCAGGCTAACGCGTGTGGCTGCTCGTGCGTGCAGGCAATGCGGCACAATCATTATTTAGAGACGTTTGAACTGCAGCAGGGGAGATCCTGATATATAGTGACACACGGTCGGACCAAGTGAATAAGACGAGAGGCATGTGCGCTCGATTATAATAGAATGGCATAAACTTAGTACGCCACCATTTGCAATTCGCATGGATGGGACCGCCAGGTGTGATTGGCATTAGGAACAGGTTAGTTAGTCTTGAACGCTTGTACAAGTACGAAATGCGAGATGAATCAGCAGACGGGAAGTGGCATTAGTACGGAATGGCAACAATGTGGCTTGGTGGTGGAGAGCTAGCCAGGTAGGATGTTGGCGGTTTTGGCCTGATCCTTCATGCATTCCAGGCGTTCCGCTAGGCCGTGGCTTGGACACAAGGGAACAGACATAGCTCGGCCGATCATAGCATCATTTTTCTCCGAAACCTCCAGTCTTTGCCACGTACTGTGAAATTCGTTTCAAACTATTAAACTCGGATCTTTGCGGCATATGAAAGAGCAATCCGGAAGTCTGTTGACGTCTGGACGGCTTTGGAAGCTACATTAGGGGCGACAACATTACTATTTTTGTACCTACAAGGCCCCGGCCGCAGGAGCTACCGTATGGCTAGCAGCTATCTAGGAAACTGAGGCGTGTGCCGTACCCCAAAGTAAGTCTTGCGATGGTTGGCTCCCTGATTTGCTTTCAGAGCATATACTGAATCTCAACAAGGTACACAAGAAGAAAGCGGACACCGATGACTCTTACCGGGGGGCGGAGGTGATGGGCTTGACGGTGGTGGTGGTGATGGCAGCAGTGGGGCCAGGGGGCTTGGTGTTGGAGGTGGTGTTGATGGTTCCACTGCGGCAAATGAGCATGACAGACCGAACCATCAGTCTCATGGCCTGCCCTCTTGCTTGAAGCACAACTGCACGCAATCTCTGCTGCTTTGGTGTGTCTGGTAACACAATTGGCTCGCCCCCGGACAGAAGAATACGCAAAGCAAGTGTGCTATGTTAGAGCCTCTCCAGTTGGATTGTGGATCCTGGTCGCGTCTTTTGGCACGTCACATACAGGACCATCAATCTAAGCATTTCTAAATTGGCAAACAAACCTATCCTAGTCTGTCCTAGTAGTGAAATGTGCGTGGCCAAGCAAGCACAGGCTATGTGCATAAATGTGCATTCGTTTTAAACACACTTACCAGGGGGCGGCGATGGAGGTGTTGTTGGTGGTGGTGCTGCTGGTGGTGGCAGCAGCGGCGCTGGCGATGGTGGGCTTGGAGATTCTACATACACGGATCATGGATCCACGGCAATGGAAAAGTTTGGTATGATGAGATGGGAACACTGATTTGAAGGGGACATGGTACAGCAGTACAAATCTGCGAACAGGGACTTAGCTACCTATATATATGGGGCAAAGCTCGTCAGGCTAACGCGTGTGGCTGCTCGTGCGTGCAGGCAATGCGGCACAATCATTATTTAGAGACGTTTGAACTGCAGCAGGGGAGATCCTGATATATAGTGACACACGGTCGGACCAAGTGAATAAGACGAGAGGCATGTGCGCTCGATTACAATAGAATGGCATAAACTTAGTACGCCACCATTTGCAATTCGCATGGATGGGACCGCCAGGTGTGATTGGCATTAGGAACAGGTTAGTTAGTCTTGAACGCTTGTACAAGTACGAAATGCGAGATGAATCAGCAGACGGGAAGTGGCATTAGTACGGAATGGCAACAATGTGGCTTGGTGGTGGAGAGCTAGCCAGGTAGGATGTTGGCGGTTTTGGCCTGATCCTTCATGCATTCCAGGCGTTCCGCTAGGCCGTGGCTTGGACACAAGGGAACAGACATAGCTCGGCCGATCATAGCATCATTTTTCTCCGAAACCTCCAGTCTTTGCCACGTACTGTGAAATTCGTTTCAAACTATTAAACTCGGATCTTTGCGGCATATGAAAGAGCAATCCGGAAGTCTGTTGACGTCTGGACGGCTTTGGAAGCTACATTAGGGGCGACAACATTACTATTTTTGTACCTACAAGGCCCCGGCCGCAGGAGCTACCGTATGGCTAGCAGCTATCTAGGAAACTGAGGCGTGTGCCGTACCCCAAAGTAAGTCTTGCGATGGTTGGCTCCCTGATTCGCTTTCAGAGCATATACTGAATCTCAACAAGGTACACAAGAAGAAAGCGGACACGGATGACTCTTACCGGGGGGCGGAGGTGTTGGGCTTGACGGTGGTGGTGGTGATGGCAGCAGTGGGGCCAGGGGGCTTGGTGTTGGAGGTGGTGTTGATGGTTCCACTGCGGCAAATGAGCATGACAGACCGAACCATCAGTCTCATGGCCTGCCCTCTTGCTTGAAGCACAACTGCACGCAATCTCTGCTGCTTTGGTGTGTCTGGTAACACAATTGGCTCGCCCCCGGACAGAAGAATACGCAAAGCAAGTGTGCTATGTTAGAGCCTCTCCAGTTGGATTGTGGATCCTGGTCGCGTCTTTTGGCACGTCACATACAGGACCATCAATCTAAGCATTTCTAAATTGGCAAACAAACCTATCCTAGTCTGTCCTAGTAGTGAAATATGCGTGGCCAAGCAAGCACAGGCTATGTGCATAAATGTGCATTCGTTTTAAACACACTTACCAGGGGGCGGCGATGGAGGTGTTGTTGGTGGTGGTGCTGCTGGTGGTGGCAGCAGCGGCGCTGGCGATGGTGGGCTTGGAGATTCTACATACACGGATCATGGATCCACGGTAATGGAAAAGTTTGGTATGATGAGATGGGAACACTGATTTGAAGGGGACATGGTACAGCAGTACATATCTGCGAACAGGGACTTAGCTACCTATATATATGGGGCAAAGCTCGTCAGGCTAACGCGTGTGGCTGCTCGTGCGTGCAGGCAATGCGGCACAATCATTATTTAGAGACGTTTGAACTGCAGCAGGGGAGATCCTGATATATAGTGACACACGGTCGGACCAAGTGAATAAGACGAGAGGCATGTGCGCTCGATTACAATAGAATGGCATAAACTTAGTACGCCACCATTTGCAATTCGCATGGATGGGACCGCCAGGTGTGATTGGCATTAGGAACAGGTTAGTTAGTCTTGAACGCTTGTACAAGTACGAAATGCGAGATGAATCAGCAGACGGGAAGTGGCATTAGTACGGAATGGCAACAATGTGGCTTGGTGGTGGAGAGCTAGCCAGGTAGGATGTTGGCGGTTTTGGCCTGATCCTTCATGCATTCCAGGCGTTCCGCTAGGCCGTGGCTTGGACACAAGGGAACAGACATAGCTCGGCCGATCATAGCATCATTTTTCTCCGAAACCTCCAGTCTTTGCCACGTACTGTGAAATTCGTTTCAAACTATTAAACTCGGATCTTTGCGGCATATGAAAGAGCAATCCGGAAGTCTGTTGACGTCTGGACGGCTTTGGAAGCTACATTAGGGGCGACAACATTACTATTTTTGTACCTACAAGGCCCCGGCCGCAGGAGCTACCGTATGGCTAGCAGCTATCTAGGAAACTGAGGCGTGTGCCGTACCCCAAAGTAAGTCTTGCGATGGTTGGCTCCCTGATTCGCTTTCAGAGCATATACTGAATCTCAACAAGGTACACAAGAAGAAAGCGGACACGGATGACTCTTACCGGGGGGCGGAGGTGTTGGGCTTGACGGTGGTGGTGGTGATGGCAGCAGTGGGGCCAGGGGGCTTGGTGTTGGAGGTGGTGTTGATGGTTCCACTGCGGCAAATGAGCATGACAGACCGAACCATCAGTCTCATGGCCTGCCCTCTTGCTTGAAGCACAACTGCACGCAATCTCTGCTGCTTTGGTGTGTCTGGTAACACAATTGGCTCGCCCCCGGACAGAAGAATACGCAAAGCAAGTGTGCTATGTTAGAGCCTCTCCAGTTGGATTGTGGATCCTGGTCGCGTCTTTTGGCACGTCACATACAGGACCATCAATCTAAGCATTTCTAAATTGGCAAACAAACCTATCCTAGTCTGTCCTAGTAGTGAAATATGCGTGGCCAAGCAAGCACAGGCTATGTGCATAAATGTGCATTCGTTTTAAACACACTTACCAGGGGGCGGCGATGGAGGTGTTGTTGGTGGTGGTGCTGCTGGTGGTGGCAGCAGCGGCGCTGGCGATGGTGGGCTTGGAGATTCTACATACACGGATCATGGATCCACGGTAATGGAAAAGTTTGGTATGATGAGATGGGAACACTGATTTGAAGGGGACATGGTACAGCAGTACAATATCTGCGAACAGGGACTTAGCTACCTATATATATGGGGCAAAGCTCGTCAGGCTAACGCGTGTGGCTGCTCGTGCGTGCAGGCAATGCGGCACAATCATTATTTAGAGACGTTTGAACTGCAGCAGGGGAGATCCTGATATATAGTGACACACGGTCGGACCAAGTGAATAAGACGAGAGGCATGTGCGCTCGATTACAATAGAATGGCATAAACTTAGTACGCCACCATTTGCAATTCGCATGGATGGGACCGCCAGGTGTGATTGGCATTAGGAACAGGTTAGTTAGTCTTGAACGCTTGTACAAGTACGAAATGCGAGATGAATCAGCAGACGGGAAGTGGCATTAGTACGGAATGGCAACAATGTGGCTTGGTGGTGGAGAGCTAGCCAGGTAGGATGTTGGCGGTTTTGGCCTGATCCTTCATGCATTCCAGGCGTTCCGCTAGGCCGTGGCTTGGACACAAGGGAACAGACATAGCTCGGCCGATCATAGCATCATTTTTCTCCGAAACCTCCAGTCTTTGCCACGTACTGTGAAATTCGTTTCAAACTATTAAACTCGGATCTTTGCGGCATATGAAAGAGCAATCCGGAAGTCTGTTGACGTCTGGACGGCTTTGGAAGCTACATTAGGGGCGACAACATTACTATTTTTGTACCTACAAGGCCCCGGCCGCAGGAGCTACCGTATGGCTAGCAGCTATCTAGGAAACTGAGGCGTGTGCCGTACCCCAAAGTAAGTCTTGCGATGGTTGGCTCCCTGATTCGCTTTCAGAGCATATACTGAATCTCAACAAGGTACACAAGAAGAAAGCGGACACGGATGACTCTTACCGGGGGGCGGAGGTGTTGGGCTTGACGGTGGTGGTGGTGATGGCAGCAGTGGGGCCAGGGGGCTTGGTGTTGGAGGTGGTGTTGATGGTTCCACTGCGGCAAATGAGCATGACAGACCGAACCATCAGTCTCATGGCCTGCCCTCTTGCTTGAAGCACAACTGCACGCAATCTCTGCTGCTTTGGTGTGTCTGGTAACACAATTGGCTCGCCCCCGGACAGAAGAATACGCAAAGCAAGTGTGCTATGTTAGAGCCTCTCCAGTTGGATTGTGGATCCTGGTCGCGTCTTTTGGCACGTCACATACAGGACCATCAATCTAAGCATTTCTAAATTGGCAAACAAACCTATCCTAGTCTGTCCTAGTAGTGAAATATGCGTGGCCAAGCAAGCACAGGCTATGTGCATAAATGTGCATTCGTTTTAAACACACTTACCAGGGGGCGGCGATGGAGGTGTTGTTGGTGGTGGTGCTGCTGGTGGTGGCAGCAGCGGCGCTGGCGATGGTGGGCTTGGAGATTCTACATACACGGATCATGGATCCACGGTAATGGAAAAGTTTGGTATGATGAGATGGGAACACTGATTTGAAGGGGACATGGTACAGCAGTACATATCTGCGAACAGGGACTTAGCTACCTATATATATGGGGCAAAGCTCGTCAGGCTAACGCGTGTGGCTGCTCGTGCGTGCAGGCAATGCGGCACAATCATTATTTAGAGACGTTTGAACTGCAGCAGGGGAGATCCTGATATATAGTGACACACGGTCGGACCAAGTGAATAAGACGAGAGGCATGTGCGCTCGATTACAATAGAATGGCATAAACTTAGTACGCCACCATTTGCAATTCGCATGGATGGGACCGCCAGGTGTGATTGGCATTAGGAACAGGTTAGTTAGTCTTGAACGCTTGTACAAGTACGAAATGCGAGATGAATCAGCAGACGGGAAGTGGCATTAGTACGGAATGGCAACAATGTGGCTTGGTGGTGGAGAGCTAGCCAGGTAGGATGTTGGCGGTTTTGGCCTGATCCTTCATGCATTCCAGGCGTTCCGCTAGGCCGTGGCTTGGACACAAGGGAACAGACATAGCTCGGCCGATCATAGCATCATTTTTCTCCGAAACCTCCAGTCTTTGCCACGTACTGTGAAATTCGTTTCAAACTATTAAACTCGGATCTTTGCGGCATATGAAAGAGCAATCCGGAAGTCTGTTGACGTCTGGACGGCTTTGGAAGCTACATTAGGGGCGACAACATTACTATTTTTGTACCTACAAGGCCCCGGCCGCAGGAGCTACCGTATGGCTAGCAGCTATCTAGGAAACTGAGGCGTGTGCCGTACCCCAAAGTAAGTCTTGCGATGGTTGGCTCCCTGATTCGCTTTCAGAGCATATACTGAATCTCAACAAGGTACACAAGAAGAAAGCGGACACGGATGACTCTTACCGGGGGGCGGAGGTGTTGGGCTTGACGGTGGTGGTGGTGATGGCAGCAGTGGGGCCAGGGGGCTTGGTGTTGGAGGTGGTGTTGATGGTTCCACTGCGGCAAATGAGCATGACAGACCGAACCATCAGTCTCATGGCCTGCCCTCTTGCTTGAAGCACAACTGCACGCAATCTCTGCTGCTTTGGTGTGTCTGGTAACACAATTGGCTCGCCCCCGGACAGAAGAATACGCAAAGCAAGTGTGCTATGTTAGAGCCTCTCCAGTTGGATTGTGGATCCTGGTCGCGTCTTTTGGCACGTCACATACAGGACCATCAATCTAAGCATTTCTAAATTGGCAAACAAACCTATCCTAGTCTGTCCTAGTAGTGAAATATGCGTGGCCAAGCAAGCACAGGCTATGTGCATAAATGTGCATTCGTTTTAAACACACTTACCAGGGGGCGGCGATGGAGGTGTTGTTGGTGGTGGTGCTGCTGGTGGTGGCAGCAGCGGCGCTGGCGATGGTGGGCTTGGAGATTCTACATACACGGATCATGGATCCACGGTAATGGAAAAGTTTGGTATGATGAGATGGGAACACTGATTTGAAGGGGACATGGTACAGCAGTACATATCTGCGAACAGGGACTTAGCTACCTATATATATGGGGCAAAGCTCGTCAGGCTAACGCGTGTGGCTGCTCGTGCGTGCAGGCAATGCGGCACAATCATTATTTAGAGACGTTTGAACTGCAGCAGGGGAGATCCTGATATATAGTGACACACGGTCGGACCAAGTGAATAAGACGAGAGGCATGTGCGCTCGATTACAATAGAATGGCATAAACTTAGTACGCCACCATTTGCAATTCGCATGGATGGGACCGCCAGGTGTGATTGGCATTAGGAACAGGTTAGTTAGTCTTGAACGCTTGTACAAGTACGAAATGCGAGATGAATCAGCAGACGGGAAGTGGCATTAGTACGGAATGGCAACAATGTGGCTTGGTGGTGGAGAGCTAGCCAGGTAGGATGTTGGCGGTTTTGGCCTGATCCTTCATGCATTCCAGGCGTTCCGCTAGGCCGTGGCTTGGACACAAGGGAACAGACATAGCTCGGCCGATCATAGCATCATTTTTCTCCGAAACCTCCAGTCTTTGCCACGTACTGTGAAATTCGTTTCAAACTATTAAACTCGGATCTTTGCGGCATATGAAAGAGCAATCCGGAAGTCTGTTGACGTCTGGACGGCTTTGGAAGCTACATTAGGGGCGACAACATTACTATTTTTGTACCTACAAGGCCCCGGCCGCAGGAGCTACCGTATGGCTAGCAGCTATCTAGGAAACTGAGGCGTGTGCCGTACCCCAAAGTAAGTCTTGCGATGGTTGGCTCCCTGATTCGCTTTCAGAGCATATACTGAATCTCAACAAGGTACACAAGAAGAAAGCGGACACGGATGACTCTTACCGGGGGGCGGAGGTGTTGGGCTTGACGGTGGTGGTGGTGATGGCAGCAGTGGGGCCAGGGGGCTTGGTGTTGGAGGTGGTGTTGATGGTTCCACTGCGGCAAATGAGCATGACAGACCGAACCATCAGTCTCATGGCCTGCCCTCTTGCTTGAAGCACAACTGCACGCAATCTCTGCTGCTTTGGTGTGTCTGGTAACACAATTGGCTCGCCCCCGGACAGAAGAATACGCAAAGCAAGTGTGCTATGTTAGAGCCTCTCCAGTTGGATTGTGGATCCTGGTCGCGTCTTTTGGCACGTCACATACAGGACCATCAATCTAAGCATTTCTAAATTGGCAAACAAACCTATCCTAGTCTGTCCTAGTAGTGAAATATGCGTGGCCAAGCAAGCACAGGCTATGTGCATAAATGTGCATTCGTTTTAAACACACTTACCAGGGGGCGGCGATGGAGGTGTTGTTGGTGGTGGTGCTGCTGGTGGTGGCAGCAGCGGCGCTGGCGATGGTGGGCTTGGAGATTCTACATACACGGATCATGGATCCACGGCAATGGAAAAGTTTGGTATGATGAGATGGGAACACTGATTTGAAGGGGACATGGTACAGCAGTACATATCTGCGAACAGGGACTTAGCTACCTATATATATGGGGCAAAGCTCGTCAGGCTAACGCGTGTGGCTGCTCGTGCGTGCAGGCAATGCGGCACAATCATTATTTAGAGACGTTTGAACTGCAGCAGGGGAGATCCTGATATATAGTGACACACGGTCGGACCAAGTGAATAAGACGAGAGGCATGTGCTCTCGATTACAATAGAATGGCATAAACTTAGTACGCCACCATTTGCAATTCGCATGGATGGGACCGCCAGGTGTGATTGGCATTAGGAACAGGTTAGTTAGTCTTGAACGCTTGTACAAGTACGAAATGCGAGATGAATCAGCAGACGGGAAGTGGCATTAGTACGGAATGGCAACAATGTGGCTTGGTGGTGGAGAGCTAGCCAGGTAGGATGTTGGCGGTTTTGGCCTGATCCTTCATGCATTCCAGGCGTTCCGCTAGGCCGTGGCTTGGACACAAGGGAACAGACATAGCTCGGCTTATCATAGCATCATTTTTCTCCGAAACCTCCAGTCTTTGCCACGTACTGTGAAATTCGTTTCAAACTATTAAACTCGGATCTTTGCGGCATATGAAAGAGCAATCCGGAAGTCTGTTGACGTCTGGACGGCTTTGGAAGCTACATTAGGGGCGACAACATTACTATTTTTGTACCTACAAGGCCCCGGCCGCAGGAGCTACCGTATGGCTAGCAGCTATCTAGGAAACTGAGGCGTGTGCCGTACCCCAAAGTAAGTCTTGCGATGGTTGGCTCCCTGATTCGCTTTCAGAGCATATACTGAATCTCAACAAGGTACACAAGAAGAAAGCGGACACGGATGACTCTTACCGGGGGGCGGAGGTGTTGGGCTTGACGGTGGTGGTGGTGATGGCAGCAGTGGGGCCAGGGGGCTTGGTGTTGGAGGTGGTGTTGATGGTTCCACTGCGGCAAATGAGCATGACAGACCGAACCATCAGTCTCATGGCCTGCCCTCTTGCTTGAAGCACAACTGCACGCAATCTCTGCTGCTTTGGTGTGTCTGGTAACACAATTGGCTCGCCCCCGGACAGAAGAATACGCAAAGCAAGTGTGCTATGTTAGAGCCTTTCCAGTTGGATTGTGGATCCTGGTCGCGTCTTTTGGCACGTCACATACAGGACCATCAATCTAAGCATTTCTAAATTGGCAAACAAACCTATCCTAGTCTGTCCTAGTAGTGAAATATGCGTGGCCAAGCAAGCACAGGCTATGTGCATAAATGTGCATTCGTTTTAAACACACTTACCAGGGGGCGGCGATGGAGGTGTTGTTGGTGGTGGTGCTGCTGGTGGTGGCAGCAGCGGCGCTGGCGATGGTGGGCTTGGAGATTCTACATACACGGATCATGGATCCACGGCAATGGAAAAGTTTGGTATGATGAGATGGGAACACTGATTTGAAGGGGACATGGTACAGCAGTACATATCTGCGAACAGGGACTTAGCTATCTATATATATGGGGCAAAGCTCGTCAGGCTAACGCGTGTGGCTGCTCGTGCGTGCAGGCAATGCGGCACAATCATTATTTAGAGACGTTTGAACTGCAGCAGGGGAGATCCTGATATATAGTGACACACGGTCGGACCAAGTGAATAAGACGAGAGGCATGTGCGCTCGATTATAATAGAATGGCATAAACTTAGTACGCCACCATTTGCAATTCGCATGGATGGGACCGCCAGGTGTGATTGGCATTAGGAACAGGTTAGTTAGTCTTGAACGCTTGTACAAGTACGAAATGCGAGATGAATCAGCAGACGGGAAGTGGCATTAGTACGGAATGGCAACAATGTGGCTTGGTGGTGGAGAGCTAGCCAGGTAGGATGTTGGCGGTTTTGGCCTGATCCTTCATGCATTCCAGGCGTTCCGCTAGGCCGTGGCTTGGACACAAGGGAACAGACATAGCTCGGCCGATCATAGCATCATTTTTCTCCGAAACCTCCAGTCTTTGCCACGTACTGTGAAATTCGTTTCAAACTATTAAACTCGGATCTTTGCGGCATATGAAAGAGCAATCCGGAAGTCTGTTGACGTCTGGACGGCTTTGGAAGCTACATTAGGGGCGACAACATTACTATTTTTGTACCTACAAGGCCCCGGCCGCAGGAGCTACCGTATGGCTAGCAGCTATCTAGGAAACTGAGGCGTGTGCCGTACCCCAAAGTAAGTCTTGCGATGGTTGGCTCCCTGATTTGCTTTCAGAGCATATACTGAATCTCAACAAGGTACACAAGAAGAAAGCGGACACCGATGACTCTTACCGGGGGGCGGAGGTGATGGGCTTGACGGTGGTGGTGGTGATGGCAGCAGTGGGGCCAGGGGGCTTGGTGTTGGAGGTGGTGTTGATGGTTCCACTGCGGCAAATGAGCATGACAGACCGAACCATCAGTCTCATGGCCTGCCCTCTTGCTTGAAGCACAACTGCACGCAATCTCTGCTGCTTTGGTGTGTCTGGTAACACAATTGGCTCGCCCCCGGACAGAAGAATACGCAAAGCAAGTGTGCTATGTTAGAGCCTCTCCAGTTGGATTGTGGATCCTGGTCGCGTCTTTTGGCACGTCACATACAGGACCATCAATCTAAGCATTTCTAAATTGGCAAACAAACCTATCCTAGTCTGTCCTAGTAGTGAAATGTGCGTGGCCAAGCAAGCACAGGCTATGTGCATAAATGTGCATTCGTTTTAAACACACTTACCAGGGGGCGGCGATGGAGGTGTTGTTGGTGGTGGTGCTGCTGGTGGTGGCAGCAGCGGCGCTGGCGATGGTGGGCTTGGAGATTCTACATACACGGATCATGGATCCACGGCAATGGAAAAGTTTGGTATGATGAGATGGGAACACTGATTTGAAGGGGACATGGTACAGCAGTACAAATCTGCGAACAGGGACTTAGCTACCTATATATATGGGGCAAAGCTCGTCAGGCTAACGCGTGTGGCTGCTCGTGCGTGCAGGCAATGCGGCACAATCATTATTTAGAGACGTTTGAACTGCAGCCGGGGAGATCCTGATATATAGTGACACACGGTCGGACCAAGTGAATAAGACGAGAGGCATGTGCGCTCGATTACAATAGAATGGCATAAACTTAGTACGCCACCATTTGCAATTCGCATGGATGGGACCGCCAGGTGTGATTGGCATTAGGAACAGGTTAGTTAGTCTTGAACGCTTGTACAAGTACGAAATGCGAGATGAATCAGCAGACGGGAAGATGCCACTTCTGTAAGGAAGTATGACTGAAGAAGTAGGTTTCTTGCTAGCTGCCGTGGTGCGTGGAAGCAGATGGCGCGCTTGCATGGGTGTACGACAGCGATGGCAAATCGACCCAGCCTATCAGGGCTGTCCACGCGTTTGTGCTTTTAACTGCCGTTGTGATTGATAGTATCGGGTGGCCATCCCTCTGCCGGGATTGCGGCCGCCTAGGTGTTGCACCTCGATATAGTAATAGAGAACTTTACAATAGTTCCTGAGCAAACTTACTATTAGCATCAATGAGCACACAGGAAAAAGATCAGAATACTAGTGATAATGATGCCCAGCAGCGGGGCGCTGGCAAGGGCGAGGGCGGATCAACCGCCCGGAACTGGGATGCGATGTGGGAGGAGATGCAGAGGATGAAGGAGGATATGGATACGCAGAAACGGCAAATGGAGGAGGAGCGGCAGAAGTTTATGGTGGAGCGAGAGGAGCTTTACACCAAGTGCGATGTCCTAGCTACCCAGGTAGCTAAGAACGCCGCCATGATGCTGCCGCAGCTGTGTGAACCCGCCAGCATTACTAGGAATATTACCCTTCACGAGGAATTCCAGCGCTATAGGGACATGCGCATCGAGGCGAGCTCGCTGCAGACCATGATCGGCGAAGGAGATGGCTCGCCGGAGGCTCAGCGGGCTGCGGGCTCGCTGAACCGCTTGTGCAACCTGATGGACTTGCGCCTGACGTCTATTATTGCCGCGGGCCAGTCATCATCAAACGCTAAGCAGGAGATCGCCAACGAGTACTTCCGGCGCTTGCGTGGGAAGATTGACAACCCCACTGGCGCGTGGGCCAAGGGCAACCTCTCTTTCGGGGACGTACAGCACGACATCAAGGGCGAGGCAGAGAAGGCGGTAAAGGACTCCGCGGGGAGCAGCAACGAGAACAACCACAAGGGGGAGAAGCGGAGCAGCGAGCAAGCGGGCAGCAGCTACAGGCCAAGCAGCAGCTACAACAACGGAGGCAGCTACAGCGGATGCGGTTACAACGGAAGCAGCTACAGCTACAAGGGTTCCAAGAGGCCGGAGCAGCAGCAGGACAAGAAGGCGAAGCACTGATGCTTTGGCGGTTACGGCCGTTTGGGCCTATGGAGAGTCTGGCGTGTGAGGCGCAGCGCGAGCAACCTTTGGCGATTATTATTTATTTGGGCCGTTTGGGCCGTGATGGGCCGTTGGGCCGTGAATTAGCCTTATCCTCGTTTGGAGGTATGGCAGGATGGAGCGTGGCGCTGGCGACGATCGTCATCGTCTTATCGCCGTCGGACCGTTGGGGTCGCGGTATTAACGGAGAGTAACTATAATGCATTGGTATATACTGAGGTCTTCGACGTGGACGGAAGACCAGGAACTTCGAATGGTCTAAGCGGCCGTGGAGACGGTTAAGAACTTACTTACTCTTTGATTGCCAACTGTTTTATCGATTTAATTGCGCCAGAGTAAGGCGGAACCCTGGTACTGTACAACATTCGTCTATCTGGACGAGTGCTCTTTCGACTTCCCAGTTGTAAGGCTACTATGCCTTCAAGAGTTTGGGAATCTACTTCGCCGCTACGCAGCATCTTCCCTCAGTACTGATCAGCCAATACGTACGGCCTGTGTATAGGCGTCAAGCAGGTTGCTAATAATTTATCTTAACTCCGTTAGACAGTACATACACCGTCAGCGAATAAAATGTCTGGACTGAAACGCAAACCGGGTGACATTTTTCACAGCGTGGCATCGTCCTTCGCGGGTGCAAAGAGGCATGAGCCGACTACGGGCTCAGAACCTAGGCTTTCAAACACTCTAGGTACTAGTACTCCTCGCGACACAAGCAGCGTTGCGGCAACGCACAAGCATCAGCGCCTGCAGATCTCGGCGTCGGCGGTGACAGAACAGGAGGAATCTGGTCCTGTTGCCAGGCGCGCTTTTGCATACCCTTTTAAGACACTGGTTCTTGGCAAGGAGCGCACTACACCAGCCCCGCTTGCGTCGTCGGCAACGATTCCATCCTCGCAAGTGCGGGACCGGGGCAAGATCTCTGTAGCGCCTCAGAAGGCGGCGACCTTAGCGGGCAATGCGGGGCCATCTGGTTCCAAAGCTGCAGTTGCCAGTGAGCGGGCGGCGGCATCCGGTGCAAGTCAGGTGGAGGCACGCATGAACGCGTGCGCAGGGCTTGGAGGACTTGGCAGGAGAGTACGAAGGGCCGGCGCACCCACGTGGCAACCAGCCACCGCTCATGCGCGGACGGTTGAAGGCCAAGGAAGCGTTTTGGCGATCTATCGTGCGATCCAAGCTTGTGCTATCTTTTATCATCTTCGGCTTTTCTCTCAAATGGCTGCCACATGTGGGGCCACCGTCTAGCATTATGCTGCCAAACCACCAGTCAGCTTTCCAGCACGAGTCTTTCGTGGACTCGGCTATTGAAGAACTCGTGGCAACGGGGGCCGCTAGGCAGGTCGACCACCAGCCGCACTGTGTACTACCGCTGGGTGTGGTGCCGAAGAAGGGGTCGGATAAGTTCAGGCTCATCTTTGATGCACGCTACGTCAACGAGCATCTGTATGTGCCGAGCTTCAAGTATGAGGCGTTAAGCCACTTGTCGGAAGTCCTTGAACCAAATGACTATATGTTTACTGTTGATTTGAAGTCGGGGTACCACCACATCGACATGCATCCCGATGCGTGGGAGTATCTCGGGTTCCATTGGAAGGGCAAGTTTTACTACTTTGTTCAACTGCCGTTTGGTTTGTCCCCTGCGTGTTGGGTGTTTACTAAGGTTACACGGGAGCTGCAGCAGCATTGGCGCTCTCAGGGCCATCGGTGTTCATGTTATATTGACGACAGCATCCACGCACATAGGGACAAGGAGAAACTCCTTGCCTGGCGGGAGCAGGTGCTGGCAGATTTGGATGCTGCGGGATTCTTAGTTAGCGAGTCTAAATGTTCCCTTGAGCCAGAGCAGCGGAAGGTGTACCTGGGCGCCCTCGTGGACACAGTGCAAGGGTCGTTGTTCGTTCCAGAAGGCAAACGGGATGCCATAAAAGCTGCCATGCGAGGGGCACTCAACGTGTTTCACAGCGGGGGCAAGTTCCGGGTTCGTGACTTGGCATCAATTTCCGGAACGCTTCAATCAATGTCTTACTCGTTTGGCACTATCTCCAACCTCATGACGAGGCGCATGGCCGCTTGGGTGGCGAGTGAGATAGCCTTAGGTCATACGTACAATCACCACAGGTTACTGAACGCCGAGGTGGCGGGAGAATTGGAGTTCTGGTTACATTCCTTTGAACAATTTGATGGGTTTAAGCCCTTGTGGAGGCCTCCTCACATCCACTCGATTATTATTCATACAGATGCCGCCGGCCGGTCTGATTACTCATACGGCGGCTGGGGAGGTTGGACGCGTTCGGTCAGTGGCAACCTTGCAATTGCATCTGGGAAATGGGATTTTGAAACCGTCGGGCGGTCATCCACCTATCTCGAGTTACTGGGTGCCCTTAATGTGCTTAAGAGCCTTAACCGAGACGGTGGTCTCGTTGGGCAACGGGTCCTGCTGCGCACGGACAGCCAACCAATGCGTGATATCCTCGATAAAGGTGGCTCAGTGGTAGCGGCTATCCAGGACGTCTGTATGCCGTTTATGTGGTACTGTATTGAGAACAGCATTGACTTACTTGTGGAATGGGTACCACGGGAGTTGAACCAGTTTGCTGACAATCTCTCTAAGAGGCAGGACTCGTGCGATTGGAAGCTGAACCCGCGCATCTTTAATGGCTTGGCCGCAAAGTGGGGTGTACAGGGCCGTTTCGCTGTGGATCTGTTCGCATCGGATACCAACCGCCAGCTCGAGCCGTACTACAGTTACCACCACACCCCGACGTGCGCTGGTGTCAATGCTTTTGCGTACCGCTGGCCTGTTGCACCGGATGTGGCTTGGTGCAACCCACCATTTGCAGTCATTGGGAGGGTGTTGGCCCATGCCGCGGCATGCAAGGCGCGCATGTGCCTAGTGGTGCCTTTCTGGCCGAGGGCGGCATGGTGGCCGCGTATTATTGCCGATAAATCGACATTCCAATGGTTTGTGCACGCGGTGCAAGTGCTGGAGCAGGCAACGGACTTGTTCCTGAGCGGCTCAATGTGCGCACTTGTTCCCCAGCAAACTCCGGCTTGGAGAACTATGGCACTGCTTGTGGATTTTGGCACTGCAAACACCGGAAGGCCGATTCAGGTTCCTGACTTGTAATGCACCTGTGTTCGATTGGCTCGCAGATGCGGCAACGGTTTCGCTCATCCAGGCTAGCTTGGGCGACTTGCAGGGTCACCCTCGCCTAGCGGAGTCTGTGCAGCTAATAGCATCTATGGGACGGGCCTCAAAGGCCGCAAACACATGGAAAGCGTACGACCCCAGCTGGAAGCGGTTCCTGGATTACTGCAGAGAGTTGCGGGTAGACCCGTTCGCATGCAGCTTGGGCATCGTAGCCTGTTTCCTAGCAGAAGTCTACCAAGCAGCAGCCAAGAGGGGTGTGGGACCCCAGGCAGTCGAGCGGGCCAGCGCAGCGATCTCAGCACACTATGAGATTGCAGGCCTACGGTCACCGTGCCTCACGCCACTGTGCGGGGTCATCAGGGAAACAGCCAGACGGACCCTGGTAGGCAAGCGCTATGTGCGAGAAGACATTACTTGGGAGGAGGTGAAACAAGTGCTTGACTACCACTTTGCAGCCAGCTCAGTGCCTCTGTGGACGCGCATGATCCTGACGGGCGTGGTGCTGTGCTTCACGGCATTGCTGCGCTACAACGACTTGTCGCACGCGCTCGTGCACGAACGGCTGCTGCGCATCTACCCAGGCGATCGCATGGAGATTTTCCTGTGGTGCAGCAAGACGGACCAGCGCGCTGAGGGCACCACCGTCACAGTGGGTGCAACGGGTGGGCCGTACTGCCCAGTGCGCATGGTCAGCGATTTGCTCGCAGCCGGACAGTACAAGCGGCAGCCAGCGCAGGCCGTCTCGCAGACCGGCCGTGTAGTGGAGACGGAGGATGTAGGGCCGCTGATGCGCCGTGTCATCAAGGGGGAAAACGGAGTGCAGAAGCTGGAGCAGGTCACGGCGCCGCTGGACAAGCCCATCCCGCCCCTGCCTGATGCAGCCGTGCGGCAGGCGGTAAATGACCTTTTCCAAGCAGCGGGTATCAGCAAGCGGATTCGCTTGCATGCCTTCCGGGCCGCCGGCGCCTCGGCCGCCGTCAACGCGGGGGCCGAGAGGGAGTCGGTCCAAAACCTCGGCCGCTGGCGCAGCGCGGACGTGATGCAGCGGCATTATATTAAGGAGAGCACGCAGAAGAAGCGGGCCCTTACCGCACGCATTGTCGGCGCGACCCAAGGTTAAGAGCACTGTGGTCCTTTCAAGTTCTGGGTGCTGTCAGCACAATCGGCCACTAGTGCATCTTAAACATGGGTTGGGGCGTCGGGATGTGTGGGTTAGGGTAGGGTTCTTGGCGTGGAGGCGACGTACGGCTGGTTGGCTTCGGCTTACATTATCTGCTGTAACGCATCACGGCAGCTAAAGCAAGAAGATGCCACTTCTGTAAGGAAGTATGACTGAAGAAGTAGGTTTCTTGCTAGCTGCCGTGGTGCGTGGAAGCAGATGGCGCGCTTGCATGGGTGTACGACAGCGATGGCAAATCGACCCAGCCTATCAGGGCTGTCCACGCGTTTGTGCTTTTAACTGCCGTTGTGATTGATAGTATCGGGTGGCCATCCCTCTGCCGGGATTGCGGCCGCCTAGGTCCCACCCACCCGCCCGAGGTCGCGCCTAGCGAGTGGGGGTTTGCTTGCGTTTCGTCTTTAGTAGGACAACCAGTTTGGGGAGCTACTTGGACGCCGGTCTCTCAATTAAGGGGGTCAATCGGCAATCGAGGTGCAACACTGGGTGCTGTCAGCACAATCGGCCACTAGTGCATCTTAAACATGGGTTGGGGCGTCGGGATGTGTGGGTTAGGGTAGGGTTCTTGGCGTGGAGGCGACGTACGGCTGGTTGGCTTCGGCTTACATTATCTGCTGTAACGCATCACGGCAGCTAAAGCAAGAAGTGGCATTAGTACGGAATGGCAACAATGTGGCTTGGTGGTGGAGAGCTAGCCAGGTAGGATGTTGGCGGTTTTGGCCTGATCCTTCATGCATTCCAGGCGTTCCGCTAGGCCGTGGCTTGGACACAAGGGAACAGACATAGCTCGGCCGATCATAGCATCATTTTTCTCCGAAACCTCCAGTCTTTGCCACGTACTGTGAAATTCGTTTCAAACTATTAAACTCGGATCTTTGCGGCATATGAAAGAGCAATCCGGAAGTCTGTTGACGTCTGGACGGCTTTGGAAGCTACATTAGGGGCGACAACATTACTATTTTTGTACCTACAAGGCCCCGGCCGCAGGAGCTACCGTATGGCTAGCAGCTATCTAGGAAACTGAGGCGTGTGCCGTACCCCAAAGTAAGTCTTGCGATGGTTGGCTCCCTGATTTGCTTTCAGAGCATATACTGAATCTCAACAAGGTACACAAGAAGAAAGCGGACACCGATGACTCTTACCGGGGGGCGGAGGTGATGGGCTTGACGGTGGTGGTGGTGATGGCAGCAGTGGGGCCAGGGGGCTTGGTGTTGGAGGTGGTGTTGATGGTTCCACTGCGGCAAATGAGCATGACAGACCGAACCATCAGTCTCATGGCCTGCCCTCTTGCTTGAAGCACAACTGCACGCAATCTCTGCTGCTTTGGTGTGTCTGGTAACACAATTGGCTCGCCCCCGGACAGAAGAATACGCAAAGCAAGTGTGCTATGTTAGAGCCTCTCCAGTTGGATTGTGGATCCTGGTCGCGTCTTTTGGCACGTCACATACAGGACCATCAATCTAAGCATTTCTAAATTGGCAAACAAACCTATCCTAGTCTGTCCTAGTAGTGAAATATGCGTGGCCAAGCAAGCACAGGCTATGTGCATAAATGTGCATTCGTTTTAAACACACTTACCAGGGGGCGGCGATGGAGGTGTTGTTGGTGGTGGTGCTGCTGGTGGTGGCAGCAGCGGCGCTGGCGATGGTGGGCTTGGAGATTCTACATACACGGATCATGGATCCACGGCAATGGAAAAGTTTGGTATGATGAGATGGGAACACTGATTTGAAGGGGACATGGTACAGCAGTACATATCTGCGAACAGGGACTTAGCTACCTATATATATGGGGCAAAGCTCGTCAGGCTAACGCGTGTGGCTGCTCGTGCGTGCAGGCAATGCGGCACAATCATTATTTAGAGACGTTTGAACTGCATAAAGGTGCATTCTTATTTAACACACTTACCAGGGGGCGGTAATGGTGCTGGTGGTGCTGCTGGTGGTGGCAGCAGCGGCGCTGGCGATTATGGGCGGTAATGGAAAGGTTAGGTATGATGAGATGGGGAACACTGGAACATGGCCCGGCAGTACATATGTGCAAACAGGGGCTTAGCTATTTATATGGGGCAGAGCTGGTCAGGGTGAGGTGTGTGGCTGCTCGTGCGTGCGGAGCAAGGCAATGCGGCAGAAGCGTTTGGACACGTATGAACAGCAGAGAAGGGCCTGATACATAGTGACACATGGACGGACCAAGTGCATTAGGCGAGAGGCATGCGAGAACCTTGCAAACAAAATTCATTGCTTCTTGTAAGTCACTTACAGCCACAACAGGCCACCTAATAAAACAATAAGACAATAAACAAAGTGGATAGAAAATATAACATGTAAAAAAGTAGGTGAAAAGCAATGTCCTATTTTTTATTTATTGTATAAATAAAAAAAAGCAAAGCAATGGATAAAGGAAAAAGTGTGGACATCCACCTGAAAGGTGGAAATGGATACCCAACGGGCCTCCTAAAAAAAGGCAAAGCCGTTATTATGCAGACAAATAACAGCCCTAGGTAGCCAGCTCGGACATAAATGGATAGCACGCACTCAGTATGCCACTTGCAATTCGAATTGATGGGACTGCCTGGCCATCTTAGTGCATGAAAGCGGATGACTACATACCCTTGGGGGGTTGTGGTAGCGACGGGCTGGGCGGCAGTGTAGGTGGCGGGCTTGGTGGTGGGGATGGTGCTGGCGGTTTCCATGCGGCATAGGATAACCCAGGGCAAGTTTTAATAACCGGGTGGCCATTTAAGGCTGAATAGGCGCATAAAGCGCATGATAACCTGGTGGCATTCTTATCCGCATGCAGGAGGTGCAGGTAGCGGCTGGGTGGCGTGGCAGTGGACGTAATGGGCTTTGTGGTGGAGAGGGTGGTGACGGTTTCAATGTTGCATAAACGAAACCAGGTCGGACACGCGCTAGATTCGGGTCAAGCGAGTCACACCCTAATTGCACGACCGACACGCTTACCAGTAGGGGGTGGTGGTGGCGGCCTGGGTGGCGGTGGTGGTGGCGGGCTGGGCGGTGGTGGTGGTGGCGGGCTGGGCGGCGGTGGTGGCGGTGGGCTCGGTGGTGGAGAGAATGGTGGCGGTTTTACTGCGGCATAGAACAGACCAGGACATCATATAATACGGCCCGTATAGAGGGGATGCACTGCATACCATAGACGTGTATTGACGTCAGAGGGCAAGCCCTAGTGCCCCTACCACGCTGTTCTCTATTCCGCGCTTTAGCCGTCATCTAGATGACACAATTGACTAGCCTAGTATTGCCCATGGACAGATTACTTTATCAGCATGAAAAGCAGAAAAGGGCAGGCAAGCAACGATCAGGACACAGTCGATCAGGTAAATGTTTATAACCATTACTGCAACATCCACAGCGGGTTTGCTCACCAATGTATGGGTTGGCCTTGACGACTTGGAAGGAGAAGCTGAAGCGGTCGGTTTGGGGCAGCACAGTCCGCGTCTGCAGCGCCCAAGCCTGGTAGTTGCTTGTCCGGGACATAACGTGGACCTCTGTGCTGCTGCTATCGCCAGCATATTTGATAGCGAACAAGTCATCACTGGCGCTGAGCTGAAAGGTGAAGCTATCACGTGTGGCGCCGCTGAGGGGGGTGGTTGCGCTCACAACCGCAGTCTGGTACTTGCTCGCCTTGGAAAAGGTCCGCACTGCAGCGCGCCCGCTTGTGCCACTGTACGTAGGCATGGCAACAATGGGGCGGGCACTTACTACACTACGAGGATGTGATACCCACAAGGAAACGTTCTTTGCTTGCGGGCAGGCGATTACATCTTTGCGTTAGGACACGCCAGTTGAGGCTACAGCAAGTGAGTGAACACACCAGCGGCAGCAGTGGTGACTACATATATGGAATAGCAGAGCAGCACATGGCAGCAGTTGTCGCCTTACACAACTACTGGCAACAAGTGTGTGGCACAGGAGGGATTCTTCTGTAGATACCTACTTATTGTTAGTACAATCCATACATGTATGCTGGGAAGCACTAAACCCGCCCATCGCAACCATTGGCCTGCTCATGCATTCAATCCACACACACCTGTACTTTACGACGAGCAGGTTGTCCGCCGAGTCCAAGAGGAAGGCGTGTGTGCTGGGGCTGCTTACTGGCACAGCTGTGCCCGTCTGAAACATGAAGTACTGGTAGTTGCTCTCACGTGAGAGGACGTGCAGCTCGGTTCTCAGTGATTCGCCAACATACTTGACAGCCACCAGGTTGTTTTGGGAATCGAGCAAGTAGGCGAACTCATCGAAAGTGAGCTGTGGCATTGCCACCTGCAGTGAAAACGACTGGTAGCTACTGGCTGCGGTGAGCACATGCAGCTCACGGAAACCGCTGTTGCCGCGCTGAAGAATGACGAAGAGGTCCAGGTTGGTGCGGCTGAGCAGGAACACGTGGCTGTCGGCCGTGGCGCCAGCCAACACGGTTGGCAGCTGCAGTGAGAAGCTGTTCCAATTGCTGTCACGGTCCAAGAAGTGAACCTCAGCTTGGCCACCCACGCCACTGTACTTGACCGCCAAGATATCTGAGACGCCAATGCTGGAGCCTTGAGTACGGTTGAGGCAGCAGGGGCAGCACAGCAAGGGCAATCACGCATGGATGATGTTTGGGTGGTGAGTCTGCATGTGTATGCTTCCCTCATTCACCAGCATTTAACCACCAGCCAGAAAGCTCTATGTGTAGGGGCAAACTAGCCAATCTCTGGCCAGGCACATGAAAGTGCATGGCCATATTTTACTTGCCTGAGAAAGGTGGCGGTGGTGGCGGGCTGGGCGGCGGCGGTGGTGGCGGGCTCGGTGGCGGGCTGGGCGGTGGTGGCGGTGGAGGCCTCGGTGGCGGGCTGGGCGGCGGTGGTGGTGGAGGCCTCGGTGGCGGTCTGGGCGGTGGTGGTGGTGGAGGCCTTGGTGGCGGGCTGGGCGGTGGTGGTGGTGGAGGCCTCGGAGGTGGAGAAGGTGGTGGCGGGGGCGGTGGCGGCCTCGGTGGCGGGCTGGGCGGCGGTGGTGGTGGAGGCCTCGGTGGCGGGCTGGGCGGTGGTGGTGGTGGAGGCCTTGGTGGCGGGCTGGGTGGTGGTGGTGGTGGCGGCCTTGGTGGCGGGCTGGGCGGTGGTGGTGGTGGCGGCCTTGGTGGCGGGCTGGGCGGTGGTGGTGGTGGCGGCCTCGAAGTTGGAGAAGGTGGTGGCGGTGGCGGTGGCGGCCTCGGTGGCGGGCTGGGCGGCGGTGGTGGTGGAGGCCTCGGAGGTGGAGAAGGTGGTGGCGGTGGCGGTGGCGGCCTTGGTGGCGGGCTGGGCGGCGGTGGTGGTGGAGGCCTTGGTGGCGGGCTGGGTGGTGGTGGTGGTGGAGGCCTTGGTGGCGGGCTGGGTGGTGGTGGTGGTGGAGGCCTTGGTGGCGGGCTGGGTGGTGGTGGTGGTGGAGGCCTTGGTGGCGGGCTGGGCGGTGGTGGTGGTGGCGGCCTTGGTGGCGGGCTGGGCGGTGGTGGTGGTGGCGGCCTCGGAGTTGGAGAAGGTGGTGGCGGGGGCGGGGGCGGCCTCGGTGGCGGGCTGGGCGGCGGTGGTGGTGGAGGCCTCGGAGGTGGAGAAGGTGGTGGCAGTGGCGGTGGCGGCCTTGGTGGCGGGCTGGGCGGCGGTGGTGGTGGAGGCCTTGGTGGCGGGCTGGGCGGCGGTGGTGGTGGAGGCCTTGGTGGCGGGCTGGGCGGCAGTGGTGGTGGTGGCCTCGGAGGTGGTGAGGGTGGTGGCGGTTTCACTGCGGCATAGCATACGACATATTATTAATTATTGCTGTCTGCATAGAAGGAATGCATTACACACCATACGCGGGTGCAGCTTATTGACACCAGAGCGAGGGCAAGCCCTAATGGCCATGTAGTGTCTGCGCTGTTTTCCTTGCTTGAATCAGTCAGTTAACTGGCATAACATCTCAGGATTAATGTATCATTTTGAGTGTCAACTAAAAATGGGGTTTTGGAGCGCATGTACGACAGGGAGCAGAGCAGTCGCCACCAGGCTTGCGAGTGGACGGTGCTAGACGTTTTGACCTTGGTTAAACAGTTTGCCCTCAGCTGGCCTTTCAGGTCTTTGCCGCTGAGTTTCCGTGCGCAGTTAGGAAGGCGCTGACTTTTGCGTAGTTGCAGACAGTTCTTAAGTATGGCTGCAGCTGTAGGTAGGCGAGCCTTTTGTTTACGTTCATAGCCCGGGCATGCCGCTGGGGTTTCACGTTCATGCAGGGCCTCTACGACAGCCTCTTCTGCCCCACCCGCCCGCCGGCCACTGTCGGCCTGGCGGCGGACGCAGTAGAAGACCTGGCTTTCTGGTGGCAGGTGCTACGGGCGGATTCCTCTGTCTGGGACGGGGTAAAGCGCTCAGCGGGCATCGGTTTGGACCTAGTGAGGGGGGAGTTTATCGGCCAGGATGGGGCCGTCCTCTTCACGGACGCTAGTGGGCGTGGGTTTGGCGCAGTCTGGGGGGAGGCGGAGGTGCAAGGGGCATGGTCAGAGGAGGAGCGTCAGCTGCACATCTCGTGGCTGGAGCTCAAGGCGGTCCTCAGAGCGCTGCAGTCATGGGCCGCCAGCCTTGCCGGGCGCCGGGTGCTGGTGCGTTGTGACAACACCCAAGCCGTAGCAGCCATCAACCACGGCTCCACCCGCATCCCAGAGGGCCGCAGCCTTAGCCGCCAAATTGCAGAGCTTGCGATTAGCTCAGGGTTCGAGGTCCGGGCTGAGCACATTCCCGGCGTGGACAACGGCCAGGCCGACCGCCTCAGCCGCCGCCTTGACAGCGCCCAGGATCAGAACCTGCGGCTGAAGGCCAGCATCTTCAGGGAGCTATGCCGCAAGTTCTCTCTCCGGCCCACCGTCGACTGCTGCTGCGACGCCCATGGCTCCAACCGGCAGCCCGGCTGTGAGGTGTTCTACAGCGCGGGGCGGTCGGTGCTTGGCCAGGAGGCCGAGCTGGCGGGCAAGGCGCTGTGGGCCTTCCCACCCCAGGCCCTGGTGGGGGAGGTGCTAGCGACCCTCGTGGCAGCGGCACGGCGTGACTCGCGGACGCGGGCGGTTGTGGTGGTGCCTTTCTGGCCGGAGCGGGGGTGGTTCCGGGCCTTCGTCCGTAGCCGATCCGCACCATTCCGGGTCGCCCAGGTGCTGCCCAGGGGCGGCCGCCTCTGCGTTTGGCCCTGGGGCGACGAGGCGGGTCCTTCTCCTTACGATATGCTGGTCTTACGCCTGCCCTGACCGAATTCCGATCCGCGTTTGCGCCCCCATGGCGATTGTAGAGGGTGGCGGGAGCTGCGAGGCCTGCGTGCGGCGCACCTCCGTGGGGGACTTGCGCTGTGAGACATGCGACATACGGGCACATCGCCGCTGCCTGGGACTGCCGCCGGGCTCGTACCCCGGCGGCTGGTTCCGCTGCATCCACTGCATCCTGGCGGCGGCGGGTTTTCCGGCAGGGGCTGCGGGCGGTCGGCAGGAGGCACTCGCGGCGAGGCTGGTGGCGCTAGCGGGAAGCGCCGTGTCGGCGGGTTCAGCAGGGACGTACGAATCCCATCGCCGCCGCTACGCGGCCTTCTGCGCTGCTCTGGGCTTACCCATGAGGGCGGCTTTCCCACCTGCGCGGGGCGCGGACCTCAGCCCCGAGCTGGTGAGCCTGTTCATCGCCCATGAGGCCGACCGTGTGGCCCCCTCAACGTTGTCAGGCACCATTAGCGCCCTTGCGGACTGGCAGCGCGCGAAGGGTTTTCCGGCGGAGGCCTCCATCCGCCGGAACCCATTGGTGCAACGCACGCTGAGGCAGGCGTGGCGTGCCCGGGCGCCGGCGGCAGCCGCCACAGCTGGCGGCGATGCAGGGGCCGAGCCGCTGCCGCAACGTACGAAGGAGGCGTTCCCGGTGCCGCTTCTGCGGCTCCTATTGGGCTGGCTGGCAGCGACGGCGGACGGGGCGCCAGCGCGCCGAGCGGAGCTCGAGCAGGATGCGTGTTGGCTGGTGGTGGGTTTCTTTGGGATGCTGCGGAGAAGTGAGCTGGCGGGGCTGCGGCTAGGTGACGTGCATTCGCTGACTGGTGGGGTTCACGTGGTGCGGATAACGAGGAGCAAGACCGATCAGGTTGGGGCAGGGGTGGATGTGCACCTGGGGGCATCGTCTGGCAGCGGAGTACGCATCGGGCGCATTATAGGGCGCCACCTAGAGCGGGCCCGCTCTGGGGGGGCGGAGCCCAGCGCGCCGCTCTTCACGCGGGGCCCCCAGTGGGGACCGGGGTCGGAGGCTTGGCGGAAGGAGGGGTTTACGCGTAGGCTTAGGGCGCTCTTAGGAGAGATGCAGCGCGCCCTGCCACAAATAGCCGGGCGGGTACCAGATTACGCGTCCCACAGCCTGAGAAGGGGGGGAGCCACGGCTGCAGCGGAAGGGGGGGCCTCTGGAGAGCAGATCAAGGCGCACGGGAGGTGGCGGTCGGAGGCGGTGAGCGCGTATATCCTCCCCTCCGCGGCGGCTAAGGCCCGCATTGTGGGGTGCATGTGAGGTGACGAGGCGTGCGGTGGGTGACAGGGTAAGGGGGGTCCTCTCTAGGCGTGCATGCATGCGGAAGCGCGCCTAGAGCCTAGTACGCCGGGGCGGGTTTTGGGGGCTAGAGCCCATCCGCGCCAGGCTGTTGGTTTTCCCCCTCTCCTGTTGTTCCCCGGAGAGGGTAGGGTGAGGTATCGGCTAGGTAGCAAACTTGGTTAGTTACAGAGTTGGGTCTCTTAGACGCTGTTCGGAGTCTGGGCCCGCAGGCCAGGTCCCAGGCGGTGTAAGTTGATGAGGGGTGCGACTCCTCTGGCACTGGAGTGTGTGCGACAAAAGTATCATTTTGAGTGTCAACTAAAAATGGGGTTTTGGAGCGCATGTACGACAGGGAGCAGAGCAGTCGCCACCAGGCTTGCGAGTGGACGGTGCTAGACGTTTTGACCTTGGTTAAACAGTTTGCCCTCAGCTGGCCTTTCAGGTCTTTGCCGCTGAGTTTCCGTGCGCAGTTAGGAAGGCGCTGACTTTTGCGTAGTTGCAGACAGTTCTTAAGTATGGCTGCAGCTGTAGGTAGGCGAGCCTTTTGTTTCCCACCCTCCCACCCCTACTCTCTCCGGGGTCCTCTCTAGGCGTGCATGCATGCGGAAGCGCGCCTAGAGCCTAGTACGCCGGGGCGGGTTTTGGGGGCTAGAGCCCATCCGCGCCAGGCTGTTGGTTTTCCCCCTCTCCTGTTGTTCCCCGGAGAGGGTAGGGTGAGGTATCGGCTAGGTAGCAAACTTGGTTAGTTACAGAGTTGGGTCTCTTAGACGCTGTTCGGAGTCTGGGCCCGCAGGCCAGGTCCCAGGCGGTGTAAGTTGATGAGGGGTGCGACTCCTCTGGCACTGGAGTGTGTGCGACAAAAAAGCCTATTATTGCGCATGAAGTACCTGGATAGAATATCCAGGCAGGAGAGGAAAAGCAAGCAAGCCACACAACGATCAGGGCACATCAGGTGTGTGTGTTTTACCGTCATTGCAACATCCACAGCGGGTTTGCTCACCAATGTATGGGTTGGCCTTGACGACTTGGAAGGAGAAGCTGTAGCGGTCGGTTTGGGGCAGCACAGTCCGCGTCTGCAGCGCCCAAGCCTGATAGTTGCTTGCCCGGGACATTACGTGGACCTCTGTGCTGCTGCTATCGCCAGCATATTTGATAGCGAACAAATCATCACTGGCGCTGAGCTGAAAGGTGAAGCTATCACGTGTGGCGCCGCTGAGGGGGGTGGTTGCGCTCACAACCGCAGTCTGGTACTTGCTCGCCTTGGAAAAGGTCCGCACTGCAGCGCGCCCGCTTGTGCCACTGTACACACGGCAAGAAAGAGGGGAAGAGGCCATTACACTACTAGGATACCCACGAGGAACGGTTCCTGGCACAACTGCACAATCGAGCAATGTGCAGCTTATTGGCAACAATTGCTTCAGATACCTACCTGTAAATAGGATAGTATAACTACCAGCAGCATAACACATGCATGCTTAGGAGCAATCAACAAACCGCCCACAAAAATGTATGTCTTGGCTGCTGATGCATCTATCCCCCACACACCTGTACTTTACGACGAGCAGGTTGTCCGCCGAGTCCAAGAGGAAGGCGTGTGTGCTGGGGCTGCTTACTGGCACAGCTGTGCCCGTCTGAAGCGTGAAGTACTGGTAGTTGCTCGCACGGGAGAGGACGTGCAGCTCGGTGCTCAGTGTTTCGCCCACATACTTGACAGCCACCAGGTTGTTTTGGGAATCGAGCAAGTAGGCGAACTCATCGAAAGTGAGATGTGGCATTGCCACCTGCAGTGAAAACGACTGGTAGCTACTGGCTGCGGTGAGCACATGCAGCTCACGGAAACCGCTGTTGCCGCGCTGAAGAATGACGAAGAGGTCCAGGTTGGTGCGGCTGAGCAGGAACACGTGGCTGTCGGCCGTGGCGCCAGCCAACACGGTTGGCAGCTGCAGTGAGAAGCTGTTCCAGTTGCTGTCACGGTCCAAGAACTGAACCTCAGCTTGGCCACCCACGCCACTGTACTTGACCGCCATTATATCTGAGACGCCAATGCTGGAGCCTGGAAGCGAAGGTTATGGTGGTGTGACGGTTGGTTGCTTGGGAACCCATTGGCTAAGAGAGGTATGGAGTGTGTACCGAAACTAAGCTATAACTGGCTAGAGGCCATAGTCCCTGCCTGCTGTGCCAAACGCTTCCCGTACGCATGGCAGCAGTTCGATGGCGTGTACGTGAGATGAGCGGGCATGACGGTTGCGTATTAGGTGCAGCCCCCATCCTACACGCACACGCTTCTGTGATCCAGCTTACGCACCTTGCAGCAGAGCACGGCGCTCAGCAGGCAGGTACGCGCCAGTGCTGTTTAGACTTATGGGGCTCAAGCTGTCCAAAGCAGGCGCCTTTGCCAGAGGCGTTACCTCCAGGGCTGTGGAAGTACCTGTCCAGACGCGTTCAAGCATGAATTTGCACGTGATGTCGGTTATTACGCACACAGCATATTAATCCAGATGTGGAGTTAGGTGCGTGGTAGTGGCCAGGAATTGGTTCATAAACCCCATGATGGCTTTCCGAAAGAGAAGGTCCCGGACTCACCCACCCCTGTCATACAGGCAAGCATGCCTTACAACCTTCAAACTTCACCAAGACGCTATGGGGTTTAATTCTGCTCCTAGCATGCACGTTCACTGTTTTAACCTAGTCCCCTGACCTGTGGCAGTTGCAGCGACTCGTGCGGTAGTGCTCGCAGGGTTTCCGACTTCCAGCTCCAGCTGCTGAACATTCTGCGTGTATGGAAGGCGAGGGCGGAAAGGGTCGTCAGCAGTGATAGCTGATAGGGAAGCGTGCTAGGGTTGGTGGAACAGAGGCGAGGGTGGAAACGAAGTGCAATACATTGGGACGGAGCCAGGCTATGGTGGGACGCCGGCGATAGGATGACCCATCAGGAGCGATAGGTGAGGAACTATCTAGGTTTTGGTAGGAGGTGAAGACAGGGGAGGGCTACAATGAGTGATAGGGGATGAGGCTGGGGTTTGACTGGAGGCAAGAGCGGGAATGGCTAGGAGTGATAGGGGAAGGAGCCAGGGCTTGATAGGATCCACGGGGGGGAGGGGCTATACTAATGAGCGACTGGAGAGGACTAAACAGGGCACGCATGCTGGTGCCCATGCCCAGAGCGAGCAGGTGGCGTACATTACACGCCTCTATGTGCTCCAGTTATGTTCCTCCCTCCTTATGGGGCTAAGGAGGCCCTAAATATCGCTGCGCATGATTATACTCGCCGTGGAATCAGCAATAGTGATACGGTTGACGTCCCTGAAAGACTCCTCCGAATCCAAAAGCTTTTTGCCTAAGCCATGCCTTTTATGCTATGTTTCAAATGTACATATTGTGTTTAATAGGGTACGACTGTGGGCAAGTAGATAGGAGAAACATAGGCTTTGCTAAGGCTGCGCTACTGATGGGCTATGGAACGCGTCGCCATGACACTACTTTGATGTAGAGTTTGTGGCCGCACAGCAGGTGTAAAGGTTGCACAGCTCCAAGGATTAAGGTGAATGTCGTACTTGAACGCAATCGGTACAAGCAAATACATGTTACTGCTATTGAAACACACCGAGGAACAAGTGTATCAAGTGTTTTCTGCCTGCAAATAGGTGTGGTCGGCATGCTTAAGCATTTGTCCGGGATTCCCAACTTGAGGACCCGTACGTAGTCCGATCCGAATCCTCATACTTTATTAGGAAAGCAACGAAAGAATTGTGGTGTAGAAGGACATAATTATACTGCAGCACGTCGTAAGGCCAGCAGGTCATCAATATTCAAAACAATTAGGTTAAAGCCATTGTCGCAGCGAGAAATGCGACATGGCCGTTGGACAACAAAGCAGCTAGACAATCTCTCTTGGGCGCCGAGGCGATGTGGAACGTGAAGCCTAGGTCAACAACTCATCTATCTTTTACCCATGCAACATAGGCGCTTCAGGAGTATTAAATTACTGTCGGTATCATGCAAAAGTAACGGTGCATCAATTCGTCCACCGGTTGACGGTCGCACTTCAGGACGACGGCAATGCGCCAACAAGCATGCGAAACAGTGTTTACAAAACGAAGCTGCTTCTCGGCAAAGGATTGTCTGATTTTTAAGTCTCTTGAAGGAACCTCACAGCAGCAGGCGCTGTAGCAAGAGAAGGCAGCAATGTGATATAGGCTTGTCCACTGGAAGAAATCTCACAGCAGGCGCAGCCATAAAAGAACTACAAGAAAAGGCAACAATGCGACGTAGTGTTTACAAACATAAGGGCAGGTCATTAAATCGCTTCGGTCTGGTGGGTTAGCTGGGCATGCACATAACCGTAAACACGGTAATCGAGAATGGGCATGCCCATGCCCGTTTGCACGGCGCATTTGCTTGCTGTAAGTTGTGAAGGACATTTATAGCTAAAACTTTTCTACCTAGAGCGAGACAGTAAGGGCTTGGCCACGCAAGTGAATACCGGTAGGGGCCACCGGGGTTTCAAGGTGCAGTACGTAGAGATGGGAAGGAGCAGCGAGTGTAGGCGATGAACTAAAGATGAGGGGTTGGAGGGACGGGAATTGACGGGAAGCGCACTTCCCTAGTACCGGTAGCTATGTATGGGGCGGCAAGGTACCGATAAGTACATACAGGCTTCGCAGCCTTTACCAACCGAACCCGCCTATGATGTGCCTCGACTGTATCCGTAGCTTGGAGTCTAAGACTGAAGCCGGACTATCCTTGCGCGCTCACCTGGGCCGCTACCGTTGTTCCGACAATGCTGCGCACACCATTGGCCGTGCGGGGTGCCGCCAGCAAGAATAACGCCACCAACCCGGTGATAAGTATACGAGAAACCTACGGGGCAGTACCGATGAAGGGATAATGCATTTTGCATTGCTATCGGGTAAGCATTGCCATCGGGTCAAGCAAAGGTTTACCTGCTGGCCATATCGACGCTGGCAGCGAAACCTTCTTAGGAAGCATAGCCCTGCATGAGAGGAACAGAAGTAGCGCTTAACACTATAAAAGCTTGGAGTTAACTCCACTTGCGAAGGTGATTGGTCCTACCGTCGTGGGCCATGCTTGGAGTTGTTTCGCTCCGAGGCCAGGCTTCACAGCTAATTCGTGAGCCTCATCGAAAGCAATGGCTTAGGGAGGAGTAAATAGTTAAAGCTTTCTGAGATCGTGGGCAATTGCGTCGCCGTACGCACGGGCATTGTCGACAAGTCATGAGTTAATAGCAAATTTTGCCTTTTCAGGCAACATGTTTCTGGGAGCATGCTTTGGTACTCTTACGGTATGTTAGCTATGCAATCCCTGCCGCGCACTGGCGACGCAGTGTGCCGCGGCACATGAACTTAGGGAACGCCTAACGCGTTTCCTCAGTTATAATGTTTTGTGAGTGTACATCTGTATACAAAGATTACTTTTGCCCAACTATTTTGCACATATCGCATCTCTCCATGTGCCGTGCCGAATAGAGCTTTACGGTTTCGCAACCCTTGGCGACCCAACCAAAGGTGTTGGTCAGTCCACGATATCCACAAGCTACTGCTCAAACAGCTTGTGCGTGTTGGTTGCCCATGCATGTTGCAAGAACTCATAACCTGCCATCAATTGAATTTAAGGAGGTTCTGGGGCTGGAACTACCGAAGGACTTTGTGCGGGCGTGTTTCTTATGATGTTGGTGCGTATGGTGGAAAGAATGGAAGGGTATCCTAAATGTTGCACGGTATGTCGGTATTACAATAGACCGTGGGTCAGCGGGGCGGGTTACTTCTGTTCACATGGCAGACTAAGGCGCCCATCGGACCGAATTGCCTGACACTTTGCCTGCAGCTGCTTGTGCACATCTGCTGCGTTTCGAGTGCGTGATCACACCCGGGCCTTTCGACGTACTGGGGGCGAGGGGAGATAGGAGGCGGAGTTGCTGCTGGTGAGTAATTTAAAGCGGGCTGTAAGTGCTGGGTGTCATGAACAACGCTAGGACGCGCAGCCTCTGGCTGCTTGGAGGTAAACCACACCTTACAACATTCGTTGGAGTCACACCATTCCATGATGCAGTAGTCAGCAATGTTCAATGTGCATTCCACGGTCCGTACGGCAGATGCATCCTGAACCACAGCCGCATGCACACACCATACGGCTAATTCTCTTGCATGGCCAACACAAAAGCGCACGTACAACACATCACCGACACCACCATACGACTGTTTATGGCCCATGCAGTTGCGACGGGCTCTCATGCGCTGCAAAAATGTGAGTCTTGTAAATTGTTCACCCGCCGCACCAATGGAGCCGCCAAACTGCAGTAGAAGGGTCGATGTCATACATCTAGCGGGGCATACACAGCCGGGCGGATCCAGCGCGCCCGTTGTATGTCCATACGCGCGCCCAACTCCCAGCCACCGCCGGTCCGTGCGGAACCTCATTCCATAGCCAACAAACTGCACGCATGTCACAACCAAGGCCCAACACGTTACGTACAAACACCAACGTTCAGAATAGTTCGACAGTAGCAGCACCTTACGGCACGGAATCGAGAGAAGCGTTTGTGAAACGCATGATGACCGGCAACCAACTATACCAAACACACAATCACTAGTCTAGTCCGTCAAGTGGATTATCCAGCCCCCTTCTTTTCAGCCACTGCGACGCTAGTAGGGGCATCACGCACGGTTTCGAGTATGCACTTGCTACATGCAGCTGATGACAAGCAAGGCCAACCGCGTCTGTCTAGTTGTATAGCGCACACCAATGGTTCCGCTAATGCTAATTCATGCCTCGTACGTCGCCTTGCGGCTTCCGCACGTATGTATGGTAGATGGTCCAACCCTTCCAGCAAAATAAGCAGACAAAACAAGTCAGTACAACAACCCTTAGTGAGGGCCACTCAACAAGCATGTAACGAAGCCCCGCCGTGTCAATTAAACACACCAAATATGATGTGGTAACCAAACAACTAAGCACGCGACTGTCAAGGCTAGACTGCTAAACCAATGTCCACGCAAGGCCAGTTCATGCCAGCGCAAGCTATCTAGCCAGTAGTAGTCTGTGGTGTATGATGATTGATGAACAAGCCTCCGACTTCCCAAGATACTGGTTATGAACACTAGCTGCTGGCTATCCTTTGGGTGCTAGCAAAGAAACGTTACGGGGGCGTCCTGCCGATAGATAGAACCCGGCCTACCTCTCCTCGACCCCTTCCCCGCCAATAATGATTGAATGCCCCCAATCTCCCATTGTGAATGATGAATGAATGATCGTTAAGGTGGTCCCCAACCGTGCAACATGTGCTGTCGCCTACGCCCCCGTAATGAAGCCATGGGCAAACACTTGAGACATTATGTGTAGATGCGTTCACATGCTGACATGCAACATCCCTTCCTTCAGGGTCAAAGGAAGGACCTCGCTTAATTGTGTCCAGCTACAATGGAAAGCCCGTGAACACTTTCAATAGATATCATAGCAACCCTACCTCCGGCCGTAGCGGCCGGTTGTTGCAGCTGTAGCCCGCCGTGCCGCCAGGTTTTGCGCCTGGTCAACCCAGGAGCCAAACAGCCTCCACATATGCAGCCCCTTGCCTCACCAGGTCACTGGATGGACGGGTGCCTCATCAGGCCACTATCGCCTCATCAGGCCACTAGCTAGACATGCGCCTTGTCAACACCAGGGCGCCTCAGTCGCTCTGTAAGCTCCGCGATGAGCGCCTTTTGCTCGTCCACAGCCGCCTGCAGCGCCGCGATCGTATCCTGTGGGAGAGAAAGAGGTCGGACGCAGGGAGTCAGCAGGGAGCGAGACAGGGGTTAGCTTGTACAGCAGTAGTAGGTCACACGAACGTTATTGCTAGATAGCCCTATGCACTATTTATATGCAGGGGTAAACCGTTTGAGGTAGGCGCGCGTGTAGGCAGTTACGGAAGTTGCCAACTAGCCGCCAGCAGTGATTATGTGCATATGTGTTGGATCCCAAGTATCGATATCGGATTGTGACCTAACTGCCCCCTGTCTAGCTAAAGGGCATGCAGTTCACTCGTGGACTCGCCCACGCCCCTCCGCTGCCGCCCCGCCTCTTTCTCACCCTCTGGCGACTCCTGAAGCGCTGTTGGGCAACCCGGTTCCGAGTGCGGCAGTCCTCCTGTGTAGGAACAGGAGGCAGGCAGGCAGGCAGCAGGCAGGCACAAAGGTGTGTTATGGAACCGTAGGCTAGGCTACGTAGGGGCGGCCAAAGGAGGGCACGTGCATAATAAGGCACAACCTAGCGCGTCTGTGTGAGGAGAAGGGGTTTAAAGCAAGCGCACAGGGGAGGGCGCTAGCTGCAATCAACATGGCAGATGCGATGCGACCCAACCCAGGTCCCACCCGGTGCTCCGTAACCGCCTGCGCCAGGCCGCTCTCCACCTTGACCACCAGCTCCCGCAGTTCCGCTCCCTCCAGCTGGATCTTGCCTTGTGCAGCGCCTGAATGGAGAACCATGAAGGAAGAGCGCAGCAGTTACGGAGACCCGCCGGGGCTCGCGGACGTGTGCCCATACAATGCCCATGGAGACTATCACCCACAAATCTCCCTACGAAGTCGTATACCCCTCAATGCACTGTAGCCGCCTAGCATCAATCAGTGTCACAATGTACGGTAGCGCCAAGGTAGGATTAACAAGAGAGGAGTCCAGTTCTTGCATACATGCGGGAGTCCAACATCACCTGTCCCTCCCAACCGGTTTACCAATATCGGTCATGCTATGAAGCTACTACAGCCCCACGTCGCACTCACTCTTGGCGATCTCGGCAATGGGGCCCAACCTCCGCATGGCCTCAGGTCTCCGGCCCCGCCGGTTCCGAAAGCGCATCGCCAGCAGCTTCAAGCCATCGTCCTCCGACAAGTCTGTGGCAGCAGAGGCGGTGGCGGCCGCGGGAGCAGCAGGAGTGGTGGCGGCAGCAGCAGCGGCGGCCGGATTTGTTGTCGCAGCAGGTCTCGCTGAGTTACCCGTAGCAGCCGCCCCAGCGGCCGCTGGTGCCGGGGTGGCCTCCGCTGCTGCCAACAAGCCGGCGGCAGCAACACTAGTATTACTGTTAGCAACGCCGGCGCTGGCAATGGTGGCGACCACCACTGCTGCAGCGCACTGCTCCGCATGCGCAGTTTCTGCAGCTTCGGTCGTCCCAGCGGGAGCCTCAGCGGCAGCAGCAGCAGGGGCCAGCTGACACAGGGAGCTGGCGGAAACCGCAGGTAATGCGGCACCCAAGGATGCGATGGCGGTGACACTCGACTTGCATGATGGGGACGGCAATCGTGCTGGTGCTGCTGGAATGATTGAGGAGTTGCCGTCGTCGCCGCCAGGCGAGGTATTACGTGTAGTCGGGACGGCAGTAGTGAAGAGGCCAATCACACAGTCCGAATTACTGAATGACCTGCCGTAGGGCGAGCAAACGAGCGGATCCGGCTGTTGTGGCTGCAGCAGGGACAGAGCGCGCTGTGGCATTCGCCGCTGTTGCTCTTTCGGCTGCTGTTGCTGCTCTGGCATTCGCATGCGCACGTCTGACGTGGCAGCAGGTGCAGCCGGCGGCGGGAGGTCTACCGCTGCCAGCTGTGGAACTCGGCGCGTTTCAGGGAAGAGCGCTGCTGGGGCCAGTTTTCGTTGGCCCACGAAGGCTGGTTGGCTGTAGCTCGGCTCGAGCGCGCAGAGCTGCTGCGCGCTTATGGTGGGGCAATGGTTGGCTGGCAGGCCATGCCGCAGCGGCCCGTGCTCGGGTTGCAGTGCAGCCAACATGGCTGGGTCAGCAGCAGGTCGTCCGGCTGGAGGGTCCACGTTGCAAAGCTGCATGCCGGCGCTGCACGGGCAACTGCAGCCAGAAGGTCCATGTTGAACTTCAAAGCAAAGCCGTGCTTGAGAGACTTTGGGAGAGCCGTTGGGGGCAAGAAGGTTTGCCCCCGAAGTGAGCGGCAAGGATCCAATTACGTTACTGTCTGTATCCGAGTAGAGGCTGTGCAAAATGGCACATGTATGTTGCTCGCCGGGCGGCACCATTGTCTTCCAAGATGCAACTCCGCTTTCGGAGTTGCCAGAGACCGCTAATGCCATATTTGGATGCTGAAGTTTAGCGCTGCACCTCCCCGCCTGTCGTTCTGGCTGCCATGGGACCTGGTTTCCAACGGCGACCCCTTGAGTCAATCCGAAGGACCAATCAGTAGCAGCGGTTGCTGAGTATGGATCGTACGCGCCGTTAAGTCCCATGTAGCTATGCTGGTAGCCCGACTGCGCGTCGCGTAACGATGGCAACATGAATCCATCATGCACAGATGCGGCACGGACCAGCCCACAGCGAATGTCCAGTGGTTCAGGGGCATACTGTGGATGCCAGCTGGGTGCATTTGTGCTGCGGCTTGAGGAGCGAGCATGTCCGGCACCCGGATAAAGCGTTGCCGCCTGGTCTATTTGCGCCCTTCCTAAGCGCTGAGCAGTGCCCATAACTTCAGTGGACTGGCCACATGCACCAAAATTGCCTGAGCGGTCAGTGGGGTACATGCACGCCCACGATGCACACCCAGCGCAAATGCCAAGCCAACTCCCGGACAATAAAATATCAGTTAAGAGTAATAGTATAAAGTTCAGGAGATCACAAACTATAAAGCCGCCGCCTAAGTTCGGAATACTCCCGTAGGCACTTGCAAACGCGTCTATACCCGTTGGGTCAAGGGCTTGCAAATGGGAATATGGCAAAATACTATGTATTTCCTAAACATAAAGGTCTCGGCGTCAGACCCAAAACGTTCCTGGGCGTGGCCGCACTAGTACTGCACGGATGTGGCCCCCTTTGCAGTTTGCGCAGAGGAAAATCCTTAGACAACATGCAGCGTGTAACCTAATTAGTATACGTCGTCAATAGCTAGCTATATCTTTTTATTCAGTGTTGCGTGAACGGGCACTGGTACGGCTGAGCCTAGGGGGACCTCCTTCCGAAATGCCGTTTTCCTTGACTCCATTTGTAGCAACACCCTCTATGACTTCAAGCGTATTTGCAAGAAGTTAACTCGGAGTTCGACCACTGAAAACCTACTTGTGCAACAAGTTTCCCAAAGCGGTTATATATGTTCTGATGCCTGCCGAAAAACAATTCCGCGCATGGCTATATCTGCTGCATGCAGATTCCCCTCTAATTGGTGTCCGATGGTGGAGTTTGCGTAGGCCGTCAACGGGCATGGCTGCTCCACAACTTAAGAAAACAGAATATGAACTAGCTAGGGATGAAGACACTTTTGCGTTTCTGGCCCGCCCTTGATTCCAGGCGCTTCGCGAGGACGCGGCTCGGAAGCAAGGGAAGCCATAGTGATACCCTCGGTTTTGCTGACTATGTTGACGCTAAGGTAAGCGGCTCCCTGACGTTCTGCGCGCCAAGCAGCAGACGCCCTATGCGGATGGCCGGCGTATCCCGTTGGAGCTGTACGCTGATCCCCCCCGAGGGTGTTGTCATTTTTGGAATCCGGTATTCGACTGCTCAACTCGCGCCAGTGAGGGAAAGGAAACCACCGGTTGCCTTTATGCCGTGTCCTGTATACTTTGACGCGCTGGTGTAGTTATGCCGGGCCCCAGCGGCTCCAAACGCATTCGCCGCTCAATGGGCGGTTCGCCTCAGGTGCAAAAACGTACCCCCGCCCGCACCCCCGCCCTTACACTGAGCATAAGCCTAATGCGTGGCGCTTGCTTTGCGAAGCCTGCTTGCATTTTGGCTAGTGGGTCCCTAACATGGTTGCCAACATTGCTGTCCCCAAGCCAACAGTTCCTTCAAAAGGGTACGTCTATAGGCAAAGCCTTTAGAGTTATTGTACTGCACGTGATTTTGTGACCCAGGAATATTGTCGTCACGACTTTCAGCGCAACGTGAACTGCATTTCCATGCTGCGTTGCGCCTACCTTCGAACAAATTCAACACAGATTTATTAATCGGCATACGTATGCGCAAGGAAAGCATGCATACTTGAAAAGCGAACCAAGTTTGTTGTTCGTTGGTGTCTGGGAAAAGTATTGCAGAGATGCAGACACACGCGGACACGAAGGCATTTCTATAGAATGCTCTTCAATAAAGAACTGTCTTCAAGAGGTGAGATGCGCGAACAACACGCGTGCGACCCAACCTAGAGTTGCTAACATTGAACTCTCCGGAACCCCTCGACGACCGTACAGGCGTCGTGGTTCTAAGCCGCACTCGTCGGGGTTCCGAGGGGTTCCGACCGCCGACATATGTTACATAAAAGTGAGCGAAACAACTGAATGTCTGCAACTTTACATGCGTACTTTGCCCGACATGGCCTTATTACCCTAGATACTGCTGCCTGAACGCCTTTCAGGTTGTAGTTGGGACGTGTAATCGTTGCTTGGGGTAAAACACTATGCGGCATGTACAAGCAAGTAGTGCAGCCCTGCCCTTTTCGTACTTGGCTGTTGCCTATTGCCCAGCAACCGCCCTGCTCCTCAAACGGTCTATGGGGACAGTTCTGTGTTTCTAACAGACCGCCTGGTGACGGCCTTTGAGCTGTTACCATGGCCGATGGTCACGTGTCGTACTTGGGTGTACGTCAGGGTTATCATCGGCCACCCTCGTCGTTCTTTTTCCGTCGTACAGGTACCTGGCTACTACCCAGACGCTGTTACCCTGGTTGCGTCCTCTTGAGGTCCAGCGAGATTCGCTTGCCTCCCTCAACTTAAATGTGACAACAAACGGCGAACAACATGCCGTTCACCACCGTGTTCCCTTCTAGGGATTCATGCCGGCAACTAGCAATGCATGAGGAGGGAACCGAGGTCTTCCCTTTTGCCCCAAATCCTTGGGACTCGGTCCCTACCAATTTCAGTCGTCACGGCAACCCCCCAGTCCAACAAAGTAAGCACAATCACCACTCGTCTTGCATTTAGTCAGCAACCGGAAGGTTCCTAACTGCAATTCTAATTCGTGCCAAGCATGCATGGAAAGCGGCTGGGCGCACACACGCAAGCCAGTTATTTTAACACACGCAAGCCCTTCTCTCGTGGCGTCTTCGGTCGGGACTCCATCTTTCGGCAATCATCGTTTGTTCCTACCGTGCTCGCGGCCAGTTTTCCTTAACGCACAGGCCACCCCACCAACACAGATGAGAGGGTCAGCAGCAGCAAGCAGCTAACATGCCACCGCACCAAGGGAACACATTTTCAACAACACCTACACTGTCCGCTACGCCCCGGCCCCCGGTACCGGTATGTGAAGCCAGCCAGCCACGGCAGCCAGCCAGCCAGCACACACGCAAGACCGTTCCTCACCCGTCCCTGCCAGCCCCCGCGCACCACCACTGCATGCACTGCGATACCCCCAGGCGCTAGGCCCCAACCAAATCGATACGACACAGCGTATGTACGGGTGCATGCGAGGTAGGGTAATCCAACCCAACTGCAATGAGCCGGGCAACCCAGCTGAGCCTAGGAGCGGCACCTCCCAGAAGCCCCCCGCGGGGCTCTCACTCTTCCTCCCGTGCCTCGATGCCTCCTCGCCTGCCATGCAGTAACACTCCCACCCGCCCGTATGGTATGGTCTTTGACCCAACTCGGTGGGGCTGCAGGGTGCCACCCAGGGCAGAGGTCCACATGGGCCGCTAGGGGCTGCATGCCACCTAGGTGGCACGGACCCGATAGCACACCTGGCATTCCCACGCCTCCTCCTCGTCCTGCTACTTCTATCGCCGCACTCCTCTCACTGCCGGACTGCCTACTTACCGCCATTTGCTTGGCGGGCACCCCGCTACATCCTCTCCATACTTGACTTGCCCTCGCCTGTGGTTCCCACAAGAACGAAGCTGAATCCTACTTCCCAAACATGGACCGCACCCGCTCCAGGGATATCGCCGCCGCGCCGCCCACACCACCCCCGCTGCGTCCCACCGACGGCCCCCGCGCCGCCTGCCCCGTCGCCCCCCCTCCTCCATACGCATTCCTGCCCCGCTGCTGCTGCCCCCCTCCTCCTGCTCCCCCTCCCCCTCCTCCCCCCGTCCCTCCATGCGCCCTGCTCCCGCTGCTCCCGCTGCTGCCCCCCGCGCTGGTGGTGGTGGCATCAGTGAACATGGCCCGGGTCCAGTGCTCCACCTCGTCCGGCTGCGAGGGAGGCGGCGGCAGGAAGGGCGCCTGCACCACGTCCCACCCGTCCTCCTCCACCTCCACACCACCCTCCTCGTCGTCTGGGGGAAGGGCGGGGGGGGGGCCAGGCGCAGGGGGGAGGCGGGTAGGCCGGCGTGTGGGGGTGGGTGTTCAATCCCGGAGGGAGTAGGTGGGGACTGAGTCACGTTGGGAGGGTTACGAGGTTTCACGACAGGAAGCGAAGGAACGCCAAGGAGGGCCAAGCACCAAGGGAAGCCCCCCCCCGACCAGACCTCCAGCTTGCATTGAGCTGGGCGAAGGGGACCCCACAGGGCAGCTCCTCGTCCCCCTCCCTCCGTGTGCACCCCTTCCCCCTTGCGTCCACTCCTCTCCCTCTCCCTCACCCCAAAACCACCAGGGATTGTCAGCAACTTGTATCATTATCATACCACACTTTGGAATTTCTTTTTTCACCCCTACACCCCACTCCTCCTTCCACACCCCTCCCACGCACCCTCAGTGCCCTCCTCATGCGCCGCTCCTCTGCGCCGCCCCTCACCAACTGCCCCCCCTCCTCCTCCTCTCCCCACTCCCTCACCCCCTACTACCCCTCCTCCCCCTCCCCCGCCTCCTCCGCCTCCTGCCCCCTGCAACACCCCTCCTCCTCCTCCTCCCCCTCCTGCCGCTGCCGCCGCCATCACCGCCTGGTGTGCCGCCGCCAGCACCGCCTCCGTGCCCGGCTCCCGCAGCACGGAGGCGCACAGCACCGCCAGCCAACCAAAGGGACCCCAGCCGGGGGGCAGCTGCAGACCCAGAGGCTGGACCTGCATGGGGGGGAGAGATGGGGAGGGGTGAGGTGGGGGGTGAGGGAGGTGGGGGGGGGGATCAGCAACAGCTGGGAAGGTGAGGAGGGAAGGCGGCGGTTCGGGTTCCTGCATAACAGCTGCAGGACACCCCACCCCCAATTCATCCACCCACCTTGTCCTTCACGAAGCACGCCAGGCTCCTCAGTAACATGTCGTACGCCAGCCGTAGGTCCGTGTGCCGCTGCCGGGTTAGTGCCTCATCCACGTGTCGGTCGTACGACCCCCCACCCCCGCCTGCCGTACCTCCACCCCCACCCCCGCCTCCTCCTCCGCTGCTGCCGCCGCTGCTCCCAGCTGCTGCTGACAGCGCCCGAAAGATGCCGCCCGCTGCCGCCGCTGCTGCTGCGGCGCCCCCCGAGGAGGAGGAGGCGGCTGGCTGCCCCTGTTGCCCCGTCTGCAGGCCGCCCTGCTGCTGCTGCTGCTGCTGCGAGGAGGAGGAGGCCCAGGCGGAGGGGCCGCGCACCCTGCATGCATGCATGCATTGGTGCATGGATGCAGGAGCAAGGGTGGGTCTATGCTAGTAAGATGACAGTAGCATCGACAGCACGTTTGACAAACTTCATACCTAGCGAAAGAGGCTACACCTCCCCTCCCCTCCCCTCTCCCTCCCCTAGCCCCTCCCCTCCCTTCCCCTCCCTCCTGCTCACCTGCCCAGGAAGGGCGCCCCCAGCCCCGGCCCGCCGCCCCCCCCTCCGCCTCCCCCCTCCTCCAGGAACAGCGGCAGCCGCGCCAGGCTGCTGCTGGGCCGCCTGTTCCAGAAGGAGTGCTGCTGCCACACCACACTGGTGGCCGCCTGGAAGGAGCCCTCGTGCAGCAGCGGGCCCCCCAGGTAGGTGGACAGCAGCTCAGTCAGCAGCAGCAGGTAGCCCAGTGCGGAGGAGGTGGACTGGGGGGGGAGGGGGATGGGGGGAGGGGGGAGGGGGGAGGGGGGGAGAAGACCAGGCCGTAGGAAAGCAGAAGTAGGGCAGGGGGGAGAGGGGATGTGTTTTACTGGAGGAATGGGGGTTAAAAGTTAAACAAGGGGAGACGACAAGGGCCCTGCCATGTGTGCGAGCTGAGCGCCGCCCTCCAGCAGCTGCTCCCCCTTCCTCCAACGACAACACCCCCACGAGCACCCACGCATGGCGGGCCCCACAGCCCACACCCAACCCAAATGCGCTCCGCCTCATCCTACCCGCCGCCTCCGTGTCCCTCCTCTGAGCCGCAGCTGCCCCAAAAGCCCCCTCCCCAGCCTCCCAACCACCCTCTCCTCCCCCTCGCCGCCTCCCTCTCCCCCTCTTCCCATCCCCCACCTCGGGTTGCTGAGTCATGAGGGAGGTCACGGAGGCGGCGTCCGGCAGCTTCAGGTTGCAGATCGTCACCTGGAGGAGCCGGGGGGAGGAGAGGGGGGGAGGGGGTGAGAGGTGGGGCTTGGGGGGGGGTCGAGCGTGCGGCGCAGGAGGCGGGTTGCCCCGGGCGGCACTGCGGAGGTGGGGTGGACGGAAAGTGCATGCTGGGGCCTGCCATAGCGCCCCGCTCTGCCCCCTCCGCCCCCACGTCCGCGTTCCACTGCCGCTGTGTGACATGCCCCCGCCCAAAACACACACACAAATCCCCTCTTCCATCTACCCTTCCCTTGGAGCTGGCAACATCACACCCCCTCCCCCTCCCCCTCCACCACCACCACCTCCACCACACCACGCGCACCTGTATCGGCGACCCGCCTGCTGCCGCCCCTCCTCCGCCTCCGCCTCTGTCCGCCGCTGCTGCCCCCCCTCCCCCCACCCCCAGCCCCCCTCCGCCCCCCTGCTGCGGGTGTACGTTCCTGATTGCCGCCACCCGCAGCGGCAGGCAGTCCAGCAGCACCGCCAGCTTGGAGCGCTGCTCGCTCAGCAGCATGGCCGCCACGTGGCTGTGGGTGAGGGCCTTAGGGAGGGGGAAGGGGGGGGAGGGGGGCGTACGTCTACAACTCTACTTGCATCCCGGGTAGGGTTAAGAGGGCAGAGGGCAGTAACGCCTGCATCCCGGTACTCCCTCCCCTCTCCCCACCCCGACCTCACCTGGTCATACAGCTCGTCCGTTGTCCGTTTCCTCCTCATTACCCCTCTCCCCCGTCCTCCCCTCCTCCTCCTCCTCACCTCCCCCCGCCCAGCCCCCCCCCTCCCCTCCCTCACCTGGTACCTCAACAGGGTGGGGTGGTGCGCCAGCTGCTCCGCCCGCCGCGCCGCCACCTCGCCCACACCCCGCTCCGTGGCAGCACGACGGCAGGCCAGCTGGGTCCGCAGCAGCGCCGCGGCGGACTTGGCTGCACGGGGGGAAGGAAGAGGAGGAGGGATGAGGGCACAGGAGGGGCGGGTGGAACATGCTAGAAGCCAGCAAGCGCACCCCCGTCGTGAACCCCCGTCACGTCACCTCCATGCATGCACATGCAGCACGGGTGCGCATGGGCTCGCCGGGCTACCCAGTCAGTGCTGGCGGAGCAGCAGCACCCTCAGGCAGCCCCTGCATGCGAACAACATGTCAACTGCCCACCCCCCTCCCCTCCGAATGCGCTCACTGCATAAGTAGGGATACGGGATTGGGACTCGTTGTTCCACTTCTTTAATTTTTTTCCCCTCCCCCTCCCTCTCCTCCCCTCACCCTGCTCCAGCGCCCCCTCCGCCCGCCGCACGCGCTGCCGGGCGGTCTCCGCCTCCGCCGCCAGCTGCCGCCGCCGCACCTCCAGCTCCACATGGGCAGCCTGGGGGGGGAGAGGGGAGGGAGGGGAGAGGGGAGGGAGGAGTGCGGAGGGGGGGTGGGGAGGGGAGCAGAGCGCGAGAGGAAGAGGAGGTAAGGGCTCAGGAGGGTGGAAGCGGAGCAGGAGAAGCCAAGGGACAAAGCCCTCGGGCCACCGCTGTGCAGCTGTGGGTTTGCCCGGGGGAGGGGTGGCATGGAACGCGGGGTGGATGAGAGTGGGGGGGAAGAAGCGGGTTGTATGGTGCGGCATTGCGGCGCAGTGCTTGCGTACGGGCGCCCGACGGGGCGATGGGAGCGGGAGGGCGGGTGGGAGGTGGGCGAGCAGCGGGAAAGGAAACGTGAAGCAGGGAGGGGGGCCGCACAGGAAGCGACGTGGGGCGGGTGACCTGGAATCCAACCCGCGCATGCTGGTCGCAGGGCCGTGCGTGGTTGCGATGCCATGGATTGCACCATGAGCCTGGCCAAGCTAGTCTTTAATCGGGGAGTCCAACGCAAGGCGGCAATTCATGCGTATATACCTGTTGACCAATAAGGCTGTTTAGTTTCTCAAGAAGCTCCGCTCGTCGTTCGCTAAGCTCCAACAGCATCTTTCGCCGCTCGTAGAGCAGCGTATTGTTTATGCATGCTGGGCATACCAGCGCCGCTTTATTGGCGCTGTCACATATGGAGCAGCAGACGCCCAGGCCCACCATGTCCGTGAAGCTTTCGGGCTGGGGCTAGGCCGCGGTTGGGGAGGGTCTGGTGAAACATGGAAATCACCACCACCCTCAGCTAATTCGTCATAAGGTTTAAATATACAATTGAAGCTTTGTTACTGGAGTGCTAAACGCAAGGTAGAGTGATGAGGTCTTCCTGTGTCAGCTCCTGGTCGGGCCGTTCCCTTCCTAAAAGCAGATTGCAAACCTTTGGCAACAACTGTATCTATTTGGTATAGAGTAGAATCCAAAGCGCAGTAGGGTTGAGAACCCGGGTTCAGTTGTCGCCAATAGACCTGCACTTGCAGCTATTTCTTGTCTGGACTTAACTGTTCCCGCTTTCTTTGACACTTTGGTGTTTTGCGGTTTCCAGCTGACGTTGGCGAAGACGCCAGGCGACGAGTACGGCGAAAGTGGAAGCCACGTCCTTTGCTGCATCGGGCAGTCAGATTTCCTTTAACTGCTACTGCCTATAGCTGCCATAACTTTATTCCACAACCTAGGAATGTAATGATTTTCTCCAAATAACCAATCGCATTCCTCTTTGCCATTGACGCTACGACCCGTGGGGCTTCGCAATATCTAGCTGCCATTCCGCTGTCACTGTTTAGGGTCGAAACCGAACACATCACGACGTCCTCACTCATAGGCTGGCTGGCCTTTAGGCGGGTTTTGAAGTAGCGGGTTGTTAAGGATGCAAGGACGCAACATGTAACCCTTGGGGAACTTACTCCCTAACATGAGGGTCACTGACACATGGCCCCACACGAACGTGGCTCTCGAGCGCTCTGAACGTCCTCCGCGCCAGCGGCAGTGCTGTAGTGGTAGTATCCCCACCGCCCCACCCATTCCCATCACCACCAATTTAGGATCAACCTGAACAATTGACCGTAATAAAAGCACTCTTATTGAGCCCTACCGGTGTTTGGCCCATAAACTCCCCACAGTAGTATACATGTCAAGCATGACCCAGCAGGGATGTGCCACACCGCCACACCTCACTATCACCCCGCACAGCAACTACCATAGGCTCCCACCCACGTTGTGCAAACGCAATGAATCGGTCCGCATGAAACACCCTGACGATCACCACCCTGCAGCAACGACCTAGCACGCAGCACCCCTGCGTCCCTTGCACGCAAGAGGAATTAACGTGCACATCAGCCAGGCATCATGTGGATGAAGCAATTGACAAACGAAAAGATACCGTATGCAACAAACACACCAGATGATGACCCATTGACCATCCCTTCGAACAGCATCGCAGGGGATGACCAACCTGGAAGGAAACAAATACAACACATGCTGGCAGCTGGTGACGTAAGCCCATTACCGTACATTAGCAATCCAGATAACCCCCAGCAACGCCAACAAGCAATGTAGGCGCCACGTTGGCAGCCCTGCTTGCCCCACAAGGGGTAACGTGACTTTTGAACGTGTGTGGCAAAGTAAACGTGTGTGTCATCAGTGCTCACACCGACACCCTCATCGCTGCAGTACAACTGAAGTAAGGCCAACCGACCGCTAAAGGTAGACTACAAAAAATATACAACTAAAACAGTCCCTACCTACAGGAGACAATGCGGCCTTACCAAAGGGCGTCGCCGCCTCAGCCCCCAAATGCGAAAATCGTGCGGCAGTGGCAGCAGCGCAACGAATATGCATGCAACGAAGGGGGCAAAACACTTGCAACGGAAGACACGGGTAATCCCCCCGTCCCGCATGGCACCAAACAGCTGCTTCCCTTGCTAAACCTATGATGTAAAAATGCATCCCAGATAAGGAAGGTATATGCGTTCCAGTCGGTCAAACCGGCAACTACGTGTATGTCTAGAGTACGGCGAGCGCTATTTACTTGACAGTGACCCAGATACCTAAAACGCATGGAAACAGCCTACCCGCAGGAATAGAAGACCTAAGCCCAAGAATGGGAACACATACTGCGGTATCAGTGCCCAAAGAGCACGCAGGGCATGCTCCCAATCCACTACGTCCCCTTGGCCTTAGTCAACCCTCAGCTGCAGCAGCGTCGAGCCCATGTCCCATCGCTTTTATTCCCACGCTGAGATATAACTCCATGTAGAACAGTGCGCCCTTATACTGACAGCTAGGATGTTGACACCGAAAAGGTATGGTAGTGCCCTTGGCGAGCGCCGGCCGCACGAAGCCATGCTTTGTGTCCTTAGCATGAATCCGCTCACGTTGTTCAGGCAGCGCCTGCAAGAGCACATGAAGCACGGCCTGCAATACAGCCGGGTGGACTTTGCCAATAGGAAGCGACCAAGCCGTTACCAGTTGCCCTCCTGCGTCAAAGGGATAGAGTTATACCGATATAGGTCAAGTTAGGGCTGTTTAGGGCTGTTGAAGAACTGGGGTTGTCTCCACGACCACCATTGCGCGAAAAGCGTACCTTTATCACCTTCGCCTTTTCAATGATGAACTTCCCCTCCTTGTATTTCTGGCTCTCCTCGAAAGCATGCTCCTACAGCGTCAGCACATATTTAGCGAGTTGCTTGGCGTCCCCAAGCGTCCGTGCAACACTGCAACATCGTAACTTACATATTTCCAGCCCAGTACCGTGTTGCACGAGGTGCAGTAAATGTCCGCTACGGTATGCAACCCCGTAATGAGAATCCTCTCCTCCTTGGGACCCAGCGTAACGTTAACCCTGCTCGGCCAATGGGACGAAGGTCAAGGTAAACGAGCGCATAACACTGAAAGAGCCAACAAAACTTGCCCAGGCTGAACTTACGCGTTGTTCATCAGGTACGCGCGCCCGTGGCGGCCTTGGAAGGCCTGCGCAGCCGTTCGGGATGTTTGGGGCGCGGGCAAGCACGCCAACCCTCCGCTGCGACAGAATTTGGGCCATACCTTGCTAATAATGTCATCATGGTCGGCCGCGTGAGCCCGGCAGGTCGCACAGCTGTAGATTCTGGGCCCGCTGAGGTATACCTTGAACGGACGACCCATGGATGGGAGGAACGTTGAAGGGGAGAAGAGGAACTTCGCTTGAACGATTATGGCAACAGCTCTTGGTAAGCAGGACGTTAGTGTGCGTAGCTATCTTTGCATCTTGTGTCCCTATGAAACCGATACGAGTCGAAACATATCAGCTCCGATACCACGACAAATCCCTGATAGATTGGTCTCTCAAGGAATATGTCAACGTGTCATGAAGATGACCCAATAGTTTTTCGTGTTAAGCGGTTACAGACCAAAAGGGTGCCGTTGATGTCGGGACCAACCGCCGAGGCCGGGGAGCGCTTCGTCACCGTCTATGTACCGCTCATTGCCATCAGCGTTCAGTAAAGGTGGCAATGAACTGGCAAGATGTTATGCGTACGGTAGAAGAGCTGGCAGGGATTCCGCGAGTGACATCATCTGCTTTCGGAGCCCAACTCCACCCTTCCAAAAAGCCTGAGCGAACTCCAGGAGCTGTCTCTTTCACAACAAAACATTTCTCATACAAGCTAGCAGGCACTGAACGCAACCTGGACAATCATCCATAGTGGTTATCCATGGCAACCGAACATGAACTCTCCAATGGCCGCCATTGCTGGACGCGCCACCTGCAGGGTGTCAACGACCCCGCCGCCGACATCAAGGTCTTCGTGCACGATGGCCGCCTGATCATCAACATTAAGGGCGAGGAGGTCGAGTAAGTGGTATGGGAGTGGCAACCAGTGCGCGCGATACCATCGTATGACCTGAGGCCCATGGGTCTCTGCCCAGATCCCGTCGCGCATTTGCCGCCACCGCGAGCATAAACAACAAGCCACATCGAAGTTATTACTATGTTTGGCTCGGTTTGCGAGGGTACATTTTGCTGCTGATTAAGTCGTCATCACCGGTAGTGGATCTCGGGAAGCGCTGAACGATGCGACTTCTTTCCTCCCTTCTTACCTCCCTTCTTTCCTCCCTTCTTTCTCCCCGCGCAATTTCAGCCAGATTTTAGGGTATGCAATAACACCTTACCGAGCGCTCCCAAAAGTGTACCGAGACCTTTGTTTCCAGCCGCCACGCACCGCCTCACGCACGGCAGCTAGCCGCCCTCCCTTTGATCCCAAACCAAAACAAAAGCATGTGCGCCTGCCGCCCAAACGAAACTGCCCCACAAATAACACCCTTTCCTCCCCTCCCACTCCCTCCCCTCCAAGCAACCTGGAGCTGCCCCCCACCGCCTACACCCGCGACGCCCGCGCGCTCTACCAGCGCGGCCAGCTGCGGGTGGAGGTGGGCTGCAAGGACCCCGCCGCGCCCGCCATGATCGAGAAGGCGCTCATGGACCCCGACCGGCCGCACCCGAGGGAGCTGCCGCTGCTGCTGCAGGGAGGGCATGGCGCGGCGGGAGGCGGGCCGGGCGGGCCGGCCATGCCGCACGGGGGGCCGAGGGGAGCGGGGGTGCACGGGCAGGGCGCGGGGCAGGGGCCGGCTATGAAGGAGGATCCCACCGGGTGAGGAGTGGGAGGGGAGGAAGTGGTGGGGGTTGGGGTTGAGTGGGTTCACGCCGCCGGTGGTTTCGTAGTTTCCTGGTTCCTTGCGCTGTGCTTTCGCGCATAAGTGTGCTTAGAAAACTGGTCGCGAGTCGGAACGTACTGTGATTGCCGGAAGTGTGTGTATAATTGAGCAGAAACAAGAGCAGGCAGTATGTATACCTAGCCACATCTCATGGCTCTCTCCTGTTGCACTGTTACCCCCGAAGACAACGGCCCGCACCCTCCCCATTACCCCCTCTCCCCCAGTCGCGGTGCTCCCACCCCCGCCCAGGCGGAGTACGGCGCCCGCAACCCCGAGCTGTTCGGCCGGCCGGGTGTGACTGCGGTGATGCCGGCAGCCAACATCTCCTCCACACTCGCATCAGACATGCCCGTGCTCACCAACCCGGTAGGGGGGTGGCAGGCAGGCGGGTGGAGGGGTGAGAGGGAAGTGTGTCGAGGGGAGGGGCCGGGTAAGGGATGGAAAGGGGGAGAGCGGGTGGCGAAGAAGGCGGGCTGAGGACTGTGGCTGGGTCACCCAGACGTCCTGTTGTTGTTGTTGTGTCGGGGCGTGTGGAGGAGAGCGCGGGGGATGGATGAGCTCGAGGCATGAGTCTGGGATTGACCCATGGGTCGCATGCGGCCCTGCGCCCGCCCCCCCTACACACACACGCAGGGTGCGGCGGTTGAGGCGGTTGACAACGGCGAGACGGTGGTTGCGGACCGCAACAGCTCCGACACCAAGATGTACGTGCCGCATGTGGACCAGGTGGGGGGGTGACCCGTGGGTCAGGGAGGGGCATGTGGGCCTTGCGGGGTGCGGAAAGGTGATGGGAGGGGCCCAGCGCGCAGCGCTCTCTGTGTTTTGAGGTTCGGGGCGACGGGTAGGTCCTCGGTAACACCCCATTCCTCCTATTCCCGGCTTTTACATCACCCACTCTCCTCCTCCACACACACACCCCGGATTATTTTTTACCCCCTCAGCTGTCGGAGCGGCTGGGTCGTGCCGAGCTGGCCCCCGCCGGCACCACTGTGGTTCGCGGCAGCCGAGACAAGGTGGTGGAGAAGGAGTACGGCGGGGGCGGGGGGGCGAGGGGGGACGCGGAGCCCGCGGCCGACCAATACACACGCAAGACGTGGGTGTGGTGTCAAGGGGACTAACGGGGATGAAGATGGTGTCAGGGGGAGGGCCAGGGCCGTGGGCGGGGAGATGTTGTGTGGGGTGGGGTGGGGAAGGGGGTGCGCACTGAGTAGTGGGGTGTAGTGGGGGGTGATGGTCCTGTGCGGCCGCACGTCCCTCCTGCACTTGCCGTACCTGCGGTGCTCAACTTTCAACTGCCGGTACTTCTTTTTCTCCCCACCCCACCCCACCCCATCCCAGATCCCCACCCCCCTCCCGCACCCCACCCCCACCCCCAGTGTTGACTACGTGGAGGAGAAGGTGGGTATGGCCACCCGGCCGCTGGAGGCGCGCGACTTCTACGCCACCTGCGAGACGCCCTCCGAGCCCTTCTCCACCCTCAAGCAGCAAAACAACACCGACGGCACCGCATGCGACATGTGCCAGTGCGCGCCATGCCAGTGCGACAAGATGGCCAAGGGCTTCCCGTACGAGGTGGGGAGGGGGAGAGGAATGGGGGAGGGCGTGAACCCAGCGCGCCGCCTTGGTACTAGCTCTGTACGTCCTCATTGCCGTACCCCTCCCTTCCCCCCCTCCCCCTCACCCCCCCAGCTGACCCCCCAGGAGCAGAAGCGCTCCGGCAGGCCCTCCGTGCACAACGCACGCAAGGCGGTCACCGGCAGCAATGCGCATGCGGCACACGACTACAAGGTGGGGGAGGGAGGGAGGGAGGGGGGAGGGGGGTAAGGAGGAAACAACTAACTGACAGTGTGATAAGACGTCATCATGGAGGGGAGGGAGGGGGGAAGGGGGGGTGGTGGCGAGGGAGGGAGGATGGGGACCTGCGAAGGGTGTGTGAGGTTGAGAGGTGCTGGCGTCGTAAGGGGATGGTTTGGCAGCCCACTAGCACTGCTGGTGTGTGTATGGAGAACTAGTGGAAACTCCACGCCCCTTCCCAACACCCTTCTCCCACCCCTCCTCCACCCCAATCCCCGACCCGCTCTCCTCCCCTCTGCACCCCACCCCCCCAGCTGCACTCCAAGACCCGCAGCGAGGAGCACGGGCAGGTGGAGTTCCGCACGCGCGAGTATGTGGGCAACGTGCAGCAGCAGGGGGTGGGCAGCGTGGAGGAGCTGTCGGCGCGGGAGCGGGAGAAGCTGGAGAAGATGGTGGTGGGGGGCAGGTAGGAGGGGGGGGAGGGAGAGGGGATGATGTTGGGAAGGCAGGTGGGGGCGAGTGGTGGTGGTGGGGTAGCGTCATTGGGGAGGTGGAGGTGCATGCATGCTGCATTCGGAGGCCTGCAGGCGGAGGGCGGTGGCAATGGGGTAGGAGAGGACTACAGGAAAGGGAGGGAGCAGGGAAGGGCTGAAGAACATTAGGCTGCTATGCGACCACCTCCCCCTACCTCCACCCTCCCCCTGCCCAGTCGGGCTCTGGGATTGGGACTCTAGTTGTTTGCATTTATTAAATAATTTTCCCCCTGCCCTGCTCGCAGGGAGATTGACCCGCAGCTCTACCGCGACCGCACCCGCACCAAGGAGACGGCCCGACACTTCCTGGGCTGAGGGGGCGGGCGGGAGGGTGGGGTGAGAGGGGAGAAGCCTGGACGGCAGGGGGGAGTGTGAAGGGAGGGGTGAAGGGAGGCGTGTGCATGTTTACCTTTCATGTGTGCTCATCGCCCCGCTAGCTGTGGAGCGTTTAGGTGGGGAGGTGGCGGTGGGAGAACGGAACACATGTGCGGGTAGGGATGTAGGCGGCAACTAACTCCTGCTTGTACATGCTAGGCCTGTTGTTGAAGGCATGTGAAGCCTGTAGCAACAGCTGTTGTTGGTTTCGTTGTTGGTTTCCCCGCTGTAGTAGTTGGTACATGCCGTACATGGATGGAGTGCGAAGGAGGAAGGATACGGTGGCGTGCGAAGGTGGAAGAAGGGATTAGCACCGAAATGTGCCTTTACCTGTACGACAGTTGTATCGTCGGCAGAACAGGAACCCTAGAAACCGAAACTGATTGACGTTGGCCACCACACACATGTCGTCACGACTGTAACCCTCGCACACCTCCGCGCGAATACTGACTTCAGCCCCACATGTCGCAACCACACTCACCCTCACACCACTCCATCTCACATCACATCCTTCGCAGTGCCGTTTACGTCTGCTTGCTCATCAGGTAGCACTTTGCTGTCGTGTCTACGGGTGTAAGGCGCCCAGGCGCATGACACCCAGGCAGTCCCCCTGGACTCGCTCCTACATCCTCAAGTAGCTGACTGATGGGAACCACATGTGGAAACACGCCCCATGTCGTGCACGGCAGATGCCCCGGTGCTGCACAGACAGGAGAGCTCTGCACTGCTCAGCCACACCAAGTGCGCCGATCACTGCTGCACACTTCCCGCCACACTTCCCGCCGAGTCGCAGCGGGCGCCTGATTCCCGCCACACGAAAGACTGCCAGCAATCACGGAAAGGGTGGGGGGGGGGGGTAAAGCTCCCGAGGCCTGGATCAGGGGATGGGAGGATGCAGGGAATGGAGTACGGTTCTAGTTAACCGAGAGGCGGGGATGGAGTGTTGCCATGATCACAGCTTTAGAGGCGCGCAGGATATGAACACGCGCACACAGACTCAATTGCAAAGGAGTCAGCGTCAGGTTTTGCGGCCAGTTACTTAAACACAATACTTACATGGGTGGAGGATAGGTAGGCATGCATGTGTGTCGCAGTAATCCGTCAAGCTCACGTGTCACGCTGTCAACCAACGCCCCCGGATGCCCGCTGCTGCTGCTGCTGTTGGCTGCTACCGAAGATCCGAGCAGATGCTTTCAAGACGGCAGGCGGAAAGGCTGATGCATTGTGCCGCGCGCATGGTGCACAAAAGCGCTTCGCAAAGAAGAGCGAGCATGTGTCCGCTGTGCATACTGGCTGATTGCAGATGCTACATGGGGCTCCAAGGAAGAGCGGCCGTGGCTTGACTGAGAAAGGGTCAACGGCAAGCCATCCCTGTTCCAGAAACCTGCGCATCAGCCAAAGTTGGTCAACCTCAGAGTTCCTGGCAGGGGTTTACTAGTGACCATCCATAATTGCGTTGTAATACTTACGCTACTCTACAGGCGCCCGATCCTTCTGTCGCTACCGTCTCTGCCGGTAAGCTCGCGCCAAAGTGCTTAAATGGTGCCTCAAGATTGCATAGAGTACACTTAAACATCTTTGTTATGCCACAATAACTCTTACCGCCCAAATCGACCAAAAGTAACTCCTAGGTCCTAGCTGACTTGTTGCCGTACGACACATACATGCATAAACTTCCGTACGTTGCAGGGCCTTGCACCATCGCACACGTTGCGCGTTCCCAACCATGCTAGAAAACAGCAGGCAGTGCAGGTGGAGGTGGTGTGATGCTGGTTGATCTGCGGGATTTAGGTAAGAAGCGACCGCGACGGCGCATGCGGCTTCAAACCCTGGCTGACGGGGCGTGCTAAAGCAGTCGAGAGTCAGAAGCAGGGAATGGAGCCACGCTGTTTCATACCACGCCTCATGGGTCATGATGGGCTAGCCCTAAACACGCCCGCAATGACAACTCCTAACCACCCAGTCAGTTCTCCATGTGGCTCTGGGACGGGCGCCCCCTTCCAGAGCCTCTGGTGGGGTTGGATGGGATGGGTCCAATGCGCAACCCCTGGTGAAGCCTGGTCGTACAGCTCGTTCAGTTTCCGACTCAACCTCCCAGAGCCTCAACCCTAGCAAAGCCCTTCCGGCTAACCAAGCCAACCAAACCAATTGCAGTACTGCTCCCGGTGTCAAGGGTGAGGTGGCCGTGGGCCGCAGGGAATGTAAGATGTAAATGCGATCGCGGCCGACTTGCGCAACATTGTGACTCCTGAGATTCATCTTTCCCTCCCCTCCCCGAGCCCTCCACCTCCGCCTCCCATTCCGCTTCCTCGCTACCCCGCCCCACATGCAGCCCGCTTCCAAACACGCCCAGCACTGCCAACTCCCAACACCCAACGTACCCAAGGATGCCGACAAGCCTTAGCAGCGACCCCCACCCCACCCCACCACCGCCACCGCCACCGCCATGCACCTCAGCAGCCTAGCGGAACTGCCCAAACCCGCACCACTAACAACAACAACAACAACCTCAGCTACCGGTACACGGCTCAGTCGTGGCTTTCAGTAACGGTAACTCAATCGGTAACACAGTCCCCGTATGCTGCCTTCAGACGCGCGAGTCCGTCCACGAGTCCCTCAACTGCATGGCCCATCTGAGCTGTGTTGGTTTGGACGTCGTGTGACCTTCCAGCCCCCCAGCCTCCTCACCGTCCAGCCTCCCCACACCTGCAGCACGGCAATACGGGAACCATGCGGCAACCCACCTCACCCTCACCGCTCCCCTATTACCACCACCCTCTCCCTCCCCCTCACTCCCTCTACTCGTCACTGTCCGAAATTACAATCTCATCACGCTCCGGCCGACCCACATCCCGCTCCGCCTCCCGCTGCTTGTCTGGCTGCCCGTCCCGCCCCTCCGCCGGGGGAGCGCAATCTGACCCGGGCTGCTGGGGCTCTGCTGCACCACCACCTGCTGCGTCCCCGCCCTTAACAGTAGCAGCACCGTCACCACCTTCAATTGCAGTGGCAGGAGGCTCAGCAGCAGCGGGTGCAGCAGCGGCCGGGGCTGACGGTTGCGTGGCGGCTGGAGCTCCCGCCTCTGCCTTGTCAGCCGCCGCCGCTGCTGGTGCCGCTGCTGGTGCCGCCGCTGGTGGCGCTGCTTCCGTCGTGGCCGCCGCCGTCGGCGCCGCTGCGGCTGTTGACGGTGCTGGCGGCGCCGCCGTCGCCGCTGCTGTTGCTTTAGGCGACGAGGGCGGCTTTGCCGCCGCCGCCGCTGCTGCAGGCTGCTGCTGCTGCTGCCGCGCCGCCGCCGCCGCCGCAACCGCAATCACCGACGCCGCTCGCTGCTGCTGCTGCTGCTGCACCGCCTGTTGCAGCTTCGCTAGCAGCGCCGGTGCCGCCTGGGCCACGGTCTGCCCCTGCGGCGGCAACATCACCAGCATCTGGGCCGCGTACGCCTCAAGCAAACCAACCTGCTGGCGGAAGCGAAGCGCCGCCGACGCCGCCGCCGTCACGCCGCCGCCCTCAGCCGCCACGCGCGCCGCCGACGCCGCCGTATCCAGCCGTATCTGCGCCACTGCTCGTACGAGGGTGTTGTACTGCTCGATCAGTTGCCGCTTCAACGCCCGTTCCGGCGCGGGAGCGGAGGGGAAGTCCCTGGCGGGGATGAGGTTGGTGAGGAAGGCGTCGGGGGAGGTGGCGGGTCGGCCGGACGCCGCCGCCGCCGCGGCGGCGCGCTGTAGCCCCGAAGCGGCGGTGGCGCCGCCGTCAGCACCTGCGGACTTGTTGGCGACTCGCGGTGCAATCTTGAGCGCCGCGACGGCGGTGTGCGGGTTGCCGGGATTGCTCAGGTACTCCCAGTTGAGGGCCTCCGAGATGTACGACAGTCGCCGCGTCAGCCAGCGAGTCTCCGTCGAAGCGTACGAACGCGCCTTCTCACGAGTGACGCCGCCGCCAGCCGTCGCCGCACTCGCCGCATTCGCCTTCGGCGACGCCGCCGCCGCCGCGTCCGTTACTTGCGACTTCCCCTCCTCCTGCTCCTCCTGCTTCACCCCCTCCTCCTTCTTCACCACTGCCGCCGCCGCCCCATCCGCTTCCGTCACCGCCGCCGCCGTCGCAGCCACCCCCCCTGACGGCACAATGCTGCTGTCGTACTCCACCGGGATGCCCAGCTCCTGGCGCAGCGCCGCCTTGAGGCCCAGCGCGGGGTCCTTGATGATGCGCTGCCACTGCCCGTAGCCGTACAGCAGCAGCCCCCGCAGCAGCTGCCCGTCATGCGCGGGGCGCCAGTGGGGGGAGTACGACAGGGAACGAACCTTGTGTGCCGCGGGGAGGGTGAAGTCGGAGAGGGCGGGGGGCTCGCTGCTGGGGTGGGCGGGCAGCTGCCGGCCGCGGTGGTACTCCTGGGGGCGGGGAGGGGTCAGGGGTAGGTCCCCAGGCAGGCGTTGGTGTGTAGGTGCAGGCAGGCGTACATCCGAGGCGCCTCGTCATACAGCTGCTCGTCCGTTTCCTCCTTCCTTACCCCCCACCCCACCCCCCTCCCCTCCCCGCACTCACCGCCATCTTCCTGCGCACCAGGTGCATGAACCCAATGCGCTCCAGCACATCGTTCACGCGGTGCGCCCCCAGCAGCTCATCCGGCCGCAGCCCGCTGACCCAGCCGCCGCCCGCGCCCAGCGGCTCGCTCAGGCTGGCCACCAGCAGGCTGCAGTACTCGCGCACGGCGGCGGCGGGGCGGTGCGGCAGGCGCTGGTAGAAGGCGGCGTACATGTCGTCGGGGTTGGACTCGGAGACCTGGAGGGGGGAGGGGGAGGGGGAGGGGAGGGGTTAAGGAGGAAGAAACTGGCGAGCTTTCCCCCTCTCCCGTGTCCCCATCCCTGCCTGGATCCTACCTCCACCTCATTCACCCAACGTTGGGGTTTGGTACTTCTCCGCCCCCCCCCCCCACCCCTCACGGTGAAGCTTCCCCTTCCCCTTTCCCCCACACCCCCACCTGCAGTCCGAACTTCATGAGCGCCGCGATGAAGGTCTGTCGGTCCCGCAGGCTCAGCCCGAACACGTGCAGCCCGGGGCCGCTGCCAGACAGCATCGGGGGCAGCGGGGGGGCGGGGGCGGGGGGAGGGGGAGGGGCGGCTGCTGCCCCTGCCCCGACCCCTGCCCCTGCTGCTGCTGCTGCTGCTGGTGTAGAGGGGCGATGTCGCTTGTGCATGCCTCCTCCTCCTCCTGCTGCGTTTGCCGCCCCAGCGCCAGCAGGGCCCTGCAGCGCCTCCTCCTCGTCCTCCTCCTCCTCCTCCAGCTCGGCCTCCGAGTCGTCCGAGGGCGGGTGCGAGCGGGAGCGGTCGCTGTCCTCCTCGCCCTCCTCGCCGCCCGCATCGCGGTAGGAGATCTGGGGAGGGGGTGGGGGGTGGGGAGGGAGTGGGGGGTGGGGAGGGGGTGGGGGATGGGGAGGGGGTGGGGGATGGGGAGGGGGTGGGGTTGTTGTGGGGGTGGTAAGGAACATATGGAACTAAGGCACTGGAAGGAGAAAGGAAGAATGGTGGTGTGTGTGGGGGGTGAGTAGGGGTGGGAGGTGAGAAGTGAGTGGTGGTGGAGGTGGGGGGTTAGGGCACGGGATTGGACCTGCTGGGGAGAGGTGGCGATAAATCCGATGATAGGGCGGGGGGCGGGGTAACGGTACCTCCGCTTCCCTCACCTTCTTCCTCTCCCTCCTGCCCTTGCCCAGCCTGGCCGCCTCCTCCGCCCTCGCCGCCTCCCGCGCCGCCTCCTCCGCCTCCCGCTCCGCCCCCGCCCGCTCCCCCAGCAGCGACTGCCAGAAGGCCGCACCCGCCTCGCCGCCCTGCTCCGGACACACCTGCGGACACAGCAGGGGGAGGAGGAGGAGGAGGAGGAGGAGGAGGAGGAGTGGGAGGAGGAGGAGGAGGAGGAGGAGGAGGAGGAGGAGGAGTGGGAGGAGGAGGAGGAGGAGGAGGAGGAGTGGGAGGAGGAGGAGGAGGAGGAGGAGGAGGAGAAGTGGGGCAGCGGAGTCCCAATGAGTGCCAATGGGGTAAATGGGGTAAGGATTAGGAGACACCCAATATCGGGTAGGGTAGGGTAGGGTAGGGTAGGGGGGGCCTCCACCCACCGCCACCACCCTCACATGGCAGCCTGCCACCCGTGTCGCCCTACCCCCCTCCACTCCCCCACCCCTCTTCTCACCTCCTGTAGCAACTTCTCCGTCCCCGCCGCCGCCTGCTGCCCCCCTGCCGCCCCCGTCCCTGCCGCCCCCTCCTCCTCCCCAGCAGCAGCCTCAGCCGCCTCCTCCACCATGTCAAAATTGGCGACCTGCGGGAAGGGTGACGTGGGGGGTGGGGGTGCGGGGTGCGGAGGAAGAGGAGGAGGGTTGAGGATGTGTGGAGGATAGATAGGGGCGGAGAAGAAGAAAACCATGTGTTGGATGGTACCGTAGGGGGCGGGGAAGTAGGGTAGCCGTGGTTAGGTGTCTGTCGCTCGCACCGGTGGCCGTACTGGTGGCCGTACTGCACCCACTTCTCTTCCCATCCACAGGCACACCTTGAAGGCGCTGAAGAGGTCGGAGGCCCGGTCCGCCTCCTCGCCCGCGGAGCTCTCGCCGTAGTTGCGCAGCGCGTTGAGAGCCTGGGGGGGGTGCATGGAAGGGGAGGGGGGGTTGCATGGGAGGCGAGGGGATGGGGTGCGGCCGGCGAGTGGAGGCGGAGGTGCAGCAGGGGGTTTGTGTGGGGGAGCGTGTGCCGCAGCCCTCAGCCCCTCACTGCGCTTGGCTGCTGCTGCTCCCTGAACCCTGACTGGCTGGCTGGCTGGTTCGCAGCTCTTCCCCCTCCTAGCGTCCTAGGGCTACTACCCAGTACCCACCCAACCCCCGCTCCCCCCACCACCACACACACCTGTCGGTCCAGCAGCCGCTCCACGGCGGCATCATCCCACACGATGCGCTTGGAGCGGCCGGCAGCGGTGGCAGCAGCGGTGGCAGCGGTGGCAGCAGCAGGGGAGCCCTCCTTGTGCTTGTCCTTGTCCTTCTCCCCCTCGCCCCCCTCCTTGCCGCCTCCCTCCCCCTCCTCCGCCGCCTCCTTCATCTCCGTGTCAGCCGCCTCCGCCTCCACCTTCATGCCCTCCGCCTCCCCCTCCTTGCCCTCCGCCTCCACCTTCATGCCGTCAGCCTCCTGCTGCTGTGCCTCCTCCCTGCCCTCCTCCCTGCCCTCCTCCCTGCCTCCCCCTCCCTCAGCCGCCCCCGCCGCCTGCTGCTCCGGCTCATCCGCAAAGAGCTCCTGTGGGCAGAGGAACCAAGGCAATAAGGCAAGAACTAGTTGTCGTAAAACGAAGGTATATGTAGCACGGCAAAACTACAACCCCAAACATTATCCCAGGTTCTTCTCCTCGGGCGCATACGCAGTTTCCCCAACACACACACACACCCAGTTTTCTTAACACACCCCCACGCGCGCGCAACGCCCCATGCCTACTCGGTGGCCTCCCCTCGCCTGCATCCCGCCTTACGCGCCCGAACGTACCACCCCCTGCGCCCACCAACCAACCCACAGCGCCCTCCCTCCCCTCCCCCCTTCCCCTCTTCCCTTCCCTTCCCCCCAGCCCCCTCACCTGCGCCCCGTATCTCAGTATGTCATCCAGCTCCGCCTGCCTCAGCTCCCCTCCTCCCCCTCCTCCCCCTCCGCCTCCCCCTCCCGCCGCCAGCTTGCGCACCACCAGGTGCTCCAGCAGCAGCTTGCGGCGGCTCACCTGCACCATGCGCTCCTCGATGGTCTGACGGGTGACAAGCCTTTGGGATGGGGGGGGGAGGGTTTGCATGGAGGGGGGGGGGGTAAAACACGGTACGAAACCATGGGAGGCACAGGTTGGAGAGGGGGGGCAGTGTGGGGATGGGAGGCGGCAGGGTGCCACTATACAAGGTGAGGGTTAGCGGTTGGTGGTGGGGGAGGAGGGACGGGGGCTGTTAGGTAGGGGTGGAGACAGAGGAGGAGTGGGTTAGAGCTCTATACTCGTGCAGGGTCTTCGTTCCATGCGTTCCTCACACCACCCCCTCTTCCGAGCCTGGGCCCCCTCTTCCCGGCCTGGGCCCCTCCCCTTCCCCCCACCTGTAAATCATGACGGGCTTGTCCTGACCCAGACGGTGGGCGCGAGCCTGGGCCTGGGAGGGGGAAAGGGGAGGGGGGAAGGGGAGGGAGGCGAAGAGTTGCATTGGGCCCGGGGGAACGGAAGGGGGTGGCCAACACAAGGACCGACCCAGTAGAAGGAAGCACCCGGACGGCGTTGTAAGGAGGAGGAGGATGAGCCCCTTGCTGACAGCAGCCCTCCGAATGCGCTCACTGCAGGAGTCGGGATTCGGGATTGGGACGGCGTTGTTGCACTTATTTATAATTTCCCCCCCACCTGCAGGTCGTTGTGCGGGTTCCAGTCGCTGTCGAATATGATGACGGTGTCCGCGGTGGCCAGGTTGATGCCCAGCCCGCCGGCCCGGGTGGACAGCAGGAAGGCGAAGTAGGCGTCGGGCTGCGCGTTGAAGCGGTCGATGCGCTTCTGCCGCTCGGCGCCTGTGAGCCGGTGAGGGGAAAGAAGAAGTTCCAATGTGTGTGGTGAGATCGTGGTAAAACAACTGACAGAGGGGAGGGAGGAGGGGGGAGGGAGCGATATGGCTTGCAGGAGAGCAGTCAATCCCCCGGTCAACAGCAGAGGTATGCAGTAGGTGTTGCTGTGGAGCCAGGACTCCTCCCAGCAGCGACCTCAGCGGTGAACTGGTGATGCAGGTGCAGTAGGGAACCAGGAGCCAAGTAGCCAGCCCCGCTCACCCGCCACCGTGCCGTCTATGCGCAGGTAGCCCAGCCCCCGGCCCAGCAGCCACTCCTCAAGCAGGTCCAGCGTGCGGGTGAACTGCGGGGAGGAGGGGGGAAGAGGGCAGGGTTAATTACGGGACGGTAGCGGGGAATGAGCGGGGGTACACACTCCTAGTACGGTAATGGTTGTGGTAATGGAGGGGCGGGAGAGAGAGAGAGGGAGAGAGAGGGAGAGAGGGAGGGAGGAAAGCCAACTCCCCCACCTGTGAGAAGATGATGAGCCGGTGCCCCGCCTGCCTCAGCCGCCCCGCCATCTTGTCCACCAGCGCCAGCTTGCCGCTGTGGGAGATCAGGGAGGGCAGGGAGGAGCCGGGGGGGCCTGGGGGGGGGGAGGGGGAGGGGGCGGAGGGGGTGTGGGTGAGGGGGTGTGGGTGAGGGGAGGGGCAAGCAGCAAGCCATGCACCGGAGGAGGGGGAGGGGCGGGGAGGGGCGGGGAGGGGGCTACTGGTGTTACCGGTATTGTTAAGTCATGCGGGCAGCGGTTTATGTGGGCCGAAGCATGGGGGGGCGGGAGGGGGGTGCATGGTATATCTCCCCCCTCCCCCCTTCCCCTCCCCAACCCCTCCCTCTTTCCCCCATTCGTTGTTTCACTTTTATGTAATTTTTTCCTCCCTCTTCCCCCCCCCCACCTGCCGCGTCCGCCAGCCCCGGGTCCACCAGCCAGGGGTGGTTGCAGGTCTTGCGCAGCTCCATCATCAGGTTCTTGAGCGCGGTGGTGGCGCCCCCCGCGGCGGCCACTGCGGCGCGGTGGCCCGCCAGCACCGAGGAGTGGCGCAGCAGCAGCGATCTGCGGGGGGGGAGGGCGGGGGAGGGGGGGAGAGGGGGGGAGGGAATAAGCTTGGGGCGATACTGGGCGGAAGGGGGCGGTAGGGAGGAGGAGGAGGTCGGTTCGGCTGCCCAACCACCGCCCCCAGCATGCCTGCCCCCAGACACTGCATGCGGCACACATCCGTCCCAGGGGCCCACTGCCTCCTCCATAACTACGTGCATGCAGGTCAGGAAGGCCCCCCCTCCCCCCCCTCCCCCTCACTTGTATATTTCCCGCTGCTGCGGGCTGAGCTCCACTCGCACCAGCTGCTCCATCTTGGGCGGCAGCTGCTGCATCACGTCGCGCTTGAGTCGCCGCAACATGTGGGGCTGGGAGGGGGGGAGCAGTGGGGGGGGGGGAGGAAAATTATATAAGAAATGCAAACAACTAAGTCCCAATCCCATATCCCGACTCATGCAGTGACTCATGGGGGGGGGAGGGGGGAGGGGGAGGGGGTATAGGTAAGGAATGCGTGTCATTGACATGCATTTTAAGGGATACCGGCACCCAGAAGCGGAGTAAAACACACGCCACCCATTCCCCCTCCCCTCCCCCACCCCCAGCCCTAACCTGTGGCTCTGATATATCTCCGATCCCATCCCCATTTAGACAGCTAGCTACACCCCGGCAGGGCAGCCCCCACCCCCCACCTGCAGCAGCGCGTGCAGCGCCGCCACCTCCTCGTTGTGCGAGAGGTTGCTGAAGCGCTGCTCGAATGCGGCTCGCGAGGGGAACTTGTCGGGCTGCAGGAAGTGCAGCAGCATGAAGAGCTCGCCCAGGTGGTTCTGCAGGGGCGTGCCGGTCAGCAGCAGCTTGTGGCGCACGCTGCAGGGGGGAGGGGAGGGGAAAAGGAAATTCCAAAGTGTGTGTGGGGGAGGGGATTAGTAGAGGTTGGATATTCCGCGGGGGGGGAGTAAATGAAAGAGGAAGCAACTGGAGTCCCAATCCCGTATCCGACTCCTGGGGGGAGGGGGAGAGGGAAGAAGAGACCATGCGTAATGGGGGGAAGGGAGGGAGCGGGGGAGGGTAGGGGTCACTCGGCAAAAAGGGGGTTCCGCACCTGCCGTGCCTTATCTTACTTTCTCAAATGAAACGAGACAGGCAGTACACAACCCGTCCTTCCATCCCATGACCTGTTCTCCGCACCTTCCTACCTTTCTCCCTTTCTCCTATAGCATTTACCAACCCTTGCTCCCCCTCCCCCCCCCTTCCCCCCCTCCGCCCTCACTCACTCGAACTGCGTGAGCAGGTGGAAGAGCTTGGAGTCCTTGTTCTTCAGGCGGTGACCCTGGGGGGGGCGGGGGGCCGGGGTGAGGGGGTGGGGCGGGGGTTGAGGGCAATCAACATACCACCACCACTACCACCGCCAATGCGCAGCCTCATCCCGCATACCTGCACGGCTGATTCATCACACATTCCAGACATACAAGCATCCAGCCGCCCCCTCCCTCCCCTCCCCCCCTTTTTTCCCCCTCTCTCACCTCATCCACCACCAGCACCCCGTACTTGAGCCCCCGCCCCAGCGGCCCCGCCTCCAGCGCCAGCATCTCGTAGCTGGTCAGCAGCACGTGGAACTTGGCTCGCTCCTGCGGGCTGCAGCGCTGGGGGGCAGCGGAGGAGGAGGCAGAGGGCTGCTTGCGGCCGGGGGTGGTGGCGGTGGTGGCTGCAGCGGTGCCCTCCTCCTCTGCGGAGGCGGCGGCGGCAGCGGAGGTCCTCTTGCTGCCTGGTTTGGTGGAGGGGGGCTGCTGCTGCTGCTGGGGCACGAAGAGCTCGTACTCTAGGATGATCTGGAGGGGGCGGGAGGGAGGGAGGGAGGGAGAGGCGGGAGGGAGGGAGGGAGGGAGAGGCGGGAGGGAGGGAGGGAGGGAGAGGCGGGTGGGGAGGGCGGAGGCGGCGTGTATGCGCACATGCAGGGGGGCCACTTACTTGCACTTCCCAGTAGGAATACCGGTATAAGATTGGGACTCCGTTGCCTCACGTTCCATTTATTCCACCCTCTTAAACAACAAACCCCCTCCTGCTCACCCCCCGCGCCTCCGCATTCCCCGCCAGCGCCACCACGTTGAGCTGCGGCGCCCACGCAGCGAACTCGCGCTCCCAGTTGCGCATGGTGCTGAGCGGCACCACCACCAGGTGCGGCAGCTCGCAGCACTGGGAGTGAAGCGCGGCGAGGAAGGCAATGGTCTGGGGAGGGAGGGGGGAGCGGGGGGAGGGAGGGGGGGAGGGAGGGGGGTTAAAGACCATACCACAGGTTAAGGCAAATACAGATAGGGGGGAGGGGTGTGGAGAGAGATGAAGTCTAGGGGGGAGGGAGCGAGGGAGCGAGGGAGGGAGCGAGGGAGGTCGCGGGAAGGAAAGGGACACCACACGGGTATTGTCGTACCGGGTGTGCACGCAAAGTAACGACACCCCCACAGCCCTACTAGCACCCCCCACCCTCCCCCCCGCCTCCCCTGCCCACCTGCACCGTCTTCCCCAGCCCCATCTCGTCCGCCAGTATCACGTTCTCGCCGCTGCCGTACTTGTGGAACAGCCAGTTGAGTCCCTCCAGCTGGTAGGGGTGCAGCTGCCCCCCGGACAGCCAGGGGGGGGTGCGCAACCACTTGCGGCTGCCGGAGCCCTGCAGGGGGGGAAGGGGGGGGGCAGGCAGGGGGGGAAGGGGGGGGGCAGGCAGGGGGGGAAGGGGGGGGGCAGGCAGGGGGGGATTGCTACAGGTGACCGGGCGGCAGTTGAAGCCCATCAGAGGCGGGGAGCGGGAGGCAGGTATGCAGGCATGCTGTCCCCACCTGCCGCCAGCTAGCCCCTCACACTGCCCCTGACTGCTCCCACCCAAGTCATGCACCCAGCTCCCCACCTCCCCAGCCCTCCACCTCCCCGCCAACCCCCCGCCTCACCTGCACCTGGGGCTGCGCCTGGGGCGCCTCCTCACCGCCCCCTCCTCCGCCTGCAGCAGCGGCATCCGCAGCAGCGGTGGCAGCAGCTGCTGCTGCAGCTGCTGCCTCCTCCTGCAGGGGAGGGAGGGAAGGCGGCATGCGGCACATCAGCCCCGTCAGCCAGTCCGCCTCCGGGATGCAGTACGGTACGGTACGGTAGGTGGCACCAGCGAGTTCCATCGTACGGCACAGCAGGTGTATGACTCCGAAGCGGGAGGTGTCGTCAAGGGGTGTCCCCCGCGTCACCTCAAACCCCGCCCCCCACCCCCACCGCCCCCCACGTATCATCTTGTGTACGGTACCAATCCTCCTCCAACACACGGGGTAACCTTCCGCTCCCCCCACGTACCCTCCTGGCCCGCTTGCGCGAGGGCCCGCCGGAGGGGGACTCCTTGGCGGCGGTGGCGGCGGCCGCAGCGGCCTTGCGCGCGCGGGCGTCCTCGATCACAGTCCTGCGTGTGCGCGTGGGGGGGTGAGGGGAGGTAGGTGGTGGGTGACACATGTGTATAAGAGGTGGGAAAGGGGAGGGGAGACAAAGACCATAGCAGACCATAGGAAACCACAGATAAGGGCAAAGCGATGGGGATGGGAAGGGGCGGGGGGTAATGAGAAGTTACCGGTGCATAATGCGGGGCGGTATACCTCCGAAGAGGTCAGCACACCCAGCCCCCACTCCCCTCCCCTCCCCTCCACCACCCGCGGCCCCACCTGGCCTCCTTGAACCGGCGCAGGGCCGCCTCGTAGGGCGCCACCACCGCCTCACTCTCCCAACTGCAGGGGGGCAAGGGAGGGGGCAGGGGCGGTGGGTTGACGCGCTGCACGTACCACAGCGCAGCGGGGCCACATGCAGGACAAGACAAAGCATTAGAGCGCGGTGGGTACGACATGCTGCACACGCACCCTTTCCTCCCACACATCCCTTATCCTCCCTTTCCCACTCCGCGCCTCGGCCTCTCCCCTTCGCTTCCCTTCCCTCCCCTTTCCCTCCCCTCCCCTCCCCCCCCATCCTCTCACGTGCACTGGTCGTATCCCAGCTCCTTCCACTTCACCAGGTACTCCACAGCCACCGGCCGCCCCCCTCCTCCCGCTGCCGCCCCCCTGCGGCCGCTCCTGCCGCCCCCTGCCCCCCCTGCCGCCTGCCCCCCCTCCACCGGCTGCTCCGCCAGCACTCGCTCCACCTCCAGCCAGCTGCTGTGCACTCCGTGGATGTATTCGCCTGGGGGGGGGAGAAGGGGGGTAGTAGGGTGTGTTAAAATAGGGGTAGTAGGGTGTGTTAAAATAACTGGCCGCGAGGCGAAACGTACTGTGATTGCCGAAAGATGAAGTGTGTGTGTGTGAGAAGAGGGCCTTGCAGGCAGACAGAAGGCCAATGCTAGCAGACCGGTGGGCAGCCCGCGCACACGGGGTATGCACCCCTCCCTCCCCCCGCCCCTCCCCCCTCTCACCCGCCTCCTCCGCCTCCCGCTCCTCCGCCTGCCGCCCCTCCCGCAGCTTCCAGAAGCGCTGTATCTTGGCCTTGATGGCGGGGAACATCTGCAGGGGGGGCGGGGAGCGGGGATCAAGATAGCTGGGGGCACCCTAGCGGGTCCTCTAGAGAGGGGGCGAGAGAGCGGGCGAGAGAGAGAGGGGGGAAAATTTTATAAGAAATGCAAACAACTAAGTCCCAATCCCATATCCCGACTCATGCAGAGAGAGAGGGGGGGAGAGCGGGGCCGGGGGCAGCCGGGTGCGGAGGGCCCCTTCCAAAAGGTGCTACCTTGTGCATCTTGCCCATCTCCTCCTCCGGCTCCCAGCTGCAGTGCAGGTAGCTCTCGCCCTTCCACTTCACGTAGTACTCGCGGCGGGGTGGGGGGCCTGGGAGGTGGGGCGGGTGGAGCGGGTGGGGGTACACTGCTTGCCTGATCCGCACTGTGCCCGCGGCGCGAGGGCGGGTGTGGCGGGTGGTGTGCGGTGCGAGAGGCACCAGCCAGCAGGCGCCCCGTACCCCTTCACAGCACCCCATGCCTCATCCGCAGGTACCGGTGAGCGGGGTGACTACAACTGAAGCCAACGCAAGGCCGCTGTTAAGACAAACTCCGTTGCCTCTCTACTTCCCTCCAACCCCGCGCACCGCTTTCCCCACCCCTTCCCTCCCCTACTGCACTTCTCCAATTGCCGCGCTTCTCACTAATAGTTTTCCTCCCTCTCCTCCCCCTCCTGCCGCCCACCTGCGTCCTCCCCCTCCCTGCCGCTGCCGCCCTCGTCTGCAGGCACGTCCCTGCGCGGGGGAAGCGGCGGCAACATTACCATGAACAGTGAAGCGGGGGGCGGGAGCGGGTGAGGAGGGGGAGCTAAGGGCCAAGCAGCCCATGCGTGGCAAGCGTTTAATCCTCCCCCCCCTCGGTGTCTTTACTCCTGACCCCCTCGTCGGCTTGTTTGCCAGCCTCATTTAACACATTGGGTATTCTCCCGCCCCCTCCCCCCCCTCCTGCCTCCCTCCCTCCCTCCCACCTGTAGTCCAGCACCCTCTCAATGTCCTGGTACTTGAACCGGTGCGCGCACTCGGGGCAGAACCAGTCCCCGGGCGGCAGGCGGGACAGCGGCGGGTCCAGGCAGTACATGTGGTACACCGCCGTACAGCCGAACAGCGGCAGACCGTCGCAGCACAGCAGCTTCTGGGCGTCCTCGTCGCTGGCAGGGTGGGGGTGGGGGTGGGGAGGGTGGGAGGTGGGGGTGGGAGGAGGGGGGTTAGGGATAGGATGAGGGGAGGGATGAGGGCAGGTGGGATGGGGTGAGGGCTCCGTTTCGCAGCAGCAGCAGCAGCAGCAGCAGCAGTCGGCTGCAGACCTCACCCCGTCGCCAGCCGGCCCTGCAACTGACAAACCGGTGCAGCCCCACTGCGGCTCCCCTACCCGTGCACACATCCCATGTTCCCATCTCTCAACCTCCTTGCATGCAACCACCACCACAACCACCACCAACCACCACCACCAACCACCACCACAACCTGCAACCACCCCTGCAGCTCCGCCTCCTCCCCTTCCCAACACGCCCCGCCCTACCCCAACTCCGTCTCCTACCCCCGCGCCCTTTCCCTCCCTCCCCGCCCCTTCCCCCCTCACCCCCAGGCTCACCTGGCGCACAGCTTGCAATGCGTGTCCCACGCATCCTCCTCCGCCTCCGCCTCCGCAGCACCTCCCCGCCCCTTGCTCTTACCGCCCCCCGACTTCTTCTTCTTACTGCTGCTGCCACCCCCTCCTCCTCCACTCCCGCCTCCACCACCTCCACCCCCTCCTCCTCCGCCTCCATCTCGGTACGCCTCCCGCTCCCATTCGTACTCCACCTTGTCTTCCCGGTACCGTACATTCTTCTGTCGTGCAGATCTCAACCGGCATGTCGGCTCCTCCACTGCTGCTGCTGCTGCTGCCACCACAGGCGCCTTCTGCGCTGCTGCCTTGGTCTTCTCCGGCTCCTCATCCTCCTCCTCCATCGCATCCGCACCGCCGCTACCGCCGCCATCTCCCCCGCCACCCTCCTCTTGCCCTGCATGCCCGTCCTCCCCCTCCCCCTCCTCCGGCTGCTGCTCCTGCTCCTCTTCCTCTACCTGCTCCTCCTCTGACCCCTCCTCCTCCTCCTCCTCCTCCTGCTGCTGCTGCTGCAGCTGCTGCTCCGAGCCCTCCAGGGGCGGGCTGAGGCCGGCCGCCTCCTCCTCCTCAGAGCCCCCCGCACTGCCGCCTCCGTCCCCCTCCCCCGGCTGCTTGCGCTTGCGGGAGGCGGGGGAGGGGCGCTGGGAGCGGCCCATGGGAGGATGAGTGGATGGGAGTGCGGTGTGCGAGGTGGTGGCTGTTACTCAGAGGGCTGCTGGTAGGGGGCTGGCTGGGGGAAACCTGGAGGAGGAAGTGGGAAGGGGGAGGGAGGGGGAGGAAGTGACACGGTTGGGATAGGGAGGGGCAGAGAGACATTCCGGTACACGGCGAGCTTTTTGGGGAACACCGTTGTTTAAGTGTATGTAGGATTGTGTGAGGCAATTGTGTGTGTAGTGGCTTTCACAACCAGGTGGGAAAGAGGAATGGCGGGTGGGCAAAGGGACCCCAAGAAGGCCCCGCAAGGCCATTGTCGTACACACTTTCAAGGGCAACCACGCTAGAGACACCACAGGCCTGCTCGCCTGCTCAGCACTTTGGGTGTATCTATAAATCTATAAACATACACGCAAAGCAGATGCCAGGCGGCTCGCGGGCTTTGGGGAAGCGGGCAAGGAGGCCCTTCAGCAGCTGAGCAGCTCGCGGTCTCCAGCACCACCCGATACGGCAACGACACCAGTCGGCTGACAGCGCCAAGGCCTGCCTAGAATTGCTTGCTTAGCTGCTATTTGTTCACGGTCGGTGCTGGTAAGGCTGTCAGGCAGAGGCCTAGGCTTTTGCCGATCCATCGACGCACATCGCTCCAGGGAAGGCGGTAAGGAAAGCCCCAAGCAACCCCACCGCAAAGTGACGAAGAGACTCGGAGGCCGCGGGGATATGGAGATGAGGTGTAAAGCTCAAACCGCCTGCGCCCGCACCTTGCAAGGGCTTTTGCTGGCGATGGGTATCACGATGCGCGTGGCCGAACGTCCTTCGCAACAAACCACGTGGCGAAGAGCTCCTACAGCAAGTATTTAAGCGTCCTATATTTTTCCTGTTATGCCGTAGTCAAAGTCTAACGTTGAACTTTGTACTGTTTTTTCAGTTGCACCGCATCCCAAAGTCCGGCGTTACTAGGACACACGCAAACAAAGTGTACGTACAAATCCGTGAATTTCCGCCTTCAAAGATTGTACACAGCCGTCGCACAAGGGAGTTGCGGTTTAGTGTACGACAGTCAGGGCCCTCCCTGGCGAAATCGCGGTGCTTGCTCCTCTTCGCAAGCCAACCGATGCTGTGCCCGCAGAGATTACCCTTGCCGTACTTACATAAAGTACCAACACAGTTCGTCGCTCTGATATGCCGTAGTCTCCAACCCGGCATCAGCCCCCACCGGCCGAAACGGCTGGACCGCGGGTGGACCCACTCCAAGAGCGGCCATCCGTGCAGGTAAGGGCTCTGCGCTGAAGACGCCATATGAACAGGAGGTTCCATCATCCCATCCCATCGCATCCCAAAGAAGCATCACAGAACTGCCGCCTGCCCACTTACACACGAAACGTCTCGAGTTCCTTGTACGGACTTGGGACACAGTACGGTCTGCCGCATGAAGAACCGATTCTGGCTGCCTGGTTCCCCAGTACAGGAAGCGGTCCCGCAGGCTGGATAAGGCTGCATGAGGCTTCCCAGCCCGCTACAGCGGCAAGCTGTCCTGTGCGCTGTTGGAAGAGTGAGAAACCCTCCAGCCCCCCAGGCCCCCAGTAATGGCCTCCCCCCTTGAGGTGCTCCTCCCTGGGTTGCGGCGGTAAGGACAGGCAACTGCACTCCCCCCGTGTCAGTGTTTCCGCGGCTCAGTTTACCTAATCCCCCCGAGTGCGTGAAGAAGGCTGGCTGCGAGCAGGAACGTACTGATTGTGTTGTGTGTATAAGTTTGGTGGATAGAGCTACTGTGTACTGGTCGCGCACCCGCGCGGGCAGGCTGGCTGGCTGGTGTGGCAGTGCTGGGGCGCCGGTGCGGTGCCTCACCAAGCAGGTGGGGGTCAAAGACCATACCAAACCATAGGAGACCACAAGTGAGGGCAAAGCAATGGGGGGGTGCTGGTGGAGGTGGTGACGGTGGTGGTGGGGGGCACAGCATCTGTGTTGCGTCTCTGTCTCCTCTACATACCCTTACTTCGTCAACAACGGAGAGACGCAAGCGGACCGTCCCAGAGACCGTCCCATGGGTCAGTCTCTGCCCCTACATCCACATGTGCCGAACCGAGCGGTTCTCGGAGGCGGCTTTCGCGCACTGGGAGGAGGGGCGCGTGCACCTCTCACGCAACACCCACCCGCACCGCCCGCCAGCGATCCGCGAACCAGAAGAACAGCCGCGACCCTCTGCAAGGTGTAATTCAAGATCCAAACCCTCCTCCTCCCTTCTCGCCCTGTGGCTCACACCGCACCGCATGCCTTCTTCTTCGCATCGCGTCCCACACCCACCCCTCGTGCACACCCACACACCAAAACACGCTCCCTCTCCTGCTCTGCCTTTTCCGCTCTCTCTCTCTCTCATCCACCCCCAGCTCGCTCGCTCGAAAGCCCTCACGCACACTTCCCCATCCTATCACGCTTACAGCCCGTTCTCCGCAACACCCCGCCGCGTTCTGCTGGGGACATCATCTTCCGACAACCCCGTACGCTCCACCTCGCGGCCAGCTTTCCTAACACCAGCTAAACCTCCCCTCACCCCCCCGCCATCTCCTCCACCCCACCCCCTTCCAAACTTCCATCTCAGTGCAGACGATCCCCTATCCCCTCCCAGTCCCCAACCCCCAACCCGCACCCCCTTTACACCACCCCCTTTGCCCTCAGCGCCGCGATCTCCTCCTCCCCCATCCCCAGCTCCCCCCGCAGCACCTCCTCCGTGTGCTGCCCCAGCGCCGGACCCGCCCACCGAGTGGCGCCCGGCGTGCCGCCCAACACCGGCAGCAGCGCCGGCAGCAGCACCGGCTCCAGGGGGGGAGGGGGGCTGCCGGGGGTGGAGGAGGAGGGGGAGGAGGAGGGGGAGGCAGGTGGTGGAGGAGGTGGCAGTGCGTGTTGGAACATGCCCCGCTCCTGGAACTGCGGCTCGTGCAACAGTGCGGCGGGGGAGAGGATGGGGCCGGCGGGCACTCGGGCGGCGGTCATGGCGGCCATCACCTCGTCTGGGGGGGTGGGGGGGGGGAGAATGGGGGGGGGAGGGAGGGGTTGTGTGTGTGGGGGTTCTGATGTCAGCAGCTGCTGCTGCCGGTACCGTGTTCTAGCGGAAGGAAGAGGCGCTCCGGACAACAACGATAATGAAGGCAGGGGTTACAACGCCCCCTAACCGCCCCGCCTACTCCACAAACGCTCCGAACACCGCCTCCCCTCCACCCCCTCCCCTCCTGCCCCCTCACCCAGCGAGTGCCTCGCCACCCACTCCTCAATGGCCCCCATGATGAGCCCCTCCGCCGCCACGCGGTGCGAGTTGGTGGCGAAGGCGGGGTTGGCGGAGCCCAGCTCCGGGCGGCCGATAGCGGCCATGAGGCGGGAGTAGATGCTGGGGGGGGAGGGGAAGGGAGGAGGAAGGGGAAGGGGGAGAGGAGGGAGAGAGGGAGGTGGGGGCATGGGAGAGGGGAGAGCGACGCGCCAAGGAGGCATCATCTACGCACATGCGTTGCAGCAGCTCTGCGGGAAAGAGGTCACGTGATGAGCCCGCCTGCTGTCCTCCGCCCCTACTGCTGCCCCCCCAGAGCTGCCCTCCCCCACAGGAGCAGCGCCACCTCACCACTTCCCCCCACTGCTATGCTCCCCTTCCCTCCCACCCTCCTCCCCTCCCCTCCCCCACCTGTCCCCGTTGCCCCCGATCACCACGTAGCGCTCATCTCGGGTGCGGAAGGTGCCGGAGGGAACCACACCTGGGCAGCCAGGCAGGAGGGGGGGTGAGGGGGGGGGTGAGGGGTCCGCATGGAGGGAGAGGGAGCACTCAGGGCACAGGGCAGGCGAGCGACCCTTGGCTTAAGCTCCAACCAAAGGAAGATGCGCTCCTAAAACCCCTCCCCCCCCCCCTGCTCCCCCCTCCCTGCTTTCTCCCCCCACCCGAAATGGTAGACCCCGAGGGCCCCCTGTCCTGCCCCGCCGCCGCCACCTCCGCCACGCAGCTCTCCAGCATGTTGAACACGCTCTCGCTGATGGACGCGTCAACCACCTGACCCCCGCCGGGAGCACCTGGGGGGGGGGGGAGGTGATGGGAGGGACAAAGGCTATTATACATGCAGCGCCCATATCCCATCCCAGAGGGTGGGGGACGTGTCACATACCTCTACTTCATCGTGTGCCTGTGCATGCAGCCACCCCCTTACCCCAACGACTCCATTCGCCCGGAGCTTGTCATCTGGTTTGCCACCCTGATCCAATGCATTGGGAATTCTTCTCCTCCCCCCTCCCTTTCCCCCCTCACCCCTACTGCTCTTCTGCATGCACCCCCTCCCCTTCCCTTCCCCCCCTCCCCCCTCCCCCCCCCCCCCTCCCCCCCCCTTATCGCTAGATTGCTTGTTTTCTGCTAATAACATATGTTTTCGGTCCTGCCTCTTTGTCATGCCCGAGCACATATGGGGCCCTGGTGACGATGTTTGACATCAAGACAATAGTAGTAGACAACTACAACAGCCAGCATTCAGCTCGGTCGCTGGAGGGTCGCTGTTTCATCGCCACCCCGGACTCGATATCGGTAGGGACCGCTAACCCATACTTGTTTTTGTGGCACCCTGCCGCCTCCTACCCCCATTGCTTTGCCCCAACCTGTGGCTTCCTATGGTTCGGTATGGTCTTTGACCCCCCTCTCCCCCCCCCCCTCCCCTCCCCTCCCCTCCCCTCCCCCACCCCACCCCTCCGTGTCTTGTGCAGCAGCGCCAGCACCGCCCCGAACGCCGCATGCAGCCCCGCCAGCGTGTCGCCCAGGCTGATGTTGGGGCGCACGGGCGGGCGGTCGGGGTAGCCGTTCAGGTGGCGGAAGCCGCCGTACGCCTCGCACACGGAGGCGTAGCCTGGGGGGGAGAGGGAGGAGGGGGGAGGGAGGAAAAAGGGCAAAGGGGAGGAGGGCAAGGGGGAAGGAGAGCAAGGGGGGGCTGTAAGAAGGAAGAAACTGACGAGCGGTATGAGAGTATGACAAGGCTTCACCATGGGGGTGTCCTCACGGGTGTGTGCAGCCCCCTCATGCCATCTGCCCCCGGATCCTCCCTTCTCCCCCTGCCTGCCTCACCTGGATCGGGCGCGCGAGGGCCGGTCTGTGCGAGGGAGGGGTGGGGGTTGAGGGGTTGAGAGAAGGGGTGGGTGGGAGTCGGGGGAGGAGCAGTGGCAGAGGGGGGGGAGGTGTGAGAAAGATACGGTACGGGAGTGTCAGGGGCGCCCGGAGCCAGCGTGTCACCATGCAAACCATCCCCACCCTCTCCCCGCCCCTCCACCCCAGCCCCCCTCCTGCCTCCTGTACGGTCTCGCCTGCCGTTCCTCTGCCGCCTCGCCTCCCCCCTCCAGCCCTCCCTCCTTCCCAGCCCTCCCTCCCTTCCCAGCCTCCCCCCTCAACTATGTTTCCTATGGTTCGGTATGGTCTTTGACCCCCCCCTCACCTGTCCGTACCCCGAGATGCGCGTGTACACCAGATCGGGCTTCAGGTGCTGCGGCCCCAGCCCCCACCCCTCCATCACACCGGGACGGAAGTTCTCAACCAACACATCCACCCGCTCACTCAGCCTGGGGGTGGGCGGGAGGGGCGGGAAGGGGGGTGGGCGGGAGGGGCGGGAAGGGGGGTGGGCGGGAGGGGCGGGAAGGGGGGTGGGCGGGAGGGGCGGGAAGGGGGGTGGGCGGGAGGGGCGGGAAGGGGGGTGGGCGGGAGGGGCGGGAAGGGGGGTGGGCGGGAGGGGCGGGAAGGGGGGTGGGCGGGAGGGGCGGGAAGGGGGGTGGGCGGGAGGGGCGGGAAGGGGGGTGGGCGGGAGGGGCGGGAAGGGGGGTGGGCGGGAGGGGCGGGAAGGGGGGTGGGCGGGAGGGGCGGGAAGGGGGGTGGGCGGGAGGGGCGGGAAGGGGGGTGGGCGGGAGGGGCGGGAAGGGGGGTGGGCGGGAGGGGCGGGAAGGGGGGTGGGCGGGAGGGGCGGGAAGGGGGGTGGGCGGGAGGGGCGGGAAGGGGGGTGGGCGGGAGGGGCGGGAAGGGGGGTGGGCGGGAGGGGCGGGAAGGGGGGTGGGCGGGAGGGGCGGGAAGGGGGGTGGGCGGGAGGGGCGGGAAGGGGGGTGGGCGGGAGGGGCGGGAAGGGGGGTGGGCGGGAGGGGCGGGAAGGGGGGTGGGCGGGAGGGGCGGGAAGGGGGGTGGGCGGGAGGGGCGGGAAGGGGGGTGGGCGGGAGGGAGTATAAAGAGCCCTGCGTGGGGTGTGGGAGGGCTCGGCGGTCCAGGAAGTGCTTCAGACGCTCCTTCCTTACCCGCGAGCGGTCCCGAAGCAGCAACACTGCCCCGACCCCGACCCCGTCCCCGACCCCACCGGGATGCACTTGTACGTTATGTCGTCAGCATTTTCCGTTACCCCTCTCCTCCCTTCCGGTTCTTCTCCTCCCCTGCCCACCTCTTGACCAGCTGCCTGCCCTCCGGCGTGTTGAGGTTGATGGTGACACAGCGGCGGTTGCGACCCTGATGGGGTGGGGGTGGGGGGGAGTGCGGAGGGGGGTTACGGGAGGGGTGGCTGCATGGGGAAACCACACGGCATGACCCGATAGCAGGATAGAACACGCTAGGGTACGACTGGCCATACCATGTGCCGCCCCCACCTTCCCCTTCGCTACCAGCACTCCCCCCCAAGCATGGTCCATGCATTTATCTATATTTTCCCTCCCCCCCGCTCCCCTCCCTCCCCCCCCACATGGCAGCGCCACCACAGCGAGGTGCCGCTGGAGTCCAGGGTGCGCAGCGACCGCAGCGCGTCGCCCTTGCCGGGGGGCTCAACCTGGGGGGGAGGAGGGGTGGGGAATAGGGCAGGGGCCAGGGGGCAGGGAAAAAAGAGGTAAATGGTGAACTGGTAGCTGCTGGTGGTAGTGTCAACCTCCAACAACTACTCCCAACCCTCCTCATCTGTGATTTCCCACCCCCTCCCCCAGGTGTGCCGTACCTTGATCACATCCGCCCCAAAGTACGCCAGCAGGGCCCCGCAGAAGTTGCCCGCCACCACCTGGCCCAGATCCAGAACCTGTGAAGGGGTCAGAGATATCCCAACCCCGGGGGGGGGAAGAAGGGGTCAGAGAGGAACCAAACCGTCCTAAGGAGGAGGCGGGGCAGCGGGGAGGTTGCAGGTGGGGCGAGGAGGTGCCCTGGTGGCAGGATACCCTGGGTGACCGCTTCATGCAGGGGACGGGGCGCTTCCTGCTGCGTGTGTGTGTGGTAAGTCTCCTCCCCTTCCATGTGCCGGGTGTGCGATACTCCCTCCATGCGGTGACGGTGTGAGGCATGATACGGGGCGAAGACGCTAAGGGTGGCTACCCCTCGTGCCACCCGCATGCTGCGGGGCTGCTGACCCCGGGAACGGGTGCTCCCGTCCTCTTCCCTCATCCGACCCTTTGCTGCCCGCCCAGCTGTCTCCGCAGCTCCTGCCAGAGCTGTTCCCGTTCCCAGAGGTCGGACACTGCCCTGACCCACCTTGATTCCAACGAGAGGCCCCTGTGGTGGCGGAAGCTCCTGGTCCGAGGCAGTTGTGTTATGCCGGATAGCTACATGGGACGCCTGCAAGAGAGGAGAAGCCCTAGCACGCGGCAGTGCTCCCCATGCCGCAGCGGCGACCAAGCGTCCAAGGAAAGGTTGCTGCACTGGCGGCATGTGGTGGAGCCTGTGAAGAAAGTGAGGTTCCTATGTAAGTTGGGATGCTTGTTAAGTGAAAATCGCGAACGGTTTACTTGCAAGGAATATGTACGGCAGCTGCGTGCGTTGGTCGCAGAAATGGATAAAGTCCAACGATAGCTTTCCGAGCGAAGGTGCATAATATTATTTTGGAAGCGTCGGGGTTAATTGTAAGCCTCTTCAAAACGTTACACCCGGTTGGTCATCAACTTGTCAACATCATGTCGACGGCGACAGGGTTGCTTCAGTTTCGGGCGCGCCGAGGACCTCTTTCTGCTCTCGCAGCTGTGGCGAGTTTGAAAAGCGCCCTTGACCAGCTAGCAACGACTGGAGGACAAGCGGCCCTTAGCACTGATGCGTCGCCGCCGATGATTAACTGGGTGTTCCTGGGCCCGCCGGGTGTCGGCAAAGGCACATATGCCACACGTGTTGCCAAGGCCTTCGGTATCCCTCATATCGCAACCGGCGACCTTATTCGTGCGGAAATTGCAACGGGTAGCGACCTCGGTGCCAAGGTGAGACCATCGCTCCGATACCTCGCAAGCACTGCGACTGTCATTTGCGCACCTCCAAGAAAACCTATGCACACACGCTGTAACTACATGCCGGCATAGGCGGCGTTTGGTCCGCCGGCAAGCTCTCAGGCTGTCGTCGGTTGCAAGTCAATGCCAAACCTCCGACACCTCTCGCACGCGTAACCCTCCAAAAAGCTAAGCCACAACTTCCCTGCGACCTTGCCCACCGTACGCAAGTCACCCTTTGCATGTCAATCACCTGCGCAGCTTACATATGGCGTCCGCACCCTATAGTCCTCCCATCCACTCATCTCTGCCCATCTCTGCTCCCCCTCCGTCCTTACCCCCTGCCCTCGACCCCTCCTCCCGCCTCCTCCCCCAGATGAAGAGCATTGTCAACCAGGGCAAGCTGCTGCCGGACGAGATCGTACAGGAGGTACGGCATAACGCCTCTTGGCTAAAGGGCGCCTCTGTATGGGTCTGCAGGGTTGGTTCCCACAGCATAGCGGGTTGCACGCAGCCGCCGGATCCCCACCCCACCCCACCCCGCCCCAATCCTGCCAGCCAGCCAGCCAGGCAATCCGGGTGCTCCGCGGCCCGGTAGGGCCACTGCTCCCCCCCTGTCCGCCCGCCTGCGCGCCTGTCCCTCCCCTCGCCTCCTGGGTAGCCCTCCTGCGCCCCGCCCTCTGCCCCCCCCCCCCCGGGCATCACAGCGGTGGCAGCAGCAGCGGCCCCTCTGCTCAGCCACTCCGCGGCTGTACGGCCCCCCCGCCCCCGCACCCCGCCGCCACAGCAGTAGGGACAGCGGCTGCAACAGCGGCTGCAACAGTAGCGGCAGTAGCAACAAGGGGCATGCATGCGAGCAGGTGGCGGGTGGGGCTGTCCTGTGGGCCCCAGATGCTAGCAGTGGCGCGCCTGGTGGCCCTCCGCTCTGAGCCACGAGGGAGGACTGCCGTTGTTGCTGCCGCTGCAACGAAGGGGATACCCTCTCGCTCGTACAGCATCTTAACATGTTGCCAAGGCTTCTTCGTAACCCTGCTGCCTGCTGCCCACCACCCCACCCCCACCCCAATAGGTTCTCCAGCTGCGTCTGTCCAAGGGGCGTCAAGAGGGCGAGCGGGGTTTCCTGCTGGACGGCTTCCCACGCACCCGGGCGCAGGTGGGGGGAGGGGGGGCGGGGCGGGGTTGAGGGGGCGTATGGTGGGGGGCGGGGGCCGAGTGGTGAAGGCAGGGAGCTAGCGTGCTGGGTGGTTGCGGGCGTACATTCCTACTCGCGGCCAGTTTTCTTAACACGCACGCACTCTTAACAGCATGACACAAGCTGCCACCCTGTTCAGTGGAGCGGAGAGGGTAGAGCACCCGGCGGCCCCTGACCCCTTGACACGGTGTTTCATCCCCTCACCCCCCCTCTCCCCCCCTGCAGGCTGAGCAGCTGCTGCGCACCACCGACATCGGGCTGGTGCTGAACCTGGGGCTACGGGAGGAGGTGCTGGTGGAGAAGTGCATGGGTGGGTGGTGGGGGGAGGGTGGGAGGCATGCAGTGGCGGAGATGGGGGGTCCCTGCGGCGAGGGCAGAGGTGCGATCGTAGGTAGGGCAAAGAGGAAACAACTAACTGACTGAAAGATAAGGCGTCAACATGGGTTGCAACATGTGAGCCAGCCCGACCCGGGTAGGTAGGGCGGGTGAGGGCTGCAGGGGGAGGCTGCGGGCGAGCATGGCGGGGAGTGGGTTGCCGGTAGAGCTGCAGTGCGGGGGGTTCCGAGGAGCGCCTGGAGGGTCGCGCTGCTGCTGGTGGCAGCCGGCATACCGGTGTGGGGCTGCCATGTCGTATCCACAGTCCCATCATCCACGCATATCCCATCCTCCTCCCCTCCCTCTCCCATCCCCCCCTCCCTCCCCACTCCTCCCCTCCCTCCCCCCTCCCCCTTCCCTCCCCACTCCCGCCCCCACAGGTCGGCGGCTGTGTCGGCACTGCGGCAAGAACTACAACATCGCCAACATCTACCTGGCGCCGGGGCCGGAGGGGCAGCCGGAGATCGTGATGCCGCCGCTCAACCCGCCACCCGAGTGCGCCCCGCACCTGGAAGTGCGCGCGGACGACCGGGAGGAGGTCATCCGGCACCGGCTAGAGGTGGGGGAGGGGGCGGGAGGGGGGGGAGAGAGGGTGGAAAGATAAATGAAAAGGGTGGGAAGGGAGAGAGGAAGGGAGGAGAGAGGACGAGGGAAGAATGTGTTGGGGCACGAAAATGGGGAAGACAAGCCTACTTGGCCCTTCGCCACCTGCTCACAGCACGTGCCGGTTTCCTTTTCGTATGCTTGGGTGGCATGTGCCCTCCCGTTATACTTCTCTCCCCGTTTCTCCCGCCAGGTCTACAAGCAGGAAGCCGCACCCGTGGAGCAGTTTTTCCGCGAGGCCGGGTTGCTTGTGGACTTTGAGATTACGTCGGGCATCCCGGAGACCATGCCGCTCCTCATGCCGCTGCTGCAGTCGTATGTGGGGAGGCGCGCAAACGAGCGCAAGTAAGGGTCTTTGGCAGCTGGGAAAGGAGGGTTAGTGGTGGTGACGGCATGACAATGCATGTTGACTGTGGATGATTGACCTAGGCTGGGTTTAGAAATGGACTGATTACTGTGGGGCGGATGTAGATGGCGCTTCGGTGAAATTAACGGGGTTGGGATTGCGGATGCCTGGTGGATTGGTCGAACCGCGGCACGATGACCTAGTAGGGCGGTTGGTTGCGGAATCAGCAACGGCAACTTTGGAACCGATCTTGACGCGCGCACGCGCCGAAGCTCCGAGCTTGCTTGTAAGAATCAGGTCTGTGAATGGCTTTTTAGGATTGCCTGTGCTCGTGTGCGGTGCTGTGAATCCAAGATGGAGTCCTGGATGCGCGACCACTATGACATATTGGCGGCCAAACGACTTGACGAAATAACCTTGCCTGGGACGCACGATTCAGCAGCTTACACATTGGCACCGGCTGGTGTACACTTCAGTCGTAGCATCCGCGACCGATTCCTGAGCCTGCTGGCCTGTCTCGCACGGCCTTGCATATGCCCTTGGACCCTTACGCAAGAAGACTGTATATACCAGCAACTGGCAGAGATTGGGAGTCGCTTTCTGGACTTACGGGTAGCTTGGGATGAGCCCTGCAACAGCTTCATCACGTCTCACACGTTTGCTTGCGCCCCCTTAAAGGCGGTTCTGCAAGATATCACCGCTTTCCTGCTTGACCACAAACAGGAGGTCGTGGTCGTGTCGCTGCGCCCAGACTGGGCCCACCGTGAGCCTTTAACTCCGACCACATGCCGCAAGCTGCTCGACGTCATTTCCACCAGCTGTCAGAACCTTTTATTCCCAAGGCAGCCAGAGCTTCCAACTGTGGGCGAAATGGTCACCAGCGGGCGACGACTCCTTGTTTTCGTCGAGGGCTTGCCATCCCCAGCCATCCCCGTACATGTGACATGCTGCACAAGTCTCACAGACGTCCCCGCAAACCCGCCTCATCAGCCACTGCCCCATTCCCTTACCCAACAAGCCCAGCACGTGTGGTTCTCAACCGGTTGCAAGGCCATCTGGGCCAACAGTGACACCGCGGAGGGTACTGTCACCGGACTCCTCCACCTCATCGCACAGCTCCGGCGGGAGGGGCTCCTGCCCGCGCGCCCGCACTGCGAAGACAACAGCGCCACCACCACAACCCCCAGCTGCAACACAAGTCACAGCATGGACACCCCTGCCAGTACCGCCGGTGCTACCACCACCGGCAGCCTCTCCGCACCCCACACCATCAGAACAACCAGCCACCCAGGAGGCCATCGAGGAGCGCTGTGCTGGTATGTCTCTGCAGCCGTCACTCCCTCCCCACGCAGCATCAGTCGCGCGGTGCTGGCTGGGGGGCCGCTGGGCGGCGGCGGACTGCGGCGGCAGGCGGCGGAGCTGCAGGAGCAGCAGCTGCCGCGGCTGCTGCAGGAGGGACTGAGCGGGGTGACCGCGGTATGTCTGGACTTCCCCTCGCCCCAGGCAGCGCGGCCGGTGATCGAGCTGAACCTGAAGGGACACTAAGCTGGAAGAGCGAAGAGCTGATGCGGTGGCAGGAGCGCGGGAGGCTGAACGGTACATACTAAGATGTACATATTACGGGGATGTGAAAAGGGACTGTGTTTGCACATGTTGTGCGGTAGGTCGGATGCGTGGAGTTAGGCTGAGGTTTGGTTTAGGGTTCATGCTTTGGGCACGCAAATGCCCGACGCTTCGGGAAGGTGGACGCGAGTAGGGAACGGTTGGAGAGCCACGTCACGTTTCACCACACTGAAAAGTGATGGAGCGATACCCCGTGAGTTGTCACAAACCTGCATTGCGTTGCTACAGGACGCAGCCACAACAGACTTGTGGGAGCTACCTCCAAAGTTCTCTCCTAAAGGCTTCCGAACCCCAATGCCCACACTCCTAGTAAAGAGTGCGCTCGCCCCCCAGTGTCCCCCCTCGACTGCTCTCCTCGTTGCCAGCACTCCAGCAGCACCAGCATCCCTACACCCTCCACCCAGCCCACTCCCAAGTGAACAGGCTTTTGACTCAGATCGCTCGCCATACGCTCACTCCGAAACCCTTACAGCTACAAAGCTCTACCCTAACCTGACGCCAAGTCCACCACCATCCCCCGTCGAAACCTCCCCAGACTGATGGTCTGAGCAGCGCATGCTAGCCGTTGCTGGCTTGCAACGCACGCTCTTCGGTGTCTCAGCGCGTCAGCCCAGCTGTGCTTCAGGCACCGCGGCACTAGCAACTACCATCAAGACCAGCCAGCACCTAGCTAGAACCGCACACCACGAGGCGTCTGCGTCTGCACGCATCATGACCGTTTCGCCTTCTTGTTTTGGTAGCAAACGCAGATTGCTGCCTGCGGGGGGCATGCGGTGGTTTGAGGGTCAAGGGGAGGCCAGTTGGGGGCACTGGGGCGATGAGCATGGTAGAGCAGGGCAGCGGATGTCAATCCCACGCAAGGCACCAGTGTCTCCCCCCCAGTGTATCCTCAGACAAGGGTTCCCCGTGCGCTGCTGAAACCTACGGCTAGCATGGCCTAGATCACAGTAAGCGGTCAGGTGCACGTGGTGTGAGCTTGCCGCCAACCCCTGCAGGCGTAACCAGCTAACCAGCAAGCATGACCTCCAGGGGGCCCCGCCACACACGCAGCACGGACCCACCGCGACAGTAAAGGCGATGTACACGCCGCCTGTGATGAAGCAGCTGCTAGCGGCCTTCGTGATCTGGTCGTCGGTGGGCGACCCGCGGCCCTCTTCGTGCACGTACCACTCGCCAACGAACCTGCAGCGGCGGAGGGGATTAGGGACGTGGCGGGGACGGGGGTTAGCCAAGCGTGCAACGTCAACAACAGCGTTAATGGAAGCCGAGCGATACAGAAACGCAGGCAACCTCCCGTTGCCCCAGAGGCCCTTATCCGGGACGGCAGGTTCTTGGCTGGAACACCAGCCACCCAGTCTATAGCCCTCGAGCACAATCCCGCCAGTCTGTGGGGCAAAACCGCTGGAGCACGCAGAATTTCAAGCAAACACGCGCCCGCGAGCTGAGTACATGAAGACTAACTAGGATGGACTTGCTCCCGTATCAAGGCAGAACCTACTCGTAGTTGTTTTTGATGCAGATGCCTAAGAAAAACATGAAGAAAGCGCCAAAGCCCGACATGAGCGTGCAGAACGTGCAGCCTGTAAGGACGCAAGGGGCAATCAGCCTGTTAATGGCACCCTCTCCAGCAAACTCCATAAGCGACAATTGACAAGCATCTCCACATTCCGCACGATTGCATCCGATCAAGCTGACGACAACCAGTGCTGCCTTCCCTACCGGCCGGATTGCACATCCTTCTCGAGTTGGATAAGTAAGAATGAAGCCTTGTGGTTAGGGGTTGGCCCTAAATTGTTAAGCAACAGAGCGGTCCAGCGTTGTCTTAAATATTCTCTAGGTCCTGGAACAGAGCTTTTCCTTAACTATCCCGATGTACTTAAATCTGTAAGATGCGATACACGTGCTTCGGAGGCTTAGCGAGACAAAGACGTACCTGAGGAAAACAAGCTCCTATCTTTTCGCGCCCTCATTGCCGTACATACCGGCTTGCACCGATCCTCCGTCGCCAAAGACACATCCGCCTTCTCCTCCTCGCATGATGTTTGATCCCCTCAGTCCGCTTCTGCGCACCTTAGCCATCAGCACATGGAGGTCACCCGTGCCCATTGCTCATCTATGGGTGTTCGCCCCACGCCAGCCCACGTCTGACTAACGATCGTGCCCCCTACACGCATGCAGGCTGTAAAACATATGAAGTACGGCGAGAGCACATGCCCCTACGGTGGAGACCTAGAGGAGGAGGCTGGAAGCCGGAGGGCTGAGTCATCAAGAGGACTACAGACACCGAGAGGACCACACACACCGGAACAGCTGCTCCCTTGCTCAGTGGTTCGGTTGGGTTAACCCTTAGCGACGACTCCCACCAGCTACATCGGCGTGTAGGTGTGCTATTGCTGGCCCCAAGCTTGTTGTAACCTGTTTTGTATCGGCATGCGTGCCGGGAACTGCTGCTGCTGCTGCTGCATGATGCTCACTTGCAATTACCCACACCCGAGTAAGCGCCATCAGCCTTCAGCCGTCACGTGTGTTTTCCCGTTTTCTCATCAAGAAAGCACCCGAATGCGGTGAATGTTGTCATCGCGCATAGTCATCGCGCCTCAGTAAATTACAGTCCCTTTCCTCGCCGCCACCAACAGGCACCTTACAGCGACTGCGGCACCGCCCCAACCCGACTGCGCCGCTTGACTAAGTAGTACGCACACCAACATTGGTGTTGTCCCCAACTTGATCCCGGGTCCTTACTGGTTGATCCACACCCACAGCAAACTCTCGCACCTCATACGGTACATCGCCTCCAACAGCCCCTCACCGCCGTCAACCCAAACACACCTCCATCAGACCAGCACACACATCCTTCCAGTTATTTTAACACACATCCTTCCCCCTCGCGGCCTCTCGCCAGCACCACCGGCTTCCTCCTGAACCCCACGGCTCAGCCGAGCATCGGTTAGCTCCTTAGCTGCCCAGCCATCACACCCCTCTCTCCCCCTCCTCCCTACCCACACCCCCGCCTCTGCCTGCCTACCCGCCCCCCTCTCCCTCTCTAGAGACTTGGTGGCCTCCCAGCAGCAGTCCGCTGCTGCCGCCCTCCCACCTACCTAGTCGTTTGCATTTACTATAAAATGTTCCCCCCTCCCTACCTGCCCTCCCCCGCCCCCGCCCCCGCCGCCCCCTCCTCCCTCCGCACCAGCAGCACCCCGCACTCCAGGTGGTGGGTGTACGGGAACTGGTCGAAGGCCGCCATGCGGGAGATGCGGTGCGAGGCCGCCACGGCCCGCAGGTTGGCGGCCAGGGTGGCGGGGTTGCAGCTGATGTACAGGATGCGGTCAAACTCCTGGGGGGGGGAGGGGAAAGAGGGGAGGGGGCGAGGGGGCGAGGGGTTGGGGGAGCAGGGGCGAGGCAAGGATGAACGGGGGAGGGGCCATGCATGCATGCAGGACATATGGCAGCAGGAAGCAAGTAAGGGGGGGTGCAAAAGGCGCCGGCGCTTGACCTCCGCTAGCCCGCCAGCACCCCCCAGCTCCTCCCCCCTGCAATACCCTCACCAGCCTTCACCAAGAGCTGCCACTAGAGAGGCCAATCAACGCCTTATCCTTCTCTCCCCCCCACCGCCATGCACCTTCAGCATACACACCCCACCTTCATCAGCTGCTCCGTGAAGCGGTCCAGTCCCGACCGCGGCGGGTCCACCAGCAGGGTGCGCAGCCGCAGCTGCCCCCACCCGGGCAGCCCCGCCAGCCGCCGCCGGGTGCCGCCCGACCGCATGGTCTCAGCGAACTCCTCCGCCGCCATGCGAGCCAGGAAGACGTTGGGGGTGGCGTTGGCGGTCAGGTTGTACCTGGGGCGGGGGGAATTATAGATAAGTGCAACAACGGGGGGGGAGGTGGAGGTGGGAGGGGAGGGGGTGGGGGCTTGGGAAGGGGAGAAAGAAAAATGAAGGCAGCGACAACCCATGGTTGTGACCTCTGGTGGAGCCTCGTGCGTGCGGTTAGTTAGTTAGTTAGTTAGTTGCCTCCTCTGCAGCCCCCTCGCCTCACCTGGCCGCCTCCACTGATGATTTGGCCACCTCAGTCGCCAACACGAAACGGAAGTTCTGAGCTAGCGGTATCTGGGGTGGGGGCGGGGGGAGCAAGCGGGGAGGGAGGAGGGAGGAAAGGGCGGGAGGAGGTGTGCGGGTTTGGGATGTTTTCCGGGGTCAAGGGCCACACGGGCTGGCTCCCATCTACCGTACTTGACGCAACTGAGCAGCATATCCATTGGTTGGACGGGCTGAGCGGGTCGTGTAGCCGTTACAACCCTTACACGTGATCGGGTGGTTGGTGCCTGTGTGGAACACGAGAGGCTCTCCAACCACCTCCAACCGCCCCGCCCACCCACCCACCGTAAAGTTGCCGTTGCCGCAGTACAGCTCCAACAGATCGTCCCGTGGGTCGCTCGGGTCCAGACGAACCGCCGCATTGAGTTTCTCCTCCCCCGCCTCCTCTTCCTTCTCCTCCTCCTCCTCAGCAGCAGCAGCAGCTGGATCCGCATCTCCTGCCCCACCACCTGCCGCACCCTTGTCCTGCATGTCCTCAGACCCTGCCCCAGCTCCGGCGGCTACCGCCTCCCCCTCCCCCGCTGCTGCCGCTGCCTCCCCACCCGCCCCCTCCAAGCGAGCCCGCACCCTTCTCCCGCTGTTGCCATCCCCCACCTCCTCCTGCTGCTCCTCCTGCTTCATCTCCTGCTGAACCTTGTGCGCAGCAGCAGCAGCGACAGCAGCCGCATCCCCAGTCCCCTGCCCCTGCGCCTGCGCCGGTCGTGTCACCTCCACCGCCCAGCTCAGCATGTGTTGGCACACCGCCCCGTTGGGCTGCGAGAAGGCGCCCTCCACCTGCGGGGCCGGGGACCGGAAACCAGCCCACACACCATTTGGCCACAGTCACAGTCACAGTCGCACTCAGCCACATCCACACCTGCGGTCAGCCATGCCCAGTCGCAGTTACTGCCAAACAAACCAACTCCACACCGCCCTACCAGGCCCCCTCCCCAGCACCCACCCCCCCCCACCCGGCCCCACCCCCCACCTGCTTCTGCACGTACTCCCGCCCCGCCACCGTCAGCCGCTCCAGCACAAACCCCGCCTCCAGCTCCACCTTCTGCTTGCGACTGCGCCCGATCACATGCGGCGCGCTGCCGGCCGCCGCGGCGGTGGGGGTGGCTGCCAGTCGCGCGCGCAGCTGCGCTGCCGCCGCCTGCCAGTCGGGGCCCAGCTTGCGGTGGTAGAGCAGGGTGACCATGGCGTCGCCGGCCAGGGTGGTGTGGAAGTTGACCTGGGGGCGGGGTGGGGGTGGGGTGGGGTGGGGTGGGGGTGGGGTGGGAAGAGTGGGGATAGGGTCGCCACATGAGGTGAAGGGAAGAGGGGGAGGAGGGTGGGGGCTGGAGGGGTACGGCTGCTACCCCCCCACCCCACTCATCCAACGCGGAGCCCTGTGCCACACAGTTAGTTGGTGCCCTTATCCCTTCCCCCACACCCAACCATACATACATCCGCGGCACGTTTTCTTAGTCGGGATATGGGATTGGGACTTAGTTGTTTGCATTTCTTATATAATTTTACCCCCTTCCCCCGTACCCCCTCCCCCGCACCCCCCACACCCGGAACAGCCGCCCTCCTCAAACACACCCCTCCCCCGCACCCCCCCCCCACCTGGAACAGCCGCTCCCGCAGCTCCGCGCAGCCCTCCGCCTCCTGCCGTACCGCCGCCATCAGCTCGTTCAGCTGGCGGGACCCCACGGGGAAGCTCTCCACGCGCACGCGGCGAGGGCCCCGACTGCTGCGGCTGCTGCTGCTGCCGCCTGCACCACCACCTCCCTTGCCTCCTCCTCCTGCTGCTGCTGCTGCTGCGGAGGGTGCTGCCGCACCCGTGTCGGCACCCTCAGCAGCAGCAGCAGCAGCCGTGTCAGGTTGGGGTGGCGGTGGTGGTGGTGCGGGGGAGTTGTCGAACATGACGAAGTGCAGGCGGCCCTCGCGCTGCTCCACTGTGAACTCGGCGCGCATGCGGTAGTGGCTGGTGGGGGCGGGGGGTGTGGGGAGGGAGGCGGGGGAGGGAGACGTTGGACAGGCCGCTAGTGCGGTTGGGGGATGTGTTAACACGTGCCTCATTCCGGTGTTGCTCGAAGCCATTCATATGCGCCCGGGGAAGCCTCGTACGGCAACTTCAATTCCTACGCTAACCTTTGCTACCAACCTCCCCTCCCCTCCAGCGGCAAAGTTCGCCCTATGTGCGGTGCGTCAAGTCTTCGCAGTGCGACCTGCCTGGGAGGAGACTCGAACACCTCCACCTCCGGAGGGTCGAACTCCTTGAAGAGCTCACGCAGCTTTTCCAATTTTACGCAAAGCTGCTGCTTGTATTGTGATTCGTCGCAAGTCGTGACAGTAACAGGGGTGACAAAGCTGTTGTCTTCAGCCGCCAAGGATGGAGCTGGTGCATTGTTCGACGTCGCGACAGCTGTATCGACAGCTGGAGTGGCACTGCTAGCCATGTTTCGTCTCAGTCGGAGGTATGCTTTTGCTACAGACGGCACGGCGAAATGGGAGATGCGTGAGGATGTGGTCGCGACTTTACCGACTTGTCGGTGGAACAGCATTTCCTACGAATATCGTCGTATCGTGCTACACCAAGGTATCTGCATATCCGCGTCGACGACGCTTGCACGTGGCTGACGATTGGCGACGAGTCGTACTTGTTTGCTGCCGAGCGGGAAAGCAATCCTAGTAAATTGCAAACATTCCATAACCAGAGACAACAGCTTACTAGTATCTGTAATGACACGTTTCGCACCGTCAGCTTGATACATTTTGACCGCGACGGTTCGTCTACTAGGCGACAAGACTTGGTTCCTGTGCGCTTGGAGCGCCAACTAACGCATGGGTCTTGTTGGCCGTACCCTTCCTTTGTTGCCCTGCTTACAATGTCTGACGGGTCATGACGGAAGCAAGGCCTCTCTTGTGCAACGCCTTCAATAGCATGCAACCTGTCCCTAATGGAGGTCCGGGTAGACTAGTGGAGGATTCTTTCTAATGGAGGCTCGGGTAGAGCGGCGAACCCGCCATGCGGCCCCTTCATGCGAGGCTCCCGTCCATGGGGTTTGGTGCCGGGACTCTTGTTCTGCGTCCTTGATGTTCATCTTGCCGTTCTGTTCTGTTGCGACATGTTCAGCGCCAGCTCTTGTTGTGGTCACACATGTGCGAGATGACCTTGCAAGCGCCGCAATGTGCTTCGTCACGATAGCTTCACACAGGCACGGCAAGAGTGAACATCTTAGCCGGAACAACTCCTTTACGTGGAATAGTACACAGTCGTACAGCGCATACCCCAAAGCCACTGCACGCCCTGCAGGGGGAACTTCCATGCGGCACCAAGTACGAACACAAGGAACCCGCAGCAAACAGGCCAAACGCACGGAGGGGGCCCCCACCGCGGACAACGCAAGGCGAGACCAACGTCGCACCAAGTAAAAGGTCCGTGTTGTTGTTTCCTTCTAGGCGCCATCTTAACCGCTTACAAAGTTACAATTAGCTCCTCAGCAATCCGGTATACCCACCCATGCGGACATCCAACACACCACCGGAAAAGGGGCCGCCAGCCAGCCTTGCCCCTGTTTTGAACGAGCCACCTCTTCGAAACCCAAACGTCCGAGAGACGCTCCTTGCTGGGGGCCGCACTACAAGGCGACAAGCCCCGGCCCGTACACAGCAGGGCGCTCTCATAGGACTCGCAGATACCGCCGAACCATCCAGAACCGCGTATGTACTGCTGCCTACCGCTCCGCAAAGTGGGAGAGTCCTTCAGTCAAAAGTTCACCACCGGGTCACTGCTCAATCCTTCTCCCAACGCACACACATCACGCCCGAAGCACCATGCGCGTGTGTATACTACGTGTGTACATTACGTATGAGCCGAACGCACGGGCTGCAGGCTGACAACCTCCGGGTCGGCCCGTCGGCGTGCTCAGTAGCGTCCGCGGCCGCCCCGGCCGCCGCCGTTGGGCACACCCGTGGCGTGCGGCCTCAGCCCCCGGCCACCGCCGCCGCCACCTTCGCGGCCGCCGCCCTGCAGACGAGCATCATGGGGAGAGTAAACGGGGTCAGGACCACTGAAGAGGCCGAGGAGGCGAGCATCAGGAGTAGCAGCAGGGTGGTAGCCAGTTCAGTTCCTAGGCTCGATAACAACCCCCAGTAGTAAGCGCAGTAGGCCCAAGTTGAGTGCCAACGCCGCCCCCTACTACCGCACACCCAACTCAGCCCGTCAGCCCTCGCATCCGCTCACCCGGCCGCCCATGTCGCCACGGCCCCGCCCGCCGCGCCCGCGGCCGCGTCCTCCGTAGTTGTAGTTGTGCCGCAGGCCGCCCAACCCGCCAAACGTCTCCATGTCCAGACGCCGCGCGTCCGCGGCGCGCTGCCGCCCGTCTCCCCGGCCGCCGTCCATGCGCGGCGCCCCGGCCGAGCTGACGGGCGGGCCCTCCAGCGTGAGCCGCTCCAGCGTCTCGCAGGAGATGGCGTCGAAGAAGTCGTCGCGGGTGTAGGCGCCGCGGGGCTTGACTGCGTCCGCGATCTCCTGTAGGGGCAGCAGGAATGCGGCAGTGGTGGAGCGCATGAGAGAGTGCGTGAGTGCCAAGGCAGTGCAGGAGAGGCGCAAGGCAAGGTGGCCCGTTTACTGGAATAGCAAGGGCCCGTTTTGCCGTCGACTGTAAACGAAGACAAAACAGTAAAGGCAGCCCCCACGGAGTACGTTGCCTCAAACCAAGCTGATGCCTATGTCCAGGTAAGCCAACTCCAGCACCCAAACCCAAGCCCCCCTCACAAACCCACCCACCTTTGCAACCTCCTCCTTCTTAAACTTGGCGTTCTGCTCCTCAAAGTTGAAGTCCTCAGTGGGAACCGGCAGCGGCATGGGCGAGGAAGCAGCCGCGGGCGCATGGGCCGCGGGAGCAGCCGCAGGGGCAGCCGCCGGGCGGGGCGGCGGGGGCGCGGCCGGCTGGCCTCTGCCTCCAGCTGGCGGCGGTGCGCCCCGCCCTCCTACCATCTGGTAGGGCGCGCTGGGGCCGCGGCCGCCTCCGCGGCCGGGCGCCGGGCCCCGGCCCGGAGCACCGCCGCGACCACCTGCGATTACACATTGCGATGCCAGCCAATCAGAAATGGCTTCTTAGCCGCAACAAGCGCAACATGGCAAGTGCGGTCCAACAAGCAACATGCGAGCGGGTGACAGGTGGACTGCGGCCCAGTACCCGCAGTACTGTAGGTAGGCACTGCGAATCGCATGCCTGTGCGATGTCATCCCGTGCAATGCTACGTGCATCAAGGTTTCTCAGCAGCTTGCCGCTGCATACGGTAGTACAACCGGCAGCAGCCTGCTCCGTCCTTAACCACACCCCCAGCAGGGCCCCCCCACGCACCAGCGGCCGCCTGAGCATAGTTCGAGGGCTTGGGGGGTGGCTGCTGCGGCGCGGGCGGAGCGCGCGGGGCCGCGGGCGCCACCTGCACCTGGGGAGCCACCTTTTGGGCGGAGGCGGGCGCAACCGGCGGGGGCGGAGCCCTGCGAGAAACGGGGAGGAGGGGAGGTGGAGGGTGCGATTTGGGTCACGGGAACTGGGCAACGCAAAGGGGCGGGCGAGGAGCAGGAGAGGTATAAAGGTAGGGGAGTGATCATGCCATTTCAGACTTACGAATATGCCGGCTGCGGCGGGGGCGGGGCCTGAGGCTGCGGCAGCTGCTGCTGCGGGGCTGCGGGGGCCCACTGGTCCGCACCTGCATCAAACAGGAGCACACAGGGGATTGCTTGGCATCATTCAGGACTAACTGACTGGGCCAGTCAGGGGGTTAACTGCCTAGCGGCTACGTTGGATTCTAAGTACTGTTGTCCCATGGTGTACCCGCTGGCGAGTCAAATGCGCGTGCAGGACGTACCATACACAGGCGCCGAGTAGGACTGCGCCGCTTGTGCAGGAGGCTGGCCCCAGGGGTTCTGAGGATATGCAGAAGGGAAGGGAAGGTTGACAATTATTGGGACAGTGTCCGCCTATAAACGAGCAACCCTGCCCAAGAGCGCGACATGCCATTCCAACCGTCTTTCCCTCAGCATAGACAGAACATTGCATGCAAAAAAGTAACAAAAAGAGTAGCGGTAAAGCCAACCAGGTTACTGATTGAACCCACCGCAGGCAGAGACTCGCTGGTAGGAGCCGGGGCCGCTGGCGCGGGCGGAGGTGCTGGTGCTGCGCTGGGCAGTGTTCCAGGAGGTCCTAGGACTGTGAGGTCCTTTATGTCATCGCCTACAACAGCAAACAGAAGGCAGGGGTTTGGGCGCGCACAGATCGTTACAGCTTGTAGCAACTTGGAGATCGTTTACCAAAGTTATACTGATCCACCCATCTCCATGAGAACTCACCCTTGAAGATGATGTAGTCATAGACTTCGTTACTGGGCGGCACCTGTGGCCCGCCGACTCGGCGACCCTCAGTCCCGAAAGACCTCACTGCAATTGGAGCGTAGAGGGCTTGAACAACCGGAGGAGAAGCATCCACTGCCAAATAAGCGCTTTTTATCACCTTGAGACAGCGCAATGCTGCTCTCCTCCATGTTGATGTTATACAGGATGCCCTCATAGCGAATGTCGCTTTTGGAAACTAGGCTAATGAGCGAGTTCAGGTAGTTCTCCCCCATCTTTGCTGCTTTCGTGGGCCACAGGCCCCCAGCTGTAAGTTCCCTGCAAGTATTAGGGGCACGAAGATGCAGGGGAAGACATGTTGGGCAAAGCGTACGGCAGCAATGTACTTAACCTCCTTTGCGTCTTCTTCCCGCATAGCTTGCCAAAGCCTGGGCTGAAGGTTGTTGCTAGCCGCGTGCAGTCTAGAGACCATATTTCGGCCCTCTTAGGCCAGGCACCGGTAGGCAAGCAGGTTAGCTCCCAACTCAACATGGCATTCCTCCTTGACTACTTTGCTTACCAATGGGAGAAGCAAAACAACGATGCTGATTCTTACAAGGAGTGGTCTGAGTTCCTGGATGTCGCGGAAAAGGACCGCCGGCGCGAGTAAGTGCCTTACCTCAGCTACCTATTGATTTCTCTACTGACACAAGCACGTTATGGTATAGTCGGATGTCGGTGTGCGCCCGTAACAGCGTTTTACTGCGTTTCCCTCTCCAGTCGCATCATTGCCTGGCGCGAGCGCGTCATGTACGATGACTATGCGGTAAACGCTGAGGAGCCTATTGTCTACAAGCGTACCGCCGGGTGGGTGGCCATGTTTGCAAGGGCCGATAAGCAGTCGCAGGGTTTGGGCACCCAATCCGTGCTCTACCTCGTCCCCTCCCTTATCAGCCCTGAGTTCGCATGATTGCAGGTTCGTCTGGCGTGAGGTGGACCACACCGGGACGCACAAGAACCGCAACCACACGGTACGCCCCCACTGCTTCGTGTACCCCCTGACGTGCATACCGCTCCGGTGCAGGTTGTTTGCTTAAGCCTCTTGATCTTGCGTTTCCTCTGGCAATCGATATTGGCAGTAACTGCGCACCTGCTCCGCCCTGTGCCGCACCACTCCTTCAATGCCCCATGCGAACCCAATCATCAGCCTACCACGTCACCTTGCCGCGCCCCGACCCACATCCCGGTACCCCAGCACAACCCCCCCCACCACCTCCACCCGCAACAGCGGTTGCACCCCATCTTCTACCGCGATGCTCCCATACTTGCGCTACTTCGCCACTGCGCCCTCTCCAACCCGTCTCCACAGCCACCACAACCCCTCTCCGCCCCCGCCTCCCCTTCTTCCTCCTGCAGTACATGTACAACCTGAAGTCCTTCGGGCACAAGATGTACAGCCGCCGCGACACGGCGGAGCTGACCGCTGCGGAGAAGGCCGTGGCGGAGCGCGTGCGCAAGGGCGAGCTGGGCGGCCTGTCGCCCCTGGCGTAAAGCACTGGGCGCACGCACGCATGCAGGCGTGCATACCGGTACATGCGTCTGGATGCGACACGCCCGCGGCTTATATCTGTTGTTAGTGTCAGTGGCTTGGAGATGTGGATGCGAGGAGATGTGGAGAGCAAGGAGACATCGGAGGTGGATTGAGGAGAGGAGGAGGATGGCGCAGAAGCGGTTGCAGGTGTGAGGGAGCGCCATACCCGCGCTTGTTGCCAGCTTTTGGAGCCATCGAGGGGTGAGGTTCTGGGGGACGGCAGTGATAGGACTGCAAAACCGGTGTGGTTAGGGGTAGCACGTCCAACGGCTGGGAAGGGTTGGACGGCTGTGTGGGCTGATGCGCCGTGGCGGTGGGTACTGGAAGCACAACCCGTGTGGGGGCTTGGCATGAGGCGGGCGGTCTTAGCGTGGCGAGCTTGAAAACGATGGCGGTGGTTACAAGGACCGTTTAGTAGCGCGCTGGACGGCGGCAACAACCGCTGAAGAGTGTAATGGCTACCGCCTGTTGAAGGCCTGTTGTATCCCGGAAGCCCCTGGTACTTGCATGGAAGTAACTGGCGCTCTACGGTTCATGAGAGCACTGGGGCTAATCTGGTGGGGCCGCAACCTACGGATCCCTACAGGAGCCTACACGCGACCATGGCCGGACAACAGTACTTCCCGCTTCCCATGTTAAATCTCCGTTTATAGCTGTCAGGAAGTGCCTCACTCCCGCGTAGCTGCCGGTAAGTAGTGTTAAACGGCCCACCAAAGTCCTGTGGCGCCACCCCCCCAGAGCTGCGCCTGTAACAATCCTTGCCCCGACCCACATCACGGCCGCCACCACATGCTGCCACCTCACACCGCTCACAGTGCCACCAACAACCTTCAGCCAGGCCAGTCCCGCGCATGAACAGCAGTATCAGCTAGCAGCGCGCATGGGGTTGGGAGTAAGGTGCAAACAACCAAACAGCGAGGGCTTCGGTCCCCGTAGTAGGGAGCCCTACCATAAGTTAGGAGCGCTGGAGGAGGGACCGGCATGGGCCTCAGGCCCCACTTGGTTGCTAGGGAGCGGGATAACACGCCCAACCGGGGGAGTCGTCCAGGAGGGCAAACGGACTTTACTGGGTTGCTTAAACTTGAGTCCCACGGCGACAGCGACCAGCCCCTGAGCAGCTACGAACACGGGAGTCGGCCGGGATGCGCTGTTGTTGCGAACGCGATTGTTGAAGAGGGGTAGCAGGAGCGCGGGTGGGGGTGGTCACTGGGTGGCTGCGGCCGCCTCGGCCTTCATGGCCCGCAACTCCTCCTCCACGTCAGCAGCGCTGAGGGCAGAGTGCACCTGCGGCGGAAGGCAGTGTGGAGGTGGTGGTGGTAGGGGTAAAGAGGAAACAACGAACTGACTGATCTCTTGATCTCAGGGCTTATGCCACCGTGTCTCCCCCTCTCCTATACAGTCCTACCTGGCTGGACAGCGCGCACCACTCCAGAACCCGCTTGCCAGGGTCGCTCGCTGCGGGAGCGGCATCGTGGCCCCACATGTCGTAGGAGTTGAAGATCGAGGTAGCTACCCATTCCCGCTGGCAGGCGTCAGACTTTGCATGCGTATTAGCTGACCGCAGCAGAACTCCGCTGTAGCCCGGTGGTAAATCGACAGTTGCACCTGCAACCGCAAGCAAGGTCATGGTGGAGGCTTCAGTTCTGGGCAAGTAGTTGAAGTATACTATAAGGGAATCAGGGTAAGTTTACCTTTCAGTAAGCGGCCTCTTAGATATGCGGTTTTCACGTTGGAACCATCTGCAGCTGCGATGTTGCTGGGTAAAGTTGAAAAGCCGACGCCAACTTCGCTAGCAGCCGCAACAGTTCCCTTCAAAAGTGCTCACCGGCTACATTTTCGGGCTTCCAGTTTTCATCGGAATCTGCAAGCGTGGTGTTCTGGGCGAGCTTGACGGGCACATTGTTTAAGTGGACATCGCCACGCACGCTGCTAGGAACGGTAATAATGCTGGATGTTGCCATTTTGCTACCACTTCTAATGCAGTTTTGCCCTAGGACGGCAAAGCTAAGCGGTGTTCCCGCCAAAGTACTACCTTCAGACCATTAGTAAGCGTTTTCGCTTGCGGCATCGCGGAGCACCGGAACGCAGTAGGACATAGTGATTATGAGAGGAGCATTCGCATAATAACTAGAACTATGATTTCGCCATGTGCCTATATTTGGAGAATTATGGGCACTGGTCCATCCCCATGAGCCATCATACATTTATTGCACTTTCTGACAAAAGACTCCGCTCTGACAGGTGAGCCCCAGAGGCTAGGACCCTGCTCGGTCTTACACCACGCAAACTTCGCTACATTACTTAAGAAACTGTCACCACTCCTTTCAGTGACGTCCTGACGCATCTTCAAGTTGCGGCGCTGGACCTAACAAACAGGTGCTCTGGATGCATGGAACCCAGATACCTTGCCAGCCCGGACTGTAGTTAAATGCAATCTTCGTGCTCCCTAAAAAGAAGCCCTAAAGCACGCCAGCGCCACACCCACAACACATACAGATGCTAGCTGCACCAACCCATCGCAACTTCATGCTACACATTGTAGGATGAAGAAAGTACAACTGCATGTCAAACGCAAAGCTACCTACGTAGCTAGCCACGAAGCTAGCCGCTGCCAAGCTACCCGTACATTATGGCCAGCTGCAGCCGAGCACCCTAGAGCGCATACCGGTACAAGTCCGGTAGCATGCCACCTGCATGCACGCACAGGTCGAGTCGCTCCTTCTCGCATTCCTTTCCACTCCAGGCTCCCGCTCCGTCTCAACTGACTCTCACAGAGCGGCTCCTCCTCCTGAAACATAAGCCACGCGGGCCGAGGCCAGCCACCACCACCCCACACACGGCGCTTTCACGCCATAACCCACCGACCCGCATGGTGTTACGGCTGCAGGCGCTCCATGACCCACGGGTCACTGTCGTCCGGGCTATTCCGGCGGAAGCGAATGCGGTCGTGCAGTCTCGAGGGGCGGCCCTGCCAAAACTCGATGGAGGTGGGTCGGATGAGGAACCCGCCCCAGTGGGGGGGCTTGGGAACCGGCTGGCTGGGGTCGGAGAAGCGCTCCTGCAGGGCGGCGTTCCTGCGCGGGAGGAGGCGGGGGAGGGGGGGGTGAGGAACTGGGAGCTGTACGACCATGAGGGCTGTGAATCGCCATGGGGCCCGGAAGTTACCGGAACATGGGGCCGGGCCCATCCAACGGGGAAGAGGTGGGCAAAAGAAGAATATCCAGACGTGCAGGGGTGATGGCGAAGAGGGTGTTGGTTGCGTTGCTGCGGTGCGTTGCAGTGGCGGAGAAGCCCCTGCGCCCCCTGGGTCCCCGTGGTGCCAGTAATCTAGGAAAGGTCCTTGCAGCTGTACGACAGTCCATTCCAGCCCAGTGCGCAAGGCCCCACCCCCGCTTTCTCCCCCCGCCTCCTCCCCCGCTTTCTCCCCCCTCCCCCTCTCCCTCACCTGGCCTCCAGCTCCGCCCGGTCCCTGCACGGCTGGCTCTGCTCGCTCACCCAGGCGCCCACCTGGCTGCCCCGCGGGCGGCTGTGGAAGTAGGCGGTGCTCTCCGCCTCCGGAACCTTCTCAACCACCCCCTCCACCCTGTGTGCGGATGAAAGGGGAGGGGGAGGGAGGAGGAGGGAGGTGAGCGGGGAAGCACTGGAGTCCGGAGCGGGGGGAAAGGGGGAACAGCATGTGTGGCAGCATGCAAGGGATGGCGGGAGCCAGGGCGCCCGTGGGGCCCGCCGCAGGTACCGCAGCCGCAGCTGCCGCAGCTGCCGCAGCCGCCGCAGCCTCACCTGATTTGGCGCTGCAGCTTCTCCCAGTATATGGAGAAGGCGGCCCAGCCGTTGCCCAGCTCCTCACCCTTGCGGCTCGAGTAGTTGGTGTAGAAGACGAAGCCTGTACGATTGGGGTGGGATGGGTGGGATGGGATGGTGGGTAGAGAGGGTAGCAACGTGCTAGGGTGGGGGACGGAGGGAAGGGGAGAGGAGGCAGGGAGACTGCTGCCGGCATACGAGCGCTGTTAGCGGGATAGGTACCGACGGTGGGATTAGGGAGCAGCGAGGGGCAGGTGTGCTGGGGGAAAGGGGTCGTGTGCTGGAGGAAGGAGGAGGGGCAGGAGTGTGCGGCGGGGATGATGCACAGCTGATAGAGAAGACCCACACCACCCTCCCGCCCCTTACACCTCCTCCCCCGCCCCTCCCGCCCTCCCGCCCCCGAATACATGGTGTATTCTTCCCTTGCTTCCCTGCCGCCCCTCACCTCGTCTGTCGTACCCCTTGAGCAGCACAACCCGCACGCTGGGCCGCCCTCCCGAGTCGCATGAGGCCAGGCTGATGGCGTTGGGCTCCTCGCACACCTGTAGGCCGGCACACCGCAGCATGGGGGGGGGATTAATTTGGAGACGTAATCCGCCTTAGGCTGGATTTTAGGGATAGCAATTTATTGTAGTTAGTAGCAATAATCAATAACAAACCGTATTGTAAGCTCCATGGCGGCTGCCAAGGTGATTTGAAATCACTCTGTATTGGCGAATAAATGGGGGGGGAGTGGAATAAATGAGTGCAGCAACGCGGGGAGGAGAGGGAGGGGAGGGGGGTGATGCGAGAGGGGACAGTCAGCCGCACAACGCAACCCCGAAGAAGCGCAACCATGCGTTGAATGGCAATGGTGGCAGCAGCCGAGGGGGTTTGGTGGCGGCAACATCGATGCTCTGCTATCACACCTCGGACCCCGTACCACGGTACCAGGCATCATCCCGTCTCCCGCAAGGCTTCCGTTACACACCCACCCACCTTGCCCTCCACCGCCGCTCGGAACCACTCATCGAAAACGTCCCGTGGGTCGCGACCGCTGAATGCGGCCTCCTCCAGCCCGCCTCGCTCGTAGCTGATGCGCATGTCGGCTATCTGGAGAGGCAGGGGGGTGGGGGGTGGGGTGAGCAGGGGAGGTGTGGAGGGGGTGGTGTGAAGCAGTGCATGTGAGCGGGGGATGGGGGGGCCAGGGGAGGGACATGTGCGGAGTGGAGTGGGGGCAGAGAGGATGGTGTGAAACAACGCAGGTACACAGCAGGTATGCCGGAACGCAATGAAACCCTCCTCCCTCTTCCCCCACCCACAGCCCCCAGCGCCAATCCCTCCCCTTCACCGTCATACAGCCTCGTCATACAGTTCATCAGTTTCCTTATTTTTACCCCTCACCCCCCACCCCCCCAACCCCCCCACTCACCCTCCTGGCCTCCGCCGCGGCGCTCACCGCCGCCTGCTCCGCACTGCCCGCCTCCGCCCCCCCGATCCGCACGCACATGGCGGCCCCCGGGTAGGGCGGCAGCCGCAGCTGGAAGCGCTGCGCCAGGGGGGGCGGCACGAAGCGACCACCCAGGTAGTGGTGCGCGCCCTGGGGTGAGGGGGGGAGGGAGGGTGGGAGGGAGGGTGGGAGGGGTGCTTAGAAAACCTGCCACGAGTAGGAGGGTACTGGGTGGTCGTGTGCATGTGGGAGTTGGGGGGGGGGGGGGGGGGGGGGGGGGGGCCGGTTGGGACCCTTTCCTCTCCTCTCCTCCCCTCACACCCCCCCCCCCTCTCCCGCCCTCCCTCCTACCTTGAAGTACCGCGCACACAACTTGGGCGCCGTCAGCGACACCAGCATGTCCGGCTGCAGTGCCCCCCCTGGCGGCAGCTCGCTGTCACCGCCCTCCACATGCCAGCCGCTGGGCACGTCGACGGAGACGATGGGGGGCGGTCGGGCGGAGGGTAGCAGGGCCTGGAGGGCGGGAGGGAGGGAGGGAAACCAGACCGGATGACACCACAAGTTCGGAAAAGGCAGCGGGGATAGGAGGCGACTGGGTGCCACAATACCGGTAAAGAGTGTTGGTTAGCGGCCGCTACGGGTACCCGATCCACGATGGCGAGGAGTTGTTGAAGGGCGGGGCGGGGGGGGGGGGCAGATGCAGGATGGGAGGGAGGTGTGTGGGATGCGGAAGGCAGGGGGGGGGGTACTCGCATCCCAGTAGGGGACTCTTCGTCTTCTTGTATGATCCCACCCGTATGATCTCGTCAAAGGGCGCTCGCGGCTGGCCGCTGAAGCTGAACCCGAACAGAGCATCCACCACCACATCCGCCTGGGCGGCCAGCGGGGCGGGGGAGAGGGCGGACCAGGGCAGCAGCGGGATACCCAGGGAGCTGGGGGGGGGAGGGGAGGGGAGGGGGGGGTGGAATGAGGAAATTGACGAGGCAACTGATGAGCTGTGTGACACGTAGGCTTCACCATGGGGTGCAACCATGGTGGCCTCCGAATTACATTATTGGGGAGGGGGGGATGAGGGCCCTACCAATCCAACCCATTATAAAGCAGTCCTGCTGTGCTCCGTCATCAGTCCGTACCTGATCTGTTTGACCAGGCCGTTGTACAGCGGTTTGTCGGTCGGCTTGGGGTAGCACACCTGCAGGGGGTGGGGGGTGGGGGCGGGGAGGTGATGTGGGTGGGTGGTGTGGGTGGTGATGCGTGCGGGAGGGGAGAGCGGCACACTCAGTTGCTGCCGTCTCTCTCTGCCTCAGTCGGCAGCTATGGTCCGCAGCAGCTGTACGCGGCGCACGTGTGATGTGTACGGCACACCACCCCGCACACTACCCGCCCCTTCGCGACCAGTTTCCTATACACACACACCCAAGCACTCGCCCCCCCCATACCGGTAAGGTCTCGCCCAACTGCTTGCTCCTGTTTCTGCTCAACTGCACACCTACCTTGACCTCGTACCCGAAGTGGTGCAGGTGACGTGCCGCCACCAGCCCGTCCCCGCCGTTGTTGCCGGGACCCGCCAGCACCAGCACACGGCGCCGCCGGGTGCCGGCAGGGGCAGGGGCAGTAGCGGCAGGGGAGGAGGCCGCTGCTGATGTCGGCTCCGAAACCACCACCTGCGCGCAGGCATGCAGTGGAGAGCGGCACGCAGTGGAATGGTAGCCGGTGGAATGTACGGCATACACACCACGCAGAGCTGCTGCTGCTGGTGCGGGTCTGCGGGTCTGCGGCGCGCCTGTTCCCTGCTGCCCTGCTGCCCCGAGTGCGCCCTCGCCCCACCTACCCAACCCACCCTCCCTCCCAGAGACACCCCGCTCCACCCCCAATCACCCACCTCGCCCTACCCACCGGGCTAGCTGGTCTCCTTACCCCCACCCCCACCTAACCCCAACACATTGGAAATTCTCCTCTTCCCACCCAACCCCTGCCTCCCCCCCAGCTCCCGCCAGTCATTTCCTTAACCCCCCCTACCTGCGGCCCCTACTCCCCCCCACCCAACCCCCCCCCACCTGCGGCCCCCACCCAAACCCCCCCCCACCTGCGCCCCCCCCCCCCACCTGCGGCCCCCCACCCCCCACCTGCGGCCCCCACCCAAACCCCCCCCACCTGCGACCCCCCACCCCCCACCTGCGGCCCCCACCCAAAACCCCCCCACCTGCGCCCCCCCCCACCTGCGCCCCCCCCCCACCTGCGGCCCCCCCCCCCACCTGCGGCCCCCACCCAAAACCCCCCCACCTGCGCCCCCCCCCACCTGCGGCCCCCCACCCCCCACCTGCGGCCCCCACTCCGCCGCCAGTGCCGCCGCCACGCCCAGCCCCGCCAGCTCCATCAGCTGCTCCACTGAGAAGCCCAGCTGGGGGCCCATCAGCAGCTGGTCCACGGAGGCGGCGTCGGACTGGGAACTGCAGGGAGGGGGGGTCAAAGACCATACCAAACCATAGGAGGAGGAGGGGAGGAAGGATGGGAGGAGGGAAAGTGAATAAGAAGTCAAGCACAGTCCAATGAGGGGAAGGCCAAAGACCATACCATACCACAGGAAACCACAGGTTAGGGCAAAGCAATTAGAGGAGGGGAATCCTGATATGCAATGAGCCTATGCAGTGTCTGGGAGAGAGGAGAGGGTGAGAAGAGACGGGACGGGGTAGGAGAGGAGGGAAGTGGGGGAAGGGCGCGGGCGCTTACGGGAAGGCTCGCTGCTGAGGGCCGCATGGATGGCTCGAGGATGGAGGGCAAGTAGGGGGGTTAAGGCGGTACCGCTGGTTGCCACGTATACGTTGCGTTGCATACTTCATTCTACCGCCGCTTCGCAAAAACCTAATCAACCACCAGTTCTGAGACCCATCGCGGTCCCATCCCGCGTGCCCATGGGCCATGTCCAGCAAATCAACGATTTTGGCATTGTAAGCGCTAGCAAAGGAGCTTCGTTACTCACAGGTATGAGATGGAGCCGGGATCAACGCAGGCAGCGCCTGCCGACATTGCTGTGGTCACGGCGGTTGTGGTTGCTGAGGCAGCGGTGCACTCGGTCGACATGCTTGCCAGAGTCCCAGCGCGATTTTTTAGATAATGTGCAAAGTTTACAATAGAGGGACCCGCTTGCTGAAAGCGAGTGCTTGTTGGCGGACGAGGGATTGGAAGGTTCACAGCTGCACAAGAGATTGCTCTGTATTGTGCCTGAACTGTTGTGCGGATCAGCATCGGACGCAGGTGTGTAAATGCAACTTTGGCCTGCGTACACACGCAGGCAGCTTGTAAAGCAATGTGAACTGCTTGCATAAAGTTTAGGAAACGCAAAGGGTAACCTCGCCTACTGCAAACTCCTTTACTGCCACTCGTAGCACCTCAGTGACGCTAGCTGGCAACCCTGCATCGAGAGGCATCGGCTTGAAGTATAGTGTACGACCAACGGTGTGGCGCAGCGACGAGGAGGAGCAAGCGTCCAATACATGTTTCTTTTTCTTTGGGCTTTGCAGACGATTTCGCATCAAACAATGCCTGACAGGCCAGCATAACGACACGCGGGGTTGCAAGTGAAATGCCTGGTAACTTAATATAGGACAGTTTCTTTGCTCATTGGTTTTGGTCACTCCGGCAAAACAATAAAGGTATAGAAACGGTAGAGCCGCCGAAAATGGAGGAGGGGACTGGGTCAGCGTTCCGGTTCAATTTTGGAAAGGACGAGTCGGAGAAAGTGGAAGAAGAGCAGGGAGCTCCGGAATACTGCGAGCCAGCGGTGGAGCTCGTATACCAACCGGAACCGGTGAGCGGCACCCGGGTTCGCAGCCGTCGAGGCGCATCCTGGCATGACTCACTTTGGGCTATGGTGTCCAGGGCATACCATTCTACACGGAGGAGGTAGAAATTGTCGAGGGACTCAACATGATTAAGGTGCGACTTCGCTTACATTAAGGAAAGCGGTACACATTTAGCATACTGTTGCCAAGCCCTTTGTACGGCATTTGAGGCAGTTGGCGTACCACACTCTCTGTGAGGGTTAGTGGCGGCCCCAGCCCCTTGCAGCCTCGCCCTGCCCACGACCTTTCACCAATGTCACGCGCAGTTCTTTGTAGTGAGGTTGTGGCCTGCTGTTGTCAAGAATCCCCAGCTCCCCTCCGCATGCTGTAGCCCTTCTTGCAACAACATCCAACTCACAGGGACCGCCACCAACAAGGCCTGTCCTCATCGTTAACGGCGTGACCATCTTCGCCATCCCCCTCCCTCCCGCCCGCCCTCTCTCCCCTCCCCGCACATTCTCATTCTCACTCAACACATGTTCTTCATTTCCCCTCCCTTCCTTGTCCTACTGTTCGTTCGTTCCTCCCTCCCCCTCCCCGCCTCCTCCCCCCCTCCTCCTCCTCCTCCTCCTCCCCCCCCGTCAGGGTATCATCAGCAGCGACGAGGCCGCCTCCATCCTGGCGGACCAGCGGGTGGCGGCTAGCGACCTGGTGCCGGGGAAGTATGAAGGTGGGGGGGGGGAGAGGAAACAACTAACTGACTGAGGCGGGGCAGGGCGGGGGAGGGCAGGGGAGGCGGGAGCGGGTGGCAGGGGCTACCGGTAGCTGAACCGAGCCGCGACCAAGGTGGGGCGTACATGGCATCATACGTTAGTCAGTTACTTCCGGGTACCCTCCCTCCCTCCCACCTTTCCCTCCCTCCCTCCCTCCCTCCCTCCCTCCCTCCCTCCCCCCCCAGGCGGCTTCAAGCTGTGGGAGTGCTCCGTGGACCTGTGCCAGCACCTGCTGACACGCTACCGGCTGCCGGCGGGGGAGATGCAGGGGGCGAAGGAGCTGGGGTCGGAGCTGCTGGTGTGTGTGTGGGGGGGGGGCGCATGGGAGACGGGGCGGGGGGGGGGCGGTGTGTTAAAATAACTGGCGGGGGGGGGCGGGGGTGGGCGGTGTGTTAAAATAACTGGCCGCGAGGCGAAACGTACTTTGATTGCCGAAAGATGTGTGTGTGTGTGTGTTGGGGTGGGCGCTGCTGCTCGTTCACACGCCCCGCTTCCACTTACAGGGCTTTCCTCCGCCGCTCCTCCACCTTCCCACACTACAAGCCTCTTCTCCCCTCCTCTCCCGTATCCACTCCTCTCCTCCCCTCACCTCCTGTTCTCACTTCCTCTCCTTTCTCCTCCCGCCCCTCCCCTCCCCTGTCAGGGCAAGAAGGTGTTAGAGCTGGGGTGCGGTCACGGGCTGCCGGGCATCCTGGCGCTCATGGCGGGGGCGGAGGTGCACTTCCAGGTGGGGGGGGGGAGGGAGGGGAGGAAGGGGTGGAAACAAGGAAGACTGCGGGGGGGGCCAAAAACCATACCACACCATAGGAAGCCACAGGTTAGGGCACAGCAAAGGTGGGGGGCTGGGGGGGAGAGGGGTAAGGTGTGTTTAAGGGAGGAAGGGCCCCTCCTCTTCCCCCCTCCTTCACATTCCATGTCCTGCTTACCTTCCCCTTCCCCCCCCCCTCCAGGACTACAACCCGCAGGTCATCCGCCGCCTCACGCAGCCCAACGTCATCGCCAACCTGGCCCACCTACCGCCCGCCCGGCCCCGCCCCGCTGCCCGCTACTGGGCGGGCGACTGGCGGCTGGTGGGCGAGGCGCTCACGGGGCGCGGCTACGGCGGCCACTTTGACCTCATCCTCAGCTCCGAAACCATCTACAGCGTGGCGGCGCAGGAGCGGTTGCTGGAGTGCGTGAAGCAGGTGTGTGTGTGGGGGGGGGTTGGTGTGGGGGGTAAAAAATTATATAAGAAATGCAAACAACTAAAGTCCCAATCCCATATCCCGACTCATGCAGTGAGTGCATTCGGAGACACTATCCTAGAAACACGCAAAGAAAGGTAACTTACCGAAGTTTTGCTTACCAGAACCTTTGGCGACGTGCGTTAGAATTCGTCTTGCGTAGGAAGACATGTGCCGCGCCGCCGGTCACTGATTCTTAAGGAACGCAGTAAATGGACAGACAAGCATACAATGCATGGAAACGCATTTTGGAAACCGTACGTACCTGGAGATGGAGGGTGTGGGGGTGGGTGGGTGGGTGTGGGGGTGGGTGGGTGGGTGTGGGGGGGTGGGGGAGTGTTAAGGCAACTGGGGTGTTCGTGTGTGTGTGTGTGTATTGAGGCAACTGGTGTCTCGACCCATTCCAGCCCTGGCAAAAATATCCATCCCTACTCTTAAGTTCTTAACCATCCCCCACCGGCCCACCGCTGCAGCCTCCTCATGGCGTCACCCAAACCCCCCCTTCCCTACCCTCCCCCCCTCCCTGGTCAGTTAGTTGTTTCCACTTTACCCCCTTCCCTGGTGTCCCTTTATTTCCCCCCCTCCCCCCCCCCCGCCCCTGCAGCTGCTGCAACCTCCCCACGGCATCGCGCTCATCGCCGCCAAGCGCTACTACTTCGGCGTGGGCGGCGGCACCGCCAGCTTCCGAGCGCTGGTGGCGCGGGATGGCATCTTCGAGACCAGCGTGGTGGCGCAGGTGGGGGGGGGGAGGGGACCGTGGGTGTGTTTAGAAAACTGGCCGCGAGTAGGAACGTACCGGTGTGTCTGTGTTGTACGGCAAGGACACTGTCAGGGGGAGCGAAGTGGTTCAGGAACTGCACCACACCACAGCACATGTACATGGTATCATGCCTTCGTTCTTCATCCTCCTCTTTAACACCCCCTTGCGCCAACCAATAGCCTCCTCCTCCCTTTCTTTTCTCCCCTCCTCCTACCACCCTCCACCCCCCACCCCCACATCAGGTTGAGGATAAGGCCTCGGGAAATGTACGGGAGGTGCTGATGCTCAAGTTCCCGGCGGCGATCGTGCCGTACTTCTTGTGAGCGATGCAGCAGCAGAGGCAGCAGCGACAGCAGCTGAGGCAGCAAAACCAGCAGCAGTAGTAGTGGCAGCAGCAGCAATGCCAGAAGTGGAGTGGAAGCACCTCATGCGGAGCCACGGTGGCAGGCGGCGGCGTGAGGGGACTGACGGCACCGGTTCGCTACACGTCCCCACAACAGCGGGTGCTGCTGCTGCTGCTGCTGCTTCCGAGCCGAAAAGGGGAAAGCCAAGGAGTGCTGCTGCTGCTGCTGGTGCTGGTGCTGGTAGTGCTGCTGCTGCTGCTGCTGGGCCCATGAGGATGGCTGGCAGCTGTTGGAGTGGGCCTGTGTGCCCCCCATGCCAGTCTCCTCCAGCTCGCCATGCCATGTTGTTGTCGCAGCTAGCAGCACCCCCCCTAAGGAATTGGGTTTGGGTTGGGCGTGTTGGGTGGCGGTGGCGGTGCCCCCCACCACCATCTGGGTGGCAGCAGCAGCAGCACAGGGCAGGCCAGGGGAGGCAGCAGGCAGGCGCCCCGCACCCGCACCCGCATCATCATCATCATCTGCTGCTGCTGGGGCTCTGGGGCTCCCCCTTCCCTCGGGGTGGCTGGGGTGTGCCAATGCATCGGTCAACCGCCCCTGTGCTGCTGACGGGTGCTGCAAAAGTCGCTCATCAAAAGCACCTCTTGCCTCCAAGTTCCCCGCCTACATTGGACATATAGGGGTGTGTTAAACGAACTGACCGGATATCGGGCCGTGTTAAACCAACTGACAAACTGACACGAGGGGTGTGCACTCGTGTGGTGTGGCGGGATGTTGGGGAAAGAGCCGGGATGCGGCGTAGAAGCCAGGTCAGACGCGGGCAGGAAGCGGTTGCTAGGGCCCCAGCCTTTCGCACGCTCCCTTTGACTACCGGGGGGGCAGTAGAGAAGGGGCGCCCGGTTTGGCCCGTCTACAGCCACCTATAACGCGGGAGTCCGAGGGCAGTGGAGAGCGAGAGAGAGGGAGAGAGAGAGAGGGAGAGAGAGAGGGAGAGGACCCTGCATAGGACCCTGCATAAGCGGGGTGAGCAGGACGCGAGCGGCTGTGGTAGGTGTATAGGCCCTGGATGTGCTGGTTGTTCGTTCATTGGGCATTCCGGTACGGACATTACGGCACTGACTTGACTGGTTGTTTTACCATTTTACAGGCCTGGTCCCTTTCAAAGGCTTTCGTGTCCTTTCAAGTCCACCATCCAAGCAAATACTCCGTGGCACTTTGAACAAACTCTTGTAGGTTTTAAAGTTAACTGTCGTAGCAGGGGGTGTCTGCTTCCCCAAAGCTAGAAGGGCGGAGCCCTTTGCTGAGGATAGGAAGGTGACCCTTGCAATGATGGGAGATGTGGACCTGTGACCCCATGGTTATGGGGCCACCCCACCCCTTATCCAAGACGCAGGCCCCCCCTTACTGGAGGACCTTGATCTAACTAGAAACCTGAGCCCCTTGCCCCTTGGGAAGGTGACACCTCATTTGAAGCTGACAGGCGTGTGGAGACCCGTGAAGTGGGACAACGTAAGACAGGCACGCTCTCGGAGCAGTGGCTAATATGCACTACCGTATTCCATGCAACAGATAGGCTACCGGTACCAATTCAGCGGCATTCGCCTACAGGCACATGCTCCAGCACAGTGGACCAGTTCACTTCACTTGGCCACCACCAACTGCTGTCATGCAGCAAAACGTGTCGAACCCCGCAGGGTAAGCATGATGTTTCTTTCGCCGGTGCATCCAGCTGATTCGCTCTTGCGACGCTGACACAGCTCGGCGCTACAGGGACCCATGGTTCAACTACGCAGGCCCCCCTAATACGCAACCTGCTCATCACTGACCAACAAGGAGGACATTACCACAAGGTATATCAGCCTGCTACGGTCAAATACCTTCCCTGCCTCTTTAAGCGAATTAGTTTACAGACCTTATCGTAGATGCGCTTTCGAGACACTTTGGATCTTAAGAGTCGGGAAGCTGAAACGGTTATGCACTGCTGAAGGGGCGCAAACAGAGCTAGGCGACATGGGCGGCAAAGCGTTATCGCTTTCTCGATCTTTCCTAATAAGCGGCCTGTTATCATTCCCCATCGCAGGTTGCATAGTTGTACGGAGTTGAAATTCGTGTCCGCTTGTCTCCTCCTCGCCACTTTCCCCTACAAAACGTGTGGTTTTCCCGTCAGCCATATAAGTGTTCCTGTAAACAGGATTTAACCAAACATAATTGTCGACATTTTGTACGTTTCCAGTGATAAGGTATGACGAGGCCATAATGAGGGGCACGAAGTTGACAGTGGTCAGGAGGATACGACAGCGAATAGAATAGCAGATTACTGATGCCAAATATTATATTACGGTAAGAGTGTTTTTTGCGTGCGTGCTTGCCGGCTGTGACTCGAACGGTCGCGAGGTGTCCTGCCTAATTTTCATGCTGCGTCAAAAGCGGCTACTATGTTTGCAGCGGTTACACTATATATAGCTTCTATATAAATAGTTGTACGATTGTCTGCTGGCTTTCGTGTCCTGTGATAACCCAGGTCTCCGTCCAATGGATGACATAGCCTTCCAATCTTGCTGTTTCCAGCCCTGTAGGTTACTGATAAATACAGCTGCGTGTGAGGGAGCAGCTTCGGTCCACCACAGTGCGCGCAAATGGCACGAGTGGTACCTAGTTGCGCCATGCTCACCTCTGCCATTGTAGTCGCGCTTGTGTGCGGATTCGGCTGGGGACCCCAGAGCGCTGGTGAGGATCGATGGTTTGCTCTGCCTGCGTGCTCTTGTGCACTTCGGCCCTTGCACTTACTCTCTTCTACATCCTTCCACACTGCTGTAGGTGCCGGCGAGGTTAGCTCAAGTTCGGCTCCAGCACAACCATCGTCATCCCTGCCCACAGTAGATGCGCCCAGCCCTGCAGATGTATGGCCTCCATCCCCTTCGCCTCCTTTGGCCGGCCCACCCCAAGTGGGCATGCCCATGAGACCTCCCCCGTTGGAGACTTCACAGCAACCAACCGCTCAAAGCCCTGCGTACCCTCCAACTCCGCTACCAGCTGGGCCACTCACCGTGCCACCACCAGCCCCCCACCCTGTCCTCCCACCACCACCCTTCCCAGAGCCGCCCATTCTACTGCCGCCTCCATCCCCCACACCACCATTCCCCCTGCCCGGCCTACCGCCTTTAAACCCTCCTTCTCCCTCCCCTCCTCCTCCTACCGATCCACCGCCTCCATCACCTAATCCACCGCCTCATCTACCCAATCCACCTGCACCCAAACCCTCTCCACAACCTCCACCTCCACCTCCCAGTCCACCCACTCCACCCAGTCCGCTGCGCCCACCGGGGAAACCCTATCCACCCAGGAAACCCAAACCCCCCCCCAGAACACCCCGTCCACCACCGCCCCTACCTCCCGATTATGACTATGCCCCTGATTATTACAACGAAATATGGAGCACCGCGCGACCGCCGCCTTCTCCTGTCCCTCCTTTCCCGCCACCGCCATCACCCGTGCCACCGTTTCCTCCGCCCGGCCCACCGGCGCCTCCTCCCCCAGATCCATCGCCGCCTCCCCCTCGCCGTCCCAGGCGGCCGACCTGGCCCCCAGCGCACCCATATCCACCTTCTCCATCGCCTCCGCCAGATCCCCCGCCACCCCCGCCAAGACCTCCACCTCCGAGTCCGCCACCACCGCCACCTTCGCCGGTCCCTCCTTTCCCGCCCCCACCATCCCCAGTGCCGCCTTTCCCTCCGCCCGTACCACCCTCGCCGACTCCTCCTCCTCCCCCACCCCCACCGCCGCCACCGTCCCCACCGTCCCCACCGGACATTCCGCCCCCGGACCCGCCTTCACCCGCGCCTCCCAAGAGGCCGCCACCTAGCCCGAGGCCACCCAAGCCACCCAAGCCGCCTCCACGACTGCCGCCACCTTCCCCACCAGCCCCGCCTAAGCCACCCCCACCACTGCCTTCACCCATGCCCCCGTCTCCTCCTTCGCCTTCGCCACCTTCCCCTTCACCCCTCACGCCACCTCCCTCTCCAGCGCCTTTCAACCCACCGACACCCTCACCACCCCCTCCCTCACCCCCGCCTTCACCCCTACCCCCGCCTCCTCCTTCGCCGTCGCCACCTTCTCCTTCACCCCTCACGCCACCTCCCTCTCCAGCGCCTTTCAACCCACCGACACCCTCAGCACCCCCTCCCTCACCCCCGCCTTCACCCCTACCCCCGCCTCCTCCTTCGCCTTCGCCACCTTCCCCTTCACCCCTCACGCCACCTCCCTCTCCAGCGCCTTTCAACCCACCGACACCCTCACCACCCCCTCCCTCGCCCCCGCCCTCACCCCTACCCCCGCCTCCTCCTTCGCCTTCGCCACCTTCCCCTTCACCCCTCACGCCACCTCCCTCTCCAGCGCCTTTCTACCCACCGACACCCTCACCACCCCCTCCCTCACCCCCGCCTTCACCCCTACCCCCGCCTCCTCCTTCGCCTTCGCCACCTTCCCCTTCACCCCTCACGCCACCTCCCTCTCCAGCGCCTTTCAACCCACCGACACCCTCACCACCCCCTCCCTCACCCCCGCCTTCACCCATGCCCCCGCCTCCTCCTTCGCCGTCACCACCTTCCCCTTCACCCCTCAAGCCACCTCCCTCTCCACCCTATCCACCCAGGAAACCCAAACCCCCCCCCAGAACACCCCGTCCACCACCGCCCCTACCTCCCGATTATGACTATGCCCCTGATTATTACAACGAAATATGGAGCACCGCGCGACCGCCGCCTTCTCCTGTCCCTCCTTTCCCGCCACCGCCATCACCCGTGCCACCGTTTCCTCCGCCCGGCCCACCGGCGCCTCCTCCCCCAGATCCATCGCCGCCTCCCCCTCGCCGTCCCAGGCGGCCGACCTGGCCCCCAGCGCACCCATATCCACCTTCTCCATCGCCTCCGCCAGATCCCCCGCCACCCCCGCCAAGACCTCCACCTCCGAGTCCGCCACCACCGCCACCTTCGCCGGTCCCTCCTTTCCCGCCCCCACCATCCCCAGTGCCGCCTTTCCCTCCGCCCGTACCACCCTCGCCGACTCCTCCTCCTCCCCCACCCCCACCGCCGCCACCGTCCCCACCGTCCCCACCGGACATTCCGCCCCCGGACCCGCCTTCACCCGCGCCTCCCAAGAGGCCGCCACCTAGCCCGAGGCCACCCAAGCCACCCAAGCCGCCTCCACGACTGCCGCCACCTTCCCCACCAGCCCCGCCTAAGCCACCCCCACCACTGCCTTCACCCATGCCCCCGTCTCCTCCTTCGCCTTCGCCACCTTCCCCTTCACCCCTCACGCCACCTCCCTCTCCAGCGCCTTTCAACCCACCGACACCCTCACCACCCCCTCCCTCACCCCCGCCTTCACCCCTACCCCCGCCTCCTCCTTCGCCGTCGCCACCTTCCCCTTCACCCCTCACGCCACCTCCCTCTCCAGCGCCTTTCAACCCACCGACACCCTCACCACCCCCTCCCTCACCCCTGCCTTCACCCCTACCCCCGCCTCCTCCTTCGCCTTCGCCACCTTCCCCTTCACCCCTCACGCCACCTCCCTCTCCAGTGCCGTCACAGACACCCTCACCACCCCCTCCCTCACCACCGACCCTAATGCCGCCGAGTCCTCTACCACCCTCACCGTCACCCCCCACACCTCCACCACCCTCACTGTCACCACCCTCACCGTCACCACCCTCACCTCCACCACCCTCACCGTCACCACCCTCACCGTCACCACCCTCACCGCCACCCCCCACACCGCCACCCCCCACACCGCCACCACCCTCACCGCCACCACCCTCGCCAGACCACCCGAACCCACGACCTCCCTCACCATCAATAATCCCGCCACGGCCTCCAACACCCCCAGTACCGCCGCCACCACCGCCACCGCCACCACCGCCACCGCCGCCACCACCATCACCTTTACCACCCTCCCCGCCACCACCGTCCCCCCGGCCACCTATCCCAACACCGCCGGCCCCCACCGGCAGCACACAAGCCCTGCCGGGCGCCAACCCGCCTCCAGCTTTGCCTGCTGAATGCATGTCCTTCACAGCCTCAACCTCCGCATGGTGGGTTGCGGCTCCTGCTCGCAGTCGGGCGGCTTTCTTCGTCGTCCTTGACGTCCCCGGAGCGCCCACAAGCTTCTGTGCAATGTGCGGCTGCGGCCTGACACCGCTCGCAGCCACCCCACCAGTCGCCGATTTGGAAGCGGGTGTGCGGATCAGCCGTCTCGGGTCCAACAGCGCAACAGGATCATCATCCCTCAGCATGGAGGTGGGGCCCCAGATGAGCGACTTGCCTGGAAACCGCACTACTAGCAGTGCTGCAGCAATTGAGGCCGCGTGGAGTGTACGGAGCGACGTTGAAGACACCCTGCTTTTCCGGGTAAGTAACAAGGTTGCTTGCTTGCTTGCCATGTAAGCTCTTGGACAGCCTAACTGCTGCGTACATGGCCATCCAGCAGCCGCTTGGCAGCATCAGGCCAACCCTATACACACCCATTTGGTATGCGGCCGGAACAAGTGTGTGCAGGGGTGCCCCTCCTCCTTGCTTGTCACTCTTCCTTGCCCACTGCAGCAGTTGCGTCTGCTGCCTTGGCGCTGTCGTCGCAGCTACGAACCTTATTTCACTCTGTTGTGTCAATCCTGGCGCCGCCGCCGTACAGATCCAAGCTGGCACTCGAATGGCTGAGATCCGGGTTCTGGTTGACCTCACGCCGCCCCAAGTGAGCGCTCGAATCACGGACTCCCGAGAAGTGGAGGAGCGAGTCGAGCCAGCCGCCGCCTGGGAGAGCCAAATGCGGGTAAGCTACTGGATCTCCGGTTCCTTACTTGGTTGTAGTTACTGCGCTACCGTATATGTCGTTCTCAGCGGGCAGGGGCTAACGAAAGCATCACGCACTGGAGCGCCGGCGCTCAGTACTGTCAAAGCGACATATCATCCAATTCTGAAACGCTTGGGAATATAAGTATATGTTCTAAATGAGGGACGCTCAAACCCGCAAGCCTGCTGGTCCATCCCTGGATGGGGTGCATGGGTAACGACATCGACCCCACTGCTGTACCATACCACATGCGACACGCAAAACTGATTGCGCATGCCCGTTCTGGTGGCTGCCTGCCTGCTTGCTTGCAGCGGGGCAAAGGGCGTCGGGCAGTGGTCCTGGAGCTCTCCTTCAGCGAGCAGCTCAGCCCCGACTTTGACCCTGCTGCTGCACTGAAGATCAGCGGGGTCTTCATCACGGAGTGGCTTGCGTCGCCTGACAACACCACGTACTACGTCCTTGCAGTGGGTGAGTACGGTAGTGCATGGCGTGCGTAGTGTGTCATCCATTTGATCCCCATTGTGGTCCCGGTGATGAGGCCTCTGTAACTCAAGAGCCGTGTATGCGGTACACTCGTTCTGCCGTGCATGCATTCATGCATGCATGCATGCATGTAGCAGTCGCTTCCTGAGGCACACATGCCACACATGCTGCAGCTGCTGCTCATGATAACTTGCCGCCATGAGTTACCCGCCGCCGCTTTGCGAACCATGCATGTTATCCTCACGGCTTCCGGCTGCAGGTACTGGCGAGGGCACCCCGAGTTTTGTGCTGCCGGCAGAGGCCTACCGTGACCTGGCGGGCAACCCCGGCTTTAACAGCGTCAACGTCACCTGCAACACGACATCACCGCAAGTCCTGGATTCCAACGTAGAGGGCATCTTAACTAACACCTCGCTTGCAGCATCCACACTCATACCTGCCGCTGCCGGGCTTTCTGGCCTGGTTTCAGGAGTTTCCGGTGGGTATTTTCCATTGAGAGCGAGTGCATGGCCGTAACACCGGCGGTGATGATCCCAAACCCTGTCGCCCCAGCCTTACATTGCACTTTGTTATAGAGGATTGTTAGGGTGCGGCTGTTGTGCATTTGCAACATGTCCCATGGGTCGGTTATTAGTGTGGACACCAGCGGCGCTAGATGCCGAAGCAAGCGTTTGCTTGGGCGCCGCAGCCCGAGGGCAAGGGTTAACGGGAAGTACCGAATCCTGCCATGCAAGGAAAGGGCAAGCGCCCCGAAGCAAAGGGAAAGAGAAAACCCGTACTGTAGACAGCCCGTGACCACCCGGGGAACCCTCCTCATGGGTACCGGTAAATGCAATTCCTTTCCCTGCTGCTGCTTACTGGTGTGCCTCCTCCGCCACATGGACACCCTCTATGCACCTGCAGATTCGCTCGCCAGGGCCCTTTTCGGCCGGGGGACGCTGCTGCAAACCAGCTATCACCTACAGATGATGGCTATGTCGGCTTACATGGCTTCCCCTGGAGTGGGAGACGTGTACAACAAGTACGCATCATACCTCAGGTCGGTGGGAAATACTGTTTGTACGGCGGGTAACTAACGTGCCCTAGGGAAGCAGCTGAGTGGTCTGCTTTCATCAGCTCCTGCAGCAGACCATACATACCTAGCCGCAAGACGTTCGAATCTACAGCTGCACATGCGGGTGTCACAGCACGCAGCACGCAGCGCAAGTGTATTGATGGATACAACCAGCATACAACACATAGCAAACTGAAAACACATGTAATAAATCTAATAATCCCATGGCCCATCTTGACCTCGACAGGTGGAGTCTGCTAAGCTGGAAGGGGCACTTGGAGGCGTTCGACTCGAGGTTTTCCAACACAGAGGTTGTTGTGAATGCTACAGCATTCGCCAGGGACAACATGCTAGGCGCCTGGCCAGTGGCCGCCCACCCCCGGCCGTACCCGCCACCCACGACCTTCTGGCTGCCCCCACCTCCACCTCCTCCCACACTCTCGCTGCCGGGCGTCTATGCAGAAGGGCTTGGTGCGGCAGGCAACGCCAGCAATGGCAGCAGTAGCAGCAGCGGTTCTGTACCCTCAGCAGGCAGACGGCTGCAGCAGTCCCAGCAGCAGCAGCAGCAGCAACAGTACTCCGCCGTGCTAACTCCATATCGCCAAGTGGCATCCGCTCTGCTGCCTGATGAAGAGGCGATGGATGCCGATAGCGGCATCACACGAGCCCTGCTGCAGGCGGCCAGCATTGCAGTGGTTTCAACTGCTTCCCCCCCACCCGCTGCAAGCACCACGGCTGCTGCCGCCTCAGCTCAGCTCTTGAGTGCGTGGCTTCGGAACCAAACTGGCTACAACAGCAGCACCAGCAGCAGCGGCGGCGTTGCGGGGTACAGCCCGGTGCAGTACTACCAGCTCGAGTGGATGCTCGACTCTATCAGCTCTGCTCCTCCTGGCAGCAGCAGCAGCAGCCCCCCCGGAGGTAGCGCTGCAAGCAACGGCAGCACCACCAACGCTGGGTTAATGAGCAGCGACAGCAGCATTGGTACCTCGGGGGCCTCCCTGCAATGGGGAGCAGCAGGCAGAGGCGGAGCCAACATGACCATCGCTGCTGACGAACACATTACCACCACCTACATGGCTGACATGCAGGACTTGCTGTACACTTTGGCAGTTGCGATCGTACTCGTGGCATGTGTATCCGTGCTTCGCTTCATCGCGGCCTTCCTATACTGCTGGCTGCTTTCCTCGGAGGTACCGCCGTTCCTGTCTTTCCCTCGTCTGGAGATGATGGTTGGTGGGCTTGCGCTGGTTGCGCTGTCCTTCTACTCGTCCCTGGCACTGGGAGGTCCGGCTGCTGACTGGGCTGACAGCCGCACGGCATCCATCGTGGTGCTGCTCGGGGTGGTGCTACCGTACACGATATGGCTGTGGTGGCTGGCGCTGGGGCGACTCTGGCTTATACGGACGGTGAGTGACGACGTGTGGTGTCAAGACGACACGTGACGCAAACAAACATAAACATGTGATGCCGTGACTCAATCAAGTGGCGCTCGTTTACATGCATGGATGCGCAAGTGCCTTGCGGATTGGGGTGCTTACCTGGCATGTTCACAGCGTTCATAGAGTGCATCGCCGGTTCGCCGCTTCCTACAGACGCCATCCTATTCCGTCCATCATGCTTCAATCTGCCCCTTTTAACCTAGCCGACTGTCTGCATGAGCACAGTTTTATATACGGTATGTTAACCCCCGTGTCATTGCTGGTGCGAATAACCCCCATGACATACAGGAGAATCGAACACCTGCAGATCTATACGCTCGCGGTCCCCACTGGAATCAGTTCACTGGTCCAATGGTCGGCGATATCCATCACGTCAGTCGCAGCAAAACGGAGAAGCCACGTCGTATCAGCGCCGCTGCCACTCGGCGTTACGGCGTTGCTACTGTTGATGAAGCTCGTGGCAATCCCTCCGAAGATGACAGGTACCTCGCGGGCCCCCATTGGCGCACCACACATGCCGCGACCGGAACCGCTGCGGGCACCAGCAGTCGATCCGCCGCCACCTCGGTTAACGCGGGCGCGGAAGCCCGCGGCGTGAAGGGTGCTATCAGTACGGAGCGCTGGGCGCAAGCGGCTGCTAACAATGCTAACGGTTTCCTAGGGCGCATGCGAAGGAGTCTCCTGTTGCAGATTGGGGGAACTGCGGCTGCTGCTTCCCCTGGAGGCGGTGTCAACAGCGAGCAGTTACAGACCAGCGGCAGTGGCAGGCGTCCAAGGCCCCAAACCATGATTGCCGCCGGGTCGCATGAGATGGGCAGCGGACGCAGTGCAGACGGCCAAGACGTCAGCGATGACCCACGGGTCGGCAGAGCCAGGCGTGCCCCTGCTGCTGCCCCCAGTGAAGCCTACCTGCACCAGCAGGTGATGACATCAGGTGCCAACCAAGCAATTGTTGGCGGACGCAGCACGGACGGCCAGGCTTACGACGATGAGCCTCGGGCTAGCAGGTCCAGGCGTGGTGCCGCAGCGCCCATGGAGGCATTTTCGCACCAGGTGATGACGTCCGGTGGCTTTGTTCGCACCCGCCGTAATGAGGTTGACGAGGAGGAAAGTCCCCCTACCAGCCGGCGCAAGCTGCGTGCCGGCGAATCCGACGCGCCCCATGTTGGCCAGCTGATGACTGCTGGAGCTCATCGCTCAGGACCCAAGCCGCGCAAACCCTCCTTAGATGGTGGGGATCCAGGTCCCAGCAGGCCTCCCAAAGCGGAACCCCCGCCGCAGGGCCCAAGCTACATGCAGGTCATGACAGCTGGCGCCGTCTTCAAAGCCCAAGAGGATGACATGGAGGACTTTGGGCCCATCCGCCAGGACTCGGTCCCAGAACCCAGTAACCTCTCGAAGCCACAGACGCGGCTGCAGCCAAGCAACTCCACGATGATGGCCATGCTGCTGAACCCCTTCGCGGTTCCCCGGGCGAGTCTGATGATGCCGCAGGGCAGTGGCGGCGGTGGGCTGCCCGCGGCAGCGGCAGCAGCTGGAGGCAACCTCCTGCGTGCTGGGCCGGCGGGTTACCAAGCTAACGAGGCCGCAGCAGGAAGGGGCAGGCGGCCCCGGGGTCCCGTTGCTGAGGCCACAGAGGACATGGAGGTAAGGGGGTTGGGCGGTGCGAATGGTAGCCGGGGCTGCGGCTGGGGTAGCTTGGGCCTTGCTGGGTGCATGGCTGGGGAGTGCGGACCTTGCATGTTGCAAAGAGGTTTCCACATATTGGCCGAACTAGTAGTGTTGTGAGGGCGCCCTATCCGCCGTTCTAGTAGCCGTCCTAAAAGCCACCCTAACAGCCAGTCGTGTTGAGCGATATAATAACAAACAAAGCATTTCGTCTCTGAGCTTGCGCTCTGGCGCAAAACTCATCTGCCACTGCAGCGCATGTTCAGGAACAAAACACGCGTCCCTGCCTGGTCCGCCCCCTGGCAATAGTATCTCACCAGCCCACCCTCCCGGTTCGCCGTACCCGACCTGCAGGCCGATCCAAGACAGTCAAACCCGGGCGCCTCCCCCTCACGCCGTATCCGGCCGTACCCGCAGGTGGCTCCAGCGGAGGGAGTAGGTGCCACTGCCTATAGCGGCAGCCCCACCTCAGATCCCGACCTCATGATGGTGTCAGCACGCATCACGCCAGGACTAGCTGGGGACGACGAGGGCGTTGACGAGAAGTTCCGGAATGTCAGTGGCGGCGGCGGCGCGCCCAGCCGTGCAGCGTCTAGGCGGCCGGCTATCGGCAATGGCGACCAAGACGATGGAGATGCGGTTGTGCGGAGCGCCGAGATGCATCCCCGGAGGTAAGGCAGCAGAGCACAACAGTCTATATATGTCCTCAGTGGACATGCTTATTTCCTGCTTGCCTAACTAACCAAGTAAAGGGTGGCCCCGCTTCCTCCTCGCGCTCCCATCCATAAACCATGCTCACAAGACCACCAGCATTACTAACGCAGATGGAATGCTTGCATCATCTCACCCTGCTGGCTCTCACAACTGTCTACCAACATGGGTTGCCTCTTTGCGCCCTCCCCATGCCCCTTTCCTTCCAGTGGCCATGGCGGTCCTCCACTGGACCCGCTCCCAGGACTTCCCTGGTTCGCTCTCCACCGCTACCTGTCGCCCCCGCTGCCCGTTTGGCCGCCGCCGGCCCACCAGCAGCACGGGGCCCTCACCCGGCCCAGCCGACCCAGCGTCGTGAGCCTCACCGTGGAGGCCGCTGATGCTGCTGCTGCTGCTGCTGCTGCACACCCGGTTCCTCCTAGGTTCAAGCAGCGCTGCAGCCTTCGACGGCCGGATGAGGAGGAGATGGTTGTGGCTGCCGAGTCGTTGCGTCATGCGGGTGTGATTGACACTCTGGCTGATGTGGACGTCTTCGATGTGTATGTTGATGACGAGGAGGAGGTGTTTCTGGCGTACGAGTACGGCTTCTACCTGCCATTCTTCTGCGGTGTGGCAGCGCTGCCGCCTGCTGCCAGGCTGCGATGGGATGCGAACCCCTTGGCGGCTTCCTTCGTGGCCCGTTGCCTCATTCCGAGTGACCGGGTGATGGCTCGTTTCTCGTTTTTGTTTGAGGATGCCCTGGGGGTGAGTGCGGAGTAGGGGGTTCCTCATAACATGGGGAGATGGGGTAACTGCTGGGACGGAGATGCACGGAGGAATGATACGTTGATACCACATGCTTCTCTTGCTGCTTACAAAGCTCTACGACTCCTTCGAGCCTGATGCATGCCTATCTACAAATGTGCTATGTGTCTGTATCAGCTTTTGCCTTAGTCGCCTTTAGCTACCGTACTCAATGTCGCCTTGTGCCAACCATCCCAACTAACAGGATCCCAACGAGGACCCACGGGTCGTTCACCGTGCGCATACGGAGCCCTTTGTCCTCCTCGCAACCCCCATCAACTTCACCCACAAGGTCACGTGCGCAGTTGTGTTTGGCTACTTCGGCCTCTACCAGAAGAGCGTGTTGCAGCTCGGACTGCTGATAGCACTGCAGGTGCGTGGGATGAGTGTTAGCAAACAGTCCTTACCAGCAGGGTTTGATAAATAGTGGGTGGGTATCTCGCCTATTGGCGTTTGGACCGTTGGTAGGCCGGGCTCAACCGAACATCTGTGTGAAGCCCCCTATCCCATGCATCATGATCTCCATTCAACACGTCCTCGCCAACCGGTACCCGCCCTTCTTTCCGCATGCTATCCTACTTTACTTTACGGCTGATCCTAATACCGTACGCCCATACCACCCGCCCCCGTCCCCCGCCGCTGCTGCTGCTGCCGCCTCACCCACAGGCCGTCATGCTGGCCTTCCTGCTCCTCATTCGGCCCTACCGGCGCAAGCTGCTGCAGGGGGTGGAGGTCCTGGCACACACGTTCGAGCTGGGGCTGTTTGTGTGCGCCCTGGCGGTGGCGGGGCACGCGCCCGGTGTGCCCGCCTTCCCCACCCTCATCCTCCTGGCTCTGCTCATGGGCACGTTGCTGCTGGTGGCGCTGTTTGAGCTGTACCGGCTGCTGTCGCTGCTGGCGCAGGCGGTCAGGCTTTTTTGGCAGAAGTGCTGCTGCGTTGTCATGGTTTCGGCCCCGCAGCAGCAGCAGGACTGATGTGGGCAAGTGGACAGGATGCGGCGGGCATGTGCCCGGGAAGCGTCCGGGAAGAAGCAATAAGAGAGGTATATGGAAGAGAGGGAGGGCATACAGCACACCCTCTCATTCATCTCCAACGGTAAAGCGTAGCAAGTGTGGTGATGACGGTAGGAGCAGTGGCTGGGTCAGAAGGAAACCACGCAATCGGCGTGGCGTGGTGGCGTTAATTATAAGGGCGGCTTGAGCGCAGGCGAACGCATGGCTGTCGTCTGCAGTAGGGCGGGCTTTTGCTTGGTTTGGGTGTTTGGGGTTAGTAAGTATGGGTTTGGGGCTCTATAGGTGGGTGTGAAGGCCCATGTTACAGGGGCACACACACGCAACACTGAAACTGGCATTCATTGAAAGTAAGGCCGGATCCGCCGGCCGGATATGCAGCAGCGAACGGGCGTCACGGTTGACCTGGGGCAACAGTGCGTTGTATGTGCAATCAAGCAGTTCCTCGTTCACTGCTAGCTGCGTGTACTGCGTGTGCTGCGTATGGTACTATAAGCGTAACTTTGTGTGAAAGGGCAGTGCTGAAAACGCACCGGCTCGAGTTTTCAGATGGAATGATGGTCAGGCAGGGGTGCCCTTGCTGCCGTGTCGTTGCTGCCGTACCTCCAACACGCAAGGTGGGACGTTGGTCGCGGGTGGTGAGTCAATCCACCATGATGACTAACCACCACCATGCATGCGCTGGCATGTGCACGCCAGCGTGACATCCAGTTGGTGCCCGGGATGTGACCCTCTTTCCTTTCCTGGCGTCGCCATTGTATTCATTGTCATCGATCGAGTTCTTGGTCCAGTTTGCTAGAAACGGCGTGCGACAGTCTTTGTCAGTGGCTTAATCTGGCGCAATATTATAGTATGTGTAGTTGAGACCCCTATGGTTGGGGGTGCATATCCGGTGCTCAGGACGCTAGTGTTAGGTGGTGTGTATTGCAATGCGTTGACCATCCTTTGGTTCAGCATAGGGTTCGCGCGCAAACACCTCGACATTAAAATGTAAGCCTAAGGCCAAAATCCTAACCTCGCACGGACTTGAGCTTGCCAGTAGCTTAGGATGGGGTCGTAGGAAACGTAGCTCCCGGGTAGTCGAGTTTCCGGAATCTGGACTCGCACACAAACAGGGGTTACCGGTATGACATTCGCGCGCCGCAAACCTCCCTTCCTTCCACCCATGCCGCCCTGCCGCCCCCTAACACACCTGTTAGCTCCATAAGATGCAATCTAGCTTCAAGCACGACATCCAACTCCCTACCTTCCTGCCCTGCCACAACCCCCCCCCTCCTGTCACAGGCCACAATCACCCGGCTCCAAGCGGAGTACTCCTTTCATACCCTGCCCTGCCACAGCATGCATGCCTCCCCAACCCGCCCATCACCCACCTCCCCGCCCTAGGCGTCACACCCGTGCACCCAGCCACCCTCTCTCTCACCCATCCCCGTGTAACCCAATACCGCTAGGTATCTGCTACCCCTTGCATATCCCTCCTTTACAACCTCCACAGGACACCGCTGACTGAAGCCTCCCCTGCGCCTCTTCGCTCCTCCACGCCCCCTCGCATCCTCGCGCCTCCTCACATCCTACCCCCTCGCGCCCCCTCACACCCCCTCGCGCCCCCTCGCTGCCCCACGTCCCCTCAGGCCCCCGCCGCCAGCGCCGCCGCCACCTGCTGCTGGCGAGCTGGCGGCAGCAGCTGCATGGCCGCAGCCAGCAGCGGGGCGGTGTCCGGGCCCGCCTGCAGCCCCCGCAGCAGCGCCCACGTGGCGGCCCGCAGGTCCAGTCCATGCAACGGATCCGAGGCGGCAGCGGCTGCAGAGGCTGCTGCTGTCGTGGTGGGGTTGTGTTGCTGGTGGTGGGGTTGGTCATGCTGTTGTTGCGGTTGGTGGTGGTTGGATACCAGGGCTGAGTCGGCGGTTGGCGGCTGGAGGCTGCGGTCGAGGTGAGCGTCCAGGGAGGCTTGCTGCGGTGTGGGAGTGGTGGTGGGCGGGAGGGAGGGAGGGGGTGAGAAGGGACCAGCGGCGGGATGAGATCATCATGATGACTTCATGAGGCAGTAAGGCCACATCGGTTGGCCATGTAATGAGGTGCGCCAGCACCACGGGAGCGGAGCGTGTACCGGTATGGCACCTTCGGCGCCGGCGGGTGCGCCCGCGGGGCCACCCACCTCCCCGCCTCCTTGCGCTGCCCCTGCCCCATCCCCTGCCCCACCCCCTGCCCCACTCCCGCTCCCGCTCGCACCTGCTGCTTGTCCATGCCCCTGCCGGACAGCCGCAGCTCCCTGTCCGCCCCGCCGCACCCGCCGCTCTCCTCCTGCAGCAGCGGCGGTGGAGCATACAGGTACACCACTTGTTTACAAACAACACTCAGACAGCCGCTACACAGCGCGCCCCCCACACCCTCTCCTCTCCCCTTCCCTCTCCTTACCTCCTCCTCCAGCAGCCCCTCCTCGCTGCCCTCCTCTCCCTCCTCCTCCTCATCCTCCTCGTCCTCATACTCCTCATACTCCGCCTCCCCCTCGCTCTCCCCTTCCTCCCCCTCCTCCTCCGCCGCCGCCCCGCCCGCCGCCCAGGGCTGCTCCAGCGCCATTTCCGCCGCCACCGCCACCATCCGCACCGCCGCCGGCACCTCGCTCCACACCTCCCCGCCGGCGGCAGCCGCCTGGCGCCGTGTACGCACCCCACCTGCCAGGTCCTGACGCACCCCCCGAACCTGGTGGGTGGTGCAGCGGGGGCAGGACAGGACAGGACGTACGGGTCGGCACGGGGCGGGGCGGGGCGGGTGTGTTGGTAAGGAAACTGGCCAACACACCCGGGTCCCAGTGGGGGCCACACAAGGCCGCACCCCACCCCCCAGTTGATAGTTTCCTCTTCATCCCCCTCCCCACCTCCCCTTCCCCACCTCCCCCTCCCCACCTCCCCTTCCCCACCCTCCCTTGCCTCTCTCACCCGCACCGCCCCCAGCAGCGGGTGCCTGCTCCTCAGCGCCTCCAGCAGGCCCGCCAGGCAGCTGCGCCCCGCCAGCGCCCCGCGCACCTCGCCCCACCGCTCCACCAGGCGGGGCAGCACCACCTGCAGACCGCTGACGGGGGGGGCGCCTGGGAGGAGGGGAGGAGAGGGGGAGGGGCAGGGAGGGACAGGGAGGGGCAGGGAGGGGCAGGGGAGGGGCAGGGAGGCAGTGGAAGAAAGTATCACAGCAGCAGGCATCATCTCGTCTTTCCAACCCTCACTCCTTCCTCACCCCCCCTCCCACTTTGCTAGGACAAGTGCCCACTCCGGCACCGCCTTCCCAACCCCACACCCACTGCAAGCTCGTAAAGGCGTGTACTTCGCAATCAGGAACGCCAGGGCTGTTGTCTACCTGCCCCTTACCCCACCCCCCACCCCGCGCCCCCCACCCCACCTCCGGGCACCGTAACGCTCATCCCAGCCAACGCCTCCACCCATCCGCCCCCGCCGCCCGCCACCGCCATCAACCCCAGCGCCGCCAGCAGCCCCCCCACCAGCGGGGACACATTGCTGGCAGCCAGCTTTGCCGTACATGCCGCCAGCAGGCCGCCCAGGGCGGGTTGTACGGCAGCCCTCGAGGGCAGGTGTCGTACAAGTGCCGCCGCGAGATCTCCCGCCAGGCAGGTGCCGTACTCATCCGCGGCTGGATCCAGCAGGCGGTGTGTGGCGGTGAGGAGGGCGGAGAACACGGCGTCTTCCGGGGAGGAGGAGGAGGAGGAGGAGGAGGAGGAAGTGGCGGGGGCTGGGGAGGAGGAGGAGGAGGGGGTGGAGGGGGAGAGGAGGAGGGAGGGGGCGGCCCAGGACAGGAGGTCCTCACGCCCTGCTCGGAGCTGTTGGGGTGGGGTGGGGTGGAAAGGGAGTGAAGGAGGGTGGGGGAGGAAATTAGTAATAAGTTGGGTGAAGATGGTGTAAAGGAGATACCCAAGGAGCCGCAGGGCAAGTGAGTGGGCCGAGAGCGGCAGCAGCAGCAGCCCACCAGCAGGCACCATGGGTCGTCGCAGCGGCACCAGCGGCCGCATGAAGCCCTCCGTAACCCCCCGTTCCCTCCCCCTCCCTCTTCCCCCCCACACCACACCAAGCGTGCCGTCGTAACTGCCATTCTCGTTCAACACGGTTAGCATTCTCCCTCCCCCTCCTCTCCCCCCTCCCCCCCCCACCAGCTCCACCAGCAGCTCCGCGGCCCCATGCGCCAGCGCCCCCCTGGAGTCGTCCAGGCCCGCCCGGCTCCCCCCCGGCAGCAGCTGCAGCAGCGGCCCCAGGCAGCCGCCCGCCACCGCCGCCACCACGGGCGGGCAGGCGGGGCGCACCAGCCGGCTCAGCAGGTCAAGACAGCCCTCCAGCAGGCCGGGGGGCTGGGTGGGGGGGAGGAGGAGGGGGGAAGACGAAGAGGAGGATGGAAGGAGGGAGCAGGGGGGAGGTGAGGGGTACGAAACGGGGCGACAGTGATGCACCCCGCGGGCATGGAGGGCAGGAGGCAGGCTAGGTGGACACGCCTTCAGCCCCCTGCCGCCTCGACCCCGCTACACCCCGCCCCCCCTCCCCACCCTCCCTCACCGCCTCCTCCGGCCGCTGCACCACCCCCGCGAGCACCGGCAGCGCCCGCCCCGCCAGCTGCCCCATGCAGGCGGGGATGCGGGCCAGCGCCCCCAGCAGCTCCAGGGCGGCGGAGCTCACCAGCGGGTCGCACACGTGGCGGGACCACACCTGGAGGGGGGGAGAGAGGGAGGGGGAGGGGCGGAGGGAAGGGGGGAAGAGGGCGGGCAGGTGGGGGAAGAGAGGAGAGGTTCTAGCATGCCAAGAGCCGCCAACCCCATGAGCGGCCTACACCTGTAGGAAGGAGGCTACACCTCTCACACCCCGCCCTCCCCCATCATGCCCCCCCCCAAACACACACGCACCCACGTACCTCCAGCACGGGACCGGACAGCGCCGGCAGGGCTCGTGCGGCGGCCTCGGGGTCAGCCTGCGGGTGGGTGGGGGACAGCGGGTGGAGGGCGGGTGTAGGGGGGAGGGGGTTACCAGTAGCAATTGGAGGAATGGAAAAGCAGTGCCGACCTCACGCCCCTCGCCCCTCCCATTGCTTTGGTCTTTTCCTAAACGTCCCTCGCCAACTTGCTTCGCCCTTGTTTTCCCGTCTTCCCCCGCCCACCCGCCTGCTGCCCACCCCCGCCCCCCACCTAATCCAGCCTAATGCGGAATCTTCATCCCTGTAAACCCCCCACCTTGACGAGCGGGGTGAAGGTCTCCAAAACCAGGTTCAGCGCCTCCTCACCCACACCCTCGCACCCACCCCCTCCGCCTCCGCCTCCTGCTCCTGTCCCCTGCCCCGCACCCCCCAGCATCAGCAGGTCCAGCAGTCCGCCGTACAGCTGGGGTGTGAGGGGGGACAGCACGGAGGGGGGCACGCGGGGGGCGAGGGAGGCCAGCGCCCGGCAGGCGCCTGGGCGAGGGGGAGGTGGGAGGGAGGCAGGGAGGGGTCCGGGAAGAGGGAGAGGGGTTGAGGAAGGGCGAGGGAGGGCCATGCGGCGAGTTCTAGTGAGGTTGTGGACCCGCAACCCACGCACGGTGCAGGTGTGTATGTGAAAGCTCTGCATGTCCACTGCCTGTCCTCCCACCCCCCACCCACCTATCTTGACGGGGGGCGGCAGGCCGCTGCACAGCCCCGCCCCCGCCGCCGCCAGCAGCGCCGCCCGCTGCTCGGGTCGCAGCAGCGGCTGCAGGCGCGCAGCCAGCCACATGGCACGACCCACCAGCAGCGGGGGGCAGCGGGGGTCCTGGGGGGGAGGGGAGGGGGGGGGGAATACACAGCCAGACAAGTGAACAGAGGTTGCGCAGCGGGTGTCTGGGGTGTAATGGTAAAAGGCAGGCCGCTCCGCCGCCGTCACCGGAGCAGCGGGTAACAGGGCTCCTCCCCACACACAAAAGCCTGAGTTGCGTGTTACTACATTAGTGTGCTCATTGCGGGACTTGGAATTGGGACTCCGTTGCTGCACGTCTCTTTTATCCTCCCCCCCCCCCACCTCCCCCCACACACACACCTGCAGGTCCCCTCCCAGCACCGCATCCACCACCCCCTGCAGCCGCCGCGACACCGCAGCAGCCGCAGCCCGCTGCCGTGTCCCCCCACCTCCACCCCCGCCCCCCGCCTCGTCCCCCAGGCCGCCGGGGAAGGAGGCGGCGCAGCAGCCGGCGGCCAGGAGTGCGGCTTCCCGCAGCTTCCACCAGCCGACCTGAGGCAGAGGGAGGGGGAGGGAGGGAGGGAGGGAGGGAGGGAGGGGGAGAAGGCGGTGAAGCAGGCGACAGAGAGGAGGAGAGAGGGGTATGGCACTCAAGCACACAACCGACGTCTTTCAAGAGGCAATGGGAAGAGACAGTGGGAAGAGGCAATGGCAGGTAAGGGCGTCCCAAGGCGGGTTGGTGGGTCTGTCTAAGCCCCCCCCCGCCCCCCCCCCGCCCTACCCTGCCCGCCGCCCGCTGCTCCGCCGCCTCCCGCATGCGCGCCTCCACCGCATCCATCACCGCACCCGCGGCGTTGCAACCAAACGCCTGCAGCAGAAGGTGGGGGCAGCAGGGGGGCAGGGGGGGGGATTTGGAGGGAGCCAGAAGCAGCAGCAGGGGCCGAGGGGGAGGGGCAGCAAGGGCAGCAAGGGAAATGAATGAGAGTACCAAAACCGGCCCGGACACGGCGACATGCAGGGCATAAGGCATAGGGCATAGGGCATAAGGCATAAGGCATAAGGCTCGCCCCCGCCCCCACTCTCCCCCCCCCCCCGCCCCCACCTGCATGACCGAGTCCAGCAGCAGCTCTCCGCTGACCCGCACCGTGAAGGTGGAGTCCTCCTCGTCCGCCACGTACTGAGACGCGTTGGAGGCCCACTCAGAGGCCTGGCGGGCGGTCATCTGGGGGGAGGCCGGGGGGGGGGAGAGGGGAGGGGAGGGGAGGGGTGGACAGAATGTTTAGTGGAGTTCGTTACTGTTGTTGAACGCGTGAGTAAGAAGGGGCAGAGGCTAAGAGGGGGCTAGGCCTAGACCTGCATGTACGACACCCCCAGCAGCGCCCTACCTGCATGTACGACACCCCCAGAAGCGCCATGTCGGGCAGTGCGGGTTTCATGAGGCGGGCTGCTCGGGGCTGCCCCACCAGCGCCATCAGCAGCTCGAACAGCTGGCCGGGGGGAGGAGGGGGGAGGGAGGGAGAGTGGTTAGGAGGGGAGGGAAAGGGTTTCCAGGCGTTGTGTTAGGGTTTATTCGCAAGTGATTGGTGGGATTGAGGCGCAGGCAAGGGAGAGGACACCGCGTCCTTCGTCCTTCGTCCTTCCCTCCCCGCAGCCCTAAACCTCTCACCCCCGGCCCCCCTCCAGTTCTTCCCCTCGACACCCCTCCCCACTATCACAGGGCCTGGGCTCCTGGTCTTCCTTCTTCTATAATACCTTCCCCCCCTGTCCCCCCCCCATACACACCTGCGCCAGCAGCGCCTCCAGGTCCAGCGTGTTTCCCTCCGCATCCACCTCCGCCGCCACCCCTCCCTCCTCCTCACCCGCACGCCCGCCCTCACTGGGGGAATACACCAGGTGCAGCTGAGGGGGAGAGAGGGGAGGGAAGGGGAGGGGAGGGGAGAGACGGGGAGGGGAAGGGAGGGGAGGGAGGAGGGAGGGGGAGGGAGTGCGGGGAATGGGGAGACATGGTGCAGCGGGAGGGAGGGCGGGGCCGGCACGACCTGTGGGGGTCCACGTGTCGCCTCCCACCTAGCTACTACACCCGCACTACTGCCCCCCGCCCCCCCTAGGGCTTGTTATCTAGCTTACCACGGTCACACCCATTGGGAATCCTTCTTTCCCCCCCCCCCCCCCCCCACTGGGATGCGTGTCTTTAGTATAGTGTCTCCGAATGCGCTCACTGCATGAGTCGGGATATGGGATTGGGACTCGTTGTTTCACTTTATGTAATTTTTCCCTCACCGTGTAGCAGCTCAGCGACTCCGCGAACATGCGCCAGCAGGCCGCCAGCACCGGCTGCAGGTGCGGCTGCAGCGGCCGGCTGAAGTACGACATCAGCTGCGTGAGGCACTTGAGGCACAACATGCGGACGGACCAGCCGGAGGAGTCCTGGGGGGGGGGGAAGGGGGGAGGGGGGAGGGGGGAGGGGCGGAGAGGGGGCGTGTGGGCCGTGCCGGCTTGGGGCTTGGGCAGGGGTTGATTTGACCAACCATTATTGTAGTGGTTTCCCCCTCCCTCCTTTGCTCCCTCCCTCCCTCACCACTGCTGAATGCCCACCCCCTTCTGTCCCCTCCCCTCCTCTTCTCCCCCCCCACCTCCGCACTGAGCTGCGCCGCCACCTCCGCGCACAGCAGCGGCATCCAGGGGGCCACCAGCGGCACCAGCAGGTCGCGAACCTGGGGGGGAAGAGGGGTGGTGGGGCGGGTTGGAGGTGGCGGGAGGGGAGGGAGGGCCGGGTGGAGCCTGGAATGGCAGTGACAGCACCCTTCGCAGTGCGAAACCGCGTATAAGCCCCACCAGCTGGCGACCACACCTCTCTCGCCCCCACCCCACCCCTAGCCACCCCCTTCCCACCACAAACACAAACACCCACACTCACTCCCTTCCCCCACCTGCCGCTGGTACACCCCCGACATGACTCCCAGGCAGCGCAGCACGTCATGGAAGATGGACAGCGCCGCGGACCGCAACTCTGCAGAGGCAGTAGCGGTAGCGGTGACAGCGCTGCTGCCGCTGCCGCCGCCGGGTGTTCCTGCTGCTGCTGCTGCTGCCGGCTGGGCGCTGGCCACCTGCAGGAGCTCCGGCAGCAGCACCTGGGCCACCTGTGAGAGGGGGGGGGCGGCAAAGACCATACCAAAACATAGGAAACCACAGGTTTGGGCAAAGCAAGGGGGGTAGAGGGGGGGGGAGAAAGAAGAATGTCGTATGTGGGGGGGAGGGGCAAGGATTGAGAGGAGGCAGGAAGGGGAAAGAGGAGGAAGAGGATGGCGCTGTGAGGGTAGACACGGCCGACATGTCCGCGGGAAGCTGCAAAACAGGTGGGGGACATCCACGTGCCTGAGGGAGCTGCTGCTCGTCGATATCGTCGCTCAGGAGTGACAAGCATCGGATGGCGCCCTGAACGAGAGTTGTGTTGGTGCTCCGCTGCGTGTGGATGGCACCGACCAGGTTCTCGATAAGCCCGGGCCAACCGTCAGGATCGGTCTTAGATATCGCCGCGATGCACATAGAAACAGCTGTTCGGACTTTGGAGCTTGCATCCGCCAGGCCGGCCGGAAGAATGGCCTGGATGTGAGCCCTTTCCTCGCGCGACAGCTCCGGAGCCTGGAATTTCTGCGCCTCCGACGACCAATGTTTCGTAATTATCTGCTTCAAGAGCACAGCTGCCAGCTGCCGCACGCCCAAGTCGTTGTTCGTGAGGGTACCATCGGTGGCGAGGGTCGCAAGCGTCGACGCGAAGCCCGGATGGTGCACACCCGATTCAAGCTGTTGCTCAGCTGATTTTCGTGCGCTCCCGTCAATTGAGTATACACAAGTCTGGAGGCAGCGCACGACGTGCCCGACGGCTTCACTTCCGCCGTCGAGGGCCATCGCTCAAAGCTAATCAAACCTACGAAAGCATAAATTGATCACCTAGTTCAGCGTTGGTCAAGCACCCGACAACATGCGTGTTGGTTTCTGGAGGGCCAGCGCGGCAAATTCCAATTGTCGTAAACGTCGCCGAATGGATATCGCGGCCATGTGATCATGCAGTCCATCTTCTATCCGTTTAAGACACTCACATAATCCTAAGGGCTGGGGTGAAGACAGCTTCTGTTGGATGTCCGAGCTCTCGACGGCTTACTTGCAGCATGCGCAGCTCTGGACAACCGGAGATCCTAGAGCCCAAAGCTGACCGCCGCGTTGCCTGAGCTCCTGTTATCAGACGTCATTTGGTTCTTCGAGTTTGGATTTAATGCCCGGCTTCTTGACAGTGCCTAGGCACTGCTTGCATACATGCGGTACACATGTTTGGGTTGCCGGGACTCCACAGAGACAAAGACAGCAGGCTAGGAGCCTACCAGGCCCCTGGAAAGAACATGGTTAGCTCAGTCTCACAGAGCAAGCATCCTCTCCGCACAAGGCTGCATTTATTGCCGTGCATGACAAAACGGGGAACATGCAGCGTAACATAACCTGGACACACATCTTCATGTCGCATAATATCCACTCGATAAACATCACACACACACACTGTACCGCACTCGATAAACATCACACACACACTGTACCGCTCTGACCTGGGATACTGTACATGCACACAGTGCCCATCACTGCCTCATTTCCTACAATACTCGCTACCGCTACTCGGTCAAAATTGTGCGGCCTTACTCGCCTCATCCCAACCAGACCACCAGCACACCGCGCTCAATGTTCTGCCATCCAATGTGCCAATGTGCGCCGTACCATCCGCACGCCCATGCAAGCAGCGAAGTGCCGTTCCTGGCTCGTACGGACACAGGGGCGTGCAGACTGTAGCCGTAATCGCCTCGCAGGCACACACACATTCTCTCGCCCAGACCCTCACACGGGCACCTCACGCGCAGCAGCAAGGTCATGCGCACAAGCAGCGCTTTGCAGCACCGCATCCCTCTCTCCGCTCCGCCCTCAGCTCTCCACCATCGTTACAACAACACGCAGCAGCGCACCTGTCAGGACCGCACCCCCCCCAGCGCAGCACAAGGTCCCCACCACACCCCGCCCCGCCCGTCTCCTTACCACCAAGGTACGGTTCCACTCATCCATCCTCTGTACTACACCCACACCCCACCCTCCAGTGATCCCCCTCTGTACTACACCCACACCCCACCCTCCAGTGATCCCCCTCTGTACTACACCCACACCCCACCCTCCAGTGATCCCCCTCTGTACTACACCCACACCCCACCCTCCAGTGATCCCCCTCTGTACTACATCCCCGGCGGCGGCTTGCTAGCCGAGCCGCCCAGGTAGCACCAGGCGGCTGCGTTGAGTGCCAGCACCGCCCAGGGGGTCACCGCCTCCACGAACTGAGGATTGGGGGGGGGGGGAAATTGAATGGAAAGTGAAGCAACGGAGAGGGGGAAGGGTGGGAGGATATAAACTGAGCTGCGACCGGCGACGCGCCCGTATAGCGTGCATGCAGGCCGCAGTCGCGGCCGCCCGCCACAACAGCCACATTACGGGAAGCACGAACCAAGTATGCAAACCTCGCATGCTTATGGCCACCAACGCGCCATCCGCTGAACCGCCAGTGCACCCCTGCTGACATCGCTCCGCTCCAGCCCTCCCTCCCACCCTTGCCCCTACCCCCGCCCCAGCCTTCCCCACCCTAGCCCGCCTCGCCTGCCCTCTTCCATAGTTAACTTCCTCTTCACTCTCCCCCTAGTTTACCTAATCTCCCCCTTTTCCCACCCTAGCCCACCCTTTTCCCAGCCCCCACCCACCTCCTCCTTCGCCTGGTAAGGTGTCAGGTGCCGCCTGTGGGAGGATGAGGGCTTGCCGCCCGGCGCCTCATGGCCAACCCCCTGCGTGCCCCCTGCATGCCCTCCACCAGCACCACCAGCACCACCCAGTACCCCACCGCCACCACCCAGCACGGGTACATAGGCCGCCAGCACCCCGCCAAGACCGCCCATGTAGCCTAGCTGCTGCTGCGGTTGCTGCTGATTTGATGAATCCTGCATGGCCTGCTGTTGCTGCTGTGTGGCCGGTAACCGTTCCTGCTGCTGTTGTGACTGCTGCTGTTGCTGCTGTGGTTGTTGTTGCTGTTGTTGCCCCAGCTGCTGTTGCTGTGGCTGCTGTTGTGCTGCCTGCACCTGCTGCTGCTGCTGCCTGTGCGAGGCGCCGAACGCCTCGTTGTTGACGGCCTTCATCAGGCGCTGCATCTTCAGGCTGGGGGCGCTGGCGGGAGCGCTGCCGTCGTCCCTGGCGACCCACACAGGAAATAGGGGGAACGGACACACAGGAAGCAAGGTAAAGTGGTTTTGAGGGTGCGAGTGCGGCAATAGACAGCGCGCGCAGGCGAGGTGCCGAACAGACGGCCATGATTGCTAGAATGCGGCGGGGAAGGCGCGGTTATCCATGGTCCCCACCGCAATGTATGTACGGGCTGCTGCAGCCGCATGAAAAGAAGCAGCACCCCAGGCATCCGCACCCACAGCACCCGTGAAGAGCACCACCCGTTCACCTCCAGTAGGGGCACTTGTCCCGCAGCGAGCTCTCCGGCACACCCAGTCGCAGCACGGGCCGCAGCAGCTCCAGTGCCTCCGCCCACGTATCCAGCAGCCAGCTCACCGCGGGTAGTTGCAGCACGGACGGCTTCTGGGGCCGCACCAGCAGCACGTTGAAGGAGGGCTGCAGCGGCAGCCGCTCCGACTCCGGGGAGGACATTGTGAAGGACATGCGGGGAGGCGGCTTGCCGGCCTTGCCGGGCGGGCCTAGCGTGAAGTGGTTGAAGTCGTGGTGCACGATTTTGTATTTGTCCATGCCTGGTGGGCGGGATGCGGATGGTGGGGGTGGGAGTGGGTATGGGTGCGGATGGAGTGGGAGGATGGGGAGGCGGGAGGGTGTGGGAGGGATGCGGATGGGAAAGTAGAGAATCGCAAGGCAAAGGTGGGGAAGGGATGGGAAGGAGCATTTGACGAGGATGGGTAGGGATGATGGTGAGAGGCGAAGGAGCAGGTAGAGAGCGGTTGGGTAGGTAAAAGCACCGACGACGGTGACACATAACTTTTGAATCCAGATAAGCTGAGGGGTCAAGCATTCATGTGCTTAAGCGTTCTTACCGACATGGGAGTGCCTATGTGCGTCAGCGCCGAAGACCGTCATTGTGGAGTACGCGCCCTGGTTGCTCCTAACGCGCTCCCTCGGGCTTCAGTAGCATTCAACCATGTAAAGCCCTATCAAACGGTGCAGGGCTGGTAATTGCAATTAGCAGCTGGTGGAAAAAGCGACGCAGCGAGGAATGTTCTTTGCAAGTAAAAGTAACCGGAGTTAACAAGGGAACAGATACATCTAACCGTAACAGTGTTTGATATTAATGCTACTGCTTTAGGAGTGGGGGCGACGCACGACAACCTGCAGCTCATCACTCCTTACAGACAGTTGACGAAGCTGTACTTGTTCACAGGGTCGATGCAGTTATATGCAAGTATGCGATAACGCATAAGCTGACCGGGAATCCTTTCTTACTTGCTGCCACTTACGTTGCTTCAATCAATACATAAGAGGTAGCATTCTATGAGGGGGGCGTTGCTGCCCCGCGGCTGCCCAGGCGGCTTGCGTGGGTCAGCTTCTGCGGTTGCAGATGTATTAGCTGCGCCGGTTCGCGCCGTCGCTGGAGCAGCCGAAGGCGACCCATCACCGGAACTGCTGCGCACCGCCGACGGTCCTACTGAACAGAGTTGCAACTTAAACACTCAGTGCAGGACAGCAGAAACATCTAGCACCTGCACTACTCCAAGTTTACTGGCGCTCAGAAGCGCAGCCGATGCCGGGCCCATAGCAAATCCGCTCGCGGCGCCGCCCGAGAGCTCTCGGCCAGTAAGCGGCTTTACGTGGACAGCAACATCATCCATAGCATCTCAGCTTCCAAACCGCTGCTCATCGCTCTCGCCTGCGGGTCCTCGTCAATTGCATACCGGGCACGGCTCTGGCCGCGACCTGAGCCCTATTGCTCGCTCTAGCCTAGGCCGTCCGCACGCTCCTGGCCCCCTTGGGCGGGCCCAAAGCGTGCTAGCGGAGGACACTTGCCACGCGGCCGCGCCTAACCCCCCTGGTCACGCTGCCTTGGCCTCTGCTGCCTTTCCTGAGCCGCAGCGTGCAGCAGCTTCATCAGAGCTCCCACCTCAGGGATATCTGTACGTACGTGGCGGGAATGGATCAGCTGCTGCAGCTGCCGCTGGCGCCTCTAGCAGCGGCAGCGGAGCCTACTCGGGTGTCAGCGCAGCAGCCACTGGCGGCGATTGGAGCCCGGAACCACAGGACTCCGCGCTTGAAACCGACCAGCTAGCAGCTTTGTTCAGCGAAGTACCTTCTTCGTCAACCCCAGCACCATCTCCTGCTGGTTTCGGGGCAACCAGTTCTGGGGTCCCCCATCAACATCCAGCCAGCCGCTTTGCTGATCAAGCGTTGCCACGGTTGCAAAGCGTGTACAACACGACTGCTGAGGCGAGCAGCAGCAGGGCTCCATCCGCTCTTTCAAGCCTAGCCAGAGCCGCTGACAGCAGCAGCGCTGCTACCACAACTGAGGCGGCGCTACTGGAGGTGGCCTCGTCCTCTGGCGCCTCCTCCTCCTCCTCCTCCTCCTCCCATCGCCGCCTTACAGGGGGGCTCAAAATTGATGCTACCCGAGCAACAGCGCTATCACGTGTCGTACAACAGGCCCTTGCCGTACAACAACTCTCCCGACTGCGTGTACGGCCAGCCACGGCGCCAACAGCACCTCATGGGGCGGCAGGGGAGGCTGATGCTGCTGCTGCTGTTGCTCACCCGCAGCAACAGCCGCAGTCGGAGCTAGACTCCTCGGAGCTCGCAGCCGCCTCCTTAGCTCCTTCCTCGTCCTCCCCTGCGCCCGGGGAGGCTGTGCCGGCGGCAGCAACAGAGGCTGCTTCAACCGCCACTGGGACATCCTTTGCTGACGCTGCGCCTGCCGGAGGGGCACCCGCACAGGCCTCCCTAGGGCCCGGGTGGAGGCGGCCGACGCCTTTCGCAGCTGCCTCCTCCGCAGGTCCCTCCCGCGAGGCTGGCCGCGCTGCCGCACCGGCACCCGCACCTGCAGCCAGCGCCGGGGATGCGCTTGCGAGCGCCTCAGCCGCCCTGGATGCGGAGGCGGGGGTGATGGGGCTGCGTGCGGGGCGGCCCACGGCGGCGGCGGCCGCCAATCGTGGCGCCGCGGGTGGCACCGCCGCGGCGCTGACGCTGAGGGGACTGGCGCTGGAGCGGCTGTCAAGGCCGCAGCCGCTGCCGATTGGGAAGGCCGGGGCTGGTGCTGCGGTCGGTGGTGCTGCTCGTGCAGGGGCGGCGGCGCCGGTGAGCGCCTCCGAGCTGCGCATGCGGGCGCAGCGGCTGCAGGCGGAGCAGCAGCCGCAACAGGAGCAGTTGTGGCACGTGCAGCAGCAGCAACCTCAGCAGCAGCTGGGGCAGACGGGTGCGGTTGCGGACACGGTTGCCGTGGAGGCTGCGTCTGGGTCCTTCGCGGTTGCAGAGGTCAGGCGGGCTCCTGACGCAGCAGCTGCTGCCACAGTTGCTCCTGCTCCGCCGTCTGAGCCTTCTGCTGCTGCTACAGCTGCACCTGCTGCTAACGTCGGTGCCGCTGCTGCTGCGGCGGCGGAGCTCTTGCAGTACACCGACGAAATCCCAATGGTCGCCGTCACACCCAGCACCACCTCTACCACAGCTGCTGCTGCTACAACCGCCGCAAGCACTAGCGAGGCTGCAACGGCCACAACCGCCCCTGCGGTCTCCCTGCAGGAGCCGTCACACGCTCCGGCGCCTGCTGAGGCAGCTGCCACCCCGGCAGCAGCGGCCCCCCCCAGGTACTGCGACGACTACTTGACGCATGCGCCGCCTGATGACGAACCCTACCTGGGCGACCGGGATGAGGCGCTCAAGGTACGGCATAATCGTACTAGTACGGCACACGCTTTGTTTGAGGAATTGGTAGTGGATGTCGTACAGGCTTGGGTAGCGGAAGGTGTCCCCGATGTACGGAGCCCTGGACGTACAACGCAGGCCGTATCGCACCCTTGTTGGACCTACGGTGTTGTGCACTTGCCATTACCATCCAGCCCAGGCCTGCTGCCATCCCCCTGACCCACGCGTTTCTCTGCACTCCACCACACACTGCCTCCCCCCACATCTTTACGCATGCTTCTTCTTCTACTCCCCCCCCCTCCAACAGGCGGTGCCCAGGCGGCGCGGCTTCTTCGGCCTCGCCCTGTCCGGCCTCACTGCCCTGCAACAGCACGTGAAGGGTGTGGTGAGCGAGTGGCGTGCATGGGTGACACCGGGGGCTGCTCCGCCCGCGGCAACACCACCCACGCCGGACGTCCCGTCGGCGACGTCGTCGTCGGCAGCGGCTGCCCCTGCGGAGGCGGTAGCGGCGAGTGCCAAGCCCCAGCTGTCTCCAGACGCCGTGTATGATGACCTCATGGCCTCGTTGCGAACCGGCAAGCCAGCCGAGGTGGAGCAGCTGGCGGACCTGGTCAGCCCGGGTGCCACCGCTACAGCTACTGCTACGGCCACCGCCGCCACTGCCGTGCCACATGCGGCTGGGCGCCTGGCTGAGGCAGCAGCGCCGGCATCCGCAGCGCTGACGGAGGCGGTGGCGGCTGAAGCTGCCGACGCGGTGCAGCAGCCCATGGCTGTGGTGGCAGAGCTCAAGCCGCTTCCAGTGATGGAGGCAACGCCGGCGAGTGCAGTGGATGCCGCCTCCGCCACAGCCACGGCAGCTGAGCAAGCGGTGCAGCAGCAGCAGCTGGCCTCGGAGGCTGTAGCGTCTGCGGTGGCGGAGGTGGCAGCGGCGCCTCGCTCGCTTCTGGACCTGATTCGCAGCCAGGCGGCTCAGGAGGCGGCCGCCAGGTTCGCTGCCGTGCGGGAGGCCAGGGAGCGCCAGTTGAAGGAGCGCAAGGAGGCGGCGGCAGCGGCGGCGGCGGCACGTGCCGCTGCAGCCGAGGCGGCAGCGGCCGAAGCGGCGGCGCTGGCGCCGGCCATGCAGCAGCAGGTGGCGGCCCCTCTGGATGCTGAGGAGGGGCTGCATCAGCTGCTGTCGCAGGTGCCCACTGCGGGCCCGGTGGCGGGGGTGCCGGAGCTGTCGCTGGGGCCGTCGGGGGCATTCCTGGTGCCGCCGACACCGACACCGCAGTCGCAGCCGCAGTCGCAGCGTGTGGAGGTGTACCGGCAGCAGCAGTATCAGCCGTGGGCCCGGCGACAGCAGGGTGCGCATGGGGGCCCGGGGAGCGGGGGGGGATTAGGTTAACTGAGCCACGGAAACACTGACCCTGAACACCGGAACCGGGTGACATGTGGGATCCCCACCAGGGGTGGCAAGCTTGCAACATGGCTGCCTTCCCCGGGAGGGGTGTGTGTCTGATGGCGTGTCGCTGCCGTTTATTGTCTAGGACTGGCATGGCCCGGGCTCCTCCTGAGCACCCCTTGTGGGGGGTTCGGCAGGGTGTCCGTATCATCCCACCTTACCCTCATGTTCCCCCGCTTGCCGTGAGTGCCAGCCGAGCTAACCCACCCACTCCCTCGCACCCCCAGGCGCCCAGGCGCCCACAGGGCCCGATTGGGCGACGGAGATGGCGGCGCTCTTCACCGCCCCCGGCGGCTCCGCCGGCACCCCTGCCGCCGCTGCTGCCACCTCCGCCAAGGCGGCGGAGGCGGCCGTGGAGTCGTACACCGACGAGACGGCGGCGGCGCTGGAGGCAGCGGCGGTGGCGGACGCGGCGGCGGCGGCGGCACCCACCGGCAGGCGGTCCCTGTTTGGCGAGCCTCAGCAGGTGCCGATGTGGGGGTGCGGGTGCGGGTTTGCAATGTGTGCTGGCCTTGGGGCGGTGCTGGAAGAGGGGGAAGTGGGCTCCTCGGCTGCTGCGAGTAGGCAGGCGACCACGCATTCCTCACGCACATCCTCACATCCTCTTCACCCAACGCATG